>JARDYH010000002.1:48862500-49462500 GCA_029215795.1 Anniella stebbinsi
GTATGTGGTTTTGCAGCGCAGTACTCACATGACGTCATCCCTGTCCTGCGCTCATCTCATCTCTTCCCCCCACACCTTGTTGCATTTTATTTTGGTGTGGGGAAAGTCTGGATTATTTTACCCTCTCGCTTTTTCCTTTGTTGGGGCATGTGCTAATGGAGTCTTGCTGATGAAAGGGGAGGGCAGTGTGGTTTTCCTCCTCCAGCATGTCGTCGTATGGACTTGTGCTTAGTCGGTTGAATGGACTTCACTGAGGACACCAGGTTGAGAAAGTCTGGATTAGATTGACCTCTTCTATGACCAGTCTGGGAGATGAAAAGTTTGATCCTTCAGCATTGGATGTGTTGTTCAACATCGGACCCTTCAGCATTTCAGATTGTATAGCTCTTCACAGATAATGACTGCAATCCAGCAGCTGAGTATTATGTGCACAGCTGTGGCTTTGCCACTGTCAGCTGCAGAGCGGTTAGCCTTCCATCTCCACAGTGACCCTGGTTGGGTCTACACTTCTGTGGATGGAGGGCACTGCTGTCAGGGAGATGAATACTGAGCAATTCTGGTCTAAGAGATTCTAATCCAGAGTATTAGTCCAAATATCATGTCCTTGTTATGTAGATAGATGAGCGTATTGGGTTGGAGCAAAACCCAAAGCATGTTCTGCTTCCACGTAAACAAACAGTTAATGAAGCTCCACAGCTGAGGAGTTCCTGTCTTGTCGAAGGGAAAACTTTTCAACACGTAAAGAAAAACATGTGAGTCAACCGATGCCCAAAAGGTTTGTCTCAGAGTGCTTTGATCAGTTTGTGCCATTTAATAATCCAAACACTTTTGCTCTGTCATTTAGCAGACAACTTAATCTGCTGGGCTGTGATTTCCAGCTAGGCAAGCAGATGAGACTCCCGTGCTCTTGAGGGCTTCCGCGTTAAAGCACTTGCTGTACTAATTGAACATTTTAACTGATAACCAAAACCACTTGTGCACCATTTTAAAAAGAACGAGTTACATTTTTTTTAAAGCTGCAAATGTACAGCTGTGATGGGGGGGGGGGCAGGAGACTGTATAATTTTCACTTGCAAATTTATGGATTCATGCAGTAACATCATTGTGGCTGGCGGATGATCTGATCTGCTGGCTCAGTTCCTATTCAGTCTGTCTTTTCATACCTTCCCACCATAGCTAGGATAAAAGCTGCTTCTTTAGAACTGGCATATTTTCATCCTTGCAGAATCAAACTGCAACATAACAACAACAAAAAATAGCAACTTTATTTCTGTATCTGTTTACAGCCTTACAATGTTGATCTTTTTGTTTTTGAAACAGCGACAAAAAAGGCTCTTGTTCTCCCAATCTCTACTGCCCCTTTTTACGTAAAAGAAAGGTAGGTATGCTGGCCTCCCCACCACCCATGTTTTGGACTATGACTCCCAGAAGTCTCAGCCAGCATGAGCAATGGTCAGGGATTCTGGGAATTCTAGTCCATAACATCTGAAAGGCACCATGTTGCCAACCCCCAAGGTAGAATATGGAACTATTTTAACATAAGGCTAATGACTGGAGGGAGTTATTTGGAACTCAGTAAAAATAAAAATAAAATGTTTATTTTAAAATGATTGTTTCCATGCTCCAAACCATTTTCTCCTTGAAATATCAGCTATTGCAGCAGCTTCTGTTTTTAATTAGAGGGTTTACTTTATAATAATATGAGCTGAAAATCATTTTCTTGCTATGAAATGTTCTAATTTAATGCCAGCTCTTGAGTTGCATGCGTTCACATCCAATTAGTAAAAATGAACTTGGCAAATACGACATGGAAGTCAATGCAATATGAGATTTGAGGCTGCCGCGGAACATCAAGCAACAACATAGCCTGAGTGCACCATTTTCACAGGTCCTTTTTAAAAAGGCTGCCGTGGGGGGGGGGAGTGCTGCTATTTCCTCATTCTATCTTGCAGGGTGAAATAGTGCAATGAGCATATTTCTATTAGCATCAGTGGAGTGATGTGGGTTCACAGCAACCAAGGAACCAGCTCCAAAATTAAATATTTTGGTCAGGGAACAATCACAAGTATTTAGGGACATATTTTGATGGCCATGTAGAATAGGAGCTGATTACTTTGCTTGGCGTGAAGCAGGTTCTCTCTCCTCTTGCTCAGGTATGGCCTTGTTGAGCTATGTCCCCCCCCCCACACACACACACACACAGTCTGTTTGTCTTCGTTATGCCAGTGGGCAGCCTGTAAGAATACTGATGTAGCCAAGGGGACATTCCTTTGGGAAGATTCTTTTCTTGGCAAATCTTCAAGGGATGAAGATCCCAAACAGGAGAGGCAACAGGACCTGGTTCAGACAATATCATAAGCCATGGTTAGGCCGCTAACCCTTTTGCAGCAAATGGTTAGTGACTGTGTTTAAACCATGGTTATGTAGCCACCATGGTTAGGAATGGTTCACACAACATTCTAAGTCATGGTTCACACAATACACTAAGCCATAATGTTTGGCTCAAAATGCTTAACCACCGTGACTATGAGCCGATCTACACTCTAGCTTTGTAACATTTCATAAGGGTTACGAAAACTCTTTGGGCCACATGACACACACCCTTGAATGTTGTATACCCGAGGTTTTTTAAAACTCACTTCAGCTATATACAACTGTTTTTACTTTTAATAAATCATTTTAAGTAAAATAATGTGTCCTTCCTTACCGTTTGTGATTCATGAGGGCAGTGCTTCATTTACCAGCGCCCAAATGCTTAGCAGTTGATTGGTGGGGAATAAAGAGGGGCTAAGGAGGAAGTGAGCGAGTGAACTACAGCGCCCACAGTGCTTTGCTCTAAACTCATTGAAAGCTAGGGAATGAAAGGGGAACTAAGGAGGAAGTGGGTGAGAGAACTACAGCGCCCACAATGTCTTGCCCTAAACTCATTGTAAAAACGAAACAGAAAAAGACAGACAGAAGGGTGTGAGACCACACACACCGCTTTGAAGACTGAAGATTTTTTCTCCTGTAACGTGAGTACTTCTTAATGTGGCCTAAGACGTTTTGGAATGCACCTATTTGGAACATTTTAAAATACTATTTAAAACGTTCCAAGGTACTGTGTAGATAGGCTCTTAGGGTGTTGTCTGAACAGGGTCACGCTCACTCCATTCTCGAGTGTGGGTTGTCATGTGGTGAAAACCAAGTCACCAAGTTCTGGCTTAGTGTGTCAACTGAACAGCATCAAAAGGTCTCTGCAAGTGGTCAGTGTGCCCACACTAATGCCATAGGGAATTGCTTCTGCCTACATACACTGATGCACACTTGTGGCTTTTCACCTTTTAGCATTGCAACAGTATCTGTTTCAAAGTTTTCAATAAACGTTTGACCTTTCGCATGTGTCTTGCTTCCAGGGTCTGGGAGAAAATGTAGTGGTTAGAGTGTTGGACTGGGAGCTGGGAGATCCGGATTCTAGTCCCCACTTGGCCATGGAAGCCCATTGGGTGACTTTTGGCCAGTCACAGACTCCCAGCTCAACCTACCTCACAGGGTTGTTGTTGTGAGGATAAAATGGAGAGGAGGAGGTTTAGGTACACCACCTTGAGTTTCTTGGAGGAAAAAAGGTGGGATAGAAATGTAATAACTGAATAATTAAGTAAATTTCTGCAATTTATCTGGATGATTTGGTTGCCAATACATGTCATCTCATATATTGTTGAATTCCTTTATGAAGAATGTTAAATTTGGAGTGGGTAGAACAGAACCTTCTTAGTTTAGGATTAGTCATGGAATATAGAAATGTACAAATTATACAAGGTGGAAAAAGCCTGTGTCTCCATGAGCATTTACATCTGAGATATATCACACCACATGTGTTAATGCTCTTTTAAACTGCAGAAACATTTGCAAGTATTTACATCCAGTAAAAAAGAAAGAAAGAAAGAAAGAAAGAAAGAAAGCATTTTGTCTTCTTTTTGGTTGTTCTCGATCACAAACCTTGAGGCCATGGCATTATCCTTCAGTGGATGTTGGTCCATTTTTATTTTTTATTTTTTGTAAGGGGGTGGTTGTGGTTAAAACTACACTACCGCTCTTCTTCATTCCTGCCAAGGGCCTCCACTAATTTAGTATTTTCCACACTGTCATTTTTCCATAGGCAGCTAGCTATATACAAGGTATACTCTATTAAAAGGTTACTATGGGTCCCTTCACTGATGGTTATAAATGTATATTCTGATGCACCGAACAGGCTAATTAGGAATTAAGCAAGCCTTTTAAAACGGTTTTAAACTCAAATTATTCTGACAACTGGGGAGGGTCTTTTCAGCTCTTTTTCTAATGGTTCTGTTCGACATTGAAGAGCTTCACTCTAAGCCTTGACACATTGTTCTGCCTTCGACTCAACAGCAAAGCATGGCTCAAGGGAATCATTTCGAACCAAAGTACCTGCTTGTGACAGGTGAACTACTATAGTTCTTGAGGGTTTTTTTAAAAAAACAACCTATAAGACAAGTATTCTTTATGAGACTTTTCTAACACAAGATATCCTCCTCCCCTTTCCAAAATCCACAAGGGCATCCCAGGATTTTCAAAGAGTAATAGCAAAGGTGACAACCTTACACAGACTGTCATTTTTCCCGCACAGTGCCAGACACCAATTAAGCAGTATAATTATATATAGGGAGAGTTATATGACGAATATAACTGAGAAGTGAAGGTGTGTGTGTGTGCGGGGTGGGGGAGATGGTGGAAAGGGAACTGGGGTGGACAAACTCCAAAATAACATCATATTCTGGGTGACCCCTCTGCAGCAATCCTATGTACAGTGTCAGCATTTTGATGTGAAATCTAAAAAGCACCAACTGCGAGAGAAGATTTTCAGCATCAGCGAAGCTAAAGCGTGTCAGCTGCATTTCCTTCTGTGTGTGCTGTCTCGCATGCAAGGACCGATAGATTGAATTCATATCTGAAACAAGGCAAGATTTTTCCACCTGACCTCATTATGTGTTTCTCAAGAGTGCATGCCTGACTTTCCTAGCTGGAATTAAAATGCGTGCGGAGAAAAGTGAGCACAAAGCCGACGCATGGAACACCGCCATTCGCGAACACTCTTAATAAGGGGAAGGTATTTATTGTTTTTGCCCGAGCTGTGTCTTAAGTCTACAAGTCATTAACACACTCTGGATCCCTTGGTTAAAGCAACCCTTGGAAGGGAAAGTGCGAGCTAATGAGGGCTTTATGCATCGTAACATGGCTGACAGCTAAGATGAAGTAGCGTTACAGTATATCAGAGAGATTTATACTGAGATTTTTCTCTTTTTCTTAATAGAAAGATTTTTGGAAACAGCCATCATCACCTTATAAATAATTAAAATGACAAAATTATCATTGTTATAACACGAGCGGTGTGGTTCCTATCAGCATCTGTGGCATATTATATATGGATGGATATATTTCTTTTTCAGGGGATTTCTTATAATCCTCATATGGTTGTCCTTTGCCCAATGGCTTATTCAGGAGTAAAATAACAGGATGTGCAGCCCAGGTCACTAGGGTATCATCTTTCCAAATTTATCAGAAGAATGTCAAATTGGAATTAGAATCAGTAAGTATGAATTTGACAAGATATATTTTGATACTGGGCGAAGATAATCTCTTCCTATATTAACTGCCATGACAGTTGTGTTTATGTTTCGAATAAGTTCCACAAATAGTAGCAATGGTGCCAATGCAGGCAGCCAAATTCCAGGAGGCACAAGCCAGACCTGGGATTAGAAGACCATGAAACAACTGTACAGTGGCCACATCTCAGTGGCTGAGCACAAACTTTGTATGAAGAAGGTCCCAGGTTCAAAGCTTGTTATCTCCAGGTAGGGCTAGGATAAATCCTGCCTGAAGCCCTGGAAAGCCACTGCCAGTCAGTCTCTGAAATATTGGGCTAGAAGAATGATGGTCTGATGCTAAGGATGTATGAATTTTGTGCATTTCGTGGATTGTCAGGTGCTTTTCATTCCATCATCCACTCATTAATGGAATTGGATTTTTTCCGATGTGCTTTAGCCCATGGGGGAAATGTGCATTTTTGGCCAGTGTTTTTTCTTTATTTTACTTATTTTTCTACGACTAAATTTGCATAACATTCTGAAAAGTAAAAAAAAAAAATGTCCCACAAGTCGACGGAATCTGTGCAACTCATGAAAAGCCGGTCCACTGTGGAATCAGCAGGTCAGATTCTTAGAAATCCAAACTCATTTGATTCCATTGCCAATTTCTTTGACATCCCTATCTGACTCAGTAGAAGGCAACTTCCTATGTTCCTAATTTTTATTGCTTTTGCAACTGGTAGAAACCTTCATCATCATCATCATCATCATCATCATCATTGAAAGTGTGATCATGATGATGATCTATATCCCACTCTTCTACTGAATGTACACAGAGCAGTGTTTAGCATAGCTATCAAACCATGCAATATAATAATAAAATACAATATACCATTTCTAAAGAACAACAACATAGAATACAATCAATTATTTAAGAAACAACAGCATCAAGGCTGAGATGCATTACACACTAAAACTGGTAGCCATATTGAAATAAGAGTGTCTTTGCTTTCTGGAAGAACAGATACAAAGAGGGTGTCTGATGGATTTTGATTGGGAAATCATTGCAGAGTCTCAGCATTACCACCACTGACAAGCCCCTGTCTCTCATGCTCACTTGACAAAAGTCCTGAGATGGCACCAAGAGCAAGGCCTCTGAAATGGATCTTAATTAGTCCCAGAGCCAGAACAGGATTTATTTACCCAAAGAGTGCAAAAGCTTTGTGAATATTTTTTGTTTATATATGACAGAAGTGGCTCAGAAAAGTGAGTACTACAAAATTCCAGTGGTGGGGGAGCTGTGTGATGACATCATCAATATGGCCGCTGCGCTATTATGTAGTTGCCACATTTAAATATGCATAACTTCTCACCCGTTTATGCTACAGAGATTATTTTTTTTCTGAAATGTTTCAAATTTAAAGATTAATTATTTTTGTAATTACACATTTTTTTCTATTTTGTTTCAGGTTAGCTTATTTGTAGCTGAAATTCAAAATGAATGCTGAGGAAAAGATTTGTATCATCCACACAGGAAATATTCAAGGACCCATCTTCGGATTAACTGATACAACATGGAAGAAAATATTAGATGCATCTTCTGCAAGATTAAGAACTTTTAAAGACTCCAAGTACAACAATATTTGTAAATCCCTCCCAAAAGAGTTTGATGTGAGCAAACATGGCTATCACTGAGCTTGCTACAAAAATTTCACTACAGTCCAGAAGGCAGAAGATATTGAAACTCACCAAGGAACGACTTCACCAAGCAACGACTTTGTGATCAAGTGATCCAGCTGACTCCTCTGTGAAAATAGCAACAAATACAGTTGTTGTTGAACAAAATTGTATTTTTTGTGGAATTAAAAGGAAAAAAATTAAAGGTAAAGAAGAAGAGCTGGGCAAATGCCAAACCAAGGATGCTGAGAAGAGTATCAAAGATGCAGTAAAAGTTCTTTAAGATCAGAAATTATTGTTAAAACTTGGTGATGAAAATTTCATAGCAAAGGAG
The DNA here is from genome assembly GCA_029215795.1 of Anniella stebbinsi. Classification (NCBI taxonomy): domain Eukaryota; kingdom Metazoa; phylum Chordata; class Lepidosauria; order Squamata; family Anniellidae; genus Anniella; species Anniella stebbinsi. Next base: position 48,870,097 of record JARDYH010000002.1, read on the forward strand.
GTATGCTACCACCACTCATGCCGCAAACAGTACCTTAAGACTGCATCACCTTGAGAGATAGAGAATAAAAGAGAAACAACCACTGAAACATCTAGAAATATTTATCAAGGAAAACACGATAAAGCATTTATTAAAACAGTAGATTATGTCAATGAATATATAATTATATCAAATAAGGCCCAAAAACTGACTTCCATTGACTCCCGACATTGTGTTTACCTCTCTGAAGAAGGAATTTATGATCCTACATATTCAACTCAAAAGTTAGTCAACAAACTGATGAGTTACTTCAGCCCTGCCTTAAAAACAACGAAATTGAGCAACAAACGGAATAATACTATATTCCAACCATATTTCATCAGTTGAAGCTGAAGCGTTAGCCAATGGTTATGCATCTCAAATTGAGTCACAGATTGAGGAGGTGGCTTTATATTTGCGCAGACAGAACTTTAAAAATTCAGTGTGTCCAAAACTTGATCACCCTCTTAATGTTCATGATATCATTTCAGGAGAAAATAAAATCCCTGACCTTCTTGAAGTATTTTTCAGAACTTTATACAGTGGCACTTCTAAACCAACAAATAAAAAACTGGAGCGTCGAGTTTCTTCATCTTCATAAGAAGCAATATTTATAGCAAGCAACGGAAGTTTGAAACCAAGAAAACATCTTCTGTTGGGTTTAGGCATGAAAAGTATGACGGAGCAGAAAGGTACTAGAAATTCTCAACCACTGGGGTCACTGTATGGGTTATCACACCTCTGAGGAGCTTGAGACAGATTTAGCTTTGTCTCTAATGAAGCAACCAGGAGTCACACCAGATAACATACAGGGTGGCCCAAAATTTATTATTACATTTGTAGACCGCCCCATAGCCGAAGTAGGTATACAGCCCTCCCATCAACATTCTAAACAACTGTATACCTACTTTTGGGCCACCCTGTATGTTGAAGACCTGGGCTTTTCACTGGGGTAGCCTGGGACAATTTTGGCTCCCACAGAGGTGCCTGATCTTGCTTGCCATCATCAAGAGACAGACACAAGGATTATTTGGCACATCCAATATACATCAATTGGTAGTGATCAGGCAAAGAATATCCTGGTTAGAGCAAATGGCACTGATATGTTGGTTCTGTTAATTTACCATCAAAAGCACTTCCTAAACTCTTGGGTTTGGTTTGATTGTGGTGTCTCTTCTAACAACAGCAGAAGGACGATCAGTGTAACTTGTATCACATAGGAGCTTTGACATGATCTGGTAGAGGCCTTTTCTGGCTAGCACGCTTTTACAGGGTCTGATTTCACAGCTGCATTTGCAAGACAGGGAAAAGTTAAACCATTTGAAATCATGAAAAATTCTCAGCCAGCTAGGTGAGTCATTAACTTTAACCGAATAAAAGATAGCTGGGTTGGAGAAATTTGTCTGTGCCATGTATGGCCACCCTATTTATAAAGAAAACAACACCTAAGGTCCAGTCTAAAGTTAAAGGGATTGTCCCAACAATGCTGCCTCCACCTAAACCTGCATTGATCCAAAAGATTAAAAGAAGCAACTCAGTATCATGGCTGTGGAAACAAGCAGATTGTAGAAAACCTGACAACGGGCTTAATCCTACTGAACATGGCTGGTACTTGGAAAATGGTAGGTACCACATAAAATGATACGATGGTCCAACACTCCCAGAAAATCTTGAAATGGCCACAGACAGTGAAAAAGAAGATGAGGAAAGTGATTTTGACAGTGATGACAGCAGTTCCAATGAAAGTGAAGAGGACATCCAATGAGATTTATTTGTTAACCCTTCTCACAGAACATAGTTTTTATTTTGTAAATTGTAATTTTTTGCTGAAGATTTTAAATTTATTTGTGAAAAACAATTCAACCTAATAAATAGTCTATATATATATATATATATATATAATCTTCATACTCATCCTGTTTGCAATTTTGTAAAGAACATTTGAATATGTTCAACTGTAAAAATCAAGAGATATTTAGGGTGGATACTTTTGAAATGAAAGTCTTGTATGATAAACTGTAAAATCATACGATCCTGAGAAAGTGGACATATAATGAGATATCACTCATAATTCCCTAAGCATTGGGGGAAACCCCATGTTATTATACATTTTCTTAATCCTCATTAAAAAATGCAACTTTTTTGTTCTTGAGTATTCTTCGAAAGTTGTATGGTTTTTGAGTAAATCATGGTTAAACGTCACACATAACCAATGTGAACACTGATTTTATACGTTTAAATGAAATTATCTCAAAAACTAATGGAGTTAACAAAACATGTGTAATTACAAAAAGTATTTGTCATTAAATTTGAAACATTTCAGAAAAGAATTCATCTCTGTAGCATAAACAGGTGAGAAGTTATGCATATTTAAATGTGGCAACTACATAATAGCGTGGCAGCCGTATTGATGACATCACTTTTCTGAGACACTTCTGTCATATATAAACAAAACAAAAAAATCACTATGCTTTTGCACTTGCTGGAATAAATAAATCCTGGCCTGGCTCTGGGACTAAATTCCCAAGCAGGCTAATATGGCAGCCAGTGGTTCCTAAGGTAACCTAATTCCAAACCATTTAGGGCACAATCCTATGGACTGCATCCTCACTATCTGGAAGCCCCCAAACTTGGAGTCTTCCAAGATTCCTATGCCCTGCTGGATTGCAGCCAGCAGGGTGGGAGGAGCAGCTGAGGTGATCTATGCCTCCCTATCCTTGGTTCTGTGCTTTCTTTGCACAGGCATCTCTCCACACTGGCTGCGAGGGGATGGGGTGGGGGTTGGATCTTCAGCTCCCTCTACCAAGGTCAGAGGGGTAATCCAAGTAATCCTATGGTACCTGGGATGTTCTCCCAGGAACCCCAGGTTTTCTCTATTAGAGCTTTAAAGTGTGGAATTTCGGTATGAAAACAGGAGGGGGAAAAGATTAAATCCCCCCTCCCGGAGTGTCATGGTCCAAATCCATGTGCTTACACTGAAGGAAATAATCCAATGTTTAGTTTGGGCTACAGATGTGGAGTGATGTGCTCTGAATGTCAAGTGTCAGACAAAACTCTAGTTGTTGCATTTTGAAACATTTGACATTTCCAGACAGTGCTGGCTAGGATGGATTTGCTGTGACCACACTCACCAGTCTTAGCAACTTCACCTTTCATTGCATAGTCACTGGACCGTGGAGTCACCTGACCCTAGCCATTCCTGGAGTTTGCCCAGATAACTGAGGAGATTGTGGAAGTGGTAGAATGAGTAGCAGATGGATGGTATAACAGAGTTGTCGATGACTTACTACTGGGCACACTGATTCTCTGGATTGGACCTACTGTTTTTGAACATATAAAGTGTTATTAAATGTTATTATGTATATGGGGTGAAGCACCCTGAAATGACTAATGTGTTATCTAAACAAGCCATGTATAGCACACTCATGACTGGCCACTCATAGAAGTTTCCAGGTCAATTACGTGATGCTGTAAATCTCCAGTGACTCTCTCGTACTGGGAGTATTTCCATGGCTTAATTTGAAATGGAAATAAGCCAGTAACAAAAAGACCCCCTTTCCATTTCAGCATGAAAAGAGGAAATCATACTATAAGAAGAGGCACCCAACAGTGGCATCTTGTGGCTGCATAAATGAAACATATTGAAATTCTGATTAAAGAGGGAAAGGGAAGGGGGAAAGGGAAGTGTATGAAAAGAGAGCAAATCACCATCATGAGATAAAAATGGAAACAGAAAGCTGCAGTAAAGTTGCAGGATTTACTCTGGTGTAGAAATGCTCTAAGACTTGTAAAACACCTAGATTAGAAATTCCTTGCTATCGCAGATAGTGCCTTGTTCAATGTATTCATTTATTGGAGAATGTGTATCCCATAGATTAAGCATCCCACCAATAGATGTTTGTCAATGAGAACCTATGCAATTATTGTCTACTCAGAAGTAAGTCTTACTGAGTTCAGTCAGACTTACTGCCAGGTAAGGCTATATTCTCTCATTTAGGCCTGCCTGGGTTGTAAGATCTTTTGTGGAGGTCATCTCTTCTCTTGGTCCTGCCACCATCAGAGCACATTTGATAAGGATGCAAAAGAGGGCCTCCTCGGTGGCCGCTCCCCAGCTCTGGAACTCCCTGCTGAGTGAGGCCCCCTCTATATTTTCCTTCTGCTGGCAGATAAAATGTTTTCATTCAGGCAGGGCTTTAGCATATAAGCTGGCATGTTTCAGAGGTTTTAATTGGTCATTTCTGTTCATTCCTTTTATTGTTGCATTTTTTATTGTGGCCTTTATTTGTTTTTATGTTATGTTTTTATTAAGATTTTCTTTCTTTAATCTGGATTTTATTGTTAGCCACCATAAGCACAATTTTTTGATGGGAAGGCATGATATAAATTCATTAAGGTCAGAAGGAAGAGAGAGAGGGAGGGAGAGAAAGGCCCTTTCTACACCATAGGGGTGTAGGGTAGGCTGACCATATGAAAAGGAGGACAGGGCTCATGTAACTTTAACTATTGTAGAGAAAAGGGAATTTCAGCCAGTGTCATTTGTATGCAATTAGTTCCTGGTGAAATCCCTTCTTCATCACAACAGTTAAAGTTGCAGGCACTATACTAGAGTGACCATATACAAAAGAAGGCAGGGCCTAGTGTAGGAGGAGGGAGGGAGGGAGGGTGATCTTGGAAGTACCTAATACAAACCATCGGTGCACAGGGACTGCCGGGGGCCATCCGAGGCAAACAGCATGGCGTAGAAACGGCCAAAGGAAGGAAGAAGGGAAATTAAGGAAATTTAAGGAAATTAAGGAAAAAAGGAAGAGAGAGAGAGAGAGAGAGAGGAAATTACAGAAAGAAGGAAGGGAGAGAGGAGGAGGAGGAGGAAAGAATGGAAAGAAAAGAAAAGAAAAAGCTGCAGCCTAAGAGAGCTGACAAATATAAAGACACATCATATAATAAACATGTTAATATACAAAGACAACAGAATACAAAACCAGCTCAGCAAAGCCAGAAAAGCCGTAAGTACCAACAACTGACAATCATAGGCCAAACGTCTTAAGGTTTTTACTACCCTTCAAAAATTCCTCAAAGAGCCAGCAAGACAAACCCTCCAGGCTTTCAGACAATGGGAGGCACTTCAGTTTGGATGAAAAGGAAACCGAGTGCAGCTTCTTCAAAGAGCTCCAAGTATGAGGGGCTAAATATTAGATCAGGTACTCCTTCAGGTATCTTGGCCTCTGATCATTTAGAGCTTTAAAGATGAAGACTTTGGGCCAAAACAGACATTACTTTAAATCCATATCTAGCAGCTACATCATTTTTGACTTTTACTCTAGAGTAGATGCCCATACCAGGGGAAAATGTTTAAAGCCCCCTAATCCCCATGCTAAGGTCCCAATCAAGATTGATCTCCTGCACAGGTATGTTTCATTTCATTTCATTTCTATACCACCCAATTTCCCAAGCTCTTTTAGTGGTTTACAGAAATTAAAAACCTTAAAAATATAGGACTTCTTTAAATGAGTGATTTATAGCATGCTCTTGTCTGAAATTTGTCAGGATTTGTTGGGATTTCCTGCTGTGTTCAAGCAAAGTTGTGCTATAGAATGCCCACTAGAGGATGCTGTCCCATTGAACTGTATGGACCATGTGGTCGCTGCTCTCTTGCCTGTGTAATTTCAGCTCGTTTCAAATATAGAAAAGAAGCAGGAAGCAGAGTGAGGGTAAGGAAACATGATTTCCCCATCTGAAAGTCCTCATAGTAATTATATAAAAATACAAACATATAAACAGAAAGAAGACAGAAATACACACACACACACACACACACACACAACTTTAACAATCAGTGATAAATCCCATGACCTGATTTAAAAAACAAAAAAAACTTATCATATGCTGCCAAATGCCTAAGAGTGGGGGAAGGTCTTAACTGGAACCGAAAAGATAACAATGTTGGCACTAGTTGGCCTTCGTTGGGTAGTTCTTTCCATAATTGGGAAGTTGCTACAAAGAAGCCCATCTCCCTTGTTGCCACCCTCCAAGCCTCCCTTGGAGGAGGTACCCAGAGGAAGGTCTTAGGTGATGGGCATAGTGTACAGGTAGGTTCACGTACATTGCCATGTATGCAGTTGCCTCCTTGGAATGTCTAACAATATTTGACCACATAATAGGTGGCAAACTGACCATATAGGTGGCAATTTGACCCATCAATTAACAATACTGGATCAGTCAACTGATAAGCAATCCAGCCCTACTCTGTTCCCCCACCCCCCACTACCTGAAAGGGTGTGTGTGTGATTACAGTCACCTCACTATGCCAATCCACAAGGAATCTGGACTGGCAAATGTGCTGAACACACTTTCAAATGTCATTGCATCAAGTTCACAAAACTGGGCTTCACAAAGTCTATACCTGGGGTGGGCAACATGCAGGCTGTCTGCACACACTCCTGGACATCCTTGTGGCCCCCACCACTCCCAACTCACTGCTGCAACTATGTTGCTGCACACACTTCGTTTTCATGCAAATTTGCACTCCCCCTGAGGCTTCCAGGAGTGTAATTATGTAGTACAACAAGACACACACTCCCAGCAAGCCTTGTTTTAAAGGGGAAATATTACTTCTCTGCCGCTAACTGAATTGCTGTCAGATTTCACCGGTAATTTGGTGGCAGCTATTTTAGCAGCAGAGGGCCTCCTGCAGCAGCTTCTGGAGATGGGGAATTGGTCCATGGTCCCTCCAAAGTTGCCCACCCCAGTCTACTCCATAAGGAAATTGAGAAAAATTCACCATGTGGTAGAGACAGCTTGAGGGAATCCCCTCTCTTTGAACAATATTTATTAGGCTTATGCTGAATATTATCCAATTTTCCAAGCAAAACTAGTGATGGGGCAGAAGTATTTCCCAAATACAATCTGATTAAGAGAATATTTAACTCTTTTTTTTAATCCTGTTTGGTACTGTTCTTTTTATATCAACTGTTGTTTCTTCACCATTATTATTATTATTTTGCCCTGGATACTTCATCATCTTTCCCAAATTAGCCATAACAATGATCCCAGAGAATCAGTCATTGCACAGTGAATGGAACAACATTGCCACATCATGCAGCCAATCAGATTGGTCTATGCATTCTGTCGGTAAGTGGGGTGGGGTGGGGGAATGAGGACAACTGATTTCTGAGTTAGACCGTGTTCCTAAATTAGACCATGGGATAGTCCCCATCAATCAGGAATGATGCCATAAATAGGATGACAACACTAGCTGATGTAACCAATCATCAATTATAGCATAATTGATGGGAAATTAAACCAAAGCCCTTTCTACACCATGGGGTGTAGAAGGCAGGAGGGAGGGTGATCCCAGAAGTACCTACTTCTGGGATTGTTTTCTTCAATCTTGATACTCCTGAGTGCAACGCACTCATCATGCCCGCCATTTAGGTCCCTGAGGAGAGCGCAGGAGCACTCGTGTGCTGTGGTAAATCTTTTTTAAAAAACAAACTGTGCGTGATTGGACCCCCAATCCCTCCCTGCCCTCCCAGGGGTTGCAAAATTGGTGCCACCCCCTCCCCTGATGGGCACGGAGCCAAGCGGTTCGGCTCCATGCCCTTTTGTGCTGCCATGCTTACTTGCGAGTAAGCGTAGCAGCACCCGGGACAGGCAGCCCCATCTCCTGCAGTCCCAGGAACTTCCTGGGATTGTGGAAGATTCAGGATTTTCCAGGGATCCCTTATCCCTGGCAAATCCCGTGGCCACCCTCACAGGGACCAACCGGAGGCCATCCCAGGCCACAAGTCTGGTGTAGAAATGACCCAACTGAAAAAGAGAGACATAGGGCCTCTTCAGACAACAGTTCAGGCTCTGTAGTTAGCAAACTGTGGTTCTGTGGGGTTAGTGCTAACCACAAGCTGTGCTGTCACACACAACACTTTAAGCCCTGCTGCAGATGGTCCGATTGTGGTTAGTGAGTGAGCAGGGTTTAGCAAAACACATCACACAAGACACCTTAAACCCTGCTGCTTAACCAAAAGCCTCAAACAGCAGGATTTATGGTGTCTTCTGAATAGGCCGCAAGAGAAGGAAATGTAAACACGTAAGCATTGTTGGTTTACTTTTGCAAGCAATGCTGAAAAACCCATTTAAAATGAAACGCAGTTGACACGGCAAATAAGTAGGGATGTGCATCGTATCAGTCCCAATACCCAATACCGATACAAATTGGAGGAAATTGGGCATCTGATGTCCGATTCCAATGCAGGCCGCAGGAGGTCCAATATCTCCCGATCCGATTTTTTCATTCCGATTCATATCGGGAAAAAATCAGAACATCGGACCTCCATTTTATGTGTTTTTTGTCATAGGCTTACATTGGGGGAAAGAAAGCTTTCTCCCAATGCAAGTCTATGGGGAAAACATGGTGGTGGGTGAGTGGGGAGCTCCCTCTCTCTCCCTCCCTCTCCCACTCATGCTCCTTACCTGCTGGTTCCTTGCTCCCACCCGCTGCTTCCATACTACTGATAAACAGGTCTTGCGGCCTGTTCCACAATAGAGCGACAGAGCAGGTGACATCATCACTCAGCATGCCGTCGCTCTACTGTGGAACAGGCTGCAAGGCCTGTTTATCAATAGTATGGAGGCAGCAGACGATAGCTGCAGGTAAGGAGCGTGAGTGGGGGGAGGGAGGGGGGTCCCCCCTTACCTACTGCTGTCATCTGCTGCCGTCATCTACTGCTAATTAGGCTTAGCGGCCTGCTTCTCAGTAAAGCAACGACGCACCGGGTGACATCATCACCCGGCGTGTCATTGCTCTTCTGAGAACAAGGCCTCTAAGCCTGATTAGCAGTAGACGACGGCAGTGGATGGCAGCGGACGGCGGCGGCAGGTAAGGAGCATGAGTGGGGGAGGGGGAGGGAGGGGGAGGTCCCCCCTTACCTACCACCATCATCCGCTGCCGTCCGCTGCATCAGCCTGCTTCTCAATAAAGTGATGTGTCGTCGCTCTTCTGAGAACAAGGCTGCTAAGCCTAATTAGCAGCAGATGACAGCAGCGGACAGCAGAGGACGATGGTGGCAGGTAAGGAGCGTGAGTGGGGGGGGGAGGGCGGCCATTTTAGTTGTTTTCCCCATAGACTTGCATTGGGGGGAAGCTTTCTTTCCCCCAATGCAAGCTTATGAGGAAAACACCTAAAATGGTGGTCCAATATCGAAATTGGAACTTCTGATTTTGTATCATTATCGGATCCGTTCCGATCTGATAAGACGGACCTCCGATTTTAACCAGACGATACTTTACAAAATCTAGAGTTCCAATTCCAATTCTGATTTGATTTTTGGCGACCGTGCACATCCCTACAAAAAAGGTTCCCCCACATAGCTTGGTTCAGTTTTAGTACTGATTCCATTCATCATATAGTTCCTGTAGAAGAGATAGGTAGTGACAGAGGAGTGGGCCAGAACCCATAATGTTCTTGGATTTGTCTTTTCATGGAATATCCCTAGTTTTGGCATCGTTGTGATGTTGCATTGTCGTGCAGAGATACTCCAGCTGGTTTTCTTGCTGTAAGATTGGAGACCTCTCCCTTCCTGTTTCTATTAGCATAGAGCAGGTGAAATTAGTTCCATCTGAAGTGTATTAGCACTCTGCTTGCAGTAGTGTAGTACAACAAAACAATGCTGGGCTGGGAGTGAATGCTTATCAAGAGAAAGTTTACTTTCAGCATTAAGAATTAATTTAGCTGAATTGGTGCGGTGGAAGTGGTAAACACAATCCCCCTCACCGTTGTTTGTCAGGGTGTATTATATCACCCTGGATTGCTTTGTCAATAATCTGCCTGGCCTGCAAGCTAAAAATCTAAGATTGCCAGGATGAGTGACAGGCTGGAGATAGCTGATAATTCTAAGGAATTGGAGGTGTAAAATCTTTAAGGACCATGTCTACAGTATAAATGCCAGGGTATCTCCACATCACTCTGTACTTACAAAGGCAACAGCATTGTTAATGGCAGCCTGTCTGTCCATCAAGTTTGCTACAGGAGGATTTATCCCTCTTTCACTCCTTATCTTCCATTGCTGTGTTTATTTCGAAACCAGCTGAAGAATAAATTGCCTCTTCTTGCCTTCACCTTCTATATGGAGCTCAATACTCTGGGAAGCCTAAGACCATTGTGTTTTTAAGGGGATGGCTTTTTTCACTTCTTCAGTAGACTAACTTCTAATTGCCTCCTCGAAACACATAGGCCTTTCCCTCCCCCCTCCCCTTTCAGTCTTCCAAATCAAGCATCTTCTGCTTAAAGTAAGATGAGCCAAAGTTGAAAATGACTTATTCACAATGTAAGAAGGGTTTGGGATGTCAAAGGGAAGAAAACACTTCATTTAGTTGGTAAATACAAGAGCTGCGTGGAAAAAATATATAGGCACATCTGTAAAATCGATTCATGGGGTTCCTTGTTTCTTGTTGCCGGGACTTCTGCATAAAATAAGTTCAGCTTAGGAATTTCTTTTTTAAAAGGGTCTTTCCCACCCCCTCTCTTTCACACACACTTCTATCTCTGCCAGCAAGTCAAGCTGAGCTTGTTTTTGCTAACGTATCACTGCCTGTAGAAAAGGCTCTGCAAGAGGGATTTAATTATTCCGTTGATGATGCAGAAGTCAGAAATGATTTTACTTCTGTCTCTCAGAGCTATGTTTGGCACACGTTTAGAAGGGGTCCTGAGCTGTGTGACCTGGATTCCTTTATGAGAAGATGGCATTAAATTAATCATATAGTGTGAGAGAGACAATCATGCCTCAGACTCTTTGTATCCAGATGAAAGCACTATTGGGACCAAAGAGAATGACAGCCTGTGTGTATGTGTGCATGCCTTACTGCCTTTGCAAAGCGGTTCTTGGTGCAGATGTGTATACATGTGTATACATAATGAAAAACATGAAACCACAAAGCTTCTGGAATGGACTGGAAGATCATTGAGGCATATGCTCTGCTTTTAGTTAGGATCTTGTGTGCACTGATGTGCATTATTAATCTCTTCCTCACTATCCACAGAATTAAATGTACAAAACCAAACTCATTGATGACCAACTTCTATATTATTGGAAGTGGGGAGGAATTCTATTATTTGAGCAGTAGTCTAGGGTTGCCATACACCCTGAGACCCTCACAAGTGGTCAGGCTCCGTATAGCAAAGTTGATGCCATCTATTTATTTATTCCTTATTTATTTTTTAAAAAACACCTGCCTTTCAGGGTGGACTGCCTTCTCAAGGAAGCTTACAATATTACAAAAACATCATGAACAGACAATTACAGTGCTAGCTGGGAAATGCTGGGAGTTGTAGGACTTTTTTCTGTCTAAACGTGTGTAGGAGACATGCAGGAGACATGCAGGAGCAATCATTGGTCCACCTAACTCAGGGCCGCCTACACTGAGTGACAGTTACTTTCCAGAGTTTCAAGCAGGTTTTCTCCCAGCCTTACCTGGAGATATCAGGGATGGAATCTGGGACCTTGGACATGTAAAATGCTCTACCACTGAGTTACAGTCCTTCCCTAAAAAAGAGACAAAGAAATAACCCAGAGAGACTTTTGTCCACTACCCATGGCCAATGTGAGCTTCAACCCCACACTTGAGGAATTATTAGCACCATTTTCTGACCAACTGAACGTACTTGGTCAGTACTCTGTTGTGTGAAACAATCTTGCTGACAAAATGGCATATCTTTGGGCAGGCTTCACTAGCACCTTTGGGAGAAAAAACATATAATTAAACCTCTGGATAAAGTTGTGGTATGCATATAACATCTTAAATTGTTACAATGCATCTTTGGGTCTATATGAACACTTTTCTCTCATCCCTCTCCTATGATTGGTGCAGCCATAAGATAGTGAAAGATAAATCTGGATCATCCAAAGGTAGCATCATGGAGAGATTCCTTTTTAAATAGTTCCTTTATTCACAGATTGAACTATTCTGAAGACCCAGTTAGAGGTACATGGAAAAACAGCATGGGTTGGATTCAGGTTCTGCCCCACTACAAAAGAAAGGACTACACCTTCTGTCTGATTTGTGGGGATTCCCCTCCCTCCACATGCCACAACTCCCTCCATTCAGCAGGGGCTCCTGATTCTTAGATGTAGTTCACACTGCACAATAACCCACCATGGCTTAATTTACCCACAGGGCTGTCGTATTGTGCTGGGTGCCCATGGGAGCCATTTTTGCATGGCACCCATGGATGCCCAGCTTCCTGTGGGTTGTAATGTCACACAAGAAACCCTATAACAAGCCATGGATGATTTGAGAGTTGTCTAACCTTCAAACCACACCTACCACGTGAGTTCACACAACACGACAATCCATGGCACCCATGCGTACCCAGCATGACACAATAGCCCCCATGGGTAAAATAAGTCATGTGGGTGTTGTGATGTGGAGACTGACTCCCTCCCTATGTATTGTTTTCAGAGGGCTGGAGGGGCTGCTGAGGAAAGGAGGTGCTAGGGAACTCCACTCCAGCCAGCACAGTTGATCCAGTGTAAATCTGGATCCAACCCCATTCCTGCAGCTATTACCATGACCTCTCAAAAACCTGGCCTAATCTTTTCTTCCTTCTTGCATCTTGTCTGTACAACCCCACTACCCCCATCACCTACATAAAGGTGCATGCTACAAGGATGACATAGTCCCATTCTGTCCTTTTCATGTATGGAATAGTATGGAGGACTATTTTGAGTCCTTTTCATCTATATTAAAATTAATTCATTGGATTATTCAAAGCAAACAGCTGGCATCACAGACAGAAATAAAATGGTCACTGGTATACAGCTTCATTCTAAATCTTTTTATAAGAAAGAAATGCAATCAGCTGAGTAAGTTTTGTAAGCTTTTGATTCCAATACCAAGCAACCATCATCAGCCTGGAAAAAGGGGAGCTACAAATGAGGTCATTTATGTGTAAGTTGAGATCTTGTGCAAGATGGATTTGAAGTGACACATCTTTGAGCAGGCTAGCTATTAACAAGATTGTTCTTTGTTGAAGACATTCAATAACCAGATTGTCTATAACAAGATTATCTCGTGTGAGAGATAAACCTTGCACTGGTTCCATGATGAAACAGGCCCGAGGAGTAATAAACTATATAGGCCAGAATACAAACAAGTTAGTGTAAAAAACCAAGACAGAAGTGCAATCTGTCCTTCTAAACAGATGTTGCCAATTTTCTTGGCACCCCACTGCACTTACTGCTCAGACTTGTCTAAAATAAATGTTGTGCTCAACTGGAATCTTTTCCCCCTTTCTCCTGCCAGCATTGTCTTAGTGTGTGTTTGTTTGCTTGTATTTTATGTACACAGCAAATTATCATGTTCATTTTGATATGAACGAAGATTGAGGTCATGGAAGGTACACACTGTTAGCAGAATAGCAAGAACCTGTTGAGGCTGAGGTGTGTGAAATCCTGGCTTAAGGAGCACACTTTACCCTAGAGAAGTCACGCTGGATACTCTGGGTCATACGAATAAGAAAACTTGCATTTTATTGCAGGAAATACATGTTGGATAGGAGAGTCCCCAACCCAGGATGGAAGGAGACCTAAAAAGATGTCTCCTCTCTGAGAGGCAAGTGCATGAAGAATGAAATAAGAAGTGACATCAACAACCCTAAAAGTACCAGTATAGCAATAGAATGAAGGTCAGCATAGATTAGAGGACAGTCTAAGGAGTTTGGAGGTCCTTTCTCCTCTCGCTCTTCCCTTTTCTTTTTCTTTTGAAGCTAGCTGATTTGTACCCACATCTCCAACATATTCAGCATGCCAGTCAGGAAGCTAGCAGGACCAAAGAATGGGGGTTGAAGAGAGTGATAAACTTTACCAGGGCGTGGAGATTTGTGTGAAGAGGTGGAGGGGAGGCAAGCACAGACTTATTTTATTTATTTATTTATTTACTTTATTTCTAACCCACCTCTCCATCCAGATCGAGGCGGGTAACAACAATAAATATAAATACAAGAATCATAAAATAGATAAAACATTAAAACAAATAAAAACAAATACATTATTAACAACATCTTAAAATTCAACTGGGTAGGCCTGCCAGAAGAGAGCAGTCCTCACAGCTCTCTTAAATTCCAGAAGTCTGCTAATTTGTCGAATCTTCTCCGGCAGGTCATTCCACTGTCTGGGAGCGGCAGAAGAGAAGGTCCTCTGGGTAACACTCGTCAGCCTAGTTCTGGCTGATTGGAGTAAATTCTTCCCAGAGGACCTGAATGTTCAGGGCAGATTATACGGGAGAGGCTATCCCACAGGTAACCTGGACCCAAACCATGTAGGGCTTTAAAGGTAATAACCAACACTTTATACTTCACCCAGAAACTAATTGGCAGCCAGTGGAGTAATTTTAAGATTGGTGTTATGTGGCCATCCCTAGGTGTACCGGTGACCAACCTGGCTGCCATATTTAGAACGAATTGAAGTTTCCGGACTAGGCACAAAGGTAGCCCTATGTACAGCGCATTGCAGAAGTCGAGCCTCAAGGTTACCAGCGCGTGCACTACCATCTTTAGGTCTTCCAACTCTAGGAAGGGGCTCAGCTGGCTCATCAGCCGAAGCTGATAGTAGGAACTCCTGGCTATCACATCTATCTGGGCTGTCATTTGGAACGATGGATCCAGGAGTATGGCCAAGCTGCGAACACAGTCTTTTGGGGGGTGTAACCCCATCCAGAACTAGTTGACACACCTCCAAACCCAGGTTGTGGCCTTTGACAGTAAGCACCTCCGTCTTGTCTGGATTCAGTTTGTTTTTCCTCATCCAGCCCATTATTGCCTACAAGCATTCATTCAGAGGAGACACACTATCCTTAGCTGACGCTGTTGTCAAAGGCATAGAGAAATATATTTGGGTGTCATCAGCGTACTGATAGCACCCCGCCCCATGCCTCTGGATGATCTCTCCCAGCGGTTTCATATAAATGTTAAACAGCATTGGGGAAAGGATGGCACCTTGTGGTACACCACATAGCAGCTCCTTCTTTGAAGTGCAGCTATCCCCAAGCATCACCATCTGGAACCTGCCCGAGAGATAGGACCGGAACCACTGAAGCACAGTGCCCCCTATTCCCAATCCCCTTAGGTGTTCCAGATGGATACCATGGGTGATGGTACTGAAAGCCGCTGAGAGGTCCAGGAGTACCGACTGGGACACACTCCCCCCTTCAATACTCAGGCGTAGATCATCCACTAAGGTGACCATAGCGGTCTCAACTCTGTATCCTGCCCTGAAGCTGGTTTGAAATGGGTCTAGAAAATCTGTATAATCCAAAACTGCTTGGAGATGGAAGGCAATCGCCCTCTTGATCACCTTGCCCAAAAACAGAAGATTTGATACCGGCCTATCGTTATTAAGGAGCAGGGGATCCAGGGAGGGCTTTTTTAGAAGCAGCTGTACCACCGCCTCTTTTAAACATGTTGGAAAACTCCCCTCCCTGAGAGATGCATTAATAATATGTTATAGATGTGATCTAACTGCATCTCCTCCCTGGACGACCAGCCAAGAAACACAGGAATTGAGAGGGCAAGTCCTCCTCCTCACTTGTCCAAGCAGTTTGTCCACATCCTCAGTACTCACCAACTGAAACTGATCCAGTGTAATTCTACTCGCAGAGTCACTGGGCAATCCATTGTCAGCTTCTGCTATAATGACGGTGTCTAATTTGGCTCTTATCCGAGAGATTTTATCTGTGAAATGGTCATAAAAGACATCACAGTGAACTGCCAAAGGCTCTAAAATTGGGTTCAGGGGGGAAGGTGCCTGAGTTAGACCCCACACCACCCTGAACAGTTCTGCTGGATGCGAGTTCGCAGACACAATGCGTGCAGAGAAGAAAGCTTTCTTCGCTGCATGTATTGCCACTCCATAGGAACGAAGATGTTCTCTATGTCATGTCTTGTCGGATACAAGTTGAGTTTTCCACCATCGGCACTCCAGTCATCCTTCCCACTTCAACTCCCTAAGATCTTCAGTATACCAAGGCGCCCAGTTAGAAGCGGGTTGGAGAGGACATTTGGGGGCGATCGTGTTGATAGCCCTAGTTAGGTATTGATTCCATCTGTTAACTAGGGCTTCTACAGGATCGTCGATGACACCAGCCATAGCACCTGCTAAGGCTTTCCAGAATCCAAGAGGATCCATCAGCCTTCGAGGGCGGACCATCTTAATCGGTCCGCCACCCCTTCAGGGGTGGGTGGTAGCCGTGATACTAACCCTGACCAGAAAATGGTCTGTCCATGACAACACGGAGGTATTTAACACCTCCATCCACAGATCTGTCTGTTCAGAACTGAAAACAGCATCAAGAGTGTGACCTGCTGAATGTGTAGGTCCAGAGACCAACTGGGATAGGCCCATATTTGTCATGGATGCCATGAACTCCCGAGCTACACCTGACAAACTGGTCCTGAATGGGATGTTGAAGTCACCCAGGACCAAAAGCCTGGGCGAATCCAACACCAGTTCCAAGACCAGTTCCGTGAGCTCAGCCAGGAGTCTGATAGGCAGCAGGGTGGCCGGTATGTTAACAGAATCCCTAGTCTATCCCTGTTCTTCAGACTCAGGTACACACACTCGATGTGATTCAATTCACGGACAGGAAGTCTGGTCAGGTTAAAATTGTCTTTGTAGACCACAGCTATTCCACCCCCCCACCCACTTTCCCTCACTTGCTCACTGGCACAGTACCCAGCTGGGTGGGCCTGGGCCCATGTCAGGCCACTGTCATCTCCCAGCCAGGTCTCTGTGAAACATGCCAGGTTGGCCTTCTCATCTAGAAGAAGATAATGAATGATGTTTGTTTTCTTTTTAACCGACCTGGCATTGCATAGGAACAAGGAGAGGTTCTGTGGGTGGCCTGGTTTGTTCTCCAAGATCCCCAGGGTAGCAGAGTGACCAGAAGGTAAGATGGGTGTTAGATATCTATTTCTCCTTCCCCTGTAATGGCATTTCGCCCTGCTATCGCTATATCCCCCTTTGCCCCACACAACACATATTGCCGCTCCCAGCCACATTCCAGTCACCAGTCAGCTGGCTCGGAAGGAAAAGGGTGGGGGGAGGGGAGGGGCAGCGTTGTCTTGCCTGCGTCTTCCTCCTCTCTCTCTTCCTCCCCCTCTCCCATTGGTCAAACCCCTCATCGCCTGTCAGGAAGCTGGCTCCGGCTGCCTCCCTCAGAAAGAGAAGGGGGCGGTGGTGGAGGAGGGGATGGGCAGCATTGTCTTCAACCCATTACAATGAGTAAAATCCCCTGAAGCTAAATTGTAGATCATGCTTGAGGATATTTATGGAGACTTATTTCCTTATCCCTGTGTACCTATTGTACAAACCTTGTGTGATTTTCTGGAGCCAATCAGAAGCAATGTTAGAGCAGAATGAGAATGAGTTGCTGATCCTTGGCCCTTTTCTGGAACAGGATGCAATTAAACAAGGACTTCTAGTGTGAGAGGTTTTTGTGCTTCCCTCTGTGGCACTTTCTCCCAAGAACCAGAGTTCCTTATGCATAGGCAGGAGGGAAGACTAGCTTGTGGGAAGAACAATTATGCACCATAAATGGCAGAGAAACATTTGTCCCAGGGACAGTGGGAGCCAAAGCTGCTGATAGGATTTACAGGTCCAAAATATTCGTGAGCAAATGTGAAATTCACACACACACACACAATTTATTTATTTGGTTGTTTACTTATTATATTTTTAATCTGCCCAAAACCCAACATTCTCTGGCCAGATTACAACAATTAAAAGAGTAAATACAAACAGTTATTACATAATACAATACAATACAATAGTTAAAACAATAAAATACAATGCCAAACAGACACCATATAAATAGATAAAACAGCTATAAAAAATTAAAACTCAGGCTATAAAGACATGTTATAAAAGCTTCTAAATGTCTCCTTCACAAATATCCTACAAATCTTTCTGAGAATTTTCCTTCTGAAATATTGCATCTGAAAAGAATATTCAGTTATACTTTTGGAAAAGAGTATGGATTACTCCCATTTTGGAATTTTTGACAGACTGCTAGTGACTGTGATGGAAGCTGTAAGTAGATTCAGGACACAATCCTATGCATGTTTAGACAGAAAAAAGTCCTATAATTCTCAGCATTCTCTGTCAAAATGTGTATAGGATTGCACCTTAATTGAAGTTTAAGACATTAAAGTAGCCATAGACTGCTTCAATGTGAAATTTAGAATTAAAATTAGAACTGAGATGATGATGATGATGATGATGATGATGATGATTACTATTTATTACATTTGTATACTGCCTCATAGCCAAAGCTCTCTGGGCGGTTTACATAAGATTAAAACTTTTAAAAACAATATACAAAAATTAACACTGCAAAACATACAATATACAAATACATTTAAAACCATTATGATAACTTAAAAAGCTATCAGCCTAAAGAACAAAAAAAAAAACAGACCCAGGTTCATCAGATATTGCTAAATGCCTGAGAGAAGAGGAAAGTCTTGACCTGGCGCCGAAAAGAAAACAATGTTGGCCCTTGGCAGGCCTCGTTGGGGAGATCGTTCCACAATTTGGGGGCTACCACAGAGAAGGCCCTCTCCCTTGTTGCCAACCTCCGAGCTTCCCTCGGAGTAGGCACTCAGAGGAGAACCTTAGCTACTGAATGCAGTGTTCGGGTAGGTTCATGTCGGGAAAGGCGTTCCATCAGGTATTGTGGTCCTAAACCATGCAAGATTCCCACCTTCAATCCATATAACCAATTTCTCCCCATTATAAACAAAAGGTATTTTATCCAGCAAAGGAGAAAACATGTGACCTCCTTATCTACAGTATGGATTGGTACAATCCAGAACCAGTTTTACTACGAGTTCTGTTGTCTGTTGACTAGATCTTACTTCCAAAGAACTCCAAGGCTTAATCTAGGCCCTTTCTATACTATAGCGGTGTAGCAGGCACAGCGCTGATGATCCTGGAAGTAGCCACTTCTGGGATCAGTGCACAAAAGCCACATCATCAAAGTGCGATGGCCCGGGCTGCTCCCGGGCCGTCACAAGTTGCGGACGTCATTTTTTTTCATGACGGAGAGTGCAGCGGATGATACGTTGCTGACATTAGAAGATCCCCTTGAAAGCGGGGATCTGATTCAGAAACATCTGAGAGAATTTGGGGAAATTACAGGATTACAAGTTAATTGGGGAAAGTCAGAAATGATGTTGTATAATTATAACAAGGAAGAGATGGAGAAATGTAAAGCTAATTTAGGATTAGGATATAAAAATATAATACGATATTTAGGAGTTAATATAGATAGAGAATTAAATAGACTAGAGGAACTTAACTTAGTAAGGTTAAGGAAAGAGGTAGGGGAGAAGTTACAGATATATAGAAAATTAAAACATTCTTGGTTTGGTAGAATAGCGGTTATTAAAATGAATATATTACCTAAGATTAATTTTTTGTTTAGAATGTTACCTATTAGAATATCAGCGGCTGAGATTAAAAGTTGGCAAAATATGATTAATGCTTATTGTAATGGGGATAAAAGAGCTAGGATAAATAAGGGGTTATGGTATAAGGCTCAAAAGAAAGGAGGTCTAGGACTTCCGAATATTAAGAATTATTATATTGCGAACCAGTTAAGATATGTTATTCATGCTATTTTAGGGGAACAAGACATGGAATGGTTAGAATCGCAAACAGTAAAGGTGGAGTATAAATTACGAAATATATTTTTTACTAAAATGCAAAAGAAAGAATTCAAAGTACTGGACAACCCATTGTTGGAAAATATATTAATGATCTGGGAGAAGTATAGAGGGAAGTTGATACCAGGGGAGTCTCCGCTTGCCCCAGTTGTAGTAGTGGGTAACTTCCCAAGTGTATTAAAATCAGAGATAGAAGGGAGTCTGAAAGAACTAGATATTATTAAATTAAGGAATTGGATGGAAAAGATGAAGGATAGTGAGCATATTAAAAATTTATTTAAAGGACAAAAGCTAGCGTGGTTCAAGTGTTTGCAGCTGTTAAAATGGACACAGGATTGGACCACAAAGAATAAGGAATGTAGAAACAATACTAGATTTGAAGATTTAATTGAACAATCGTGGGATAAAGAAGAAGCTAGAGCTAAGAAAGGACTCACTAGTGAGATATATAAAATATTAATAGAGGAAGAATTTCAGGACTCACTTAAGGTCATAAAAGAGGTTTGGGAAGAAGATATAAGGGGGAAAATTAATGAAGATAATTGGGGGAGGATATGGAATGGAAGAATGTTAAAGGTATTGTCGATTAGAATTAAGGAGAATTATTATAAGACAGTTTGGAGATGGTATTTAACACCTGTTAGATTTCACCAGATTGATAAAAAATTGCCCAAGAATTGCTGGAGGGGGTGTCAGGAGGTTGGGACATATTTTCATATGTGGTGGAGCTGTGAACAAGTACAAAAATTTTGGGTAAGGGTTTGTAAAGAAATAAGTGATATAATTGGAAGTAGGTTGGAATTAAACCCGAAGCTAGCTCTACTAGCAATATGGGATAGTAGGAATAAGGATGTAATAAATAAAGAATTGGTAAACAACCTCCTGGCACCTGTTAGAATACTGATTGCTAAAAATTGGAAAGGGCAACGAAGTTATACAATAGAAGAGTGGTATAAAGAAATTTGGGATTTAGCTTTGAATGATATGTTGACGTGTAAAATGAAAATAAAGAGGGGAATGTCCAGGAAGAGTGATTTTGGGGAAATATGGACGCCCCTTTTGAATTACGTTTTAAGATCGGGGAAGGGACAATTGCCTTCAAAAGAATCATTAAAATTTTGGAAAGAGGATGAAGGATAATGAGACGGTCTCGGAAGGGGGGGGGGACCACGGGGGGTAGTTGAGGGGGGAATTGGTTTTATGTTATTGTATGTTATATTATTGTTTATTTGTGTATGTGTTTGTTGGAAAAATTAATAAAAATATTAATCAAAAAAAAAATGACGGAGAGTGCACAAGCACTCCTCCAAAAATGTAAGGTTTTTTTTAAAAAAAAAATGTGCGCAAGTGGGCCCTTACCCCCCTCACTGACCTCCTGGGGGTGGTGAAACTGGTGCCACCCCATCCCCTACTAGGCCCGTGCTTACTCATTAGTAAGCGCAGTTGTGGCTGGGCTGAGCGGACACATTCTTCCGTGGTCCCGGGAACTTCCTGGGAATGCAGAAGAATCAAGATTTTTGAGGTTGCTGTAAATCTTGAAAAATCCTGTGCTTGCCCCCCCCTCCACCCCAGGACTCCCTGTGCTAGGGTGACAAATGTCAGGAAAAAACAGGACCTGTCAGGATTTTTGGTAACAAATCTGGGAAAGGGGGAAATTATGAAATTTGAAGAAAAATATGGGAATTAACAAAAAAGCTTACAGCTCTGTCATTTTTAAAGATGAAGAGATAAAACTTGGCAAAATGATAGCCCTTAGGTAGTGCTTTAGCCATTCTGAGTTTGAAGCAGATCTATTCATCCATTGAGTTTTAGAATTTTTTAAAAGTTTGAGATTTAATTTTTTGTTTAAAAGGATGCCATTTTTAAAGATAAAGAGATGAAACTTGGCACTTTGATAGCTCCTATGTAGGGCTTTAGCCATGACAAGTTTAAAGCAGTTCTGTTCATCCTTTGATTTTTAGGAGTTTTTTTTAAAAAAAATTGAGGTTTTACAGTTTTTTTAAAAAATCATTTTTAAAGATAAGCAGTTGAAACTTGTGAGCATGATATATCTTAAGTAAGGCTTTAGTCATGCCACGTTTCAAGCAGATCTGTTTATCAGTTGAGTTTTAGCAAGTTTCAAAACAAAATTTACGTATAAAAATAAAAAAATAAAAAGCCAACCAGCCAGCTGGCCGGCAACAAGCCCTATTAAGCAGCAGCTTGCAGCAGAGTGAGAATATAATCAGAAAAGGTATTTGAGGGAAGGGGAGAATGTATCACACAGAGTATAGCAACAAAGTACAGCAAAAGCTACAACAGTAGGAGTGAGTGAAGTTAGTTTCAGATACATTGGATGTCTCACTTGTTATTTCAGTGATTTTAACATTAAGATGTTATGTAGAACAGATTTGTCTTAATTGTGTGCTGTAAAATCAGACATGTGACCAAGGCTATGTTCTGGTGGGCACCTCCCCCCTTTGGAGCTGGACATGCCCCCTGGGGGCGGACATGTTGGTGAGGATGCCCGCTTGGGGGCTGACCATGCTGTCCTCCTTTTTGGTTTCCAAAATATGGTCATCCTACCCTGTGTGTCATTTGGACTCACAGGAAAAGGGCCCTACACCAAGCAGAATATTGCACTATGAAAGCAGTATATTAAAGGCAGGAGCCACACCAAGCAGGATATAGCGGTATAGGGTATGTGTCAATGGGCCCCAACAGTTGTTAGTGCACGTTAATACTACTATAAAACAGTAGTGTGGCTCCTGCCTTTTATATACTGCTTTCATACCACTTTCATTGTGAAATATCCTACTTGGTGTAGATTAGGCCCTAGTCTCAAGATGTGACAAATAATGACTAACGTGAGGAGCTTGTTGAGAACAAATTTCAGCCATATTTTGTATTTCTTACCACACGTGTGGGTGGATGGAAACCACTCCACATTTTTGTTGCTGTTATATTTCGTCTTGCATGTGTGTTTTCATTTAAGATATTGGCAATGGCTCTAGGAACCAGGGGAGGGAGACACTATGTTCATCTTTTCAAATTGCCTCTTGTTCTTTTCAGTTCCATTTCTGTGAGGTCAGCCGGCAGAGGAGTGTTGCCATTCATTCCTGTGTCTTGCCTTTTGCAAAAGAAGTCATCTGTTGTAAAAATCAGGATTCTTTGTATTTCATTTTAAACCCCAGACAAATGGAGGACAGGTGTGCTGTATTTGGTTTGGCAACTTTTCAGAGCATGTTGTATTTAGGTACCTGTAATTGTACACCAGCAGTCTTTCTCTGCTTTACAGAACCTTCCAACATTATGCCATCGTGTTTGGGCACTTACTTTGTGTGTCTCATTGGGGCCCTTAAAATACACCATAGACAGTGCTGGCTCCAGGTTTAGAGGGGGTTGGGGTAAGGTGCCTTCAATGGGACCTTGCCCTTATTGAGTCTACCTTCTCATCACCATAGTCACCAGCTGTTATTCCTCCTCATCCTCTTTCTCATCATTGCTATCTCTTGCTTTCACATGTGCCCCCTTGGCAGGCACCCAACCATGCCTACCCTTGACACTACCCCTGACCCTAGGTACATGGTAGTGATTCTTTGTAGCAGGTTCAACATGCTTGGGCAACATTAAATTGATCCGATGATGGGATGGGTTAATTGCATGGTTTCTGCCCATGGAATTGGCAACATTTTTCTATGAGAAAGACTCACATTATCCATCCATACACACACACGAAAAATAAAAATTATTAAATTAGTCCCCAGATAATATAAAAAGAATGGCAAAAAAGACTACACATAACAGTATACATAAGACAGAGTTCTGTATTTACTGAAGCAAAATGAAGAATTAAAATTTAAGTCTAAAAATGGGAGAAACAAATGTCAGAATGAATTTATACCTTCAAAACTCAAAATCTTCACCATGGTTAACTGACATGGATTACAAATATCTTTTTTTGAGGCTTGAACCCTTTACCCTCCAAGTTACATACTAATTAGTCCCTTGTAAACTTTCCAATGTTTCATTTTCTTTAGTAAGGTCTCTAAGTAGTGTTCTCTGATATTAGAACAAAGCAGATATTCAAAGAACTGCCCACAGAGCTTTGGCTATTGGGCAGTATAGAAATGTAATAAGTAGGGATGTGCACGGTCCAAAAAATCGGATCAGGATTGGGATCGGAACCGGACCTGAGGCCTTGGATCAGATTGGTTCAGATCGGAGGCCTCCCCGGTTCAGTTCGGATCCGATTCTGTTCTGAAAATCGGACATCCGATTTTCAGATCGGATGCCATTTTTCCCCCATAGACTTGCATTGGGGGAAAGAAAGCTTTCCCCCAATGCAAGTCTATGGGGGGAAATGGTGGTGCGTGGGTGAAGGGGGCCTAACTCCCCCCTCACTCTCTCCCCCGTCCCTACCCCCCTACTCGCACTGCTTACCTGCCAGGGCCGTCAGCTTCCATTCACTGGCACCCACGGGCACCAGCAGAGGGAAGCAGACGCCCCGGCAGGTAAGCCCCCTCCCCTCCTCGCGCACCTTACCTTGCCGGGGACGTCCGCTTCCTTCCTCTCCTGGATGCTACTGCGAACAGGCTTCGCGGCCTGCCCCTAAGTAGCGCGCCAGGTGATGAACTGGCACGCTACTTAGGGGCAGGCTGCAAAGCCTGCTTCGCAGTAGCGTCCAGGAGCGGAGGGAAGCGGATGTCCCCAGCAAGGTAAATGGACCCGCCCCAGCAGGTAAGCCCCCTCCTCCCCTCGTGCACCTTACTGGGTGGGGCTGTCCGCTTCCATCAGCGGGCGCCTACTGGCGCCCGCCGATGGAAGCGGTCAGCCCCGCCAGGGAAGCCCCTGCCCTCTCGCACCTTACCTTGTCAGGGCGTCCTCCTCCTTCCACTGCCAGGTGAACTACTGCGAAACAGGCCTCACGGCCTAGTTTTCTGGCACTCTACTGAAAAACTAGGCCACGAGGCCTGTTTCGCAGTAGTTCACCTGGCATCAGAAGGAGGAGGACACCCCAGCAGGTAAGTGGGGCCCTCCCCCTCCCTTCCTTGCACTTCTTACCTGCCAGGGTGGCTGCTTCCCTCCGGTGGCGCCACTGGAGTGAAGTGGCCGCCCTGGCAGGTTTTCCCCCTCCCCCCTCGTGCTGCTTACCTGCCGGGGCGGCTGCTTCCCTCCGGTGGCACCACCAGAGGGAAGCGGCCACCCCAGCAGGTAAGCCCCCTCCTTCCCTCGTGCACCTTACTGGGTGGGGCTGTCTGCTTCCATCAGCGGGCACCTGCTGGTGCCCGCAGATGGAAGCGGGCAGCCCCGCCAGGGAAGCCCCTGCCCTTGCGCACCTTACCTGCCGGAGCCATCAACCCCAGCAGGTAAGGAGTGCGAGTGGAGGGAGTGGCCCCGATCCGCCGATCCGAGTCCTTTTTGGATCGGTTCGGATTGGATCAGCGGATCCAGGTGCTGGGGATCGTAATCGGATTGTTTGATCCGATTTCAGTTGGATCGGGCCCGGATCGTGGATCGGGTCCAATCCAATGCACATCCCTAGTAATAAGTAAATAAGTAAATAAAATGTAGTGAGGCAAATCCCCCTCGACCCTGGAGTTTGCCTTTTACAGGCATTTCATACTTGAAAGTTGAATTCAAGATACATGTTTTGTGTATAACCATAAGTTCTTACAATTTTGCAAGAGAGAGAGAGAGAGGGTCACAAAAAGGAAAAAAAGGTTGGACAAGCCAGAATCTGTATCTACAAGTAGTTTAAACATCTGTTCAGCCAAAGTTCTGCCAGACATTCCTCCCAACAAAGGTATAAGAAATATTTTCCTGGGTATCATATATAGTTCACAGGAAAATACATGTTATTTTGTGACAGTTACAAAGAGTACATAGACATGACACTCTTTGGGGCAAGGTGTCACCAGTATGCTGATGACACCCAGCTGTATTTCTCTGTGACATCTGAATCGGGAGAGGCCATGCACGTTCTGAACTGGTTCCTGGATACAGTTATGGCTTGGATGAGGACTAATAAACTGAACCTGAATCCTGATAAGACAGAGACCCTGTGGGTTGGTAGTTCCCAGATCCGGAAATTGGGGTGTTTGCCTGTTCTGGATTGGGTTGCACTCCCTGGGCAGATCAGAGGCTCTGCTCGCGTCCTCAATTTGTATGACCTCTTTAGCTTGGACTTGGAAGATCCAGATCCAAATTCTGCCTCAGCCATCAACTCATTGAGTAGCCTTGGGAAATGGCTGAATCTCAACATTCTCCATTAATAAAATGTAACTATTAATTACTTGGTCATGGGAAATTTTTACAAGGACAACTGACCTAAGCATTGCAAACATTTTCATATTAACAAGAGTCACAGAAAAAATATTAATGAAGTCAATTTTGCCTTTCCCCCTGGAACCTGCTACTAAACTTCTGAATGAAAGACCTTTGTAATCTCTGTCAGGATTTGGGTTTGAAAAGAGATAGCGAGAAAAGAAATGTGTCAATTTGAGCCTAAAACCATGTGTATATCTGAGAGATGGGATGTTCATCCATTCCACTTCCTGTACATCCCTGTCAGTTGCCTAAAAGTGAAAGAAAAAATATTGCCTAATGAAATTCCTTCTGGATTTCAAAGCAAAGAAGCTCAGACCTAGATGGTATTAGGATCTCTCTCTCTCTCTCTTAGTTTTCTGTTATAGATGCTGTATGGACTAAGACTATAAAAGAGGTAATTTAAGGGCAAATCCACACCTGAAAAGTCAAAATCATTGGTTTCCCCTTACGGAAGACTCCCTGGGGAACATAATACAGGGAATCATGGGCCATTTACTACTAGTTGTGATATATAACTGTCTGATGTTAAAAAAAATCAATGGTTTTCTCTTTAAAAGGCTTCCCTGGGGACCAAAGACTAGAAGGTCAGAACAGGTTACTAGTTTGCATGCTTGTCTGTTTGTTCTTTGATGGCAACCACCACTATAAGTAATTCCAATTCACTCTCAGAAAGGGAGTAGCAAGGAGCTATCTGTGCTCCACCTTATCCACCACTGGAATGCTTTTATTTTGATTTTCAATGCAGAAAGGAAGATTTGAAGGATGACATTGTCATCTCTCCTCTTCAACTTACCACCTGCTTCTTCCTCACCTTTCATTTGCTCAAACACACCCACCCTCACTCACACACCCATAGGCCATGTCAGTGGCATGATTTTTTTCAATGGTTGAAAACACTAGATATCACGTTCTTCTGAGGGGTGGCTATCTTTTTACTTGCCCTGCAGTCTCATGCCTTTACTAGATGCCAGAAACACACAGAGAGGGGCAGGGTGATGCTTTTGTCATGGACAACAGTGAAAGAAAAAACTTCATCTGCAAAAGGTCATTTTACTAAACAAGGGTATCTGGGACTCAGTATGGATTAAGCACACATATATAGAGACATGTACATACACAGTGACACGTATATACACGAATGATCCTGATACAGGTTACTCTTCCCTCACTGCTAGCAGGGGCGGGTAAAGAGTGCTCTGTATGAGCGTCATCAGATGAGCATTTTATTGCACACTCATTACTGACCACTCACAGGTTTTTGTGGGTCTTTTTAACGATGATGACTGCCTCCTGCGCATCTCCTGCCCTTTCTGCTTGTTTTCCTGTCACAAAAAAAGACCTGGAATATCCGATTTTGTTCAGCTGTATCAAAATGTGCTGTCATTTCCTGCTGTGAGCAGGAGAAGCAGCGGATAAAATGCCCACTGAATGGGCCAAATGGCCATTGTTTACTTTCCCTTTCTTCGGGGGAAAGCAACGGTAAGGAAACTGATCCCTCCACCGTCTGATGACGCTCTATGAAGCAAATGGTCTCTCAAAATTCTCTACCATATATGTGGGCAAAGACATGGGGTGAACAATTTCACTGAATTTCTTCAGCTTGAGGGACAATTTTCCAACAATTTTTCACAGGTAGGCCTCACTATTGGAAAGGGTTGTAGGGCAGCTTCTTTCATTTTTCCTAAAGGTTTTTATTTTTATGTGTGCTGCCAGTGCAACTGGCAACAGCAGCATTTGTGTTGGCAGCCTGGCCCCCATTTTGAATCATCCACAAACCAGGTGTGATGGGGGCAGTGTCTAGCCCCTGGGAAGAGGTGGGCTAAGGCTGTGTGAAAATGTATCCTCCAATTTTCTGAATATTTTCTTCACCCCTGAAAGAGGCTTCAATTTTTCTGCTTCATTCTCAGGTCATTTTATATTTTATTTCAAATTTATTTTGGTGTTGTTTTAGAGCTTATCTAATCACTGCAAATGGTTGAGGGTGCTGTCTGTGTTTTACCATTTTTTGTTTTTTATATGTACACATCTTGCCATTGTTATGCAGCCTCCCTGACTGCCCACACTTCCTAATGCCATCAACAGAAGCAAACCTATGAAGTTTTTACTAACACCACTGTTAACTAACCATGTTAATTGTTCCTCAAGTCATCTACTTTTCAGACTCGGAAGTACTAGCTGAAACTTAATTTAGGTACAAACAATATGAAGAAGAAGAAAAACCACTGTGAGACAACAGTTAATCATTCTAAACCATAGGATAATGTACATTGTACATAACATAAAATATGTTGCATGTTTTAGATATCTGCAGATGGGGGGGTAAATTTTCATCATTTGAGAATGTATTTTAAATATCAAATTCATCTGCATCATATATATATATATATATAGTACACATGAGAAAAAGTACAATATTCTTCTCTCCAAAGTGAAGGTAGGCCAAATAACAAGTAATTGCATAACTGAAGCTACAAGGGTTTTTGATATTTACTGAGACAGTAAATTGAAAAGATGGTTTAATGTACAAATGTAAAAAAAAAAAATGTGGTCAATGAACCAAAGCAGAGAACACATATTAAATGGAAAAGTCAGTCATGCAGCATACTGGCCAGAAAGAGGATAGAAGAGAGGTTGCAAGAGGGAAAAAATGTTGAAGTCATCAGGCTGTGAGCATTGAAAAGGCAAAGAGCATTAAAAGGTGCATTATCAACAGCGAGGTAAAATATAAGATATTTGGCTTCACATCCATTTTTAGAGCGATCTCGTGACAGAAAGAAAAACGTTAGTATGCAGCATGCGCCCACTTGGATCATTCCTGAATCTTAGATTATTCATTGTAGTAAATATTATGACTCAGAATTACTGAAGGGCTCCTCCCTGGGTCCAATGACAATGTACAACACACAGAGAAAGGTTTACACAGTGATTCATTCTAGTGGAACCCATCCTTTCCTCTGAGCACAGCGGCCGACATGCAACTTCATGGATTATCTAGATTTGGGGCTCTAGACCTGACCACACATAGATGACCGATGTAGGTATCACTTATATTGGGGGTAAGCAACCTGTGGTCCTACAGCCTAATCTCATGTGGCTCTCACTTAGGGATGGGAGAACCAGGGATGTTCAAGTTCGCCAATATACTCCGAAATCCATTTTGTAGCTTGGTTCATCTCTCTCCTGATCTTGGTTTTTTGTAGGAGTGTGCACGGACCCCCAGGATCGGATCGGGCCCTAGATCGGGACCTCCAATTCTGTCCCGGATCAGATCGGACAAATTCGGAGGCCCCCCAGACCAGATCAAGCCCAATCCCAATCCAAAAACCGGACATCCGATTTTTGGATCGGCCGCCATTTTTGTTTTCCCCATAGACTTGCATTGGGGGAAAGAAAGCTTTTCCCCAATGCAAGTCTATGGGGAAAAAATGGCGGCAGGTGGGTGAGGGGGCCCCTAACTCCCTCCTCCCCCCTCGTGGTTCTTACCTTCCGGGGCCGTCCGCTGTTGACGGCCTCGGCAGGTAAGCCCCCTCCCCCGCGCTCCTTACCACCCGGGGTCATCCGCTTCCATCCGCTGGTGCCCGCGGGTGCCAGCGGATGGAAGCGGATGGCCCCGGGGTGTTAAGCTCCCTCCCCCTCCCCTTACTCACCTGCAGGGGCTGTCCGCTCCCCTCCGCTGCTGGCCGCTACTGCAAGCAGGCTTCGCGGCCTGCCTCTGAGCAGCGCGCCAGGTGATGACATCACCTGGCGCGCTACCTAGGTGCAGACCGTGAAGCCTGCTTGTGGTAGCGGCCAGCGGCGGAGGGGAGTGGACAGCCCCGGCAGGTAAGCGGGCCATGGGCCCCCCTCCCCCCACTTACCTGCCGGGGCAGCCGCTTCCCTCCAGTGGCACCACTGGAGGGAAGTGGCAGCCCCAGCAGGTAAGCCCCCTGCCCCCATTGTCTGTTTCCATCAGCGGGCGCCCGCTGGCGCCCGCCGATGGAAGCAGACAGCCCCGCCAAGGAAGTCCCCCCCCACTGTCCGCTTCCATCGGCAGGCACCCGCTGGTGCCTGCCAATGGAAGCGGCGGTGGGCACCAGCGGGCGCCCGCTGATCCTCCAATCCATTCCAATCTGGATCGGGTCCTTTCCAGATCAGATCAGATTGGATCGGCCAATCCAGTGGGGTGATCGGAAATTGGATAATTGTATCCGATTTCCCCTGGATCAGATCCGGGTCATGGATCAGACTCGATCCAGTGCACACCCCTAGTTTTTTGTTTTTGTGTAATCTGTCTTTCTTTTTGTTTGAATGGGGAAAGTGTGCATTTTGAATGGGAAAAGTGCACATTTTTGTATGATCTTTTCGAAGTGTGCACTCCCCCACATTGTCTAAAGTATGGATTTTTTTAAAAAAAAAAAACCTGAATTCTAAAGTACACATGTTTTCAAAATGCACATTTTAGTGCAATCACAAATGTATGAATTTGCAAACTTTTCTCTGAATACAATTTGGAATTACATACTGGATTGTGAGAGGGGTAAGTTTGAATTATTTGCAAACTGAAAGTAAATTCTCATACATCCCTACCCTCAGCCTAATTTCAAAAGCCCTCTTCGTGCAATCAGTTCAGAGCTCTGCCTCTTCCCTAGAAGCCTGCTGGGAAGAAGGAAGTGGGAGAGAGATAAAGGGGAAGTGGCAGAAAGAGAGAGATAAGACGTGGCAGAAAGAGAAAAGGGTTGACTCACCCACTCTGGCCTCTGGCCCAATCCATCACTGCTTTGGCTTCTCCCACCATGGACATGAGGCTCCCAATAGATTACCTATTAGGGAATATGGCCTTGGTCCATATGCTTGAGGGTGGAAAGGTTGTGATCATGCCCATTGGCTCTTCCTTCTCAGCCTATCCAACCTCTGTTTGTGGCCAGGTGTCCAAAGAGACCTCTGTGGTTTGTACACCCATGTATTGGGGTATTTATCCTCCAATTTATAGGATACAGATCACTTACAGAAAGCTAATGCATGTTCATAGACCCCCTGTACAGACACAACCTTAAGCAGATGGAGGTCAGAGATACTGAGGGATAGAGCAAGTGCTCTCAGTGTTGATCCCAGCCACGGCATGGATTGTCTACACAGGGCTCTGATCGTCCAGGAGGACAATAACTGAGTAGAACAAGATGAATATTCATTGGAAGTAGACGAACTGAGACAATGGGTTATATCTAATGGTGGCCTTCTCCCAATGAGAGGGAACCATTGGTGGTGAGATGGATTTTCCTCTCCCAGGCACAACTCCAGGCAGAAACTGTACACAGTTGGTATGTTAATTAAACATGTTTGAACAATAATACACACTTTATAAGTATAAACAGTTCAAATTATGTAGCCTGATCTTATGGTGTTTCTTTGAAAGTAAACTGTACTGTTCAGTAGGATCTGTTCCCAAGTTGATGTGCATAACTTCTCTGCCTTAAGCTGCGATCCTATGCACACTTACCTGGAAGTAACAGCCATTGAATTTAATAGAACTTACTTCTGCATTGACATGAACAGGATGCCACAGATAATTGGTCAAATTAGTATATTTAATATGACAGGGGGCAGTTGTAACTGAAAGGGGATACATTTTACTTTTAAAAACATGGTTCAAAGGTCAAATTGCTGCAATGCTTCTGAAGATGGGTTTTGTAAATGTGATATATATATATATATATATATATATGTTAGATGCAGATTCATTTTAACAATATTTAATGTTTATTTGTTGAGATCACACAGACTATTGTGCATTTTGAAATGCCATTAACATGTGCCATAGACTTCTTTCGTCTAAGTGATTGAATATGTCATCAGTCTAACACTTGGGATGTGTCACTCTTTATGTTGATTGTCTCATAAAATATGTTCTTCTGAACACCCATTGTGTGGAGGCCTGTGTCATCTACTTCCTTTGACATGCCACATAGTCACGCCTATAATCTTTCCAGCTATTCCTACTTCGTGCCTTTTTAACAGCTCCGTTTTTGTAAGTACAGGGGCTTAAACAATGTTGTCAGTCCCCAAGAGATGGCGATGTTGAGACTTCTGTTGTCTCCAACTTCTTCATTTTTTTTACTCTATAGCTCAGCTTTTGAAGAAGCTGAGAAGTATTTTTTAGATTCTGCATGATAGTGCCTTTATTAAGGAACATATATTAATCTACAAGGCGACTGTAGGAGTAAGCTGCAGAAGGGTCTGTAGTCTTAAAGAAATATATTGTACCTAGGCTGACCATCTGAAAAGGAGGACAGGGCTCATATAACTTTAACAGTTGTAGAGAAGAGGTAATTTCAGCCAGTGTTATTTGTATGCAATTAGTTCCTGGTGAAATTCCCTCTTCATCACAACAGTTAAAGTTGCAGGGGCCCTGCCTTCTTTTGTATATGGTCACTCTAGTATAGTGCCTGCAACTTTAACTGTTGTGATGAAGAAGGGATTTCACCAGGAACTAATTGCATACAAATGACACTGGCTGAAATTCCCTTTTCTCTACAACTGTTAAAGTTACATGAGCCCTGTCCTCCTTTTCATATGGTCAGCCTAATTGTACCCATAGAAACAGCTACAAACCATGTCAGTTGGAATCAGTGTAGTACAATATGACTTATCTTCTGAACAGAAATATTTGGAATATTTTTGATGCAATGATGGTTTTACTACTGCAAATTTTGAAATATCAGAAGACAGCATGGAAAACATAATATAAGCCCCATTTTAAAAGGAAATTATTAAATATTCTGATCTTAAGCAGGTTCACTTGAATTTAAATTATATGAATTTCAGCTAAACATATTGAGAAACGTGTGCGTAGTAACACAGTTTACTCTGGTTTCTGGATAGTTTGGAGCCATCTTTTTGCCACTGCTATTTTAACTGGTTTAAATTACCCATGCTTTCACGAAATTCCCAAGCTAACCAAGAGACATTTTTAGAGTAATTTGCTAATTAAACCTGAGAAACAAGTTATGTAAAATAGGCTTGAGCAAACCTCGGGCCTCGGACGTCCAAATCCGAAGCCTGGAGACCGTTTTAAGACATATCCATCATAAAATGGTGGATCTGCCATTTCCTCGCCTACTCCCAGGCCCCGGAAAAGTCTACAACTCCCAACATATAGTGCCTGGGAGGGCTGGACTTACTGGGGCCCAGGAGCAGAGGGTAAAGGCGTCGTTGTTGCCACCATTGCCCGCTCCTCGGCATGGGTGACTCTGTGTTCCCAGCACCATTGCATCCTCCCTGTGCACAGCACCGTTGCATCCTTTCCAGGAAGAGATCTGCCTTTCGTCTTCTTGTGATTGTTTAAAAGGTTCCAACTGAGCTATATGCATCTCCTCCCATGAGGAAATGGGTCTGTTTAAGTTGTAGCAACAGTAACATATACCTTTCTCTGTATGGAGCAACAGTAACATATACCTTTCTCTGTATGGAGGATGAGAAGACAGCAAAATATACAGAGCTCATCTTCAGACATACTAAACAAGCATGAGAAGATGAAATATAGAAAGAAGAAGACAGAAAAAATAAAAGTGGGGGGGACTTTAAAAACTACAATTGCCAAGTAGACCTCTGCTACTACAGATCATTTGAAACTGGACAGTGAAAGAGAAAAATAGCTTTGGAACTGGATTCAGAGATTTTGCTGTTGCTTTTGAGACTGTTCTTCTGTGAATCTAGCACTGCCTATCTCATCCTGCTTGTTTGCTACCTGCTCAACCTTTCTGCATTGTCAGCTATGTATAGTTGGTTGCGTAGTTGGTTGTTTTAGCTTAATTTATATTTTCATTGACACTTTATCATCGTAAACCACACGGACATGTTGCAAGGGTGCAAAAATAGTTTGAAATGAAACTTGTTTTTAATTGTTTTTAATCCTATGTAAACTGCCCAGAGAGCTTCGGCTATGGGGCGGTATACAAATGTAATAAATAAATAAATAAATAAAATAAATAAATAATCAGGCAATATAAAATCACAATCCAACACAGGCCAATTGAAATCAATGGGGTTAATAATGTATGCCTAACACTTGTGTGGGATTGTAGTTCATAGATGTCCAGTATTCTGCATTCCAAATGAAACTGTCCCCATAAAAGCATTCTGAAACTTCCCACCGCTTGGGGAATCAAAGAATGCAAAACAATCTATTTCTGCAACAGAGTCCTTGCCTTCTCTTTCTTTTTTAGGCTGTAATCCTATGGTCCCCGGGATGGTGAGAGAAGGAAGGAGTGGAGAGCTGGGACAATGAGTGCAGTATCTGAAGCAGTAGAGGGGAGACTGGTGCAGCACAGAGGGTTTATGACCCGGAGAGTGGGGAGACGACCTCCAGATGTTTCAACCTCAACTCCCATGACGCCTCACTATTGGCTATGCTGGCTAGTGCTGATGGGAACTGTAAGTTCAAACATCTGATGGGCCACAAGTTGCTGTTGAGGAAAATTCCATATCTAAGTGGATTGGTTAAAAGTTTTAGAGGCCTGAAGGACAGATCAGCCAGCTGCAGGCAATAAGGTTGAGAGAGAGTTTTTTATGTACAGAACTGGAAAGGTCATCCTGATTATTGCCAAAGTGTCTAATATGATAAGATGATTAAGATGGGCTGGGCTGATGTCTAAATGTATAAAAGTGAGCCTTAGTTTAATGGCTACCGTGGGTGTCAGGCGTGTGTATTTGGAAGTGGAGAGAATTGTGGAAGGACTGTACATATATCTGGATGGAAACTGTTGTGCTGCTGTATATATTGGATCATGAGTAAATCATCTGTATTATACACAAGATTTGGTGTGTGAGTATTTCTTCAGCTACTGGGTTGCTACTGGACTGATTGCTAATACAAACGCTCGCAGCGTTTGCCCTCTCTTGCTTCCCCTCTTCAACAGTTGCCCACCCTTGCTTTATGGGGACAAAGCAAATAACCAGGAAACCAGAGGAGAAAAAGAGGTCATCTGTATGTGGAAGGAAGTGGTACAGAGGGAACAGAGAAGAACAAGATACAAAAGAGGCATTGGAAAGAAGAGAAAGGCAGCATCTCTCTGAAGCAGAGTTCCTCTGGGAACATCTGTGGCAAGAATAATCCAGCTGCTTTCCATTAATGGCAATAATCTCAGACTCCTATACTGGATAAAAGTAGAAGCCATGCCCAAAATAGATTCTTATGCCAACCTTACCTACTAGAGTCACAGAGGAGCTGAGAGGTCCCTCCTTGGGGAGAAAGATAACAGTCCTGTGTTGATGTGTATGGACTGAAGAAAGGAAGGCTCAGGGTTGACTTGAAACTGCTTCAGCTTGTAAATAAACACAGCTGGGTGATACCCTGAATCAAGAGCTCTGGTTCTGTGTGATTTATGTGGAGATAATCTATCAAGTGGGTGTTGAGGTGCCCCTTTCCCTCTCACATACTTCAAGGTGCACAAAGGCCAACTTCACCACATGGGAAGACACAACATTTGACCAGCCTCCCAAGGTGGATGCAACTACCATGTGTTGTGATTATAGACGGGCATTATCAGCAACATGTTATCAGAAACTGTCCTCTCCCAGAGGGTTAGATCCACTGGAGAAAAACTATTTCTGTTGGAAGAAGGGAGCCTTTGGATCCAACCCCATTTCTCTTTGCATGGCAAAAGGTGACATACTGAGAAGGAAGCGGAAGCTGAATTCAGAGAAAAACTGCCATGATTGTTTCACTGTGACCCTGTTCAGAGAACATGCTCAACCACGGTGGTTAAGCCTTTTGAGTTAAACATTATGGTTTAGCGTGTCATAGGAACCATGACTTAGCGTGTTGTGTGAACCATTCCTAACCATGGTGGCTACATAACCAGTTTATACACACTCACTAACCATTTGCTGCAAAAGGGTTATCAGCCTAACCATAGCTTAGCGTGTTGTCTGAACAGGCCCTGTGTCTGGCATCAGAAGTCACCCAGCCACTACTCAATCCATTTTAAATATTTTGTCATAGCATTGTGAGCTGCCATCTGTGTGGGCATGGTGAAACAATCAGATGGCTCCTTTGCTGGTCATTCATTGCTTACTGTTCTTAGATGATAAGCACCTACATTTGCCAAAGGGGGGGAATCACATGAAGCACACTTCACTTAGAATACATTTTACTATAAAAAAAAAGGTGGGGGGAAATATTACTATTTTGAAGCCCATGCACTCCAGTTTCCTAAAAATTATAAAATTACCAGGTGTTATGCTTTATTTAAGCTCAGTCATTTGCTCGGTCTGTTCCCTACAAATTATATCACAGAAGCTGTTTTTGTTCTGATTATTTTAATTTGCCATTCTATATGGTAAACTCATCTCAGTGTTTGTAAATTATTATCCAAACAAAACCAGGGGGGAAAATGAAACACAGGCATGGTATTTGGCAGGCTGCAAAATCCTGTGGGCTTTCTACACACAAGGCTCGCAGTGAGCTATAGAAATTGGTTCATTCAACTTCCTTTTTTCAACTTCCTGTTTTCACACTGATGGGAAACAAAATATTCTAGTGGGTGTTTGAACAGCTTGAGCTCCGTTGACCTAGGAACTATTGCTCAATGATGTAAATGTTGGCTTCAGATTTCAGCAGCTTGAAATTCTGCATCCCCTTTAGACCTTCAATGTTTAATTTCCCCTCCTTTTGAGGTTGTTGTAAACTACACATTTCTGAGTATATAGCTGTTGCATATTCAGTAAGTTGGTTATTCAGTATGCTTTAATAGTAAAAGAAAAAGAATATTATTGTCCCTGCTTAAAATTCTACAAAAGACAAGACAATGAAGAAATATCTAATGACAATTGTCTTATGCAAATGATAATAATTAGCCAAACTACTGCAGGATTTGTACCTTAGGGTTAGTTTACATCATCAAAGACACACAGACCTGAAAAAATATTTTATACACTGTTTGTTGTTTGGTAGTATGGACATAGGGTACCCACCACAAGTAGAACTAGAGTGATTTCTCTTTGCCTACCATAGATTATTAATTAAAGATGCACTGTTTTCCAGGGACTTATCCATCTGAATCATATGAAGGAAATGCCTTTCTTTCTTTCTTTCTTTCTTTCTTTCTTTTGCCTAGTGCTATAGTGACACCTAGTGACAAATGAGAAGCATTGCAAGAATTATAACAGTATTTTAAAAACTAGTTAAAAAGGCGGGGAGTGGGGGAGGGATGACACACCTATGTGCTCCAGTTTAGAGAAGAGCTACATTTAATCAGAAGCCTGCACCATAACTTACACAACTAGGTTCAGAAAGCCAATCATATATGTATAAATTATTTTAACTTCTATGTCAAAGTAAGCAAGCACACATCTCCTGCCTTGAAACTGCACAAAGGACATGTTTGGAAAATTACCCATAATTGAAGTGGCAGAAGGAATTAGGACTCCTAAACTATTATTTATCATACAGATGCACAGATAATAAATTATCTATGGAGCCAGATCTTTCACAAAGAACTTAAGTGAAGTTAGTGAAGTGTTGAATTTGATATGAAGGTACCAGGCCTTAGCAAGGAGTAAATCTCCCTTGTAGGTGATTACCATCCCTATAGATGTAGGTTTTATTACAGATTTTCCTCCTCACGTTTGCAACAAGAAGAGCTAGGTTCAAATCCAAGCAGGAGTCACAAAAAGGGTGGGGGCAATATCTCCCCTTGCTATATTTTCTAGAGACTCCGGGAAGTGTTGAATGGGAGGAGGACACTGACAAGTGTCAGGTCAACACTTAACAATGAGAGGATTTCATTCCAAGTGGGAGATATTTCACACACACACACACACACACACACACACACTGCTTTCAGTGCACCTACTTCTTTCACTTTAGTGTTCCCTTTGAACACCTGAAACATACAAGGAAATGGACAAGGCAAGGCTACCTATATTGGACAGGTGAATCTGCACTCTTGCACACTTATAAAAGAATGGGGATTTTTTTAAAAAAAACAAAAACCCTGGCCCTATTTGCATATTGCCAAAGCTCTCAGTTTATTTATATATTTATTTTTTAAAAAAAATCAGGTAGCAAGCAATTGACAGTCCCTCCAAAGTGCATCGGTGGAAGAGTAGTTACTGGTGAGATCATGAAGAGCAGCATGGGCTTTTTCACCATGCTTGCCAAGCACATCTGTAGCCAATCCCAGCGACCCATGATAAAATTGCACTCCTGGGTTCGGAAAATGCAACAACCCACCATATTTTTGAAAAACCCTACAACAAGGCATGGGTTCTCACAGTGGCTTGTTTGACAAAAATCAGCCACCCTGCAGAAAACATGCCAGGTTCAGACAACACAAAAACCCAGCATGGCTGGCTGCTCATGATGTGTTGTGTTCTGTTGTGCATACCCAGTCAAAGAATGCCGCAAAGCCTGTTCCAGACGGATTCCATACACAGAGACATGGCCATCTATCAACAGTTGTTCTCAGCTGCCCTGTGGAAAGGATTTCCAAAAAGAGGGAGATGCCTGTTCCAGCTGGATTCTGCCTGCCCCATGGCCACCTTCCACCAACTACCCTGTAAATATCATTTATTGTGATTTTATTATTTTCATGTTACTTGTAAGCCACTTTGGAAGGTTTATACCCTGAAAGGTAGCTTATAAATGAATGCAATCACTAAATAAAATAAACTGTGAACTAGTGTAATGATTAGCACACCAGCCGCCCATCTCTCTGCCCTCCTGGGAGCAGGGAACAAAGTGGGATAATAGCATTCCCTGAACTCCCGGGGAAAAGGAGGGATGGCCCCTGCCTGCTTGCGGGATGCTCTGTGTGTCATGCGGACTCTCCGCGAGCAGGCAGGGGAAGCCCCAGGAAAAATGGCTGGTGAGGAAAGGGCCTAAGTTAAAGAAGGGTAGATTTTGGTTGAGCTTTAGGAGAAACCTCTTCATATCAAAGTGAAGTTTGGCAAAGGAACCAGTTACTCAGTTACCTAGGGTGAGTGGGCTCACTCTCCCTGGAGGTCTTATAGCAGAGCTTTGACCATTGTTTGCTGGGGAGGCTGTTGCTCTGATTTTGTGCACTGGGCAAGGGGTTGAGTTAGATGGCCTACAAGGCCCCTCCATGATTCAAGGGTCATTGGTCTGTGCCCATGCAGGATGCTGCTAGCAGTATCTCCTTCTGTTCTACCTCACTGGATGCTGCTCTGGATACTCCTTCAATTCTGAGTGCTGCTCGTGCTTCCTTTTGACAGTATCTCTCTCCCACACTCTCAGCAGCTGCTTACTGTGACACTGTACCTCTTGCTAAGTGGGAAGCTGAGCAGCTGCTTGCAGAACCCGAGCCAATCTCCTGCCTGGATCTGTTGGCTAGTGTTCCTGTGAAAGTTGTGAGAAGGACTGCATTAAACAACTTGCGCTGAATTAATTGTACCTACTACCAGCCTTCCCCGCCCCCACCCCCATCCCTCCTCAAACCTAGAAGAAAACAAAGCTGTCATCGTCATCGTCAACAGCAAAAATCACTTGTTAATCGTCTTTGAAGGATGTTTAAAAATGTCTGTCTATTCATAGGCATAATCACTGAGAAACACACACGGCTTACTTTGGTTTCCTTTCAAATGGCCTTCATCAAGTTTCTGGAAAAAAAAGGGTACGTGCTATTTCTTGGTCTGTTTGTTTTTTAAGTTTATTTTTGTCATGATGTTTGGGGAGATGAGTCATGATGTGATTCATTTTCCCGGTAGTATAAATCATATTTCAACATCGGTTGAGATGATAGCTTGACTCTTGCACCTTTCCTTCTGAAGATCTTACTACTAAACTCAGCCTTTAGGATAAAGGTGGGCAGACTGCGGCCCTCGGTCTAATTTCATATGGCCCTTGGTCTAATTTCAAAATCCCTCTGCATACCATCAGTTCAGACCTCTGGTAGGAGCTCTCTGTCTCTTCCATGACAGCCTTCTGGGCATGAAGGAAGAGGGAGAGAGAGAGAAAAGTGGGTTGCAGAATGAGAGGGAAAAGGGGTCACCCACCCACTTTTGGCTTTGGCCATGCCCATCACCCAACATGAGGCCTCCAATGGATTACCCATGAGGGAATATGGCCCCAGCAGGAGAAAAAAAGTTGCTTCAGATGATGGCAGGAACCATTCAGAGATTTTGGGCTACTATATTTATTTATTTTATTACATTTGTATATTGCTCCATAGCCGAAGCTCTCTGGGCGGTTTACATAAGATTAAAACAATTAAAAACAATATACAAAAATTTAAACAGCAAAAACATACAATATACACATAATATACACATACATTTAAAACCACTGTAATAACTTTAAAAAGCTATAAGCCTACAAAACAAAACAAACCCAGGCTCATCAGATATTGCTAAATACCTGAGAGAAGAGGAAAGTCTTGACCTGGCGCTGAAAAGATAACAATGTTGTTGCCAGGCGGGCCTCGTCAGGCATGAAGCATTCTATTATTATTATTATTATTATTATTATTATTTATTGCATTTAATACTGCCCCATAGCCAAAGCTCTCTGGGCGGTTTACAAAAAATTAAAAACATTGAACATAAAAAAAAACATTGATATACAAAATTTAAAACCATAAAAGGCATAAAAACAGGCTATAAATACAATATCCATTTAAAAACAACTATTCTGGGTCAAAACAACAACAACAACAACAACAACAACAACAACAACATAAACTGTTAAATGCCTGGGAGAAGAGGAAAGTCTTGACCTGGTGCCGAAAAAATAACAATGTTGGTGCCTTGCGAGCCTCGTCAGGGAGATCATTCCATAATTGAGGGGCCATCACTGAAAAAACCCTCTCCCTTGTTGCCACCCTCCGTGCTTCCCTAGTAGGCAACCAGAGGAAGACCTTAGATGTGGATCGTAGTGTACAGGTAGGTTCGTGTCAGGAGAGGCGTCCCATCAGGAAGGCTTTATAGGTTAAAACCAGCACCTTGAATCGGGCTCGGAAATGTATAGGCAGCCAATGCAAGCGAGCCAGAGTCGCTCTTATATGTTCAAACCTTC
Source organism: Anniella stebbinsi (assembly GCA_029215795.1). NCBI lineage: Eukaryota > Metazoa > Chordata > Lepidosauria > Squamata > Anniellidae > Anniella > Anniella stebbinsi. The sequence continues at coordinate 48,911,145 of JARDYH010000002.1, forward strand.
TGGTTCCTGTTATCAATCTGGCTGCTGCATTTTGCACAAGCTTCAGCTTCTGAACCATCTTCAAAGGCAGCCCCACGAAGAGCACATTGCAGTAATCCAACCTGGAGATTACCAGAGCATAGACAATTGAAGCCAGGTTATCTCTGTCCAGACAGGGGTGCAGGACTTTTACTACTTTCCTGAAGCTTTTTGGTACTAATCATGTTAGAAATGTGTTAGATGCAGGACTAGACCTACCCTGTTCCTATGACTTTTCTTGTCTACTTTGAGAATAAAGTTATTTGTGTGATATGTTAGTCATCTGTCTTTGGAGAGATCTCTTAAGACTGATGTTGTGATATTAAATCTTAGATTTAAGGCAGGTAAGATCCTCATCGATCTTATCTGATATTTTTATAACCAGCATGTTTAGCTGTCGTGTTGAGAACCGAACGTGCAAGAAACCAACGAAGGGAAGGTGTAAGTGTGATGTCATATGTCTGTACACACTGAATTTATGTTTATAATTGTGTATCTTTGTTACAGATCTATGTTTTAGGTAAGTATCTCCTGGGTGAGAATGGTGGATTTGTACATGTGGGGCTGATTGGCTGAGAGAGTGAGGATAGGTGAAGTGTGTGTGTGTGCTATAGAAACTGGGTGCTGTGCCTGTAGGAGGCAGATGGGGATGAGACAAGATGGGAATGGGTTTAGATCAAAGTTAGGGGAGAGAGAGAGAGAGAGTTAAGGATTCTGTGAAGGTCTGTGGTGATTGTGCAAAGATTGTTGATTGATTTTGTATGAGATGACTATATTGATAGAGCCATTTAAGAGTTACTTGTTTATTATTCAACAACTTATTATTGTAATTAATAAAGCTTTCTTTATTTATAAAATCCTATGCCTCTTGCTTGTGGCTGCTTAAGAGGAAGGTAATAAAGGGAGAATATAAGGTTAAAGTATAAAGTCTGCATGTCCTCACAGAGGACTGAGTAATGGTTGGGCCTGAGCCTTAAAAGTCCTTGTGGCAGTGAAACCAATATGTATGAGAAAAGGTGGTTCCTACTTGTAGTGAGAAAAGCCTTAGAGAAAGGGAATTCTCACTAGGGCAGGATCTACACTACTACTTTATAATGGTTTAAACAGTATTGACAACTGTTGAGGCCCATGACACATTCCATATACCATTTTCAAAACACTTTCAAAGCATTATATCCTGCTTGGTGTAGATCTGGCTAGAGGGAGGAATGCTACAGTAAGCACTTTAAAACACAGAGTTAAGAAGGTATTATCTCATGATGATGAACAGTTGAGCAGCATATTCACATACATAGAATATGTAAATATCAGAATGGTGGACCAGGTGAGGTGTTCCTGGACATTTTGAGATCCTTCATCAGAATGTATGAAAGTGCCTTAAGGGAATTACCCATTATCCATATTTAACAGTAGAATTGACTTTCTGAAGAGAGTGGGTCATGGACCAGGTACTTCACATAATTCCTTGCTTTCCACCCTGATATACCAAAATGTGTATATTAGGGATCTGAATGAGGGAGGTGCTTCATGTGCAGCAGTTTGGATCCAAAGGACTCTAATATGAGTTACTGGCCTTTCTTTTTCCTCTCCAGAGTTTGAGCTTTTCTTGTTCTTTGGAGCCATCTTGTCCGAAAAGAAGAAAAAGCCAAAAGAAGGGGAAAATGAAAGCTCTCTTTCTTTTTTTCGTTTTCTAAAGCAGAAACACTGGAAAAACAGAGAAGATAAACTCCAAGGTTTGTAGAGAGAAAGAACAGGAAGAGCAAATAACAGAATAGGAGGCCTGAGTAGAGAGGTTGTTGAAAGAGAAACTAGAACAAACTCTGTCCTGGGCAGAGACAAGGAATGAATTGTTTGAGAGGAGCCACAGAGGCCAGGATCAAGGCAAAAGCCCTGGTCACATGTTCCTTGCCTGTTGTGGGCAATGGGCGGAGTTAACCCATGATGGATGCCTCTTTGCACTGAATGGGAATGAACAAATTTCTACCCATCCCTAATTGTTACATATGTTGAGAGGTAATGCTTTCCAGAAAGGTAGTTCCACAAGGATCTGTGACTGGTATTAGGAGCCCCTTTCCCACCTGAATATGTTTATGTCAAAAGACATATACAACTCCTGAAATAAAACATCTGGCAATGCAATTGCACACTCTGTGCCTGGATCTTAAAGAAATATTTAATAGGGAAAAAAAATATTTCATGGCTCTTGATTCAGTGATTTTCGTCAAGAGAGCCTTCTTCATTAACAGCTATATACAGAGGGAGGACCACATCCAAATCCCTTTTAAGTGGTTGTGACAGTGAAATTACATGATGCCATTTTCAGTCCTCATGCCTGTGTTGGTTTTGAGACTGGTTAAATGCACCATTCCCTGATATGTGACCATTATCTTTGACATGGAATCAGTTAGCACAGAATGTTAATACCTCTCATGTTCTCCTCATTATGCCTTCTCATTTTCATGACAAAGACAGTAAGGGGAATGGAAAATGGTGCAAAATTAATCCTGACAATCTGGACGCATGACCCTTTACAGAAGGCACAGCTGGAAAAGCCAGATGCCTGTTCGAAAAGTTGGGGAGGGGGAATTAGGTACTTTTGTCCGCTTCTCATATGGCTGTATCAAGCTAAGCTATATTTGACAAGTGGGGTAAACCCACACTGTTGTGTTTCTAGTTGGTTGCACACCCACTAGAGAAGGTTAGTGACAAGTGAGTATGGAGCAATTTATACATGAATGCACATTATTGATTATTTGATCATTTGGTGACTCAACATTTATGTTTCTCCACCAAATATGTGATTTAAAATGGCTTTAAACGTGGGTTTATGTTTTGTTTTATGGGCAGTATGTCAAGTCACAACTGAAGTAAAGATGCTCTATTAAAAATGTAATAGTATTAGTATGAGTAGTATGGGGCCCAAACCTCCAGATAACATTTTGTTTGTCTGCTATTGGCCTTTTATCGATTCAAAACCTTAATTCACCAATTAAACAAATTAAGAAGTACCAAGATGAGTGAGCCATTGTTTTCTTTCAGCACTTATTTGTATCGAAATCCCCAATGCTGCTGTACATCACCCCCAGATCCAGAAGCCACTATAATTTCAGGGTGCACAACCCCTGGCTTGCAAGCTGTATGAGGCACATGGCCATTTTTTGTGCAGCCTGTGGGAGGATGGGGCAGCCCCACTCACTTTTTCCTGCAACCCATCAGCGGGGTCATGTCAGCATCCACATATTTGGTGCAACATTGCAAAAGAGACCCTACATTTAGGTTAGGGTCCTCTTTCTGATGTTGCACCAAGCAGATGGTCACGGGGGAGGGACCAGGATATGATGAACACTAGTAGACATTATTCCCTCTACATGTTGATGGTACACATGGAAGAGGTGAATAATCCTTCCTCATCTTACAATCTTTCCTCATCTAATATTAGCATCACAGTAACTATCCACACAATAATCTAGGAAGAATAATGTAAATACTGTACTCAAGTGGAGAATTTATAGGGGCCTTCTTTTTACTAGAGTTGGAACTTCTGTGTCTTAAGTACTAGTCCGAAGGACTCAATGGCCAGGGAGGGGACAGAGAAACAGATTTATCTTTCACAGCACAATATTAAAATATAGTATATAAGCACTTCAATACTTCACATATATTCTCCCTGCAATCCTAACAGATGGGTAAGGAATGCCACTGTTATTATTCCCCTATTGGGGTTGGGGGATGGAGGGAATAATCCAAATGGGGTGTGTTTTAGGACAAGAGGACATGGTTTGCCTAGGGCCACTGAGGATGTCTATGGCTGAGCTAAGTTTTTAACTGAGGTGGGGAGTACAACATAAGGTTTTGATTTTAATTATTGAAGACAAATAGGAATACATCACAACAGGTGGGGGGAAAGCAAATCTCACTTTTGAAACTCAAGCATGATAGCTGCCTCACAACAGTTCCCCATCGCTCTACAAGGCATATGATGGAGTGTACTTTCCCTTTCATATGCTTGAACTTGTCTCAGATTAGGGGAGAGTAACAAGATCAAGGCAGCCAGGAATGTAAGTATGAAAACTAGATAAATCACATGTGTAAGAAAATGGAAGGATATCAATGTCCATCATTTAATTTAACTGTCAGAAGAATGGGGAAGAGGAGATTTGCAAAAGCATCCAAAAATGTGTCCTTGCAGTAGACAAACTGTATTCACACTAATATAAAGATATCAAATTAGCAAAACCAAACAAAGGTTATTTAAAAAGTTACATAAATTTACAATATGCCCATTCTCCTACAGCAGTGCCTTACTGTAGCTCAGGCATTGTCTTTACATGCTCCAGGAATGTCACACAGGCTGTGGGAATCTGTTGCCACAGAATGTAATCTATGTGCTCCATGTGGTTTTGTACATTATTGTGTGTGGGTTATGGTTGTTACTGAAGTTTCCATGATTATGGAGTGGGGATGTTGGGTAAATTCCTGGCAGCAAAGCGGTTTATCCAGTACATTAAAGTACAGCTCGTATTTCAAAATGTGTTTTGTGTTTCCCCCCCTTCCCTGAGATCATTGCAAAAATAAGAAACAAATGGCACAGCTATCAGCTCTCATTACCAATTGCCCAGCAAATGTAAAAACACTAAAAATAGCCACAGGAAGCAACAATTTCTATGACAAATTACAGGGTTGTTTATTTAGTGTGCTAAGTAATAGATTTTTGATCAAAGATAAACAGTTTTAAAAGTTTCATTTATTTTGTTGTGCAAGAAAAAGGAAATTGCTATTCCCTACAGGCTGTTTTACCTTGTAAAGCAATCCGTCTTCAAACCCAGAATGAAAGAGAGCCAAAAGCTGAATTAAATGACAAGGCCCTTGAGATACTGCGCGCTACTATGTTTAGTTGAGAACCACAGATGTTTCGTATCATGGATATCGGCACAAAGAACCCTGTGTGAATTTATATGTGCTGTGATCCAGAACCTTTCATGTGTATTGGCCCCCCTTTTCTGTTGTGAGAAGGGAAATTATGATTGTATCTAAATTTCCCTTCTATGGACTGTTTCTGATGTCACTTTCCCCTATTTAAGCTTTAAAGATGTACTTAACGGGGTGGGGGAGTGTAGCTGCAAGCATTTCTCCATGTTAAACATGCCAACCAGTAAAGAGCATCCTTGATACCATGTTCAGGAATGGGAAAATGCACATCTACCAGGGACAGGGACAACGACCACGACAACAGCAGCAGCAGCAGCAGCAACAACAACAACAATAACATGTCTAGAAACTGTTTCTTGAAAGAAAAAATGAACTAATCTATCCATTTCATTTTCTCCCACATTCTTTTTTTTAATATATATATATATATATATATATATATATTAGGATGAGTAGACCATGTTGTACTTCCCTGCCCTGTAGCTATAAAAGATGAGGAGAATGTCAGAAAAGAAAAAGAAAAAAAGAGCTGTCAGCATGACAGCCATGACTGGATGTCCAGCAATTCAAAGCCAGAAACTCTCGAAATCCCTAACCATTGGCCATGCTGGCTGGGGCTTTTGGGAACTGAGGTCCAAAATATCTGGAGGGCACCAACTTGCCTGTCACTGTGTTAAGCATTCAAAGCCCTCTGCATGGATGGATCAATCTGACCGTTTCACTTTCTTCCATATTGGATTTTAAAATAAACACTACAAGTTCCTTTGATTCCATTTATGAAGAAATTTGCAAATGTTGCAAATCTCATATAAAGAAAAGAAGTCAGTTGAAATTCTCACCCCTCCCTGTTTGAATGTATGCTGTCTTTCTTGCCTTACATATCATAGTCTGGATCAATATTTGGACTTATAGCAGACCCATTTAAATCAATGGAATTTGCTTGCAGTGTCATAATGACTAACTCAGTTACTACAAACTTATTTACTTGAAAATGAGTCCACAGATGTGTGTATAGGATTTCAACCTAACAGTGCAATCCTATGAATAGCTACTCAGAAGTAAACCCTATTTAATTCAATAGGATTTACTCCCAGGCAAGTGCGAAATTTAGGGATGTATGAATTTTGAAGGATAACTGAGTTTTAGTCTGCGTCTTAGTTAAAAAGTGCAAAATTCAGTAAATTTGCTTGATAATGTGAACCAAACAAATTTCTCCCCTATGCTTGTACTGAGGACTGTGCAGAATCTTTGTAGAGTATTAGGGTAAGAAAACTACCAGCTACAAAAGACAAGCAATTCACTCTTCTAGCATTGCCTTCCGTAAGTAAAACTATGAAGAGTACAGAAATTGCAGTTAAAAACTCATTTACAAGCCACATGTATTCTAATGAGAACCTATATCTCCAGCAGTCCTCATGACCAGTTAGATTTGCGATTTAAAGGGAGGTAATATTATCTAACAATAAAGAAGTGTGTGTGCGAAGGGGGATCATTTTTCTTGTCTTTTTTCTTTTTGGTGAGGAAGTGTCATTATGCCTGGGGAAGTATTACAGTATTTTACTAATCAGCTGCAATGCTCATTAGTCTGCTTATTATATCTGAAGCACTTGTATTTGTTGAAGAAGCAGCAACTGAGATAAAAGAAATTTGAAAGTGAAATCATTACAAATTTGAGTCTGTGCCTTTTGCAGTTGGGAAGCCTGCTCTATTATCCTTAATGAGCTGATGCCCCAACCTCTAGAAATACATCCATAGAGTCTAACCTCTTTTGAACTTACTAGAAAATACTCTGTGATATGAATTAATAAGAGGTAGAATTTACTGTTTATTGAATATCATTTTAAATATCTGTTTCATCCCGATTTAGAAAATGCTTACAAAACTAGAGAAATTCAAGAAACTACTGACTCAGGTATTAGAAGGATAATCTTCAGACTATTAATGAATGTGTACGTATCTTTAAAGCCAGCCCTGCAGTTAACCAGCCAACTAACTCACTTGCCAAACCCACTACTTGGGATAGATCCATACAGCCGATGGGATGGATCTTCCAAAATTTATCTTCATGGCTTAAGAGATCAGGATCAAGATTATGTAGCATACTATTAACAGAAAATAAATATATTCTGGTAAAGTCACTGAAAAAAAATTGGATTTCAAGTCTGTTTGTTTTTTTAAAAAAACATTTTATGTCTGACATATAACCATAAAAATGGTTATAGTTTCCAAATTTACAAAACAGGCCAAATTAATTAAGATCTACAGTACAACACATAATTGAGGGCACACATGAGCATTGGATCTCTTTGGGTTGTAACTTCAGTTTTCTGATTTATTTCAACATGAGCAGAATTGCAGATGGGGGAGGGAATTTCAGTTTGAAATACTCAATCACCTTAGCCTCCAATATATTCAAAAGCTCTGGCAGGTTCTTGCTGGCAGGAAAAAGTTCTGGGGGAGCAGGGTTTACTGCCCTTCCTCAATTTTTTTTCTATTACAACAACTGGAAGGAGATTTCTTAACCCCCCCCTATTGTTAGTGTGAGTATAGGTCCAAAGCCTCCCCTGATCTGCCCACATCACACCCCCAATCCTCTCCCTCTCCAATATTGGAGCTTCAATGTCAAATAGGTGAATGAGGATATTTCTGTAAGAGCAGAGAGGGAGATCCAAGGTGTTCTTCTCTCTCTGACTTGATAGAGGAAGGGCCACCATAACCTATTATATGGCAGCTGGGGAACTTTTCCAGGGACCATAAGACTGCAGCCTTGAAGGGCAATCCATATGGATCCTTTGGCATACACATCCAGCTTTCCCATAATGAACAGGAAATTCAAACTCCCTGTGCATGTGTGGAACTGTGCACACAGGGGACAGCATTGTGCCCTTAGTGAATAAGTATGAACTTTTGCCTATTTCAAGCATCATAAGTGATTGACAGGAAGAAATGTAAGTTTCAAAACTAAGCTAACAAAGATGGTTTATGTAACATGATTAGTGGAACTGAAGTTAAAGACAACAGGTTCCCTGGGGGAAACTATTCAAAGGGACAGCTCAGCCTTTCATGGGCAGATACCAGCAGTTTCAGTTTCAATAAAGCTTTGTTTGTAGGTCTAGCTGCGGCTGCATCTTCTATTTACCACTTATACATGGTCAATTCTCAGAAATATAGCAACTAGAACCCTGAAGCTATGGAATTGGGTCTGAAGCCTCCTGCACCTTTAGATTTCACAGATAGCAACCTCACTCAGTGGTGGGGCCGATGGAAAGAAGAGTTCAAGCTGTGTACAGATTTGACTGTGGAAGAAGAGGACACAACCAGGAAAGTAAAGCTTTCATTTTATCTCTTAGGGGAACAGGGCACTACTCTAAGTTGAACACAGATTCTACCCTGACAGCAGTTCTGGAAGACCTAGATACCTATTGTTTCCCCAAACAAAACGAGACTGTTGAGAGGCACACATTTTTCACCAGAGAACAATCAGAATGGGAAAGTATTGACTCCTATGTCACTGCCTTGCATACACTGGCTACAACTTACAATTTTGGAAATTTTACAGATTCTTTGATTAGGAACAGGATAATCTGTGGCACTTGGGACCACTTTCTGCAAGAGTGACTCCTCAGAGAAGGTGAGCTCACACTAGATCAATGCTTAGACATGGGGCGTACAGCAGAAGCCTCATGAGAAAGATCGAAGGCCCTGGGAGGTCCGGCACCTTCTGAAATACAGGCAGTGAGACAACAGCTGAAGAAGAAAGCAAGAACCCAGCCCTCCAGACCCAGTGTGAGATGTATTTATTGTGGAAGGCAGCATGACAGAATAAAGGAAAAGTGTCCGGCATTAGAGCAGCGCTGCAGGGAATGTGACAAACTGAATCACTTCAGCAGTATGTGCAAAAGCAAAAGGAAGCCCACTAGAGACACAGTCAGACTTGTTGAGGAAGTCGATGGTGCATCAGACAGTAGTGAGGACATATTGGCCTTTTCCCTTAGTCTACAAAAAAGTCAGGTGAGGGCTGTTGGATCACAGAGGAAGAGAATCACGTCACAAGCTGCAGTCTATGCAATAATGCTAGTGGGACAACAGCCAGTGTGTTTCCAGCTAGATAGTGGGGCCTCTTGCAATGTGACACCACAAAATGAATTGGAACCCAACACATCTATCAAACAGAGCAGACACACATTAATTATGTACAATGACAGCACAATGCAGCCTATAGGAAAACGCAATGTTATAATAACTAACCCCAAAAAATGAGAAGAAGGACCAGCTGACTTTTGTGGTTGTGGAAGCAGACAAGCATGAACCCCTGTTGGGGTACACTGCTATGAAGGTAATGGATCTGATGAAGGTCCAGCATCAGAATTTTATAGCTCCAGTTGCGGAAGCAAGAAGTGCTCACCCATGGACAACGGAGAGAATTTTAAAATCATATGGGGATGTTTTCTGAGGTGAAGGTTGCCTGGAAGGTGAGCTGCAACTTGAGGTAGACACAGCAGTGGAACCAGTATGACTCCCACAAAGAAAACTGCTTGTTGCCCTTTACCATCCAGTACAAGAGCAACTTGAAAAATTGCAAAGCAGAGATATCATAGCACCAGTAGAGACTAATACTTCCTGGGTAAGCACCATGCTAGTGATAAAAAAGCCATCAGGCAAACTTCGTATTTGCACCGACCTGAAGCCACTGAACCAAGCACTGAAGCGATGTCACAACCCACTACCAACAATAGATGACATATTGCCTGAACTTTCAAAAGCTTGAATCTTTACAGTCTGTTATGTAAAGAATGGATTTTGGCATGTTAGATTGGATGAGGAGTCCAGCATGCTTACTACTTTTGCAACACCCTTTGGTCGATTCAGAGGATTTCGGATGCCAATGGGAATCAATCCAGCTCCCGAACTATTTCAGAGAAGACTATTCCAGGTACTGGAGGGATTTCATGGGGTGAAAATAATAGCAGATGATATCCTCATAGTAAGAAAAGGGTCTAATGACTCAGAAGCTGAGCAGGACTATGATAAAAAAAAATTACAGGCCTTTCTACAGTGATGCAGAGATAAAAATATTAAACTGAATGCTGAAAAGATGTGACTGAAGCAGAAAGAGGTGACATATATTGGACATGTCCTAACAGCAGAGGGACTAAAAGCAGACCCCTGCAAGATTGAGGCAATCTGAGACATGCCAGCTCCAGCATATGTAAAAGCAGTGCAACGCATCATTGGAATGATCAATTTTCTAGCCAAGTTTTGCCCTCATTTGGCTACAGTTGCAGAACCAATGTGTCAACTTACCAGGCAGGATGTGGAGTGGGAATGGGGAACTCCACAACAGAAAGCATTTGATTTGGTGAAACAAATTATTACCAATGCTCCAGTATTGCAATATTATCAGCCAGGGCAACCATTAACAGTACAATGTGATGCATCTGAGAAAGGCCTTGGGGCAGTTCTTTTACAGGACCATCCAATTACCTATGCAAGCAGAGCACTATCACAGACTGAACAGGGTTAGGCCCAGATAGAGAAAGAGCTCTTAGCAGTGGTTTTTGGAGTGGAGTGATTCCATCAATACACCTATGGACAAGCAGTCAGTTCTATCAGACCATAAACCACTTGAGACAATAATAACAAAACCTCTTCTGTGCTCCAAAAAGATTACAGTGCATGCTCATGCACCTACAGTGCTATGATGTTGAGATCAAATACTGCCCAGGTCGATTACTGGTGTTAGCAGATACCCTTAGCAAAGCCTATACATCCAACAGCAGTGACTTTGGAGAAGGAGAACTAGACATTGAATCCATCAACATGTTGCACTATCTCCCACTTTCAACAACAAAGTGCAATGAAATTAAAGAGGCCGCTGAAAAAGACATCCAGCTACAGGCAGTCAAAGAAGCAATTCTGAAAGGATGGCCTGAGGACAAGCGTCAGGTACCATCAGGAACAGAACCCTATTTCTTAATTAAAGATGAGCTCAGTGTACAGGATGGGATTGTATTTCAAGGACAGAGAGCAGTTGTCCCAGCTTCCTTGCATAAGGAAGTCATGCAAAAAATGCATCACACCTGGGCATTGACAGCCGTCTTAGGAGGGCCAGAGAGTGTGTTTATTGGCCAGGAATGAATTCACAACTTTGATCCTTGATAGAAGGATGTGAGATATGCTGGTCATGCAACAATAGACAACAGAAAGAGACTCTTCTACCACATGAGTTACCCATTAAACCATGGGAAAAGATTGGAATTGACTTGTTTCCTTCAGGGAAAAGCAGTATCTAGTTACAGTTGATTATTACTCCAATTTCTGGGAGGTCGATGCTCTCTCAGGCACAAGGAGCAAGGCAGTTATTGTTAAACTGAAGGCTCACTTTGTAAGATATGGCATCCCTGACACAATGGTTTCAGATAATGGGCCTCAGTTTGCATCTGAGGATTTTCGTTCATTTGCAAAGAAGTGGGAGTTTGATCACTAGACGTCCTCTCCAGCATACCCACAAAATAATGGCAAGGTGGAATCTGTTATCAAAACAGCTAAAAAGTTGCTACATAAAGCAGTGTTATCAGACTCTGATCCTTGGTTAGCCTTCCTGGCACATGGGAATACACCATCACAGGGTTACCAGACCAGACCAGACCAGCACAAGCACAAGCATTGATGGGCCGTCAAACTAAACCCTTATTGCCAATGAGAGGAGACCTTCTTCAGCCAATAAGAGTGGATCAACACAGGGAAGACATGGCCAACAATCAGAGATGGCAAGCATCTCTGTATAATAGGACAGCAAAGGATCTACCACCTCTAAGACCAGGTACACCTGTTAATATTCAACTAACAGTCATGAACCAGAAGGAATGGACAAAAGGTACGTTGAGATGTGAAGTAGCACCCATGTCATATGAAGTGGTTACACAAGAAGGGCAAGTGATCCACAGAAACAGAAAGCATTTACGATCCACAAGACAGAACAAACAGATACCATCAAGGAATGAAGAAAAAGAGACTTACCCAGAAGTGAATGCAACAGAGAAAGCAGAGGATACCCAAAGAGAACAAGACACAAAAAACACGAGAGGATACTCTCAGTATGGTCGCCTTTTGAAAAAAACAGAGTACCTCAAAGTCTATGTAACCTAGCAAGTCTCTATCTTAAGATATTTTTTTTAGAAAATGATATTAATAACGACTGGGAGGAAGTTGGGTTGTAGATCATTCGTTCGTGCTTTTGGTTAAAAATATTTGTAAAATAGGGAAGATGTAACACGATTAGTGGAACTGAAGTTAAGGACAACAGGTTCGCTGGGGGAAACTATTCAAAGGGAAAGCTCAGCCTTTCGGGGGCAGGTACCAGCAGTTTCAGCTTTGTCTGTAGGCCTAGCTGTGGCTGCATCTATTTACCACTTAAACAGGTTATGTGCAGTGCAATCCGATAGATGTTTACCCACTGCCTTCCATGGGCTTACTTGCTAGTAAGTACATTTACAAATGCAGCCTGACTTTAAAAAAAGCAAAACAAAACAGCAGATCTACTTTAGAGCATTAAGTCCCTGCCCTCTGTATCCTAGGTATATGCTTTAAAGCTCTGCTATTGTTTTAATAATGGATTCCATATAAAACTGTATCATATGTAAATGCCTGAATTGTAGACCTAAAGAAGAAAGGATGTGTCATTGTTAATTAGGAAATTTTGAAAAGATATATACTGCTGTAAGTAAAATACCAGACTAGAAGACATGAAAACATTTATGTTTTAATAGTTTCCTTTGGGATGACCTTAACTATGCTAATTAGTCTTTGATAAAGAATGAAAGGGGCTATTGAGTTAAATGGTCAACATGCTCATTATTTAAAGAATAACATTTTTATAGAAGTAAAGTAATCCAGAATATGTTCAAGCCGTAACCTTGCTTATGGGCATGTTGTAGTTTTAAGGCAGGTGCCTGCAGTCTGCAACAGATTCTGTAGCGAATTGTACTATAGTGAACTATAAAGCATATCACATGACTTAGGGTGAAGTCTGATGCACACTTACCTAGGAGCAAGCTCCCTTGAATTCAATGGGACTTACTTCTGAGTAGACATGCATAGAATGTTAATCACCTTCCATATTTTGCCCCCAAATGGAAATACCAACTTTTTAACAACCAAGTCTTCTGCATGTTTGCTCAGAATGTAAATGTGAATAGAATTGCAACCTAAGTTTTAAATTAACCATGGCTTTCATTTATCACCAAACATTTTACAGGCAGACATTTAACAGACAAAGCTTTCCCCATCCCTGCATCTCCCTGCTGAAAAAAAGTGCATCTGTTCATATTTTTGACACGTGAAGCAGTCAAAGGCACAGGAGCATTGCTAAAAATAAAGGCAACAACCTCAGGAAAGAGGATCAGCACCAGTGTGGTATAGTGGTTAGAGTGTTGGATTGGGAGCTGGGAGATCCAGGTTCTAGTCCCCACTTGGCCATGGAAGCTCACTAGGTGACTTTGGCCCAGTCACAGACTCTCAGCCCAACCTACCTCACAGGGTTGTTGTTGTGAGGATAATATGGAGAGGATTATGTATGCTGCCTTGGGCGCCTTGGAGGAAAAAAGGCAGGAAATAAATAAATAAATAAATAAATAAATTTAAGGCAGCTTCTGGTTCTCCATTTGTGGCAGGGCCCACCAGCAACTTGACCCCCTCCCCAACTGTGTGTTTACATGGGTGAAGAATGCGGCCATTTCAATTTCCCTACAATAGCATCATTCAGGGGCATTGTGGGAATTTAAAATGGAGGAGGAAGCCCACCACTAACATGGAGCCAATCCTGTTGGAAAACACTGGAGGGGTTCCTTTTCTTAAAATAATTTTGCTCACCATATTTACCTGTCCCATAGTTCCTGGGGCAATCTATAATTGCAGATAGTTTGGGGGGAAGCACTTAACATTTAATATCCTTTGTTGCTCTTTCTTTGTAAAGGTTTTCTTTCCAAAGCCAACTTCCTGCCAGGAAGATCACATGAAGGAACATACTTTATAAAATCTCATCCCCTAAATGAGAGATAAAATGGCTTGGCTCACACAGCTTCTTCTCATTTGAAGGCTCTAGGGGGAAAAATGTAAAAACATGTACATTTATATAGAAAGGAGGGAGGTTGATCCCCCCTTCCAATGTCATACGAGAAGGAATGTAGCTAAATAGTAATAGCAGATCTTTTTTAACCAATAATTGGTGTTCGTAATAAGGGCTGCGCTGATAGCCAGCTGCGCATCTGCCCTCAGTCCTGCGGCGAGGAACGGGAAGGGAGTCTGCAAATGATTACCACCTTGAAGTCTTCTTTGCAGTCAAAGTTTCGTTTTTAAAAAATTTAGTAAAATACCTTTTTTTTAACATTTAAAAATATATCCCACTTTGAAAGTGGGCTTATTTCAAGAATTTAGAATAGAACAGCTGTGCACTGCACAAATCAAGGGCATTGCCCAGTTGGGCAGCCGGCCTACATTGTAGACAGAGTCTGCCATAAAAGCTCTTCTCCTCCCAATTAGAGAATAAAGGTTGAGGCACCAAACAGCCTTTTCAGCATGTTTGGTGTGACTTTTCACTCCTTCCTTTACTCTTCTTTCTGTGCTTCCCTATCACGGTTCCCTGTCTAACATGCTAGTGGTGGCTGGTAATGCTATGTAAGGTCAGGCCAGGTTATAGGTTTGATGGGCGACTTTTAATTCCCTGGGGCTTTGTAAGTCTAACCTAAAATCCTGCTCCATTTCAAAATGTTAGAACAGAGTCACAATTTCGGTATATATTTTGATTAGATGATACCTTCAGTTTCCAAAAGGAAAAAAAAATATGCCTAGTTTTTAGGGTAGCCAACTAAGAATTGCCCCCAAAAAGAGAGGAAATGCATCAACCAAGAAGAAGACAGCAATTTGCAGAAAATGTACAAATCTATAATGGATAGAAATATAATTCAAATAGAAATACATTACATCTTAGCATAACATGGAAGAGTGTGGCTGGGTGAACTCTGAGCCTGCCTATTCAATTCATTGGTGACCGGTGTCCATTGGGGCTGGAGGGGCTGAGGGCAGGGCAGATGCTCAATATTCTACTGAGATTAGGGATGATGTGGGAATCCAAGAGGGGTGTGGAACCTGTCAGACTCCTCCCCCCCTGCTTAGACCCCCCCTCCAGCCAACAATATTCCATCCTGATGATATTCCATCCAGTTATATTATCTAATACATAAAAAAATCAATAAAATCACAATCCACAACTAAAACAAAACATTAAAACAGTAGCAGTTTAAACCCCAAAACTACTCAAAACCTCTCACATTGCAAGCTATCTGAGATTATTCATTTCAATTAAATTCAGTGGCGGCGGTGGAGGACCCAGCGGCAGTGGCAGTGGCGGACCTGGCAGCGGCGGCAGAGGACCTGCCATCTGGGCTCCTCAAGGCCCAGTTTGCCCCCACCGCCTCCTGGTCAGCCCGGATCGCCCCAGTTTTCCCGTTTAGGACCAGGAAACTCCGGGCGATCTGGGCACCCTAACCACCATGTTATATTTTCCACAAAGCTTTGCCCAGGGGATGACATCATATGCTGGACATTGCCCTGTGAGAGATATAAAATGGCTTCTACCCAGTGCTGATCAGAGGCAAATGCCCTACACACTCACCCTGCGCAGCTTGGGTGGGGTGGGGCTGTTGCGGGTGGGAGAAGATGAAGAGGTGTGGAGCCCACCATTGGAGGGCTCCCAGGTGGTGCCACTAGGAGGGAGGGGGATGGAGAGCCAATATATTGGCCTCCTTCCCGCCTCTCACTCTCTTCTTTGCTGCGCGACTCACTCACTCCCATCCCTGTTTGCAGTGTAGGAAGCCCGGTCGTCTGTTTGGAAGCCAAGTAGGACTTTTTTGCTCATATCCTTTCATTGGTTATGAGTTTTTTCACCTATTTTACACTGCAGGGCACAATGGGAATATTAATTAAGTGAATTGGCATCTAATCCTGTCACAATTATTGGTGGATAGGCGCAAGCATCTTCGGAGGGATAGGAACGGTGAGCATTCTGAGACACCTGACAGTGATGGGTAATGCCTGAGGCTCAGAGGCTGCGAGTCCTGCAGCCCAGCTGCTGAGATTAGGGTTACCTTTGAAGCCAACCTTTCTCACCCACTCAGGCCATGCTGCCTGGGGGGGGAGGGGTGACACCGGAAGGTCTCCCTACCCATGAGGGAAAGCCGGGGGTGGCAAAGTTAAGGTGCCACTCTTCGGTAGAGAATATCTCGCCCTATACATCACGGCGGATGCCGTTTAGAGCTAGAAGATGCTTGCTAAGGTTTCCCTTCTGCGAATCTATCAATAAACATGGCCTTGTTCTTTAAACACAATATTCTGTGTGGTCTCATTATTTCCTCTATCTGCTCACCTGCAAACAACTACTCAGCTCCCCTCCTTACAGTGCCTATAGTATTCCCATGGGTGGGGGAAGACAAGGTAGGGATCAATTCCATCAATTCCAAAAGACTTCAGCAGCTGCCTCTGGATTTCTGGTGCTGATACCAGGCCTATTCAGTGTGACTTTTACCCATATTATTCCAGTGACATGTGTAGGAAGGCCCCACACCACATTGGTATTCTTAGGAATTGGATCTCAGCTATTGGCAATCAGTACACTTTGTGGTAGCTAATGATGCACTGTGAGAAGAAGCACTTTCTTTTGTCTGGTTTTAATCCTTTTGCAAATTAATTTCAATCGGTGACTCCAAGTATTAGCAGATTTGTCTATTTTCAACACCATTCATAATTTTATAATGCTCTATCATTGCTTCTAAATGTGGAATTTTAAAAAATGTAAATATGCCTTCAAATCACACACACCTTTGGATAAACTTGGCCTAATCTACACCAAGCAGGATATTGCACTATGAAACCAGTATGAAAGTGGTATATAAAAGGTAGGAGCCACATTACTGCTTTATAGAGGTATTGAAGTACACTGACAACTGTCGGGGCCCATTGACACATACTATATACTTCTTTCATACTGCTATATCCTGCTTGGTGTGGCTCCTGCATTTTATATACCGCTTTCATAGTGAAATATCCTGCTTGGTATAGTTAGGCCTTGGTGTTCATCTTTTAAGAAACATCACTAATAGGGTGTGACATCTTTACACAATAATTTTTTATTCCAGAATTTCTTAGAACTGATGTTTGGATGAGAAGCTGACAGGTAATATATATATATATATATATATATATATATATATATATATATATATCAATCACAGGAAACAGCCCTAAAAACAGTAATGCTGTGGGTTACATATACTTTATGTATGAAACGTATATCTGGAAATAAGAACTTTTTTGATATGATATTTCTTTTTTAAAAATAAAGCCCTGAATGTTCATGAAATTTGACCCCTGAAATTAAAAGGTGAGATCTTCACTATCTAGCCAGATGTTTAATGCAATCCAATGCATGTTAACTCAGAACTTGCATTGGATTCTGAGTTGAGGCTTGTAGGTTCCTTGGAAGACCTTTTAGGATTGCAGCCAATTTTTTTTTTTAAGATCACTGATCTAAATTAAATGTCTTATAATTTTACAGAACAAAAAATTACCCTATCATCCATCCTACATAGCATTATTATCTTTATTTTTTTCCTGGCCACAATGCTATTAATATTTGAAAATCCCTTCTTGGGGCAATTAGCAAATTCACATTTTATCGGCATGAAAAAAACACCCACCCTCCGAGTTATTGGGTTACAAAGTGAATTGTTTTGCAGCTGCAGAATCAAGTGCTTTAGCTGAGTTAATGCTTTTCATTTCTTTTGCATGTGTCAGCATTAATGGAGGCAAGGCTCTATAAAGCCTTGCATGTGAAGATGGTGCTGAGCAGACTAGATTCAGTTCTGTTGAATGCTTTCTGTATTTATTTTTTTAAAAAAAATTTTTAGGGAATAACACACAAAAGGAGACTTCAAATCAGAATGAACTTCAACTAAAAGTTAATGCTATTCTCTTTTGGGTTCAACCACCCACTTTGCTTAAGGTCACTAGTTGAGGCTAATGCTGTGCAGAGGGGCTGCAGCAAACTTGGCATCTCCTTGATTAGGCTCCCTGCTGATCTAATACACATACCAGCTCAATTGCCAAGTCAAATAACACATTTAGTGAATTGGAAATAAGATTTAAGTGAACCGGCACAATGCGGCTTGCCCTCTCATCTTTTTACTGAATCCTTCTCTTTGTATGCTAGACTGTGAAAACTGCTCTTGTTAGAGGACTTAATCTTCATTTTTTCCCCTGTAGATTATTTGGAAACAGGTCAATTGAATGTTGGAGCTGCTGACTCCTCCTCCTAAAGAAAAGGAACCGCTTGTGGCATGCTTAATACATCATTTAAATGTAAGGCTGCTATCATTAAAGGGAAAATACTGTAGTATAAGAATCTCTTCAAATGAAAAAAAAAATCTGAGTGTTAAAAGTAACCTTAAAAACAAAACACCCAATGTGTTTATTTCTTTGCAATCTACTTCTTTTCCAAGAGTGTTTGTGACTAGTGCTTGTGACTAGTAATTGATGGGGTTGATTACATTGGTATATATTTGTCTTGTATGACTGTAGTACTGTACTTAATTCCTAATACAGCAGGATCCAATGGCATAGCATTTCTATAGGACATTTCATTGCTGCTTTTCATAATAGCATCCAGAGCATTTCGCATAATGTTTGAATCCACACTATACTAGCTTTCAGTGACACAAAACTGGAACTGATCATAAAGCACCATTGCTTGTTTTTGGTATGTTTGTTTCCTGTTATTTTGGAAAAAGGGAGCCATAGAATTTGCTATAATTTGAGATTTACCTCAGATTTATTATAGGTTATCATGTCATCCAAGACATAATAATCTATAACCATCCCATATCACCATGGGTGCCTCTACAAGAGAGGTTTAAAGCTATTTCAAGGCTGATTAATTTTTTTACCTCTACAAGAGAGGAGTGCAAATTGGGGGCTGAGGCGCTTTAAACTTCCGATTATGCGCATTATCGAATGTGCGTTAAACTGCGAGTTTTAATTTGCGGCGGCAGTTAAAACGCCTTACCGCTGTGTAAACATGCGATTCTCCGCATGTCAACAAGTTTAAAGCGCATTTTGGTCATCCCGTAATGTGCTTCGCCGCCTCTCGTACAGAGGTATTAGGAGTAAATGGGCTTCCGCGAATATGCGCATAATTGGGCAGCCAGGCGCCAAAGCGAATCCTTCTAGAGGGGGTCCATGATAGATTGTTCCGGGTTTTGATGTGTATTGACTTTTTATGGTCTGCTTATCTCTTCTGGTTATATAGATTTATGTGAGCCTTTTTCCCACAAGAAACCCTGAAAAGAGCTTGCTTTTTAAGGTCTTTAATATATTTTAGTTCATACTGAAAGATGGCGCAGAGGCTAGGGATGCAGGAGGAATTCATTCAGTTGGGATTTTAATTTACCTAATTTCACACCTCAAACCACTATGCCAACTAAAACTCAGTAATTCTTCAAAGTTCATACTCCTCTGAATTTTGCAATGGAGTTCCCCAATAAAAAAGCACAAATTAGGGGAAATAATGTTCAAAAATTATGATATTAGGAAACTTGCTTGCAGAAAGTGTGTACATTAGGCAAAAATGGAGAAACATGCATAAAAAGACTTAAGCATTTTCATGCAAACTTTTTTAAAAAAAAATCTCAATGTTCAGGACAAACCAAACTGAAAATTGAAACAATAACAAACAGGGAAACCAACATTGACAGAGACTGGGGGAGGGGGAGGTAACAATAGTTCAACAGTTGCCAGGACCCAAAGACCCACACAAGTAGTTATCAATGTCCAAGAATGTTGTAGACTCACGTTTCTGAACCAATATGTTCCCTTGTCACATGACAAATTGTTCTTGAAATTTCTACCAGTTTCAAAATCAGTTCACAATGTGCTTTGGGATCACCTTTCCAAAAGGAATAATGAAATAAAATAATCCATAAGGCCCTTTGGCTCTGAGCCACTGAAGATTTAGTTAAAAAGAAAATGTAACTTGAATAAATCAGAAAAATCCAGTTATATGATAGAATGATACCTTCTTTTTTCTTAACTTGTGATTAGACTTCCACAGCTCCAATGAAGAAGAGGAAAAATGGTTAAGTAGGCCATTTATTTAGTATTCAAATCTAAGGAATAATTTACAATATTGCGACTATTCTAGTATTTATTTATTAGATTTGTACCCTGCCTTTCTACCAAAAATAAAATAAAATAATGGCACTCAAGGTGGCTTACGGCACAATTCAAACAATAAAATAATATATTAAAATACAATAAAAACAGAAGGAAAAAATAAAAATACAAAATAGCACCTAATCCAATAAACCTACTTACAGGCAAAAGGCATTCTTTCTTCCTGCCAGCAGAAAGACAGCAGAAAGAGAGCAAACCTAGCCTCCCATGGGAAAGAGTTCCACAGTCTGAGAGTAGTTAACCAAAAAGGTCATCACTAAATGCACCTCTGAAGGTGGCAGTCTTGAAAGAAAGGTCTCCAGAAGATCTTAAGAACTGTGCAGGCTCATATGGGAGAAGGCAGTCTTTCAGGTAGCTTGGACCCAAGCCATATAGGGCATTATGGGTCATACCCTGCACTTTGAATTATGCTTGGAAACAGATCAGTGGCCAATGAAGCTGCTGTGGCAAGAGAATCTCATGTTCCCTGCAGCCAGCCCCAGTCAACAGTCTGGCTGCAGCATTCTGGACCAGCTAAAGTTCCTGAACAGTTTTCGAGGGCAGCCACACATAGAGTGCATTCCAGTAGTCTAAATGTGATGTAACTAAGGCATGTGTGAAATTGGCCAGATCAGACATCATTAAGAATGGCCACAGTTTGTGCATCAGCCTCAGCTGTGCAAACTTACTCTTAGTCACCACCAAAATCTGGAGTCCAGGAGTGAGCCTGAATTTTCAGGGGGAGTATAACCCCATCCAGCACAGATCGAAACCCTATTCCTTGAGCTGCTTTTTGACTGACCAGGACCACCTCTGTCTTGTCTGGATTAAACTTCAATTTCTTTGCCCTCATCCAGTCTTTTACTGATATGAGGCACTGATTTAGATCCAGAACAATTTCCTTGGATCTAGATGGAAAGGAAACATAAAGTTGCGTGCCATCAGCATACTGACCCAAAACACGGAACAATCTCTCCCAGCAGATAAATAGATAGATAAATGATAGATATAGATATAGATATGTCAAATAGCATGGGGAATAAGATGGAACCCTACAGGCCAACTCTCATGGCATCAAACAGTACTACCTTCTGAGATCACCCCTCCAAGAAGGACTGGAACCACCATATAACATGGCCGATGGTATCAAGAGTCACTGAAAGGTCCAAACAAACAAATAGGGACAAACTCCCCCTGTCTAGTTCCCAGTGTAGATCAGCCATCAAGGTGATCAACGCAGTATCTGTCCCATAACCAGGCTGAAGCTAGATTGAAATGAATCTAGTACAACCATTTTCAGCCAGAATCCCCCTCCCTTCTACTGCTAGATGTCTCTGGGTCATGCTGAGAGAAAGCTTGGTGCCAGATGTGCATTCCAGGCTGACTACGGAGTGCCAAGGATCCCCACACTGACACTTTAATACAACAGCAAGAACTAACATGGGGGAGTGAGGTTAATTTTATTTTCAACTATATTTGTTTCCATACTGAAGTGGTTGGTGATGCTCCTTGAAGGTGCTCCAAGTTTCCACATGGTCAATCCAATGCATTGCTCTGAGAAATTACCCTACATTACATAGGGTCCTTCCTCAGAGCAAGGCATTGTGGGATATGGTGGCCATGGAGAGTGCCTCCTCTTTGCCACAGTGGCAAAATGCTACTTAAAGTGTTCAGCAGGGTCTCCTCACTCTATATGTAGCATTTTCAGGGGACTGGAGGGTCCTACCCTTGGTTTCCAAAGTATATAAAGTGACTCTGCCCAAGCTTTACCCAGCCTGGTAGGAGAGCTTCCTTGAGCTTGGCAGACAAGCTGTGGGGAACTGTGCAGTTTCCTTGCTCCTAAGGCTTGGGAGTTCGATTCTGTGGTTAGATTTCTCAGTAACCTCCCTGCACAAGTTGAGTTGCCTGCACTGATGGGAATTCCACTGACATGGTTCCTTAGATAGATCTAGATCTAGTTCCCTAACTGTGAAATTCAAATAAAGAGAATACTCCATCAATGGCTATAGTGAATCTAAAAGGAAATCAAAGAGAAGGCAGCTGGAAGTAAGAGGGTGGGGGGTATTGCAGCCAGACCAGGAGGCTGCTCAGTTCAGTTTTGACTTTTACTGCCTCCATCTGGAGCAAGCACTGCCCATTCCTGCCTGGGAAGCTAGAATATATATTCCAGAGAAGCGGCAATCAAGTAACTAGTATGGGGAAGGCATGCACACAATCTTCACATGTGCTGTGCATGAGGAGTCTTCACTACCACATGTGCAATACCAACAATATGAAGGAAGCAGAAATGGAAGAGGAGAAAGTGTCAACAGCAAGGGGGTCAGCAGCAAGGGGGTGCTGTAACACCAAATCACAGAACAGAGGCAGGGGACAGGCGCAATCTACACCAAGCAGGATATTGCACTATGAAAGCAGTGTGAAAGCTATATATAAAAGGCAGGAGCTGCACTACTGCTTTATAGAGATATTGGAACGCACTAACAACTGTTGGGACCCATTGACACGTACCATAAACTGCTTGCATACCACTTTCATACTGCTTTCATAGTGCAATATCCTGCTTGGTGTAAATTAGGCCACAGTCTTTTCATGATCTCTATGCTCTCTGTGATAATCAGAGCAGCACCATGGCAGCCTAAATAATTGGAGGGTATCCACATCCACAAGCAAAAATGAGGAGAAACAAAAGCCATTTTAAGGGCTTGGAGAAAAGAAGTTGTAGGAGATGAGAGGAAAAGTGACAAGAGTATATAATCTGTGTATTCATTGGAATCTATGGAATGAATCTATGAAATGGTATAGAGTCATGCTAATGTAATGTAGCAATGCCTCTAATGCCAAGTAGCAATGTTTCACAGTAGCCAACAAATACCAGCTAAGTGTACAAGGTTAAGCATGGGAAGGACATAACCATTTGGGCTTGAAGATGGGGGAAGGTGGCATCAACCATTTGACCAACCTGTGAGTCCTGGAGATGGCATGGAGAGTGAACTCTAAGAACTGTAGAGGACAAGTCCCCACTGCAAATGGCCACTCTCTGTCTTTTTTATTGGGGACTTTTGCGCAAAGTGAGAACGTACCAGGGCAGCTATGGATTTGGGGAATTGTCCCACAGCAGCAGTTGTTGACTTTCATTTACACTGTTGAGATAAAATGTTACACATAAGCTAATTTCAATAGCTGATGATCCTAGTAAGTATCGCATTAAAATATGTGGGTTGGACATAGAACAAAATGGCTCCTCTACCCTCAGTGGTGCTGCTGACAATCCACCAGACTTCGAACAGTGGGGTGCATAGTACTACCAGGGGAAGTGGTAAACCATAAAGCCAAAGGCTAACTCACTTGGTAAGCTGTCCATACTCGGGGTGAAGCAGCCTATACCACCAACTTCCAATCCATACTGTGCTTGTCCCTATAGAGTGCAAGCAATACTGGGCTAATGCAGTCAAATATTGCAGGGCAGTTTGAATTATTTAATTTCTCTGTGTGGTTTTCATGTACAAATATTAAACTGTATAAATCAATGTGAATGTATTGAATAAGGAATGTATTTTATAAGAATTATAAAGATGTGCAAAGTAAATAAAAGTAAGGATTTTTCTGAACTGAATATTCTCTGTGTTTGTGTGTGTATGTTCATCACAATGCAGATGTGAATTATTTGATCCTACATTTTCCCTCCACAGGATTCATGATGCAGCACTTTAAGTGCTGGAATCATGCTTTAAAACCTGAGAAGGAGGCTCAAGAAGACAAGTAACTGTGGGAAGAGAGAGATGGTCTTGTTCATAGGAAACTGGATTGCCACAAAAATCAACTCAAACCCTGTCTCTGTGAGAGTGTCCCTGTGTAAAGCCAGATAGGTTATTACTTAAACCAGAGGTGCCAAATAATGATGCGGTGCTTGTTTTTCCTGTGCATCAGATCTAAGACATTCCGGACACAATTTGCATACATGCTGGAAAAAGTAGCATGTGATCATGTAATTAAGGACTGTCAGCACAGTTCTCAAAGCATTTTTGCCAGCAGGAGTCCCATTGAAGCTAATGGGGCTCCCACTTGGGCTGTTCTTTGAGGAGAAGCCTGCGTATCAACATGAATACACACAAGGGATCTTGATACAAAGCTGGACGGGCAGCATTGATTCTCGCTTTTTCTATCTAGTTATTGAGTGACTCTGTAATCTTACTATTACTTTCGCATGTGTTATTCTTTTTTAAAAAAAATCCATGCAAAATATAGTGTCTATGCTCAAAGCAAATCCAAGAAAATTAATTTGTCTGGGAACAGCATAGCATACCCCAAAATGTTCTTTAGGATTTTTATTTTGAATCCTATGTGTAACTTTTGGCATTATTATTATTATTATTAATTATTATTATTGGCTATGGTTAAGTGAAATTCTGAGTGCATCATGTACTAGTGATAAAGAACATGCACTGAACTTTTTCTGTTACTTTTGTGGGGTGGGATGCGGGATTGGTGACAAATCCCTACATTGTGGTTTGAGGAGACTGTTTAACCCAAGGAAGCTTTTGAGAAGGGAGAAGATGATAAAAGAAAAAACTGATAAGGAAATTTTATTTACCACTGAATGCGTACTTCTGTGCACACATAATATTTTTCTCCCAACAGTATTACAAGTTAATAATACTGTAGTCAGCTTATTTTTACATTACGGTGTGTTTTTCTTACTTTATTGCAGCCCAGTAATATTAACATCTAACCCTTAATGAACCAAACCATGACATTTTTAAAGGGAATAGCAAGTTAGAAGAGAATTATTAAATTGGATAGGAGACATTGGTATCTCTGTGAGCAACCTGTGTCTTTTTTCCAGTATTGAGTAAGAATGGTATTGCTTCTTGGTGCCTTTCCCTCAGCCAAATGTCACCTCATCTCAAGGTAAACTTTTAGTTCAGTAAGGATGAAAATGCACCCACCCATACAGACATTTCAACTTGCTAGTAAAGGAAAATAGAGGCGACAAACCAATGCTGATGTGGGTAAAGAAAGTAAGCTGACTCGCTCTGTGTACATCGTGTTCCTTTTGCTGTTTACTTGCAAGGTTGCACAACATCCCTTGGACTGTCTAACATCAGTAAAAGATGTGAGTTCCATTATTAATGCTCTTAAAAGTACCTACAATACCTTTACGTTCTGCAAGACACTCATCAACATGTAATGTGCAGTTGGTGCGAACAGCTGAAAGAAAATGATATTGCATACATGTGTAATGAAGATGCTGGCATTTGTGGGATCATGACTTTGTAATGCTTCATTTTCGAGGAATGAATAATTACATTCCACGTACCAAAATTTGTCCTGTTTTTTCTGTACAACAGTATATTACACCCACACAACCACACAACCACACCCCTTTCCGTTGGATACCATTTAGAGTTGCCGTGCATTGTTAAAAAGAGGAATTGCTATAATTCAGAATTGGGTTCAGAAATTCCTGCTCACTCTGTGTGTGTGTGTGTGTGTGTGTATGTGTGTACAATGCATCATTAAAGTAAAGCTTTTTGAATTATGCAAGATGAAAAGGCTGTACAACTGAATGTTCTAAATATAGGATATCATTTCTTATTTATTCAGAACTCACTATAATTCCCTGTGCCAACTGGCTCTGGTTAATGAATGCCACCCTTAAGTGATAGCAACAAAATTTTCTTAGTGACCGACATGATTGTTTCAATGGCTGCTTATGTTTAGAAATATGCTAGATTTTGACTTTAAAATTAAATGTGAATCAATTTGCAATGTCTCCTCGATGTAAGCTCATATTTCACTGTTTTTTGAAATGTTAACTATATGCCTGAAATACATATTTTCTTAACCTTATTTCTTAAGCCTAGGCTAATTTACTTAATCAAAATGCACCTTATGTCAACTATCTCTGAATTTATTTACTTTAAGTTGCTCCAAAGGCTTCAGTGAGGCTACTCATAATTAAGTGAATTCATTAATAGAACCTCTGCAGCCAAATCTAATGCACACTTATCCAGGGTAAGCTCTACTGAATTCACTGTGTCTTACACATAGTACTGCAGTCTATGTTTATTTAACCAGAGCTGAAGCTACTTAGCTTCTAACAATTCTCGTCAAAATTCTCTGAGAACATACTGGTGAATATTGTCTGGTAATTTTTCAGATATGAATATTTGCTATTTGACAGATCTGCTGATATTTTGCATTTGAATAGCCCCACTTTCCCCACCAACCTTGATGCTATAGGAGGCATGGGACTGGACTTTGCAGATGAGATGGCATATATGAGAATGAAGATCCAGTGGCCTGGATTGATTGATGGATTGGATTTGTACCCCCACCTTTCTACTTAGTTTTTTTTTTAAAAAAAGTGGTTAAAAATACTTTATAAACACAATTAAAATTGTAGGCTTGAACTGTATGTAGGATTCACTTACTCCAGGCCACCAACCCCCACATCTAACCAAGGTATGAAAGAAACCAAGGGCAAATATGCTCCAATTCCAGAGTAGCTAAATTAGGGCCTTTCTACACCATAAGGGAGTAGAGGGAGCGAGGGGTGGCGATCCTGGAAGTACCTGCTTCCGGGATCATTGCTGCAATGCACATTAGAAGTGCAATGACCCGGGCTCCTCCCGGGCTGTCGTGCTGTCACACCCACCATTTTGTTGTTCCGGGTGGAGTGGAGAAGAGTGCTCTAGCACTCCATCGCAAAGGTACATATGGTTTAAAAACAAACACTCAAATCAGGCCCCCACCCCTTCCCTGCAATCCCAGGGGTGGCAAAATAACTTCACCTGATGGGCTTGTGGCCACGCTGCATTGCTCCATGCCCATTTCTGCGGTCACGGTTACTCACAAGTAAGCAGCTGGGATGGGGGCCACATCTCCCATGGTCTCGGGACGTTCCAGGGACCGCGGGAAGATTTGGGTTTCCCCTGGGAGCCCTTATCCCGGGGGAAACCCATGCCCATCCCCCCTGCCCCCAGGAGTTCATGTGCATCATTTGCACTATCCCAGGGGCTATCCCAGCTCAAAAGACAGGTGTAGAAATGGCCTTAAATTGTTTGCCCTCAAGCAACTTCAAGGCAACAACAATGATTTGTAAGATGCAAGAACTTTTTTTCCATTTTCACACAGTGATCTCCTCCTCCATTATTTGATTTTTTAAAAAACTCAACCATTTTGCAAATTTTGGTAAATTCTTATCAGTAATGAACTAAAATGAAATGTTTACCTTAGTTAGACATCAGACAAATTCAATAGGTACAGCTACTCCCAGAACGAAGAAGTCCATGATGTACTTTTGACTGCCATATAGCTGTTAAAGATGAAGAGCCTATCAGAAAAAAGGTAGCAACTATTGAATACACAGGGATTCAAACCTAGACTTTTAAGAGCTAAGTACTCAAAGCCCTGGGCCTTGATGGATGAATCTGTCACTTTCTGTTCCTTCCACATTTGCATGTTTTAAATCTCAAGTTCTTTTTGTCCTAAATATGGGGAACTCTGCAAATTTTGTTTTTTTGTTTTGTTTTTTTTAATCAAAACTGAACCAATTTAAAATATCACTCTCCCAGATGGAAGATCACTCTTTGGCCTACTTCCCACTGTGGTAGTAAACCTGTGTCTAGCTGTGCTTTAGATTGCAGAGGAGGATCACATATCTAAATTCCCTCCATATAAAAAGCTAGAAGGTTATGGAGACGGTTAGGCTAGAACCCTTTCCTCTGACATCTAACTTTTTGTATATTTCTGTATTCTGTTTTTATTATATCTGTCTTCTCTGTGTGTGCACATTACTACTACCATTATGTCCATGGTGCATACAATATCAACAATATGAACACCTTTCAATTTACTATACTGTAAAAGTGTCCCTACATTTTCTTATTATCTGACTTGATGAACTAATTAGAAACAGTCAAGGTTATAGCTAGGTGTCCAATAAAAATGGTTCTAATTGCTCCGAGACTGCAGATAATTCAATTACAAATCTTTTCAATTTGATTTATCCCTTTCTTCCAAAGGAAGGATTATGTTGATGGGTTTCAGGTAATAGAACTTGGTGGCTTAGGAGAAGCATTAAAACATCCTTCCAGATTTAACTAATGTGATTAAGTTTTATGAAGTTTGTTTTTCTTCTTAAAATCTTACAGAGGTCAAGTACTCATGTGATTCCTTTAGAGTAGTGGTTGAGAAGTTGGTTAAATTGAGGAGGTGGTAGTAATCTCTTGAAATGTGCTCATTAGAGCTCTAAAAAGAAATTGAAAAATCTTTTCCCACATCACGCAACCTAAGTTAATAAATGAAATAAACCTCCATAATACTTTTCAAGTCTTAATTACTGATTCTTGATGTGGAACCGCTTCTTGGATAACACCCTCTTACCGGATCACACTTCTGTGCACATTACAGGAGAGCGCATCAGGCTTGACAAATATTTTGAAGTTGAGTTCAAACCTTTGCCCTGTCAGTAATCTAAACTGAAATGAACCATCAAGGAGATTTTCACCTCCCACCCACCCCCAATTCTTCCACACAAAAAGGAGAGAGGGAACACTTTTATGTTTTCTTTCTTCCTTCATTTAATGAGTAGGGAAATGCTATTCTCTAAAGTAGTATGATTAAAAAAAATAGTTTAGTGAGCTATTTTTATAAGAATTCCTGGTTTTTGCTGGGAATTCCATAGAACTCTACATTTGAAATAGGATTGCCTCCCCCCCAAAAAAAACTGGACATCAAAATTGCAATAAAATTAAAAAGAAAAGAAAAAAATGACAGTAGCAATAATTCTGAAGAAAATAGGTGAACTAAAAAAAGTCAATTGATAAGTATGTCATTCATAAATCAGGAGAATATTTAAGAGAATATAATAGAAATTATCTGCTGACAAAAAAATAAAATGAAAAGTGCTGGTGAAATTATATTTTTGATGCTGAGCAGGAAATATCTTTGGAAAATCCCCCTGTCTGTTTATATCTTGCTTTCCAGTTAATTCAATATTTATCTATTATTCTTAACAATAGGTTCTATTTGCAGAAACTACACAACCTCATTCTGATCATCCACAGAAGTCTTGGCCTCTGCTATGGAGATGTTCACCTTTTGTGCAAAATAATTACTGATTTCCACAAAATCCATAAGAGATAATACTTTAGCAGCACATTGAATCAAGATTTAAGGACATCTTTCCTAGTAAAATTCTCAAATGGGCTGCTGTTTATTCTTGCTCAGTCTGTGTCTCATATCTGACATAGCTCCTACATACTTCCATTTTGCATTAAACTTTAACCTATATCATCTTAAAAGCAAAGCATAATATTACATAGTGCAAAGCAAGTCTAAAATAAGAAAATTGCTGACCACTGCCAACTTTTATGATAGATCATGGATGTCATGAAACAATGTTTAAAGTGCTGCTGACTGTGGAATATTTGGTATCTAAATAAATGTTATGTTGTTATTGTTATACTGGATGTGTGTGTGTGTGTACACACACACAAATACAAAACAAGAAAAGTAAGAAATAAAATGAGGCATGTGCCATTGCTGCAGTTGCATAAATAGTAGTATTTATTTTGTGTATGCATGTGAGCTGCTTAATATCAAGTATAACTGAAAAAGGATGCTTGGGTATGTATATGCATGTGCCTTTAATGTTGGTGGGACTCAGAGAAGGGCATTTCCCCCACACAAGCAAGATACAAAGTACAACAGCACTGATTAGTAGGGTATAATGTTTTGTTTTCATAATAATATTAACTGTGCAGTCCTAAACTCAGAAGTAAGTACTCTTGGATTCAGTGGGATTTACTCCCACAAAAGATTCCTAAGTGCATCTTTTTGAAATACCTTTTGTAAATAGCATGCAGGATTTGGGTGCCTTTGGCAACACAAGCCAGCTCCTATGAGTCAAGCCTCATCTGATGATAAGCCAGATGGTGTGTATGGCAACCAAATTGCACTTCAACTACTATAAACAGCAGCTTTATTTAAATGGGGGGGGGGGGGAGGAAATAAGAAGACATGCATCTTTCTAACTTGGAAGAGGTTTCAAAAACGCAAGATTTTAAAGTGGCCTTGTTCTTTTTGTAAAAGTAAATTAGCTAGTGAAGGTTGGTCCCCTTTTTGAAATAGTTTCATCATTCATGTAGGTAAGCACAACATACTGGAGGTTGGGAAATTGTTTGAGAATCTAGGCTGAGCTTGTATCTGTTAAAAAGGGCTGCTTCTTAATATACATTTTCAACCTAGTTTCTATTCCCATATGGAATATACACAAGTACTGTGCTGGAAGGAGTGCATGTTTATAAAGTAAACATGTTGGCCTTCAAAATACATATAAACCATTACTGGGAAAGGATTGGGACATGTTTGCTTATATGTTACAGTAATTACCTGGTGTGTGTGTATGTGTGTACACGTGCATGCATGTGTGCTTCACAATTGATGTAATATACATATATTTTGTACTTAGGTATTAGAACCAGAGTACAAAATATGCCATAAGATGCAGCCCTCAGCCTTAGATGAAAGGGAAAGGATTTATACATAGATACAACTTCAACATGAAATTTTGTAATTCAAAGAAGAAAGAGGGCAGTACGCTTGGATAGAGAAAGAAGAATTATGCAGCTGCCCCCGTTAGAGGATTGAGGCCTACTGACAGTCATGCTGTTATTGTGTTCCTAGAATGAATTGGAGCATGAAGTTCACCTCAAGTTCCCAAGGGAACTTCAGGTCACTTCAACACCCTGAGTTCACTTCAAGGAGATGTTTTCCTCTTTGCTTTGGTTTGGGACTGAATGTTAGTCAGATGTGCCACTGAGTAAAAAGCTGGTTTGATTAGAATTGAAATCAGTCATGTCTTTCAAATCAAAACACTCCAACTGCCTCCTTACTTTACTCTAGAAAGCCAACTCAGCCTGTTAGATCCACTGTTTAAAGACCTCCATCTTGTTTTGTGGTATCTGTGGACATAGGAGACTGAATGACTTCTGTAACATGTATTGACTGAGAATGCCTGAGGAATGTGCTTCCCTGCATACCTCAGGTCTGAAAGGTGGCTATGTGTCTTACTTTACAGTAGACTGTCCTCTTTCTGACAGTGTCTTTTGTTTGAAGGACTGTCCAGTCCAAATCCAGTTTAATTTTTTTAAAAAAACAAAAACATCAGAAGGAAGAGCAGGGGCCTTGAAGTTGCCCATCCCCTGAACAGCAGACTGACCACAGTCATGGCTCACCTGGTCACACTTAGTGTTCCCCACTATGATGAGATGTATTGTATTTCTATTTAAACGATAGAAATGTCTACATTTGGGCCTATACATATAAATTACCATATGCAATTTTTATGCACATATGTGGCCACCCTCCTTGTGCAGTCCAAATCAAGATGGCCATACCTTTCTCTAGGCACAAATACTGTCACAGCTGTGATTGTTCTGCCCAACCAACTTTTTACAGGAGTAGCTGATCACAATGTTGTGGGGTGGTTATAATGACGGTGGCTAAGTATGAGTGTTGTTGTTGTTGTTGTTTTTAAATCAATTCCTAAATTTACCTTAAGATAGGGGTCTTTTACGCCTACTGTGTTCTCTTGGGTTGCATGCATAAAATAATTGCTTACTATTAGCCCAGTGTCTTTTCCTATCAAATAGGTGAATCACAATTAAGGATGGATAAATCTGTCAATTCCACGTTCTCTTGCATTCTCTTTGACTCTCAAGTTCTTTCCATTCATTATATACAGAAATTTTTGAATGTTGGTAAATTATCAAAAATGAAGCGAACCTACATTCTCACTCATCTGTACTGGTGAAATTCAATAGGCTCAGCCATTCCAAACATAGAGAGAGTAATGCAGCTGTTAAAGATGAGGAGCCTAACAGAAGAAAGAGATGCTGTCCCTAAGTCAGCACTACAAACATGGTTGAATATACAGGGATTCAAACCCAGACTTTTAGGAACTAAGCACTCGAAGTCCTGGGCTTGGATGGACGAATTTGCAGTTTTTGGTTTCTCGCACATTCTGATTTTTTTTTTAAAGCCATGTGTTCTTTCTGTCCTGTTCATGAAGAAATTTGCAGAGTTTGGTAAGTTTTTTTTTATGTAATTCTCACCTGATTCTCAACTCAGACAGGCCATCTCAAAGTATTTTGGCATTCCAGGCAAGGTACAATTTTGGCAACCCCCCTCTCACAGACTCTACCACTGTTTCTTAACAGCATGGAATTTGTTCAGTAGGGTGGCCATATGGAAAGAATTCCAGCACCTGGTGAAACCCCTTCTTTGTCACTACAGTTAAAGCTGCAGGAGCCCTGCCCTCTTTTGTATCTGCTCCGGGCAGGGTTCCTGCAGCTTTAATTGATGTGATGAAGAGGGAATTTCACCAAGTACCACATGCATACAAATGACACCTTCTGAAATTCCCTTTTCTATACAACTGTTAGATATAGAGCCCTGTCCTCCTTTCCATATGGTCACCCCAGGTAGGGGCAGATGTTGATATCTTGATATCTTCTGTTTTTATTTTTTCCCTTTAATATGGAAATGTATCAGGGTCACTGTACTGTAAGTTACTTAAAATATTTGTTTAGAACATAGTATGTGCATTTTTAAAACCAGAGGTCTTCAACTTGCCCAGAACCTAAACTTACTTCTAATTCCCAGGCTGTAACATGGGACTCACTTTTACATTTTCACTTTTTGTTTATATGGGAATGGAGGGGAAACGCTCATAAACACTTCTTTGGACACACCTTCCCCTGTTCTACAAACAAACTCTCCTTGCACAGAGAATCAAGTGACTTTAAGTTCTTTAGCACAAAACAGTGGGGGTGGGAATCCACACAATTACACAAAATGATGATGATAATGGTATCCTCAGAGCAACGACACCGAAAAACAGGCTTTGCGAGCCAGCACCAACCCATTGCAATAGAAGATACTTAGAGATGGTGATAATGATAATAACCTCAGAGCCATGCAGAAAAGCATCTAAGGCTGCCTCTACACGAGAGGTTTAAAGCTCTTTCAAGTCTTATTAAAAATTTTACCTCTACATGAGCGGAACGCAAATCGGGAGTTGAGGCGCGTTATCTATCCGATTATGCGCATTATCGAATGTGCGTTAAATAGCGAGTTTTATTTTGCTGAGGCCCGTTAAAGTGCATTTTGACTATGTAAACAAGTGATTCTCCACATTAACTACTTCTAAAGCGCATTTCAAACAACCAGTAAGGCCACCAGTTGTGCGCTCAATTACCTCCCGCGTACAGTCATTTACCATAAAAGTGCTTCCGAGAAGATGCGCATAATCGGAGAACCAGGCGTCAAACCGAATTCTTGTAGAGGGGGTCCAAGTTCCATCTTTTTCACTGAGCATCTTCAGAGACAACATTTTCCATAACTCCTCAGAAGTAACAGTGAGAAGCACCACAGTATAACAATCCAGTTTATGCATTTCTATGCACAAGTAAGGAGGACTGGGTTACTCAGAAGTAAGCATTCCCGCTTCCCAATTAAGCAGGAGGAAGTGGTGCAACCGGCGGCGTGGACTGGGAAGAGCGACATTTTTCCCCACCCTTCCCACCTAAAGGGCCTGCTGCTTGTCACAACATCCCCTCTCTGCACTATTTGTGGTGCTGGCAATCAATCACAACCTTATATGGCAAAATCTTTGTCATATAAGGCTGCAATTGTGTGTAAGTACTAGCTAATGCATCCTATATGATATGTCCACTAGTATATATAAGCTGGAATCTTAGCTACTCATATAAAGGTGGATTTCTGAAGAGTCAAACCTTATGATCCATGTGGAGCTGGTGGTGGGGTTGCTAACATTAATTTGCAATGGACTTTTTCCTTAAAGGATACACATTTAAAATGTAGGGGCTGTGGAAGAGTGGTGAAGAAACCACGGGGAGAAATGGGAACCTCCTAGAAATAGGATTGGGTTTGCTATTTTAAACAGTGGAAATTCTGGTCTCCTAAGAAGTGTATTTTCTAGCTTGAAAATGCCTGAGATTGGAAGGTCTGTAAGACTGGGCTCTATGGTCATATTTCTTTGTGTGCTTAGTGAGGGAGATGGAGAACTCTTGAGACTTCAGCTGGTCAGTTTCCAACATGGGTAGTTTCTGCTGCTGTTATAGAACCTGCAGGGCTTATGATTTGCAAGGGAAGGGACTGATAGGTACTTCTTCACATCCCTCCCGCACTTTCTTTACAAACCATATTTGTAATAGTAGTCTAGGTTGATAAAAGCAGTAGTTAATATACTATGGTAGGTGTGCACACTCTTCAGTATGTTGGATGGTAATGATATTTCTGTACTGGAAGCAACTCGTTCCTTCTAAATCCAATGTTAGTCCCATCGATATGAACTTAAGTTTGACTAATGTTACATACAACCCAAAGTGCTCCATTTTGGTTTTTATCCTATCTTCCCTTGAATTTTCCATCACTGACCCCACCAGCCTTCTCCTTTTCAGTGATTTTAACATTGGCATATTATGTAGAATAGGCTTGTCTTAATTGAGAGCTGTAGAATCAGACATGTGACCATATTGGGGTGGGCATGCCTCCTTGGGTGCTGGGCACGTTGGGGTGGGCCCGCCTCCTTGGGGGCCAGTTATGTTGGGATGTCCTCTTTTTTGGTTTCAAAAATATGGTCCCCCTACATTAGGGAAGTACTGTGATTTGCAATGGTGCACAGCTGCAGCCCGGAGTGGCCATTGCAGTATTTTTCCTTACTGAATGCCAAGCCTTGCCCAGACACTAATTCTGCTGCCTGCATGGAAGTTGTAGGCCTTTTTTCCTGTCTAAACATGCATAGGTTGCACTCCTACATAGAAATGTGATACATCAGACCATGGAGGGGGAGACTATGACGAGGTGAGCTGTGTGCCTGCTCAGTCAGCTGTTGCCCAGGTGCTAACTGTGGATGGGCAATTTCAAGACCCTGCACACCCTCCCTTCTTATGTTCTTGATCTTTAAACTGGACTTGAACTGGAATGTCCTTCAAATAGAGGACACCTTTAAAATGTTGAACTGTTTTCTGATAGCTCTTGAAACAGAGGACAATCCTTTGTAAAGCAAGCTACATCACCATCCTATGGATCCCACCAGGAAATGTGTGAGTGTGTGTGTGTGTGTGTGTGTGTGTGTGTGAAGAAACAACAGTCTTGCAGTTTGGAAAAGACAGAGTGAGACAGATGTGAGCTGGCTAAGAGTACCTTGAGGATCCAGGGACTTCTGTCTGGGTTTCCAGCATAGTGGGACTGCTTCCATGTAAGATCCTGCTGATTGCTTAGGCTCTGTTCTTAGAGTTTTGAAACCATCCAACACAATATTGTACACAAATATTAATAACTGGCAATGCTCTTTGTATTGTTTACTAATTTATACATTTTTAAAATATGAAATTAAAGCAGCTAAAAGGACCATCAAAACCTCAGAACTATCCCCAAAATGGCATACATCTTCAGTCTTCTCATATCTAAATCCTATCAGCAGTTGCCCCTGGAACCTCTCACTGCTTGGAGTGTATAACAATATAATAAAGTAGTTATTATTAACCCAGTTAGTGTGGATCATATCTTCATTTTGGAGTGGGGGGCATAGTCCTGAGGGATATTTCCTTTTGATGAAGTTTCCCAAAGAGGTTTGAAGCTGAGGTTTTGATGAGGTCCATTTAGCTACTTTAAACTAGTATTTCAAGAAAATGTGTATACATAAATTGGTAAACAATACAAACAACACTGTGGCATGTTAATATGTCTGTACAACATAGTGTTGGTCAATACTAATAAGGTCAGCCCACAGAAAAATTCCTCTCCTTTGCTCAAGTACTGCTTTGCATCTGGAAATTAGGATAATTCATTGCCAAGGCCAAACCAACTATCCCCTGCCGCCTTTGCCACATTATGTATATCTAAGGAACTCATGCTCATGATCCATTTTGACTTATATAGGACCTTTGAATTAATTTAAATCTCTTCTGACTAAAGTTATTCTATACGACTGTACAAATGTGCCTTAATTACAAGGAGCAGAACTATAGCCAGATCCTTGAATCAATGTGGATTAAAACATAATTTCACAGCCAAACAGAAACATGTTCCCAATCACTGCACTTGAATTATTGTTATGTAGCTTCAGGCTTGTATTAAAATCACAGAATAATTGCAATCAGATTATTATAATCAAGTACAGGGATAGTAATTACAGGTTACAGTCATTTTAAACTGCCCTGGAAGTCCCATATACTGATCATATGCATATTAAAAGTTTATGTTAGTGATAAAATTAATGAACAGGATTGCGAGCTCCTGTCTGTGACATAAGTGTCACATATCTTCTTGTACAGGGAGTTGAATTTTGCACAGCAAGGACCTCCAACATGTTTACATGATTTCTACTTCTCACACCACCTAGCTATTAACAGGAGAGGAGAGAGAATACATTTCTAGTCCCAGTTTAAAACAAAAAAACAAACTCCTGCTTTACTAAATCAGCATCTCATTTACATTTGGAGGCCTTTCCTAGATTGTTTTGTACAGTTCATGTATTCATGCCAATGTTTGTTCACTTTATGTATTTAAAATGTACAGAGGAAGTTGAAATGCAAAGGCAGGAAAAATGGTATACACTTCTCAATTTGAGACCAAAGGAGCAATTGTTAGCTTAAATTCTTGAAGACTGATTTTTTAAAAAGAGAAACAAAAGTTGTTCATTTTGTTAAAAGACTTTTTTTTAGTCACTTCATGCAGTCTTATTAGAAAACACCATATGGTAAATCAATATTTCTGATTTTTGGAAGAGTTGCATGAAAAACAGTAAACCATGCTACCTTAATATTCTGATTATAAAGACAAAGTCCCATTGGTATATCTTGTCCTTCGATACCAAAAATGAATAAAGAATCTGAAATATGAACTGGATTGTGAGTTCTTGGATCTAAAATTAAAACCTGACATTCAAGATAGAGTGGATCCCAAAAGCTCTAATCACAAAGAATTATCTCAGGCACCAACATCTATTCACTGCATATTTTATTGATCTTTGGCTTCTAACAGAAAATGGGAACACTGGAAGAGTGAAATATAGCATCCCAGTCCTAAACGTTTGGAACAGTATTTTCTAACCTATACTATCACTATCCCAGTCTTGAAATGCTAGTGTAATATCATGTTTGTGATGTTGAAACTGGTGAATTAGCAAAGATCTCCCCATTTTACAGTGCAATACTATACCTGTTGAGTTCAGTAGGTTTATTCCCAGGTAAGTGAGTATAGGATTGCAGCCTTCAGCACATATTTGGTGGCACTGCAAATCTTAACCAATATAAGGAGGTTTGAAGACTCACCAAGCAAGAGAGATGGAGATCTGGGGCTGTGCCAGTTCTTAGTGGGGCCTACTGGCATTATTTGTACAGCAAGGGACTTGACCAGAAATCTATTTCTGTTTTTCATGGAGGAGGAAGAAGGTTACATCCATCTTCAGACATGCAGGACAGTCAGACTGTAGGGAAACATAGATCAAAAGAATGCAAAGGTGGAAGCCAGTCTAGCCCAGGATGGAGGGAGGAATTTGTAACCCAATCAATTCCATATGT
Source organism: Anniella stebbinsi (assembly GCA_029215795.1). NCBI lineage: Eukaryota > Metazoa > Chordata > Lepidosauria > Squamata > Anniellidae > Anniella > Anniella stebbinsi. The sequence goes on from JARDYH010000002.1 coordinate 48,948,971, forward strand.
CCTCCATACGATCTATTGAATGATCATATCACACATTCTGCTCTCAAAACCACATTTTCCAACAGGGCTGGACAAGTTGTGGTCCTCCAGATGTTTTGGCCTTTACCTCCCATTGGCTAGGATGACTAGGGCTGATGGAAGTTTTAAGCCAAAACATCTGGAAAGCCACAAGTTGCCTAGCCCTGCTTTTGGAACTTACCATGGAAAACACCTCTCTTACCCTATAAAGAAAGGGTGTTCTGTCTCTGGGGGAATCCCTGCTTATGGTTTGTTCTGTAGATGTTTAGTCTGAGTTACCATCACCAGTCTATTTTTAAAGTCACTGGAAACAAGGATCTCATGCCATGGACTTGAGCATCCCTGACTAGATCTATACCAACCAGGATATAGCAGAATGAAAGAGGTATATGAAAGGCAGGAGCCACACCAAGCAGGATATAGTAGTATATGGTATGTGCAAATGGGTTCCAACAGTCGTAAGTGCACTTCAGTACCATTATAAAGCAATAGTGTGGCTCCTGCCTTTTATATACCACTTTCATACCACTATATCCTGCTTGGTGTAGATCTGGCCCCTATCATGGCTATGTGGCATGAAGCACATGAATGTTTAAAAAGGGGAAAAGATCTAGTTATTTTTATGATAAAACAGCATCACATTATAGATGGCTTGGTTAGGGGAATTTGCACCATCCTGACATGCAGATGGGGATAGATGCATGTCTGTTAAATATGAATGAAAAAGAACCTGACATTCAGGAGAACAAAATAGGTCAGCAGACTAATCCTGTGCCAGCCACACAGACGTTCTGCAGCCATCATGACAGCCAACATAAGCCAGATAAAAGGCCAACCAAACACCCAGATGCTGCTCTTGGAAAACTACATGCTAGAGCTCAGCATCTGGGTTTCACAGCTGCCAAGTTCACCCCATGGGTGTCCACAGTATTGGCTCAGATGTTGGACCAAACAGAAGGGAAGTGGGCAACACGGAACATGCTGAACGCCACAGTGAACAAGATGATATAGAGCCAATGGAGTAATAAAAATGCATGAAGTTGCCAATGTTTGGTTTAGAACTTTTAAAAACAGAAGCCAAATCTAAAACTCATCCTAAATACCAGGCATAAGCAAGAAATCTCTCTCCAGGTAGTCCAATAGAACAAGAACAGAACTTGTAATTATAGTTGGTGTGGAATGCAGTCAGCAAAGTGACACCCATTTTCTGGCATTGCCAAACTGCCTATACGAACAACCAGAAAGATTTTAAAGGCTTAGAACATAGGCAAAACTTGGGATGAGATGTACCTGCGAATGAATGCATTTAAAGAAGCACAATAATCAGAGAACCAAAATGAATCATCCAAATGAACCTTAGTTAAGGAGATAAAGCAGTTCAAATGTGAGGTAGGGGAGGTAGAGGAATTTGTTGGATTTGCATTTTAATACAATCAGACATAATTTGCACTTCCTGATCTAATACGTGCACTAGGGCACAATAATCCTTCCGTTTTCACACTTCTCAAAATGTTGCAGTGTAGTTCTGTAGGGATGTATGAGACTTTCACTAGAGTTCTTCTGTGACCAGAACTTGTCCCACTTGTATCTCCCAAACACAAATGTCGTTTGTGGACAAAGCTCAACAAATCTTGCAATGCTGGTTTGAAAACTGCATACTGTGGAAAATGTGCCCCTTAAAATGTACATTTTGAAACAATGCACATTTTTACGCTTTAGTCTATGGTGGGGGGGAGATATGCATTTGGGTGTACACTTTAAAAATGCATACCCAAGTGCACACCTCGCCATTCAAACAAATACAAAAAGAGTTCAAGATTGAGAATGTAACCAATAAGCTCAATAAGCTTAAGCTTTGTTCATTCTCCTATCCCTATAGTTATCCAATTGAAAATTGCACACTGAAGTGCATGTATTAGGGAAAATTGCATAGTGCATACATGGGAGAAATGTGTACAGACGTGAATTCATTCGGAGAAATGCATACAAGAATGCATACATTAGAGGAAATGCATACAAAAATGAATGTAGTAGGAGTAGTTTTTGCCAAACGATTTGCTAACTGATGTAGAAACAAAAAATTCCAAAGTTGTAGAAAGTGAAACAGACAAATTCATTCACCTCTAGTCATAGGTGAGAAAAAATCAATAAATGAATTCAAAATTGAAGGTCATCCATAACAAATAAGAAAATAAAATAGATAGGGATCAACTTTCAGTCAGTTCAGTAGTTGAAGGTGATAATATACTTCTGTGATATTCCACAGAAAGACAAGCACTAACAGCTGGAACAGCTGGAAGGCTAGGAAAGAAGACTTAACATCATGCCATTCCCCAACATTCCCCTCTCGCTGCTGCCAGCTTCCTTTGGAGGAGAGATGAAGGAGCCAGCTGTGAACTGTGTAGCCTAGTGAGAAGTCCCCAAACCCAAGATGCTGATCTGCATTTAAGCCAGGCTGCTATGGCCCCTTGGAGGGCAGGAAGGCTAGTGTTAGCAGTGAGGGTTGGGTTATTATGGGCTGTTGTTGTTGTTGTTTCCTGCTAATGTTGGTTTTGCTTTCTATTTGTTATGTATTAAATCAAGGTGATTGCATTTCATATTGAATATATGCTTCCTTTATTGAATTCATGATTTTGTCTTTGAAGTTGTTATCTTTTAACATTCCCCTCCCCCCCCCCAATATGTATTTTGATAAATTGAAAGTGTGAGCTAATTTGGGCACAATTCACTGTGGACAGGCAGCGTATAAATAAGCTAAATTATGTTTCGTCCTGGCAATTAGACTAGGGCAATCTTGCCCCATCCACCCCTCATCAGGAAGAGAGAAGCAGAAATCATTGGGGTCTCAGGCTAACTAATGGGGAGGCTGAGACCTGTGCACATTTGAGGCAGCCATGCCTCATGCAGGACCTCTTTTTTCCTGGTGCAAAAGCTCTATAAAAGCAGCTTCCAAAGGAAACAGAGCAACAAAAGTTAAAAAGCTTAAAATAAAATAAAAATGTTTTTGTCTTATACTGGAAAGACATTGGAATGGGTTCCAGTTGAGCTTCTCTGAGAAGAGCATTCCAAAGACAAGGTACCACCACTGAAAAGGCTCTCTCGCTGTGGTAGCCATAAACCACACCTGAGATGGGCAGAGAATTCTGAAGAAGGGCCTTTAATGTGGATCTCAAAGTATGGGCAGACCCATGTAGAGATGGGCAATCCTTCAAAAATGAAGACGTAGCTCCACAAACATACATATAAAATATATGCAGACATATCTTGGCAGCTCCCTTCACACAAACATACATACACAAAGAGCAAGCCAGGCTTTTCTCTCCAAATGTTGTTGTAGACCAAACCTATACAATATAAAGCCTACAGGACAGCTTGTAAAACCACTCTTTTTGCATGGCCCTGAAGATATACCAAGTATCTATTATCTAGGCTGACCATCTGAAAAGGAGGACAGGGCTCATATAACTTTAACAGTTGTAGAGAAAAGGGAATTTCAGCCAGTGTCATTTGTATGCAATTAGTTCCTGGTGAAATTCCCTCTTCATCACAACTGTTAAAGGTGCAGGCACTATACTAGAGTGACCATATACAAAAGAAGGCAGGCCCCCTGCAACTTTAACTGTTATGATGAAGAGGGAATATCACCAGGAACTAATTGCATACAAATGACACTGATTGAAATTCCCTTTTCTCTACAACTGTTAAAGTTATATGAGCCCTGTCCTCCTTTTCAGATGGTCAGCCTATATTATCTGAAGCCCATTCCAACTTCCTTGTAAGAATAACGTCTACCCCTACAAACTTTTCAACTCTGGGAATGAGGATAGGAGAATGTTGATGACAGCAACACACTCATCTCCTTGAATTCAGAGGCACTTACTGGAGATGTTGCCACTTACTCCAGTCTGTTGTTGTCAGCCAGTCATGACATATGGCCTACTTGCATTTCAGATACCCTCAGTGGGTGAATTGCTGGCAGAGTGAAAGCCTTGTGTGCTATTGCTACAGACTTCAGAAAGAATAGAGAAAAGAATGCAGTAAACAGGAAGAGAGGGAGAGACTGAAGAAAGAAAACAGTGTAGTAGATGGGGTGCAGAGAGACATGTGAAATGATAAACAAAAATAAAAGACAGAGAAAGGGGTGCAAATGAGGATGACAGTATTATAGGAGAATGAGAGGAAAAGGGCAAGGTAACAGAGAGGGGGATGCAAAGAGGCCTGTGGTGGTAGAGCTAGAGAAAAGCCACAAAGGGTACAGGGGGAAAAAGAGAGGCAGTAATGATGGGGTTCAGAGAAATGTGAAGTATAGAGTGGCACATAATGCCTTATTAACGCGGCTGGCTCGTCCTGCCGCGTGAGGCCGTTGCGGGTGGGGGCCGGGGGAAAAGAGACCCTGTGGAAGCCCGCTATTGGCGGCTTCAAAATATGGGCTGAGATGACGTGGAGGGGTGAAAGAGTATATATTGTACTCACCCCTCCCGTCTTCATTCCTGGTTTCGTTGCTCTCTGGACGAGAGCAGTGAGCAGAGAGCAGGGAGAGCGGCTGGAGCCTTCCAGCAACGTTTGAGGCGGCGGACGAAGGAGGGAGCAGTCGGAGGCAGCGCGGACCCACTCGCAGCGCAATTAGCAGCAGCAGAGCAGCTCCGGCAGCAGAACTCGGCTGAGTCAAGGCGGTGCTGGGGAGGCTGGGTTTCGAGCCCCGAGGGGGGGGAGTGCAGCCGCTCCGTAGCGGAGGGGAGCCTCCGCGCGGAGAGGGGGCAGCCAGTGCTGCGCTGGGTGGGCGATTGCTTCACCCCGCGGCTGCGGGGAGGAACAGCCTGCTCGGGAGGCGGGTTGCCTAGGCCGGCTGTAGGAAGCGAACCGAGCGGCCATTACTTGGCAGCTGAGGAGGACAAGGGCACCAGGCATTTGGGGTCTGGGCTCTTGCCTAATAGCAGAGGAGAGCCTCTGCGAGGAGGGAACTAACAACAGGCGGGCCCTGGTCAACAATAAGGCACGTGTGAAACAAGGGGGTGGTTGCTGGGCGCTTTCCTGGGCCCCTTGGTGGGTAAGTGGGCGCCAGTTGGGGGTTCATCGGGCCAGAGGCAAATGGGCAAACGGGCTGTGAATATCTTCAGCAGCTTCTATTCGTTTGCCCAGGCACAGGTTAAGATCCCAGTAGTTTGACCAGTCAGTCAGTGATAGGTTTGCCTAGCTAAACGAGAATTTATTAGTGGGGATTGATTGTTAAAGTAGGAGTTGACATAAAAAGGACTATTTCATTGGCTTTTTAACCAAAAACTCTTACGCTAGTTAGAGAGTTTCTCCAGTGCTAACATCATGCCTCCCAAAAAAGGTGGGGGTAACAAAAAAGGAAAGCAAAAAGCCCCAGCCCAGCCTCAAAAACGTAGCAGGCATTGGGCAGATTCGTCATCCGAGGATGAAATAGATCCTAATATAGTAAAAATACTCGAGCGTTTACAAGCCATTGAGCAGGATAGGGGAATTCCTCAGACCTCCCATCAGCTTCCGAATGCCAAAGTAGGGAGGGGCCGTGCGCAGACCAGGAAACAAACACATGATAAATTGTGGGCATCTGTGTCAGCCAGGTTAGAGGCTATAGAAGCATCATCCAGCACAGCACCCAGTCTCGGGACAGCAGCGGAGGCTACAGGCGATTCCGGGCATGAGGCACCATCTACGACGGAGGCGACGACGGAGGCGCAGGGGACTGCCACCACTGCCATAATGACAGCAGGGGAGAGTTCGTTGGCGACTGTTCCAGGTGAGGTTGGCACTCCTGCACAGCCTGCACAAGCACCAACACCTAACATGGGTGCTGTTCCCCCTTGGGGAGCGTATCCATGGTTCTTCGGTCCAAGTTGGCCGTACTTGGGGAATAGCTATGGGGCAGGAAATTTGCCTATACAACAAGGATTTAATGTCACACAAGTACCAATGACTAACGTTGGTGGCACAGGGGCTCAGGCGGCAGTGTCTGATGTAGTTTCAGGGGAAGAGACTGCGCGTACACAGGCATCCGGGGCAGCGGCAAAAAACACCGTGGCTGCTTGCGCGGCAGTTTGGCAAGGTCCGGCTGGTTCACAAGCAACTGGAGCGACTGAGCCAGCCTCAGTTAGCAAGGACCCATATGCAGGTGCTGAGAGAGATGCCATCCCAACGTCCAGTACCGCTGCACCGCTGGGATATCATTTATTACCTGCTACCAGAGAGAAAATCTTGAGGGGCGAATATATAGATGTTTTCTCATTGCTATTTCGGGAATTGGAAGACAAGGAGAAAGAGAAAGCGAGTGACAAGGATTTGGAACAGTTACGGAGAAAAAAGGTTGCCAGGTCCTGGGCCAACTGGTTGCCTGGTTTTCTTATATACATGGGAGTAGTTTTGCAGAAGTATCCAGAGAAGGGGTGTGTGCTTACCAAATACCTCGACATGATTTATCGAGCGTACACGGAATACGAGGGAGGGGCCTGGCTGGCCTATGATCAGTCCTTTCGTAGGCGAGCTGCATTCGATCACTCGCTAAAATGGGATGTCAAAGACAACGACCTCTGGCTGCAGTTTATGACTCCAGCCAGACCGGGTGTCGGGGATCGAACGGACAGCGGTCATTTGATCGCAAAGCAACAGCCTGCATCCAATGTGAAAGGGGTTGCAGGGCAGTGGGTTCAACCCCGCTGGCCTTGCTGGGAATTCAATGCCAAGGGCAGCTGTTCTAGGACTCAATGTCGGTACCGACATGATTGCCCCATCTGTGGCAACCATCACCCGGCCTCCGCGTGCAGCAAGAATAGAGGGGGTAGGGGCGCAGGTCGTGAAGGTCAAGGGCCAAGAAAGTCAGGCAATCAACAACCTCCTCCAAAAGGGCCCCAGTCCAGTTCGACTTAGCCAGTTGAGGTCATTATTGGAGCATTACCCGAGGAGGGATGAAGCAAGGTACCTGGATAGCGGCTTTTCCATAGGTTTTCGTATACCTTTTGTAGGCCAGAGACATGCGAGTTGTTCCACCAATTTAAAATCTTTAGTGGGGATGGAACAATTAGTGGAGGAAAAAATTAGGAAGGAAGTTGAGGCAGGGAGAGTGATAGGTCCATTTGGGACTCCGCCCATTGATAACTTAAGGGTGTCACCGTTGGGTATTGTGCCTAAGAAAACGCCCGGGGAGTTTAGACTCATCCACCATTTGTCTTTTCCAAAAGGGGACTCAGTTAATGATTTCATCCCTGACGAACTCTGTTCTGTGAGATACACCTCATTCGATGCTGCTGTGGCAGTAGTGCGTAGGTGTGGTAAGGGTGCATTGATGGGTAAGTGCGACATCAAGTCAGCATTCCGCATTTTGCCCATCAATCCATTGGATTTTAACCTGTTAGGGTTTTCTTTTAGGGGACAATATTATATCGATAGGGCGCTTCCGATGGGGTGCGCAATATCTTGCGCAATGTTTGAGAAGTTTAGTACGTTTTTAGAATGGGCTTTACAGTTTAGGTCAGGCCTTGACAACTGCGTTCACTATTTGGATGATTTTTTGGTGGTTGGCCCAGAACACAATAGGCAGTGTGCTTATTTGATGGCGGAGTTCCAGTCCTTATGTGAGGAGCTGGGGGTACCGCTGGCACACGAAAAAACAGAGGGGCCCCTTTCCACCATTAAGTTTCTGGGTATTGAACTGGACTCTCAGAGGCAATGTTCCAGGTTGCCTCTTGATAAGTTGGCGGCCTTGAAAGAGAAGTTGATTACAACTATCCGGGCCAAGAAAATCACATTGCAGCAGGTACAATCCCTGCTTGGGCACTTGAATTTTGCCTGTAGAGTTATCGCCCCAGGTCGTGCTTTTGTCAGGAATCTGTGTGACGCAACGATTGGAGTGAGCAGACCACACCATAGGTTAAGGGTGACTCAGGCCATCCGTGAGGATCTGTCGGTATGGTTGCGTTTTCTTGAGCATTACAATGGGGTTTCCTTTTGGAGACAAGATTTATTGGTAGAGGCAGAAATGCAGATGCATTCGGATGCCTCTGGTGCACTCGGTTTTGGCATCATTTGGCAGGATCGATGGTGCGCAGAGAGGTGGCCTGATGACTGGTTGTCATCCGGAATTTGCACAGACCTAACCTTTTTGGAGTTTTTTCCAATCTATGTGGCAGTCCACATTTGGGCTGAGGACCTGGCAAACTCAGTAGTGCATTTCTGGTGTGACAATCAGGCTACAGTTCATGTTCTCAATTCTTTATCCTCACGCAACCATCGGGTAATGGCACTGGTTAGAGTCTTTACCCTGCAGTGCCTTCAACACAATATTTTATTTCGGGCTCGTCACGTTCCGGGTTTGCAAAACTCCATAGCCGACGCTTTATCGCGTCACCAGATGCAGAGGTTTCGCGAACTGGCTCCAAAGGCGAGGCTTATGCCGGAAACGATGCCGACAGCTCTCTGGGAGATTGGCGGAACGAGGTTGACCGAGCGATTTGGCTATCTTTAGCGCCTAGCACACGAACAGCATACTTAAGGTCAGGTAGGGAGTTTTCCAATTTTAGGAGTACAATGCACCTTGCCCAATCATGGCCTGTTCCTGTAGATCATATTCTCCAATTTTGTGTGACTTGCCATAAAAAAGGCCTCACAGCACGCACCATCACTGGCAAGTTAGCGGCACTCTCATTTCTGGCTAAGACAAAAGGGGTGTTCGACAGCACGAATGATTTTAGGGTGCGGAAAGCAGTGCGGGGCTGGGCTAGGGAGTTCCCTAGACAACTTGATTCCAGGGTTCCATTGTCTCCAGACATTTTAAAAGGGCTGCAGACAATTTGGCCTTCGTTGTGCACATCCCCCTATGAGGTCTATTTGTTTCATGCTGCAGCATTGACGGCCTTTTTTGGAGCCTTGAGAATATCGGAGTTGGTCGCCAGGTCTAAGAGTGACTGCTCAGGTAGGGCCCTGTTGTTTAGCGACATCCAGTTCTCCCCTAACGGAGTGACTATTCACCTACGGCAGTCAAAAACTGATCAGTGGAGGGTAGGTAATAAGGTTAGCTTGTTTATGGCCACCATGGAGGAATTATGCCCTATTCGGGCATTAAGGGCCTACTTGGCGGAGAGAGGTACTCTGGAGGGTTTGTTGTTCTGTCACGGTGATGGCACACCACTGACAAAGTTCCAGTTCTGGTCGGTAACCAAACGAGCATTACAATCTTTAGGACTGGGTGAGTTTCAATTTGGCACACACTCATTTCGGATTGGGGCGGCTTCCACAGCTGCAGCGTTGGGCTTTTCCTCAAAAAGGATTCAAGCGGTTGGTCGTTGGAAATCTAAGGCATATCGCTCCTACGTGAGGAAATTGCCAGAATGAATTTTCAGTACCTTAATGGCCATATGTTTATTTAGTTTCTCTAACAGGCACCGCACGGGTCAACGTGATCATCTGCGGCCACAGTATGATTTTCTGGGCCGGAAGGAGGGCTGCCAACACCAGCATCGGAACTCAGCTTGGAATGAGTACACGGGCCAGTATTCAGTGGCTTGGGAGGCGTGGCATGCGGTGGGAGAGGCTTCTCCCTGTGTTATTTCAGAGTCACGCGGTTGGTGCCCCTCCGCAGGTTCTTCTCATACATCTTGGCGGCAACGATGTGGGTCTGCTGAAGGGCAGAGCCCTGATATTACAAGCAATAGTGGATTTTCAGTCAATTCGGCGGCGTTGGCCTGGTGTGGTAATAGTGTGGTCGTGCATGTTACCACGTTTTAATTGGAGAGCGAGTGTTGATCACGTGGCCATGGAACGGGTGCGGAAGAAGGTGAACTCGCAAATCTATAAAGCGTTGTTAAATTATGGGGATTACAGTATTCAGCACCCGGAGATAGTCCTGACACGGAGGGAGCTGTTCAGAGCAGATGGGGTGCACTTGTCGGACTGTGGGAATGACTTGTTTCTGGCAGATCTGCAGAGAGGGTTAAAATTTGTGTTTGAGCAGAGGTGGGGTGGGAGCGACTAAACAAGTGCTTTGTCGCTTCCTGTGGCAGGTAGGTGCGGACATCTGGTGGGTCAGGGCTGGTGAGCATTCATAGGCACTATTTAGGGTGATGAGTAATTCCTGAGGGCCCCCAGCTGTGAGTTTTACGGCCTCAGTTGGTGGGATAAGGATTACTTTTGGGGCCAACCTTTTCTCGCCCACCCGGATCCATACGGAGCGGGGAGGGGTCGACACAGGAAGGTCTCCCTACCTCGAAAGGGGTAATCCTGTTGAGTGGCGAAGGCTGGCGCCACTTAGCAGGTGGTGAATGCTCGCTCTAAAATAGAATAGATGTCCGCTTAGGTTCACCCAATCTGCAGATCATTAAATAAAGTGGCCCTGTTTAAATCCATATACTGTGTCGTCTCTTTTGTGTCTCCGGTCTCCATTTCTCGCAAATGCCTTATTAACGCGGCTGGCTCGTCCTGCCGCATGAGGCCATTGCGGGTGGGGGCCGGGGGAAAAGAGACCCTGTGGAAGCCTGCTATTGGCGGCTTCAAAATATGGGCTGAGATGACGTGGAGGGGTGAAAGAGTATATATTGTACTCACCCCTCCCGTCTTCATTCCTGGTTTCGTTGCTCCCTCCCTCCCTCCCTGTAGACAGTGTGGGTTCGCTGGTTGCCTTTAGGGGACCAAGTAGGAATTTTTTGCTCATAAAACACTGTTATGTTTATGGGTTTTTTTCGCCTACTTCACACTGTAAGACAGTTGTGGGAGTAATTACTAGGTTCTTTACGTTGGTCACTTTGAATTTGGCAGGTAGGTGCGGACATCTGGTGGGTCAGGGCTGGTGAGCATTCATAGGCACTATTTAGGGTGATGAGTAATTCCTGAGGGGCCCCAGCTGTGAGTTTTACGGCCTCAGTTGGTGGGATAAGGATTACTTTTGGGGCCAACCTTTTCTCGCCCACCCGGATCCATACGGAGCGGGGAGGGGTCGGCACAGGAAGGTCTCCCTACCTCGAAAGGGGTAATCCTGTTGAGTGGCGAAGGCTGGCGCCACTTAGCAGGTGGTGAATGCTCGCTCTAAAATAGAATAGATGTCCGCTTAGGTTCACCCAATCTGCAGATCATTAAATAAAGTGGCCCTGTTTAAATCCATATACTGTGTCGTCTCTTTTGTGTCTCCGGTCTCCATTTCTCGCAATGGGATGCAGAAGCCTGTTGTATGGAGTGCAGACTGGAAAACAAAAGAGGGTAACACTGAGATGGGATGCAGAGAGACTTGAGGTGGTGCAAAGGAAGATGTGCTACGTGTAATGGGATAAACTGGATGGCTGGCGGAGAATACGTTAAGAAGAAAACTTTGGATTAAAATGTGGCAAATATGCTTATCTCTGGTTACCATAGTGATACAGTTGTCTTCATAAACAGTTGACTGTGTGGCTCTTAAAATGATTTGAGTGGTGAGAACCCTGTTGTAGATAGACACACCTGGAAACAGCAGCTCCTGCTCTTCCCTTCCAGAGCTGCTTCCTTTGCATCGCCTAAAGGTAGGGAGGAAGCCCAAGAAAAGGAATAGGGCAAATTTGTGCACTGCACTCCCTTGGCTTTATCGATGGCTTTAAGCAATCTACCATTTGCCCTCTTGTCTGCAATTATCCTTCACATTCTGCACACAGCATCATCAAACTTATCCCACATTGCTGGGCACACAAAAATATCCACACAGTGACAAGAAAAAAATGGCCAATTATTTGCATTGGGAAATATGTGCTCAACACCATTGTTCCTCTGACAACAATGAGACTGAATGTACTTGATTTTGGTTGGATTGCATCATTACTCAATTTGTTGACTTCATTTTTAAACAGTGTACAACATTAGATTAAAATTGAATGGAGAAACAAATTGCAGCTTTTTTAAAAAACAAATAATCTATAATGTAAACTGTTTTGTTTATTTTACAACTTTTGGTACCCCTTGTTCATGGTGCAGTATTAATATCTTTAATTCTCCTGAAACACAAAGAATTCCAGACATTTAGTTTAAAAGGTTTGTAATTAATTTCAATTCATACTCAACTTTCATATAGCACCCGTAAAACCATCTGTATGTCTGTCTTTTCCACATGCAATGTTTATTTAATTAACATGTTCATTTTAAGTAGGAAAAGGTTTCTGATTATAAAATAAAATATTTTTTATTTATTCAGTGTATACATTTCTGATGCTAACAGTTCATAGACAATAAAATCCACATAGACACTGACTTGGCCAGATCTACACCAAGCAAGATATAGCTGTATGAAAGAGGTATGAAAGAGGTATATAAAAGGCAGGAGCCACATCAAGCAGGATATAGTGGTTTAGAGTATGTGTCTGTGGGCCCCAACACTTATCAGTGCACTTCAATACCACTATAAAGCAGTAGTGTGGCTCCTACCTTTTCTATACTGCTTTCATACTACTTTCATACTGCTATATCCTGTTTGGTATAGATCTGGCCTTGGTCCATGTCTACACCTAAGGGTGTAGAGGGAGGGGAGAGGATCGTGGACTTACCTGTTTCCGTGATCCTCCCCCAGCGTCTAGACTGCTGCATGACATCCCGTAAGAGAAGAGGGACGTCATGGGCATTGCAGGCACCATTTATTTTCTGAAGAGGAGCCGCGCAGCCCCGATCTGTGGGAAAGGTAGGTTTTTTAAAAAAAAAACATGTGCCCACCCCCCCTGCCATCCCAGGGATGGTGAAATTGCTGGGGGGGGCACTGCCATGGGCATGGAGCCACCCTGTGTGGCTCCATGCCAATTATAGACCCCGGGACCATGGGGTTTTCCTGGGGTCATCCCTAGATTGTCCCCAGTTGACCCCGGGATCCCCTGTGTGTCATGTGGGAGTCTTAGGGATGACCCCAGGAGAAATCCCTGGTATAGACATGGCCAAGGTTTGGTGAGGAGGAAATAGAAATTTCTGTTATAGTTACCATGAGGAAATCACTGGCAGTGCAGAGGGTTCCGGGCGAAGGATCCCGGAAGTAGCTACTTCCAGGATCGGCGCACCCAATACACATAAGAAATGCAATGGCCCAGGCGTCTCCCGGGCCATCGCAAGTTGCAGCTGCCATTTTCCCCTTTCAACAGAGAGCGCACAAGCGCTCCACCGCAAAGGTAAGTTAAAAAAAAAAACTCGTATGTGATCGGGCACCCCTCCCCCCCCAGCCTCCTGGGGATGGCAAATTTGCTGTCCCCCCCTCTCCTGACAGCCACGGAGCCGTGCGGTGTGGCTCCGTGGCTATCGGTGCTGCTGTGCTTACTCCTGAGTAAGCGTGGCAGCACCAGGGCAGGCGGGCACATCTTCCGCAGTCCCAGGAACTTCCCGGGACCGTGGAATTTTGGGATTTTTGTGCTTTCCTTTAACCCAGAAAAATCCTGTGCCCACCCCCTCCCCCACCCCGAGACTCCCTGTGTGTCATTTGGACTCACAGGGAACAGCTGTGGACCATCCCAGGCATTTTGCCTGGTATGGAAAGGGCCACTGATTCTAAATTGTTGATTTTCTCCTGTTTTTCTCCTCATACATTTTCCTTTTGTTTGTTCTTTCTTTCTTTCTTTCTCTCCTCCTCTTCCTCTTCCTCTTCTTTTTAACAAGGCTTGATCTCTCTCTCTCTCCCCCCCCCCCATGCAGCTTATTTTGAATGGGCATGGGGCAATACTATATCCTGAGGATCAAGCTATTTAACAGCCTGCATTGCAACCCTGTATGTGTCTGCCCAGAAGTAAGCTCCACTGAGCACAATGGGACTTACTTCCATGTCAGTATATATAGAATTGCAGCCTCCGTTTATTTTGCCTTCAGTGCCCTTTTCCCATGCTTCATAAGCAACATTCTCCTTCCAAAGCAGAATGTTTGGTGTATATATTTATTTCATGGGAATGTGTGTGGTGGTCTAATTAATGGCACTTATTCCTAGAAAGACTACATTTTCAGGGCAATTGTTGATGGCTACCTACTTTTGAACATTTCTTCTAACCATGAGAAAATCACAGGATAGAATTTACCACTCAGTTTGTAACAGCAGTGCTTTAGGGAAGATTGATCTTGCTTTCGGAGCTCTGGTAGCTGTAAATTATTGCAATCTGAGAAGATCTGTGACTTTCCCTCGCAGAGGGATTTTATACAGGCCAGCAGGATAAGCACTTCTTCCATGTTTTCTAGTCCCAAATTCTCAAAGGAAGGCCACCTAATACTTAGCTGTGTTGTCACTTGCAGCTGCACTGGAGGAAGAAAGAATAATCTGTTTGCCTACAGTTTGGGAGAAAGTTGCCAAATGAGATTCTGAGTGTGCTGTTGAAAATTTTATTCCCTTCAGTGTGGGCAACTCATGTCAGTGCAGAGTTATATTACGGTGCTTCATCTATCCAGAGCAGATATTTTGGACTACAGCTCCTATCATACCTGCCCATTGGCCATATGGGATGGTGCTAATGGAAGTTGAAGTATAAACCATCTGGAAGGACCTGGGCTGGAGAAGACTGATCCAGAGTCTGTGCTCCATCATTGTCCAGATGTAAATAGCACTGTCTTTCTAAGGGCTGTTGAGTAGCTCCTGAGTAGTCTCAAAGAACAAAATGATTGTTTTGCTCCTTGAGGAATCAGGAGTTGTATGTTAAAAATGGGACTTGATGTTAATTGAACAAGTGTTATCCCCCCCCCTTTTAAAAAAAAAAAATCTTAAATCTTGGTAATCCCAAAGCAGTCTTGAGTGTGAAATGAATTTAAAATGTGTAATAGCTTTAAAGTAATGGTTACTTGATTTCTCTGCCTTGTAGACAGATCTATGTTGTTTACCATGGGATGAAGATACTTACCTTTCCCACTGTTTACAATGCAGGCTTAGGAATTGTCTGGTCATGGCACAGGCCAATCGGAAGAGCTTTTTGCCGCACACACATGTTTAATGCAATATGTCTTGGCCAATTTTTGATTTGTGATGTTCTTAAAATCTTCCTGTAAAAAAAGATTTAAACTTTAATAGTGGGGGTAGGCAACCATGGATAGTCTGGGTGTCATTTTCATCCATGTACACACACCCCTGAGCCATGGACTGCACTTCTGCTGGCCCCTTGCAGAATTTGCCCTGAGACTGTAGTTTGCCCTCGAAATTCAAGGACAAACTGCTATGGAATAATAACTGGGTCCAATTTAGCTTGAGAACAAGCTAAATGGCAAATGGATGTTTTTCTTGCCATTGCAGGTTTTGGAGGCACAGCAGCGGGGTGCCCAGTGGTGGTTGGAGGAAGATGCCTGAATCCCACCTGTCCACCTGTGGACTATAGGAAATGGCAGTAAAACATGGCTTGCACACACTGGAGTGACATAGTTGTCAAGCAGAGCAACACAAATGTCTTTCATAGCACTCACAGCCATGGCAGCCTCAGTCAAGCAAAATATGGTTGATAGAAATAGATTCAAAATGTGTATCAGACAAAGGGCAACTCTCATAGCTATTTTGAGTGCTTGTCACTCAGTCTTGTCAGACATCTCATGTACATGCACTGAGCATGCCAGTGGTTGAACAGGTTGTATGCATCTACCCTCAGTTGCTCACCATGAGAAACTGCCAGCACTTCTTCAATGAACTGTGCTAATTTTTACTATGGTTCATAAATGAATGACAGAGATTTTATAATAAGAAAGGAATCCAAAGATGAATGACCTTGAAGTCGATGAAACTAAATTTGCCTAAAAGAAGTGCCACTGGTCAGTTGAGCCAGTTTGATACACCTTGATCCTACATGAAGATCAGAGTTGGCACCAGGGGCTAGCATCCTTGGGCAAATGCCATGACTCCAGATTCCAGAAGGGTCCACCATAAACTGGAGATCCCCAGTAGATCTCTTTGCCACAGCTACTTGCCACTCATTTGCTCACCTGTTCTCTCCCACTCCCAGGGAGCATGGTGGCTGCTCCTTTTCTCCTTGTCTCCCACACACTTGCTTGCTCACCTGGAAAGGAGGATGAACTGAGCAGAGAGCCCTCATAAGAGTGGGGAAAGCCCCTCACTCCCACCCACCCACTGAAGTCATGTTGCCTGATAGCCCTAAAACATTTGGACCCAACACTGGTGAATTTTATCTGTTCTGATGCTTAAAGTCTGTAGTAATTTGTGGTCAGCATTGTAGATGACATTTGGGAAATGCTTTTGAGATATAAAGTCTTATTAGAGCCTGTGGATTCTACGGTCTTCTTGTATGATTGTTTATTATTTGTCATAGTGACTTACACATGTAGAGCTTAGTTTTTATGCTTTATTTTAATGATGATTTTAGCTATTATGAGTTTTAGATTAAAACATAAAATAAATTCCATATTTATTAAACAAAAAACCTACGGTTTACAAAAACAATGTTAAGGCTCTACAATTTCCAACCAAGCACCAAAAAGCAGGGAAATTGGGAGTTAAGGCTCACAAGCCTTAACGCCACATCCTCCCTAAGGAGGCAGAAAGTGCAAGTGAAATTCTCATTCTCCCAAAGCAGATAAACCATGAGGACAGGGTGGAGAATATGATATGGAAAGGTGACTGTGGGGTTGTGGAAAACTGATCACGAACAACTTAGGGCCACCTACTTCTCTTTTTTTGTTTAGAGCAGCCCTTCCCCAACCTGGTGCCCTCCAAAGGTGTTGGACTACAACTCCCATCATTGCAAGTCAGTATGTCCCATGGTCAGGAATGCTGGGACTTGTCATCTCAAACACCTGGAGGGCAGCAGGATGGGGAATGCTGTGTCATACCCTTACCAAATACAGGGTCTGCCCAATACTTTTCTCTCACACACATCTCGTATATAGCAGCACTCTTGATAACAAAAGGGGCACTATTCATTACAGATCTAGAACCAGAGCATGTGCCAGGCACCTCCAACTTTTGGTCAATATCCTGCCTTTCAAAGAACCAATAAAATAGTCCTTAAAAGTCAATCGAAGGGAATTTTTAAAAAACGAAAAGCTTTCCACCAACTACAGTCAAGGAGGAAGAAGACCCCACCACTGGATTAATTAATAAGGCTCTAGACATTATGCAAATTGTGAGCACAAAAGTCACAACCCGGAAGTAAATTTTACAAAAGCAGGGAGACAGGTTTGTATTCCTTTTCTACCTTAAACTGCTCTCCTTCCCTCAATCTTTCACCAATCTTCTTGAAATTTTCAGGTAATGTAAAACAAACATTTCTTTCTGGAACCTGTAAATTTCAGAAAGGTTGATGAAACATTTTCGATTTTATGGCTGTTAGAATGCCCCCCCCCCAATTATCACTTTAACATGGCAGAATGTGTTTTTTTACTGACGGCCCTTAACAATGGAGGCACGGCTGTGCCTCCATTAATACTTTGATATAATTGGATTGTGGGTCTCACCCCATGTTAGATTCAAATACATAAATATTTCCTTATCATTTGTATTGCCTAGTTTCAGTGGGGCCTAAAATTTAAACCCTATAGCTCACTGGTGGGGAACCTGTAGGCTGCAGCAGAATTTCAGGGAAGTATTTAAGCAATGTTAGCCAGTGCTTCAGCTGGTGGCTTCAAGAAAAAGACAGGGGGCATGGAACCCGTCAGAGACTTCTCCTCCTCCCCAAAAGCTCCTGACACTCAGCTTCCAAAGGCCATGACAGGTGAGGCTCAGCTGCAACAGTGCTGATCAATGGTGGTGCTCATTTTCTTTCTCCTTCCTGCTTATCTATCAGTCATTGGATTTCCCCCTCATCTATTTAGCAACAGTTGGCACTTCCACCAATTATAAAAAATAAATTGATTTCTCACTCAATTGGAGAAAAGGGCTGAAACTTCTTACCAGTTTGACTTAGAAGCCGATTCAGTCAAGAAATAGGTTCAACAGGTTCAGCCCAGCAAAAGGGGTGTTCCAGAGAGAGAGAGAGAGAGAGAGAGGAGCAACAGAAAGTGAGGTGGTGACAAAGAGAGAGAAAGAAAAAGGGGGTGACAGAAAGAGAATGTTTGTGAGAGAGAAAAGGTACAAGAAAAAGAAAGGGAGAGAAAAAAGATGCCTCAGACCACTGGCTGCAGACCCTAACTGATTTTTCTCATGTCAATGGACCTTCATTAAAAAAAAAAAAAGTTTCCCCATCCCTGCTTTATATGCTCTATGCAACTACATAACTATACAATTTAGGGCTCATCTACACCTATGAGCCTTCTGGGAGGAAGGGGAAACTTCCACATCATCCCAGGAGGCATGAGGGACATTGTGTGTACCATTTTAATTGTTTTAAACTTATGTGAACCGCCCAGAGAGCTTTGGCTATGGGGCGGTATACAAACGTAATAAAATAAATAAATAAATAATAAATCCCCCTCATCCCAAAAAATAGTTTCTTTTTTAATTTTAATTTTGGGGTCTTTAACTTTGCACAAATAGGATTGTGGATTCTCCTCCACAGCCTTTAAATTTGCGTAAATCGGGTAATTATATATAGTCCACCTATCCACTTTGTATTCTTGTTGGAGAGCTGAAGTAAAGGATGAAATTGATAAGTGCTTTGACAAATATGGAATATGGCTAAATGAAGTTGTGTGTGGAAAGGATGAAACTGACAAGGATATTTACAATGGGAATACATAGTGGGTAGTTGGAATTGTACAAGTCCACTGATTAAAATAAACAAAAGAAACACCACAATCTCATTTGTGCAAGCTTTAAGACCTCCAAAATATTTTTAAAAATACAATTCCATTTGCGCAAATCATGGAACGTGAAAAAAATGTGTCTATGTGTTTAATGTGTGCAAAAAGATATGAACAGAATCAATGAATTTTCCAGAATCAGAAAAATAAATCGCTACTGTCCACTGGCAATCATTGGAATGCAAACACTGCAAAATCCCATTGGGTTTAAAAGGAACAAAATTCCCAGCATCACACATCCCTAATTCAAATGTTCTGCAGTGATTCAATGGATCAATATTGTAATATCATAACTTGCCTGAATAAATATTTACAAATATGCACCGCAATAATAATTCCATTTCCTCATTCATAAGCATTACATCTCTCCACCCTCCTGCCCTGGGTTGCAGTGTGGCCCAAAATTCACTTACAAAGCAAATATGTCCTGCAAATACAAATCCACCAAATTTCAGAATGGATCTGAAAATTTGGCAGGGAATTTAGCTATTCCCTTTCTCTAGATTAACGGAGACTTCAGAGGAGAGAATTTGAGGCAGGCATACTTCTCTCTCTCTCTCTCTCTTTCTCTTTCTCTCTCTCAGCTCCTTGTGTGTGTTTGACATGCACTGAACAGAAGAAAATTAAAGTAACTTAAAAGTTATGGTGTAAAAAACAAGAGGGGGAAGATTCATCTGCAGGAGAGTGCTCCAGATGAATCTGAGCAGTACTGATTAACACCAGTTTTTGAAATGTTAATTAGTTTTACACTTAACAGCTTGTCATTGTCTAAAAGGGCATTGGAGCAAACTTTACAAAGTGCAGAGTGAGGAGTTTTTAACTCCTTGGTGCCAGGATCTGGCACATATCCTTATGCTCTCAATAGCACTGTGAGTAGACAATTATTAATTAGCTGTGGTGAGCTGTAAAACAGCGGCATGGATGTGTCTGCACTGGCTAGCACTGACAAACTGCAGAAATAAATGCAATCTTGTCTGAAGCAATACCCCAGTTCTAGATATTTTTAAGAAGTTGTTTTGGGGACTTACCTTTGTGTAATGTAATTCATGCTCAGGTGTCGGACGTACAATGTAATTTAGCATCCACAACACTGACATGTTATGTGCTATTTCATCAAAATACAGCTTGAAAATGATTGCATTATTCATAGGAGAGTAACTTGACAAAGCAAATGCAATGTGAAAGCGATCTCCTCAGTTTTTACTTTAGGTGTTTTGTATACCTTCTGCAGCTCCGGTATTGTGACATCAGTTAATTTTTCACGTTAAGATGCTCTTGTCCTGATTCATCATGGAAAAAGCAATCCTATACAGAACTTCTCACTCTAGTATAGCCTTTGCCAACCTGGTGCCATCCAGACTTCTTGGACTTCAGTTCCCATCAGCCCCACTCCAGCATGACCAATGGTCAGGAATTCTAGGAGCTGTAGTCCAAAACATTAAGAGAGCACCATATTAGGAAGGCTGCCCTAGTGTGGTCGCTTGTGGTCTATTTTATGGTAATTTCTGAACCATAACAACTTAGATCTCATCTATCGCTGGTCTAAAAGTTCTCTGCAGAGAACTTCCAGATCAAATCTGGGCTGTGCTGTTTGGGGGAAAATACTTCCCAAAACTGTGAGCGATTTGGAGTGGAAATGTTTAAATGGTCCAGGGGAGTACTATGGGGAGTAGGACAGTCATATTTTAATGGCAACGACAGTTGTCATTTGCATGCCCATTCCCTCTTGCATTCACACATGCTGGTAAACTGACATGAGACACTCACATTGGTGAGAGTTCTTTTTATTGAGGAAATCACATGGTAACAAGCGTAATGGTTGCATTCTCCAAACTAGACCACTTAAAGCTGAACGGATGGTCAGAAATCTTTAAGCTCCTTTTCTGATATGATCCTTCAGGCAATCACTCGGCCTGTGTGTGTGTGTGTGTTAGGGTTAGCCACCATTCCATTTGAGCTTCTCCAGATGCTGCATACACTGGCACCTCAGGGGATATGGCCAAAGCCTAAACAAGATCCCAGGGAGGGGGAAACACTTATTCTCTGAGCCACCAGAGCCGGGCAGAGACTAATCATGCACCAATCAGACCCAGCCTGCTGAACGCTGAGCTGACCCAGGGTAAGCATGGTCACAGGGAAGGTAAAACCTCAAGCACAAGAGTCCCATCCTTCTGCTAAGGACTGGCAACTCCCTGCCACCCGAGTCTGGCCTCAAACACATAATCCACTGCAAACGCAAGTTCAAGTCTATGAAAAACCTCCCAGTACTTTCCATGGCACAATCCTTAGAAATCCAGAGTCCAAATAGCAAGAGAGAGAGAGCATGTGCAGAGTGCTTCCAAAGTTCCAAACAGATGGAATCCAACTGGAGGGATTTCAGGCCTTGCGTCAAAAGATGATCTCTAGCAAAGCTCTTCAGTGTTGCTCCAGCTATTATCTACTAAGGCCTGGCCTATTCAAAGCCACTAGACAGACAGATCCTCTGACTGGTAAACCATGCTTATATGCCAACAGGGCGGGATTGCTCCACCCACTACGATGATGCTACAATCTGAGTGACAGCTTCCAAGAATGCCAACCTCCATTGTACCAATTCCAGGTTCTCAGGGAAACCTGTTACAGTTGCAAGGCCATGACAGGGAGTGAGAGAGCTACTCCGTGAGACACTCTGACAGAGATATCCTCGCAGAGACAATGGCCCTTTCCACATCAGGCTTTTTGCCTGGGATGCCCCCTGCTGGTCCCTGTGTGCTGATGGTGTGTATTAGGTACTTCCGGGATTGCCCTCCCTCCCTCCCTCCCTCCCTCCCTCCCTCCACACCACTACGGTGTAGAAAGGACCTATTTCTAATTAATCAATTTACATTCAACAAGATCTTCGGCCTTGTTATTGAAGGCCTATACCTGACAGTATCTAGCTATCATGTTTTCTTCCCAGAATGCCCCTAAAACAGGATTATTCTGGGACATCTGGGATATATATGGCAACTACCACTACAAAAAAAATGCTAGCCACATTATGCCCCAGAATGATGCTGTGCCCAGGACAATCTGGGAGGAATCATGGCTTCTAGCTGGAGATGCCAAGTGGGACCCCCTCTTTAAATACAAACACAAACACACCTGCTAATTTTCTCTTCCTGATGTAATATCCAGATTAGAATGCAGTTATCCTTCAGATTGCCCACTTTTTTGAATTTTGCAATTCAATTCTATACTCATAAAAGCGTACAAAAATGTACATGTTGCAGGAAATGTAGGGTGTAAAATAACGAGACGAGACAAGAACATGGATTTTAAAAACAGGGCCACTTTTATTATAGATCTGCAGTATGGGAAACCTATGCGGACATCCTACTCATCAATGGGCGAGCCATTCACCACCTGAGAGGTGGCGTGATTCCAAATGCCACCCCCCAGGCTTGCCCCTTTTGGAGTAGGGAGACCTTCCAGTGTCGACCCCTCCTCACGCCATTTAGCTTCGAGTGGGTGAGAAAGGTTAGCCTCAAAGGTAACCCTTATCCCTCCATCTGCCGCCATAAAGCTCACAGCTGAGGGGCCTCAGGCATTACCCATCACAACAACAATGCCTGTGAATGCTCACTGACCCTAACAACGCTCCGGATGTCCGCAAAACCTGCCATTAGATTGTGACCGAAATGATATTAACCAGATCAACCTAATTACCTCTCCTTACCTGTCTTACAGTGTGAAGTAGGCAAAAAGACTCATAACATAAAGCTGATTATGAGCAAAAAATTCCTACTTGGCCCTCCTAATGAGCGACCAGTGAATCCACACTGCCTACAGGGAAGGAGAGAGAGAGCCGCAAAGAGGGAGAAAGAGAGGCCGCTGGGAGGGGTGAGTACAATAAATACTCCCTCAGTCCCCTCCCAGCCACGGTGGCACCACTGGGGAGCCCTCCAGTGGGTGGCTCTGCTGTCTCACCTGTGACCACACCCCCACCGCAACCTCCTTTTCGCACCCAGGCATGCCGGGCGCAAAAAGGGGCCCTTGCAGGAAATGTAGGGTGTGAAATAACGAGATGAGACAAGAAAATGGGTTTTAAAAACAGGGCCACTTTTATTATAGATCTGCAGTATGGGAAACCTATGCGGACATCCTACTCATCAATGGGCGAGCCATTCACCACCTGAGAGGTGGCATGATTCCAAACACCACCCCCCAGGCTTGCCCCTTTTGGGGTAGGGAGACCTTCCAGTGTCGACCCCTCCTCGCGCCGTTTAGCTCCGAGTGGGTGAGAAAGGTTAGCCTCAAAGGTAACCCTTATCCCTCCACCTGCCACCGAAAGCTCACAGCTGAGGGGCCTCAGGCATTACCCATCACAACAACAGTGCCTGTGAATGCTCACTGACCCTAACAACGCTCCGGATGCCCGCAAAACCTGCCGTGCTCTAAATAATATGTTGTAACGCAGGCAATGCAAAGTGAAGGCCCTGACTAGCGTCATAACCCTGGGACTGCGAGATGGCAGTTTATTGATAACTTGGACAGTAGCCAAGTTATTGCACTGGAAATGAACCACCAAATCGTGCATCTCTTTGACCCATATATGCGCCGCCACATATATTGGAAAAAATTCCAAGGACGTGAGATCCCTGCATACATCGGTGGTGAGCCAATCTTCAGGGCAACGCTCAGAGCACCATCGATCCTGCCAGATTATACCAAAACCCAGAACCTCCGATGCATCTGAATGTATTTGCATCTCAGATTCTAAAAGGAGATCCTGCCTCCAAAAAGAAACGCCACTGTATTCCTACAGGAAACAAAGACACATCATGAGATCATCCCGAATTGCCCATGACCCGCACCCTATGGTGCAGACGACTAAGGCCCTTCATGGCAGCACAGAGGTGTCTCAAAAAGGCACGGCCGGGGGCAACCACCTGACATGCAAAATTGAGATGACCCACAATTGACTGAAGCTGAACTAACGTTAGCTTTGAAGCATTAATTATCGCTAAGAATTTGCCACGTAAAGCAGTGATCGTATCCATGGGCGCCGACAACATTGTTGTACGGAATCCAACTGGATGCCTAAAAAATTGATGATATTCAACAGTCCATCAGTCTTTTCCTGTGCAAATGGGACAACCCGCTCCACCGATAACTCTTGAAACGTCCTCATCAGGAATGCGCAGCGCATGGTGTCACATGGGCCAGCAAACAGGAAGTCATCCAATAATGAATGCAATCCTGAGAACCCGCCCTCTCACACAGGGCCCATTCTAAGAAGGAGCTGAAGGTCTCAAACATGGCACAGGAAATGGCACATCCCATTGGTAGTGCCCTACCAACATAAACTTGTCCGTCAAAGCAAAAACCCAACAGATCAATTCCACAGGGTTGATGGGTAAAATACGAAACGCGGATTTAATGTTGCATTTTCCCATCAAGGCACCCTGACCGCATAGATGCACATAGTTACAGCTGCGTCGGAAGAGGCATAACGCACCAAACAAAGGTGATCTGGAATGGAATCGTTAACAGATCCACCACTGGGAAAAGACAGGTTGTGAATCAACCTGAATTCTCTAGGCGCCTTTTTGGGAACAATTCCCAAAGGAGAGACCCTAAGATTGGGAATAGGAGGGGAAAGAAAGAGGCCAAGAACCCTTCCTGTGTCCACCTCTTTGGCAATCTTCTCACGAACCAATGGTTCCATGAGACTAATTGATTTTTGATTCCTTGAAAAAAAAAAAAAAAGACTTGTCAAGGTCCTCTGAAAGGAATACAGAAACCTTCAGAAAAGCCTAACTCCAAGTACGTCGCATCCTGGCGCTTCAGATAAAGCGCCAGCAATTGCCTTAATGGCCCTAACTTAAGAGGGCTGGGACCCTTTGGTAGGCAGCTGCTGCCCTCCAGACTTCCTGCCCCCTTGTGCCTCTTGACTTTTACTGCGCCTGCCTCTGGTTCTGGGGCAACTAGAGGCCAGGTGTTGACCGGTGCATATTGGGCATTCGTGGCGATATCTACACATTGAACGGGTGCAGCTGCTCTGTGCACTGTACTCCCAGCGAGGCAGGCGGGGTTGAACCCCCTGCCCCACACTCCCAGCAAAAGTGGGATGTTTAGCTAAGAGATGCCCACTATCAGCCCTTTGCCCAACACCAGGCCTCGCTGGTGTCATAAATTGAAGCCAGAGATCGTGGTCCTTGACATCCCACAACAGCAAATGATCAAAGGCAGCCCTACGGCAGAATGACTCAACATAAGTGAGCCAGGCTACGCCCTCATATTCCGAAAAAGCTCGATAAATCATATCGAGGTATTTTGTCAATATGCAGCCACGATCGGGAAATCGTTGCTACACCACCCCCATATAAATCAGGAAACCAGGGAGCCAGTTGGACCATGGCCTGGCTACCTTCTTCCTCTTCATCCTTTCAAATTCCTTATCTGCCAATTTATCTTTCTCCTTGTCCTCTGGTTCGCGGAAGAGCAAGGAGAACACGTTGATAAAGTCACCTTTTAATATCTTTTCCCTAGTGGATGGTAAAAGGTAGTAACCCAATGGAGCCGACATGCTCCCTGTGGGAATGGTGTCCCTAGCTGCCCCAGCATAGGGATCCTGAGCACTAAGAAGCGCAGCCGTCTTCCCAGAAGCAGCAGTGCCAGCCGGGCCCTGCCATACCATAGTGCACACTTTGTTCACTGAACGTGCCCGTGGGGCGGAATTAGACCCCTCGCCTGCGCCAAGACCCTGTTGAGAGGGGGTTAAGGAAGACGCTGCCATGGGCGCTACTGCGGCCTGCATCGCAGGTCCCCATGGTGGGAAAAGGTTCCTGCTAAAGCTGGGCTCGCCGAAACTGACTGCCCACCTAATGTATTCCCGCTGGTGGGTGCTGGAAAAGGCCACCCAAAGCCTGTTAACCAAGGATGAAATGGCCAAGGGGATAGAGGACCCATTGATTTATGTTTTATATTGTTGTTGTTCCCCACCTCGATCCGAAGGGAGAGGCAGGCTAAAAATAAATATTATTATTATTATTATTATTATTATTATTATATAAATGTGGTGCGACTGTGTCTGTCTCACCTGTCACCTGAGCCTGGTTTTGCCCCCCAGGTGGCGGAAGTGGCACAATGTTGGTATTTGTCGCAGCCGCCCCTTGATTCACTTCTGTAGCAGGATCATTTTCCCTGCCAACCTGATTAGATGTTGACCAGGTAGGGGCACTCGGCCCAGTGGAACTAGATGTCGCCTCAATGACATCCAACTGTGCTGCAAAAGATGTTAACATTTGATCCTGTATCTGTGTCCTCGTTAACCTCCTGCCCCGCACCACTCTCCCCTCTAGAGGTGTGGAAACCGGAGAAGGGGCAATCCCCTTTTCCCTTTCGACCGCTATTAGTCTAGAAAAGATCACATATATTGGGGTTTTCGTCATCCTCAGAAGAATATGCATTCTGAGACCTCACGCACTTGGCAGGGGGACGGGGGGCTCTCCCTTTCCCCTTCTTACCACCGATGCCCTTCTTGGGAGACATCACTTATTGGATATTAAATGGAAAAGAATAAAATATAAAGGAATTGTCAGCCTGGGTGGGTTGTCTCCTTAGAGCGTGCTCACAGCCTAATATTAAGTAAGGGGATCCGCCTGCAAAGAAAAGCTCAAGGCAGGGAAGAAAAAGCTAAATTGTATCAGGCGTGCCTGAAAGCTCCTTGCCACGCTTGCCTAGCAACAAGAAATTGGCATGCAGCCAAATGTAGGGAACAGTCTGCTCCTCCCTAAAAACCCTGCGGCCTACAAGCCGAAGAAGCCTCCTCCGCCGTCAGCGATTGGGCTGCTACACTGCCACCCACCACTGGGGCAAAACGCACACAAAAACAGGGAGAACCGTCCGGCCCTCCCTGAAAACCAGCGGCCTATGCAGTGGGTGGCTGCCGCACCGCTACCCACTGCATAGGCCCCAGTACGCACTCAGAGAAGAGGGGGAAAAGTCCGCACCCCCCCCCAGACCTGTGGCCTGACCAGCCAAGGAGCCCTCCCTGATAGGGTTAATGTGCCGCTGGCCACCTGGAAGGCCACAAGATGCACCTGGCAATAAAGGGGGAAACCATCCGCCCCCTTTAATCTGTGGCCCTACCGCCCAAAGAGCCGTCTCCATTGGGGATAGCTGCGCTGCCGCCCGCCCCCAGGACCCAAGACGAGCTACGAAAAGAGGGGGAACCATCCGCCCCCCGAAACCTGTGGCCTAATCAGGCCGAAGAATTCATGTCCTTGTGCCGTCCTCGGACGTGCTACCGCACCGCTCCCTCTCTCCCGAAACAGAAGCCTCATGGCGCAGGAGGCGGCTGGATGAGCTGCAGCTCAGCCAAGTCGCAAAGAGGGAGAAAGAGAGGCCGCTGGGAGGGGTGAGTACAGTAAATACTCCCTCAGTCCCCTCCCAGCCACGGTGGCACCACTGGGGAGCCCTCCAATGGGTGGCTCCGCTCTCTCGCCTGTCACCACACCCCCACCGCAACCTCCTTTTCGTGCCCAGGCGTGCCAGACGCAAAAAGGGGCCCTTAGTGGAAAATTGATACAAAATGCATCTTTTAGAGAAAATGGAAACAATTTAAATGTGAATTTTCAAACTTTTTTTAAAAGACGAATCACAGAGGGGATAGTGAAAGCAGAGCTATTCACAAATGGCCTCTCAACATTCTATTTGTGAGTAGAGAAATGGGGGGGGGAT
This sequence comes from Anniella stebbinsi, assembly GCA_029215795.1. Taxonomy (NCBI): domain Eukaryota; kingdom Metazoa; phylum Chordata; class Lepidosauria; order Squamata; family Anniellidae; genus Anniella; species Anniella stebbinsi. The sequence goes on from JARDYH010000002.1 coordinate 48,976,349, forward strand.
TTCTCCAAATTTCTCCAGCGGAAGGAGAAATTCTCCAACAATTTCTCACAGGTAGCCATCACCATGGCAAGGTTTGTAGAAGAGCTTCTTTATTTCCTAAGGGTTTGGGGTTGTTGTTGTTTTTTGCCCTGTCACTGCAAGTGGCAACAGCCAATGCTGTATTGGCAGCCTGCTCCCCAATTTCGCATCCTCCAGAATGCCCCATATACCAAGCATCAGGGTGTTGAGGGGAGGGGATGCAGCCATCACAAAAATAATGGTGGAGAAAATGTGAAGAAAATTCTGAAAAGTGTCCTTTTATGAATAGAGGGTAAGAAAATAAAAAATCTCGGGAATTTCCTGAAAGTATTCTTTCCCCATGAAAGAGGCTTTCATTGTTCTGTCTCATTCTCAGGTAATTTTATAATTTATTTTGAATGTGTGTTGGTGGTCTTTTTGACCTTACCTAATCAGTGTGAGGTGGCTGAGGGTACTGTCTATATTTTTCTTTCTATTACATCTCACCATTGCTCTGCAGTCTCCCAGGCTGCCTGCACTTCCTGATCTGAAAAGGCCCTATGGGAGGAATAAATTCATGATGGGCATGAATGGGCATGCCAGAGAGATGATGGTACAATGAAAGACAGGACACTCAGACACACATTCCTCAGCCATCTCATCAGTAAGGAAAGCACAAGAAGCCTGAACCAAACCTATGAAAATAACTCCAAAATTTCTTCTCCTTTGAATTTTTTTTTGAAAGCAATTTATTTTCAATCAATTTGAATGTGAATGGTTGAAATATTAATGGAAGAAATTTTCGGCACAGTGCTGGGTGGAAGAGACTTATGACTGAACACATGACAAACTCACACAGATTTGAAACTGACTGATCCATCCATCCTATTGAAAGCACTTTGCAGCAAACTTCCCATGAAGGCGGTAATATTTAAATTGTACAATCACTGTATTGATAGGACCACAGCATCACGACATGACAACTCCTAGTATTATGCACATCATATATATCTCAGTCCAACAACTTTTATAGGCATATTTGCACTCCTATTTGAAATGGAAGCAAATGGCAAAATAGACAGTATATTAAGGCTATAACATAGCATCATGCGTCTGGACACGCTTTGAGAGTGTACATTTACTGAGTGTAGTTGTTTATAGCTAGTTCTTCTATGTAGCTGATTCTACTGAAGGTTTATTGCAATGAGCTTCAATATCAAGTTCAACCCTGTTGTGCTCTGCTGTTTGTTCCATGTATTCTACCTTGTGTTTTGGCAGAACTCTTGATTCTAAACTCACTATTTTTGCTTTCCCCACTAGGATTTTAATGAAAAACATTGTATCATGAGCTAATGGACTTTCGCTTCCATATACATTGTTTCCTTTGAGACCCTACAGTAAATTGAGAATGAATTTTGGCCAAATCCGAAGTGGAAATTATGGAAGTTAAGAGTTATTCTCTCAATAATCCTTCCTGCTTATCCAGAAAAAAGGCACCTCAAGCAAAAACCAGTAAACTACTAAGTTGGTATGAAGAGTGTTGGGGAAGGAATGATAGTGCAAAATTGCACATTGCCTTATTCCACCACTCCTTTTATACTAAGGCTGGTGGGAAAATATATAAATATTTATGCTGCTGCTGCTGGTGGTACTGGTGGTGATAATATGGTACTATCACAGCCTCCCAAGACATTTTGTTGCCTGACACAAAGTGCAAGATGGTGCCCTCCCAGTCCATGTTCAGAAACCTACCTCCACTTCACCCGAGGGCATCAGGCTAGCTTAAGGGTGTGGAGGGCAGACTGGGTAGCACACGTAGCTCTGATCTTCAACACCTCACTTCGATGGTGGCTATGTGCCCTTCTATACAGAAAACAGTCCTCTATTTAAAAGGGGCCTCTGTTTGAAGGGTTGGGAATTCCAGGTCCATTTTAAAGATCAAAAGCTATAAGAAAGGAGAGCAGAGGCTGTGAAATTGCCCATTAATACCTGGACAACAGACTGAGCAAACACACAAGTCACCTGATCAAAGGCTTCCTACTGTGGTGAAATGTATTTCTATTTCAAAGACTGTAATTCTTTCTAAATTTGCATCTATGTAAAAAATAGCATATGCAAATTTTATGCAGATCTGTAAACCCCTATTGTCCTCTTTTTGGTAATGCCTAAGCAGCCGCCATACACACTTTTGCTCCCCACTCCCTAGCATGTTCACTCTGATGCAACCACCTCATTTGGCCTAAAGGGAGGCTCCTACCCTGGAAAGGTATGCCAGTGTGGAGAAGGAAGGGGGCATTTTAAGAGAAAGAAAACTCTGAACGCAAGCTATTTTTGTTGTCGTGTTTTAAATTGCGAAAGCTGCATTATCTGTGTACAATGTGGATATACCACATTGGTCAGCATCCATAATGTAAAAGGTAATGCGTAAGAGTTTTTATATGCTTCTCCGAATTATAAAGGGAGTGTGAGTGGATTTTAAACATTTTGATTAGCACCACAAAGATTTTAATGCTTTCTTTAAACAGTTTGCTATAGGGCAAACACATTTGGTAGACAAGGAAAATGAAAGCACAGGCATCAGTTTCTCTGTTTTCTATTAAGTAATGTTGCGAAGTAAGCAGAAGTTGGATTCAGATATCAGATAATTATCTTCACACTGTGTGTCACAGTAAATAATTTTAATTGGTTTAACTTCAGGGACCATTACTGGCCTAATTAGAAACATGAAAAGGCTACAAGTATTAGGAAATATCCTGAAGGAACGAGAACATTAGCAATTCTGTCAAGACATTTTAGAAATAAGTACACAGTAGCAGCCACATTTCAGTAAAAGGCAGATTACTTGAAAGGTGCTTTTAGGAAAACAGTACTTGTGGATTTGTTATAAAAGAACTCTGAGGTAAGTGCAGAGATTCCAGAACAGTTTGACATTTGTTATTACTGTATTACAGACACACTACTACTGACTGCTGCTTTTTAAAAAAGGAAGAAAGATCCCAGGTTAAATGTCTCTGAATTATACAAAAATAACAACGTACCAAGGCCTGAGAAACCATAATGCTGAGGGCAAGCAACATCATGTGGTAAAAAGAGAGAGATGGAGAGGCTGGTTGAAACATTCTAGTGGTTTTTTTAGGCTGTGTCTACACCATGCATATATACCAGGATCATCTCTAGGTTGTCCCTGTGCATCCAAATGATGCACAGGGGATCCCAGGGTCAACCAGGGACGATCAGAGACTTTCCCTGGTATAACTGCAACCGCAGATTTCCTGGTTTTTCCATGGTCCCAGGACAATCCTGAAGACCACGGCGTGTGGCACAGACTCCCGGGTCCTCAAGCGGGCATGGAGCTGCATGGGGTGGCGGGAAACATTTTTGCTATCCCTTGGATGGCAGTGCAGAGTTCCCTGCTTTTTTCCCCTTCTTTTTAGTTACTGTTGTCCATGATCTAGGCTCTCCTTAAAAAAAAAGTCGAGCCACGCCGGAACGTCCCTGTTGGCTTCTGGGATGACATGCTACCATAGGTCTAGATGAGTCCTTGGCTGCTTCAGCTTAGGAATGAGTTGGAATTTTGTTCCCATTGTTTTATAATCCACAAATTTCTTCATAAACAGGATGGAAAGAGAGACTTTAATTTTATTTTATTTTTAAATTAATGTGGTAGAAATAAAAATCTGCCTGATTCATCCATCTAGGCCCAAGGCTTTGAATGCTTATATCTCAAAAGTCTGGGACTGAATCCCTGCACAAATTAAGTAAAACAAAATGGGCATGTTCAGACAACACACTAAACTATGGTTAGACCACTAACCCTTTTGCAGCAAATGGTTAGTGGGCATGTTTAAACTGTGGTTATGGACCCACTATGGTTAGGAATAGTTCACATGGCACGCTAAGTCATGGTTCACACAACATGCTAAGCCATGGTTCACACAACATGCTAAGCCATAATGTTTAGCTCAAAATGCTTAACCATCATGGTTTAGCATGTTGTCTGAATGGGGTCATTGAAGCAAAATAAAATGCCCATACCTCCGTACCCACCACCATTCTTTTCCCTTGCCCATCAGCGGGCCCAGCAACTAATCTGCACTGGCCTGGAAGGCAATTAAAATACTGGAGGAGATAGAGGGCACTTTATGTTTTATTTATTTATTTTATTTGTAACATTTATATACCACTGAATATAATAGGAAACTCTCAGTAGTACACAACATTAAAATGCAATATTAAAACACAGCATTCAAGCACTTCCAACTACAATAAAGGAGCAGTTAAACAGAGTGCCCTAATTAATTTACTTAAGGCCTAGGGAAGACTAGGTGAACGAGTGTGTCTTCAGGAGGCGTTTAAAAGATGCCACATTTTCTGCCTCCTAAACTGCATGAAGTAGGGTTTTCCAAATGGTGGGTGCTACTACATCCTTCTGGTGGAGCATCCATCCTGACTGAGGCTAGATCTACACTACTGCTTTATAGTGGTAATGAAGTGCACTTATAACTGTTGGGACACAATCCACATCCCATGTACTGCTTTCATAGTGTTATTTCCTGCTTTTTATTCCACATTCGTAATGATTTAACACAAGGGCCCTTTCTACACCTAAGGGTATGGGGGGGGGGGGAGTATCTCGGACTTTCCAGCTTCTGTAATCCCCCCTGGGTGTCCAAATGGAAGCGTGATGTCCTTAAGGATGCCCACCATTTTGTTTGTTTTAAAGAGACAGGAGCTGGGAGCGTAGTGGAAAAGGTAAGCACCTCCCCATGTGCCACCCACCCCGCGTGGCTCCTTGCCCATTTCAGGTCCTGGGATGGTGGAAAAATCAGGATACGCCCAGTTTCTGCTATCATGTCCCCAGTTGCCCCCAGGAACCCCTGTGCTTCATTTAGATACACAGGGACAACCCCGAGATATACAACTGGTGTAGACTTGGCCAAGGTGTACATCTGGCCTGGGGATGGGACTGGAACTATATCCCAGCATCCCTGGTGGGGAAATAACACTATTTCTGTCAATTTCCACTGGGCAGAAGCCCCCCCCCCAACACTCACAAATCTCTCCCCTCACTTAAGGCTGTGCCTATATTCAATGGCCATGAGCCACTCTGTACACGAGAACGAGTGTGTAAACTTCTATAGGATTGGCATGGTGGCTCATTCATAAACACTCTCATTGTAGAAGAGTCATGTGGCATGCATTTCTTATTGATTTGTAATGCTTACCCCTACCATTTGATCTATTATGGAGGCCTGGATTTATGGACAATCTTACGACTTGAGTTTGGATGAACATATAATTCATGCCCATATTTTGAATCTACCAGTAGGGGTGTGCATCGGATCAGGTCCGATCCACAATCTGGAGCTGATCTGACCGAAATTGGATAAAATTATCTGATTCTAATCCCGGCTTCTGGATCATCTGTTCTGATCCAAACCGGTCCGAAAGTACCCAATCCAGATAAGATCGGAGGATCGGACTTCCTCCTCCCCCTTGCGCTCCTTACCTGCCGGGGCCATCCGCTGCCATTCACTACCCCCTTCTACTGAGCAACAGGCTTCGTGGCCTGCCACTCAGTAGTGCGCCGGGTGATGACGTCACCCGGCGCACTACTGAGAGGCAGGCCGCAAAGCCTGTTGCTCAGTAGAAGGGGGCAGTGGATGGCCCCGGCAGGTAAGGAGCGTGAGGGGGAGGAGGACAAGGGTCCCACTTACCTGCCAGGGCGCCCGCTTCTGTCCGATGCTCCGATCTACTGAGAAACAGGCTTCGCAGCCTAGTTCTCAGTACAGCGCTGGGTGATGACATCATCACCCGGTGCTCTACTGAGAACTAGGTCGCGAAGCCTGTTTCTCAGTAGATCAGAGCAGCGGATGGAAGCAGGCGCCCTGGCAGGTAAGGAGCATGAGAGTGGACCAGGACGAGGGCCCCACTTACCTGCCGGGGTGCCCGCTTCCGTCCGCTGCTCCGATCTACTGAGACACAGGCTTCGCGACCTGCCTCTCAGTAGTGTGCCAGGTGATGCGCTACTGAGAGGCAGGCCGTGAAGCTTTTTCTCAGTAGATCAGAGCAGTGGAGGGAAGTGAATGGCCCCGGCATGTAAGGAGCGCGAGTGGGGGGGAGGGACAGGGAGAGGAGGAGTTAGGCCCCCACTCACCAACCCACAGCCATGTTTTCCATCTAGACCTGCATTGGGGGAAAGCTTTCTTTCCCTCAATGCAAGCCTAGGCCAAAACACCAAAAATGGCAGTCGATCCGAAAATCGGACATCTGATTTTTGGATCGGGATCGGGTCCGATCCGATCCGAGGGACCTCCAATTTTGTCTGAACCAATCCAGGACAACATTGGAGGTCCCGATCCAATCCGAGGGGTCCGTGCACATCCCTATCTACCAGTCTGAAAAAAAGATCTCATTGTGTAGACCCTCTATCTTATGAGGATCTTCTTGACAAGTACAAGTACGAGGCCAAAAAGGATTTTTAAAGGACAAGAGGAAGGATTTAATTTTTTTTATAAAATATGGTTTAGTTGTTATTTTGTTATTGGATTTAACTTCTTTTTCCATGTATATTTTTCATTGGAAGTTACTCTGAGAATTTGTAAAAAAGAGCAGGGTATAAAAATATAAACAATAAAATAAATGAGACTTAAAATGAAGATTACACATGTGGAGTTGGACTTCAAATTTTAAAGTTTTATCTTCTGCTATCCTATTTTTGTAATTTCTGTTTTTGTTTTATGGTGTACACCACCCTGAAATCTGATATGATGTAGGGTGGTGTAAAAAAAGGAGTTTAAATTCAGAGCTGAAAGTGATACAAATAGAGCTGATGCACAAGTGGCCTCTTAAAATTCTCTGCCCTATTTGTGTGCAGAACAATTTCACCAAATTTCTCCAGTGGGAGGAGAAATTCTCCAACAGTTTCTCACAGGTAAGGCACACCATTAGCAGGGTTTCCTCCTTCCAAACGTTTTGTTTGAGAGGGGTGCTATCACTGCAACAGGCATCAGCATGAATGGTGTTGGCAAACTGCCCCCCATTTTGGATAAACCTAGTGTGACCATATGAAAAGAAGGACAGAGCTCCTGTATCTTTAACAGTTGTATAGAAAACAAAATTTCTTTCAAAAAGAAATTCAAAGGAGAAGAAAATTTCAGAGGTTAGGATCAGTTTACTTGTGCTCACCTTCTGTAACAGGTGGATGAGGAGTGTGTGTGAATTGTACAATGATCGCCCCAGCAGCCTGCAGCATCTTTGACTTCCCACACTTCAGTTAAAGCCCAGCAGAAGACACCATGAGGTAATTTCTTACATAGAGCTTTTTCAGATCAGAAAGTGCTGGCAGCCTGGAAGGATGTAGAGCAATGTAGAGATGTGCAACAGAAAGCTGCCTCGTAGCTCAAAAATAGATTATAAAACACTCTGAATATGAGGCAGAACGGCACAGACTTTTTTCAGATGCATTAACCACTGGTAACGAATATTTATTTTACTAAATTTCATTTAGTATTCCATTCTATTCCTCTCTTTTATCACATGGCAGCTTATTTTGCTTGGTAATTTTGATCGTTCTTTTTCCTGTACACATACACTTTTTATTTTTTACATTTCTGAACCACCCAATAGCCAAAGCTCTCTGGATAATTCACAATTAAAATCATAAAATACAACAATACAATATAACAAGTTTAAAGTTTAAAATTACAGTATAAAATATGAAATAAAATGCAGCACCACTGCAAAGATTTGAAATACAGTAACAAATTTAAAACAACAGAAACTGAAAGACTAAAATGCCTGGGAAAAGAAGGAAGTGTCCCCCAAAAAGCACACACACAAAAATCTGGTGTAGGCATCAGATGAGCCTCTCTAGGAAGCTTATTCCACATCCTGAGTGTCACTACAGAAAAGAACCTCTTCTTAATAGCCACCCACCTCACTTCCTTTGTGACAGCTCCCAGAGAAGGACCACTGAAGATGATTTAGGGTCCAGGTATCCAACCCCAAGCTCTGACCACTCACAGGCAGTGTGAACATGCTAGCTATCTCTCTGAGGTTGGAAAATCAACCTCAGAGAGGGGAGAGAGTGTTCTAATGAGTTGGAAGGGGAGGAGACAAGAGTGGCCAGGATATGATTTATCCTGAGTCTTTTCCATCCTTCTTTCCCCTTCCAAAGCACCCTTGCTGATGAAAATAAAGGAGACCAGAGAACAGGGAGGCAAACATCACCTCCGCCACTCCTCCTACCCTGTCAGCTTCAGTAGGGGCATAGGATTGCACCATCCACCGAATTTTTTATTTCAACATTTGCAACAAAAATGCCAGTGTGATTTGCTTCTCCACCTTCTTCCCTGTTCTCAATAACATTTTATGTGAGATGGTTTATTTCACTTGCATTTCTACTGTGTGCATTTGAAAGTAATTCTGCATTTTCATGAAGTTATTCCAAATGCTAACAGTGGTGTGAATTGAGGATTATATCTATGACTATCTATGGTTTTCTTTATCTATCCTAAGCAGCAGGTTCCTTATCAGACAGCTTTATAATTATGAAAGTAGCTGCATATTAATGATTCAGTGCTTACATAAACAACTGGCCTTGGAGACATCTAATGAAGTAACTTGACAAGATTTGATTTTTCCTAATTAAATGTAAATAATGTTTAAGCTTGTAGATTCCAGAATCCTTCAGATACTGTTAAAGTTACCAAATATTGTGATAAATGCAAGATATTATCCCTCTGCTCAGGTAACAAACCAAAATTGTTTTTGTTCATATTGGTTCTGGGAAGGATATGGGTTTGCAGCTTTGGGCAGAGAAAAGTCTAGTTGTCCTGCCCGCTGCCCCTCCTTCTGCCTAGTCAATACCACGCATTATATATATTCAGTCTTCTATACAAACCCACTCTGTGAGAAATGCTTACTTCCTTAGCATCTAAATTGTAATACAATGTATATTTTATAGGCTATGCTGTAACACATCTGTGTTCCTCTATTCAGCGCGCCACTGATTTCTTATACTCAGTGGTGGAAAGGAAAAGATCCATAGCTGTACAAGATATATGCAGATCCATTTCCACAGCTCAACAATCACTAGTTCTCCCATCCTTAATCCTGTCCATACTCTGAAAGTAAGCTGCCCCCCAGGAACTAGTGTAAAGGCACGCACCTGTGTGCGTGTGTGTGTGTGTGTGTGTGTATATATATATATATATATAATTTCTGTGTGTATGGTTAACAAAACCTATATTTGAATATGATATAATCCTGATAATACCACTGAAACCAATCCCATATGATATAAAGACTGTTTTCCTTTGCCACTAACACATTTATGATCTATCTATCTATCTATCTATCATTTGTTTATCTTTCTATCTGCTGCCGAGCCTGCTAAAATGACCTATATTTAATAGTTTTGTTTTATGCTTTATGTTTTGATTTTCTTCCTCATTCCCCTTTGACTGTTCTCAATTTCCATTAACTTTTATTCTCAATGTATATGATGATGAGAGCAGGAGTTCAATTGACCTACAGGCTCAATGATATGGAAAGCTGTATTTGATTGCCAGCAATGCCATACTCTTCCCACAGACAGAATGCAAAAGTAGAAGAGAACAAATATGTTAATGCTTTTTAATATGCCCAATCAAACTCACAATTTGTTAGTTTGTTATTCCAAGCACAGTTTTGTTTAATAGCCTAACTTGAGCCCTCTCTTTTAATAGGCTTGCTTAAGGAACTCGCTGGTCTGGTCCACACCACCCAGATGAATGTGTGGATCAGAAAAATATATAGCTAGATATGCAATTAAACACCAATTTTCAGAAACTCTGGAAACGGGACAGAACGTGTAATAATGATACAGGCTGAAAATTGATCAATTTGCCAACCCTACTTTTTAATTTGCAGATGTGAATGGGTGACCAAACAACCTGCAGCTAAAACATAACAATGATGAGGCCAAAATTACAGCTTGCCAGAATTGATCCAGTTGCATGGTGTTCTCCTTTTGTAGTAAAAGAGGCCAGGGGAGCTTATCTTGCTGAACTTCGTGCCCAACGCAGACTGTAATATATTCATATTTCTCACTATCCATGGCAAAATCTTCTTTTTAGTAGATCTTATTCAGGCTGAGATGGTCGGTTCTGGAGGAAGGAAGGTATTTTGTAATTCCATGAATGGTACCTTGAACTTAGATTTTTAATATATAGTCACAACATATCCAGAAGTTTACAGATTATTGATAGCCTTTTAGATGGCTCAGTGCAGCTTACGTGGGATTCCTACGAGTCTCAGCCATGATCAAGCTGAGACCTGATTAGCTTAGGCAATGCGAAGCATCTCCAATGAACTGGAATTTCATAAATCTTGTACAAGGAACTGCTCCAATATGAAATGTGTTTCATGTGAACCCTCAGTCAGACACAAAGAGGTTTTCAGGTCCCTTAAATACTAATAAAAGGTGGAATCCACACAACATGCCCCTCTCTTTCTATAAATCTATATTTGATCAGGTTCTCACTGTTCACACACACACACACACACACACACACAAACATGCTATTTAGATTTCAATATAAATCCCATGAAATTATACGATCAACCAGAAATAGCTTGGAAGAAATGGGTCTCCTTAAGGGAATCATTAATCCTGATGTACCCAGTGATAATCCCATCCTGAAGATATGAGGACATATTAATAACAGAGGTTCCACAGTTCCAAGGAGGGGGGACATTAAGAAAACAAGAGACACATTCTAGATCCTGCCCAGTGCCTTAGGACAGGGGTGGGAAGAAGGTAAATCTAGATCTACTGGTAGATCTCTGAATGATTTCCAGTAGATCACCAAGTCTTTTTGACTCTTATTTGTTTAACAAGGGCAACAATAAAATGGCTTCCCCTCACCCACCCAATAAATTTTAGTGCTGAAATAAAGCAAACTTAAGTTAACCAAGTGGATTATTGTGTGGAAAGACTATGCTCCGTTCATTTCTGGTTCTCAAAATGCATCCCTAGACTCAGAACTATTTAATTCTAAGTGTATGCCTTTTGCCCTGGGTTCCATCAGCTTCATGGAATCATCAGCACATCACATAGGACCATCTAAACACCAGTCTTGGGTTGTTTACTGGTCTGACTGGGTTTCCCAGATCAGTGTCCCTACAGGAATGTATTAGCATGTGGTCAGTCACTCTATGCCACATTGCCCCCAGTTTTTGTAGTATTAATTACATTATAGCCCTGTCACACCAGATTGAAAGGAGGCAGAAACTTTGCCTCACAAAACAGTCAGGCATAGAGAAGTTACTGCAATATCTGCATGATCACAGTAGTTCCTTTCACAGGCAAAATCAGCGGTGGAGTTAAATTAAGAAAGGGACCTTGAAGATTGGGCCAAATGGGAGAATCTGCTTTCTCTGCAACATGGCATTTAGTAAGCCACTCTTTTAATACCAGAGAGGCTCCATTTATTGTCTCTATTTGGGGTCTAGTAAAAAAAAATCATCCTCTTTCCAAAGCAGGTTTAAAATGTAAGAATTAAACAGTGATGTTTTTGTTGGGGTTCTTTGGGAGGGAGAAACATTAGGAGCATAGGAGAAGATTATTTGAATTTAGGGCCCTTTCCGAAGCAAAAATGCAGGAAAAGTTTAGCCATTCAAATCAGCATTTTGTATGTAATGTTGCAACAATATAAGTTAGCATATGGGAGTTACTAGGAGATGTAGAAAATAAGAAGGCGGTGGAGTAGGTCAGATTTCCATGAATTGTGCTCATTTATTTTTTATTCATCCTGTACATGTTGTACAGTACTCCAGATTTTGGACCGATACACAATGCATAGTGTATTTCTGAAGAGATCTACACCAATGTAAATGAAATCAGAATCTGGCCCAGTACATTTAAGCTAATTAATTTTAAAAGTTTTTTTGCCTTTGAAGAAAAAAACAACCCTCTTACACACACATCTTGCATTAATTTTAATGACTTTCTAATTGAGTCACAATTTTTAAATACTATGGTGCTAAGGCATCGTTTTACTTTGCAAGCCATCCCTCTGCAGCATCGAAATGGTTAATGCGGAGAAGCCAGGTTATTACACATTTCAATTCCAGAGTCAAATATAAAATTTTCTATTATAGGGACAATTAATTACATCTCAAAATGGCAAATGTGCATCCTTGTCAGGTAGAGTGTACTCTGATGGCCTTTCCTCAAACACTGAATGTGGAGATTTGATCTCTTCTAATGGTGCTGAGAAAAGGGTAATTACGCTATGGTCAAAGCTAATTTGCTTTCTGCCAGATGAACTGTTGTATTTTATTGTACGCTGACATTTTAAAGTAATTACGGCACTGTTGACCTTAGACAATTCCAGTTGTATCGCTGTCTACAGCTGCAGCATTCTACCTTTGGCTGGCAGACAGAGGCTGTAACGAGGTAATGACACGGACAAAGAGCACCATATGGGGCTCCTTTGAGATACACAAAGCCCAGTGAAAGGAAACAAGAAAATTTTAACATCATCATTACAGTCACACATTTTTACAGTCATAAAGTATATCGTTTCCACCTCACACACGTGTGCACACACACACACAAACACGCAGATTGCTCTAAGTAGCTCGCCTGCTTATACACAATCCCAATGTGTTTTTCTTCTCTAAATGGCAGTGTGCATTAAGAAGAAAGAGGACAGGTAGAACTGAAGGTGATGGCCTGGGCCTGCCTTGACACAGGGTTCAAAGGCTAAAGACTATTGATTGAGATAAAAGCCTAGGTTCTTATCTAATGTTAAAGACACTCCATGTTGTCTGAAAGCTAGGCTCATAATTAGGGAGAAAGGGAAGCACTTGAGCCAGGGGAAAAAAATCATGACTAACCTGAGCTTCATTAAATGGAGATATTAGTTAATTTCAAAGAAGAAGTTATTATTCATTGATATATTTTAATGAGCTATCTCCGGCTGTCTTTTCTGTGCTAAGAAATATAAACGTGTTCATGGTTCTCCCTAGTTAATATATCCCAGCTAAGACAGCAAAATAGATTATGACTCGGAGTGAACAAGGCTTCATCTCATTTAAGGGATTGGCAAGAATGGGGGGAGCGAGAACGCAGTGCAAGGTACAGCATCCTAGAGTGTAGCAAAGAATTTTATTGTAGCAAAGAATTAGTGGGAGATGGAACTTTGCTGTCACGTTAAACACCGCTTGACATTTTAGTAGCATATGGAGAACTGGGCTATAGAAATGTTCACAGGAGGCCATGTGACCCATAATGAGCTCTGTAAACAGTCCGCCTGGCAAGTAGAAAGTGTGTGGGAATCAATGAATTTATCTTGAAGCTACCTTTCCATTATGATAGCTTCTTTGGACTACTGGGAGAGGTATAATTGTGATCGAGTTACATGAACCCAGCATTTACAAATGAGGCTAGCATGTGATAACAGGGTCCCCCTAATGGGGGTGAGTGCATTGCACACCAGTGCTCAGGCAACTGCATTGACATCCTACATCTTTCTGAGCATAATGCACAGTGCAGTTTTTGAATATAAGAATTGCCTCCCTGGATCAGTTCAAGATTCATTTAATCTAACTTTCTCTTGTCTCTTTCCATGGCCAGATCTACACTAAGCAGGATATGACACTTTGAAAATGGTTTGAAAATTGTATATGGATTGTGTCCTGGGCCCTGACAGTTGTTACTACTGTTATAAACTGTTTTAAAGCAGTAGTGTAGATCCTGCCCAAGTGTGACCAGCCAGATACCTGTGGGAAAGACTCTGTCCCCTACTGCCTCTGAATGTGGATATCCCATATAGATATCATTATTAACTTTGATCAGACCCATTCACCATGAATTTGTTGACCATCTAAGCTAATGACCATCATCATCTTGTGGTAATGAATTCCATACATTTCAACTGCTGAAACTAGATGGGACTTTATAATTTAATCCTAGGCCATAGTGCCCACCATGAGTTTGGCAATTTGCAGGGTCTGGAGGTAATTTTCAGAGTTGAGGACCTCATCCACATCTGCCACTTTTATTTCCCACAATCCCTCTCAGATGATGTATTTGATGACATAAGATCATTGCAAGAGGGAATTGTAGAAAATTAAAGTGGTGGGAGCCAACTGGCAAACACTAGGGGCCCATCTATACCTAAGGGTGTCGAGGGAGGGAGGGAGGGAGGGAGGGAGGGAGGGAGGGAGGGAGGGGAGGATTGTGGACTTACCTGCTTCCGCGATCCTCCCACAGCATCTAGACAGTCGTGCAATGTCCCAGAAGGGAAGAGGGACATCACGGGCACCATTTTATGTAACGAAGAGGAGCTGCACATAGTGAAAAAGTGAATAAACACCCCTCGCCAAACCTTGTACTCAATGCCCCCCCGGCCATCCCAGGATTGGTGAAATTGCTGCCCTACCCCCACAAGCACAGAGCCATCCTGTGCAGCTCCATGCCCATTTCAGGACCCGGGATGCCACGTCACACCAACTGTGGTTCTTGGGATTGTCCTGGGACAGAGGAAAAACTGAGATATCCCTGCTTGATCTTGGGATCCCCTGTTCATCATATGGACACAAAGGGACAATCTAGAGATGACCCCAAGGTAAATGGATGGTGTAGACATGGCCTAGGAGAAATAACAATCATTCTCAAACTTTCAGCCCAGTCCTATTTTATGTACCTTAAAAATAGTTTCGTTTTCTCTTCTTTCTGTTCCTTCACAAGATATGTGTTTAGCAGAGGATGGACTCCATGCAGCAAATACAGCTTGTGAGCTTGTGATGACACACACCAAAGTCACTGACGGTTCCTGGGCGACTCCCGCTGAAGAATTGTCTCCCTTCAAACATTCAATACAGTCCAGGCCTTATTATCTTCTAGAAGCAGCATGTAACATTTGTATTTAGATTAAGCATTTAATTGCTTAAGGATAAACAGAAAATTGATTTAGGAAAATGTTTCATTTAAAATGTTTATATTTTATTTTTGAAATGATTAAGTTAACTTTCTGACCATTCTAGAATATAAACGCCACACACTTTGAACGTCTTGTGAAACAGATCGGAATTTTCCTAGTCACAAAAGCAGGTCCAGAGAAATCCAAGGCTCTTGATAAACTCACTTCATATTCTTTAGTTGCTTTTTAATTCTCAGTAGGCTTATTCAAATGTTTACAGTTTATAAAACATAGTCCAATTCTTGAAATCTAGGTTAGAAGCCTTCCCTCTAACTTGCATACTTTCCACAATCAAAGATATTTGGAGTTGATGGGATATTTAAAAACAACAACAAACCATTAAACTGGTACACCTTGTGTGAAATGACTGTACCACATGACTCTTTAATTGGCCATTTTCACTCTAGTTGCCATCTTCTGCTACCTATTCCATGTTTTGTTTAAAAGGATCTGTGCCACCAATTACAACTATGTCGATGTGATGTTGCTGTCAGTGTTCTCTGGAAATACAGGCACCCCGCACCAGCCGGCATGGATGCAAAATTTAGCACGTATTTGAATGCAGTTTTAACAAAAACATGATCCAGCTGTTTAGAGAGAGTTTTAGTGTATCTGTGCAGCAAGTCAAATTTGCTAGTTTCTTTGTTGGTGTCTGCTGTTCTTGAACAACAACAATAACAGCAACAAATAAATCTTGAAGTCATTTTGACTCCTGCTGCTTCTTTACCTTAGGGCAGGCAAATTGGGAGTTCATCACACCGAGTAAGTATTCTTACTAGGGATGTGCACTGGATCGGACCCGATCCACGATCCGAGTCCGGTCCAGTGGGAAATCGGATAAATTATCCGATTTCCGATCCCGCAGCTGGATCGGCCGATCCAATCCGAACCGGTCCGAAAAAGCTCCGAACCGGTTCGGCGGATCGGCGGATCGGCGGGCGCCCACTGGCGCCCACCGCCGCTTCCATTGGCGGGCGCCAGCGGGCGCCCGCCGATGAAAGTGGACAGCGGGGGGGGGGAGGAGGGGGGCACTTACCTTCTCGGCCCGGTGGCTCCCGTCCGGCGCCGGCGCCTACTACTACTAGCAGGCTCCGCGGCCTGCTCTAGGGTGGCGCGCCGGGTGATGTCATCACCCGGCGCGCTACTCTAGAGCAGGCCGCGGAGCCTGCTGGAAGTAGTAGGCGCCGGCGCCGGACGGGAGCCGCCGGGCCGGAAAGGTAAGGAGGGGGTGCGTGGAGGGGAGGAGGGGGCGCGCGGAGGGGGGAGGGGGGCCCTTACCTTTCCGGCCCGGCGGCTCCCGTCCGGCGCCGGCGCCTACTACTCCCAGCAGGCTCTGCGGCCTGCTCTAGGATGGCGCGCCGGGTGATGTCATCACCCGGCGCGCTACTCTAGAGCAGGCCGCGGAGCCTGCTGGAAGTAGTAGGCGCCGGCGCCGGACGGGAGCCGCCGGGCCGGAAAGGTAAGGAGGGGGTGCGTGGAGGGGAGGAGGGGGCGCGCGGAGGGGGGAGGGGGGCCCTTACCTTTCCGGCCCGGCGGCTCCCGTCCGGCGCCGGCGCCTACTACTCCCAGCAGGCTCCGCGGCCTGCTCTAGGATGGCGCGCCGGGTGATGTCATCACCCGGCGCGCTACTCTAGAGCAGGCCGCGGAGCCTGCTGGAAGTAGTAGGCGCCGGCGCCGGACGGGAGCCGCCGGGCCGGAAAGGTAAGGAGGGGGTGCGTGGAGGGGAGGAGGGGGCGCGCGGAGGGGGGAGGGGGGAGGGGGGCCCTTACCTTTCCTGCCCGGCGGCTCCCGTCCGGCGCCGGCGCCTACTACTCCCAGCAGACTCTGCGGCCTGCTCTAGGATGGCGCGCCGGGTGATGTCATCACCCGGCGCGCTACTCTAGAGCAGGCCGCGGAGCCTGCTGGAAGTAGTAGGCGCCGGCGCCGGACGGGAGCCGCCGGGCCGGAAAGGTAAGGAGGGGGTGCGTGGAGGGGAGGAGGGGGCGCGCGGAGGGGGGAGGGGGGCCCTTACCTGCCCGGCCCGGCGGCTCCCGTCCGGCGCCGGCGCCTACTACTACCAGCAGGCTCCGCGGCCTGCTCCAGGGTGGCGCGCCGGGTGATGTCATCACCCGGCGCGCTACTCGAGAGTAGGCCGCGGAGCCCGCTGGTAGTAGCCGCCGGCGCCGGACGGGCCGAGAAGGTAAGTGGCGGGGAAGGGGGCTTACCCCCCCCCCGGAGCCGTCCGCTTCTATCCGCTGGCGCCCGCGGGCGCCAGCGGATGGAAGCAGGCGGCCCCAGGGGAGGTAGGGAGCGCGGGGGAGGGGGTTTACCTGCCGGGGCCGTCCACAGCGGACGGCCCCGGGGGGGAGGGAGTTAGGCCCCCCCTTACCCACCCGCCGCCATTTTTTCCTCATAGACTTGCATTGCAATGCAAGTCTATGGGGGAAAAAATGGCGGCCGATCCAAAAATGTACGATTTTTGGGTCAGGATCGGACTCGATCCGGTCCGGGGGGCCTCCGATTTTGTCCGAACCGGTCCGGGACAAAATTGGAGGTCCCGATCCGGGTCCCGATCCGATCCGGGGGGTCCGTGCACACCCCTAATTCTTACCTCTATAGCCATGAATAATGAAGGAAATAGCACACCTTGATTCAAATTACTAAAATTCTTCATACTTGACCTTGTGAGGTTAATGCAATGGTATAATTAAAGCAACAATTAAAGCAATAATCATTTATTGTTGTTTTCTGTAAATATGAAAATAGAATCATTACTGGAAAAAAAATATTACACATGGTGCTCCAGTTAATTCTGAAAAGCATCCCTTATTACTGTGACCTCAATACTTGTGATGTGAAATTTGCCTCCATTCACAAATCAATGTTGACAAACTAGTGCTGGAAAGCTATTTGTAATTCTCTAATTGCCTTATTTAAAATCTAGAGTGCATTTGGCATAATGTAGGCAAGGAGTTTTCAAAGTTGGACATTAAGTTAAATTATTCTAAGTCTGCAATCCTATACCCCCCTACTTAGGAGTATGCCTGATTGAACTCAATGGGATTTACTTCTGAGTAATCCTGTATGACATTGCATTGATAGAGGAGCAAAGAACTGATGGAATGCCCTGAGGAGAGGGACTGGAGGAGTATTACCCTGCTGCATCTCTTGATCACTAAGTGTCTTTTGATACCATTGAACATGGAATGGCTTCGGGAGACTGGATTAGGCGGCACTGTATTGCAATGGTTCTGTTCCTACCTGCAGGATTGATTCTATGGAATGGCATTGGGGGATTGTGTCTCATCCCCCTGGCAATTAGGCTGTGGGGTGCTTCAAGCCACAATTATGTCACCAGTGCTTTTTAAGATCTGAAGCCATTTAACATCTATATGAAGCTTTATGAAGATGTTGGTTGTGGTCCTTAAGGGATTTGGAGCAAAGTGTCATCAATATGCAGACCACACCCAGCTCTATTTCTTTGTTACATCAGGTGTGGCCATTTTTATTTATTTTTGCATTTATATCCTGCCTTTTTTCCTCCAAGGAACCCAAGGTGGCCTACATAATCCTCCTCCTCCCCATTTTATCCTCACAACAACAACCCTGTGAGGTAGATTGGGCTGAGAGTCTGGCCCAAAGTCACCCAGTGGGTTTGGGACTAGAACCCGGATCTCCCGACTCCCAGTCCAACACTTTAGCCACTACACCACACTGGCCATGCATGACCTGGACTGGTGCTTGGATGCAGTGGTGGGCTTAATGAGGGCCAACGAACCAAATTGAATCCTGGTAACACAGAGGCTATGTGGGTAGTGAGTTCCTGGGTCTGGGAATTTGATCATTTACCTCTACTGGATGGGGCTGCACTCCCCTTAAGGCCAGGTATGTAGTCTGGGGATTCTCTTGGAATCATCCCTGTCATTTAAGGCCCATGTGGCCTTGGTGGCAAAGAGCACCTATTATCAGCTTAGACTGGTACAGCAGCTGCGACCATTCCTGGACGTGGATAGTCTGGCCACAGTGATCCATGCATTGATAACTTCAAGACTGGACTATTGTAATTCACTCTATGTGGGGCTACCTTTGAGATTGTTTTGGAACCTGCAGCTAGTGCAGAATGTGGTGGCGAGAGTGCTCAGCAGAGCTGTTTACCATACACATTGTACTCTTGTGCTGAAAACTCTGTGCTGGATGCCAATGAGCTACTGAACCATGTTCAAGGTGTTACTGCTGTCCTAAACAGCTCAGGTGATGTGCAGGTGATGTGATGTGCATCGTACAGCACTCCAAAATAAATAAATAAATTATTACTAGTAACATATCCTATATATATATATATATATATATATATATATATATATGCTTTAAAATTTTAAACATAGATAGATTTTAAAATGTGGAACATTTCGGTATTAAATACCAGCTTCAGACACAAACAAGAGTATGCTACAATACCACTTATAAGCTGAGCAAAAAGCAATCAGGAACATGGATTAATAGCCAACACTTGTATTCAACAATCAATGAAGCTGTATTAATAAATGTCATGGCTTGTGTCATCTCATCCTGATATCAATGTAAAGGATGTACAAAAACTGACCAGACTAGCAGTTGATTATTATTTCAATTATTGACGGGACTGTGACTTTCAAAGAACAGCAGGCTAGCATAGGGGACACAAGTGAAGCCATATAGCATGCACACCTCTGCCCTCTAATTTCTTGCTACAGTTCCCTGCCCCTTAGCATCTGCTGTCTGTGGGAGTAACCTCATTCTGCTTTGTGTTAGGGCTGGTCATTCCCAAAAGCCCTTTTCTGAGTGGAGACTAGGGGGGTCTGTTCCACACCAAAAACCCAGGGGTCTGATGGACCACTGATGGACCTCCAAAATTGTGGTGCAGTTAAGGGGCAGTTTCAAAACCATTGGAAACCCGCAGTGTGATTACAAGATCATTTGGAGCCCCGAATGTATCCAAAGGGATCTGAAGGTCTTTTAGGCGACGTGAGGGCTCATTTTATGTTGATGGACAACTAACTGAACACTTCCATATTAGGAAGACACTATCACTGAGAGGTGAGGGAGGGGTAATTTTGTGATTGACATCAATGGCTAACCAATAGCCACAGTCTCCTCCCTGTCCCCCCCTCCAATCATGTTGCTTAGGGGGAGGGATTACAAATATATATAGCCCATAGCACGCTCTTTTACAATGTGGCTGAGGCTAACTGAATATCTCGGAAATGGATTTTATTACAGTTTTGATATTTTATTTTATTGTGTGCGTGTGTGTACAAACCTAAATGAGCCATCTAAATAAAAAATCACATGTTGGTTTCATTCATATAAATTCCATCTATTAAAATCCAAGATAATAAACACAGTATTAAGATTTAGACAAAAGACTTATGCATGAATCCTAAAGAGTGAAAAACAAAACATGCAAAAGAAATTTCAAGCCCTGACAAACAATCACATGTTTGTAGTGTGAAGGAATTTTTAAACACGTAATTGCTATTATACAAGAAACAAGTTTTTAATATAGAGGGCTACATAAACTACTCTTTGATGACACATCATGCCCTATTGTGCAGTGCTACGTTTTAAAAAATATTTCTAAAATAACTTAAGGTGTTTTTTTAAGGTGCGTAACTGTTTGTTTATCATATACTTAGAAAAAACATAATCATCCAATGGATATTATTCATATGATTGTATTCCCTTTGTTTTATGTGTGGGACATAATTACACATCAGCAAAGGGGTGACTCATTTCAAAACTCCTGAGCATGCATCACATTTCATCAAAAGCCCCATATAAAACAATTGTGTCCGCACCATCAAAATAATGAAAAAGACATTCTGTGGGACAAATCCTTCTTAAAAATATATGTTTTATGGAAGTTACGAACAATTCCTAAAGACTGTTAGATTTGCTATAATTGTATACCTAGGACAGCTAGAGGAATCAATATTCTGACTTACATTTTTATGTGCCAGATTAGTCTTTATATTTGTTTTGATAGAAAAGCAGGCAACAGCCTATTTCATGGACAATAAATTCAAGATAGTAATGAGGAGATGGTATTGCTTCAGCTAACTGCACCCAGATTGGAGGGTCACATCTTTGACACAGATCTAGTATGGTCCTTAATGAATCAATATACTTGATTAGAGTTGCTGTATTTTTATGGCCCCAAATAGCTTTGCATGGAAAACTGGCTCATTTCAAATAGGGTAAACAGAATCATTTTGCAATTAAAAAAAAAGGGGGGAGGGAACCTAGCCAAGATGTTTTCGCAAAGTTCTTGGTGATATCTGGGTTCCTTTCAGAAATATTTCAGAGCATTGTTGTTTCTGTTGTTGTTTTAGTTAATAAAACTGAGCCCAGACAATGAGCTTCTTAAGATGGGGAAGAAATTGTATTTCCCTCCCGTCACTTTGCCTTGTGCTACTATCCCACAATAGGGATGAGCAGCTTCCTCTGCCTTCACATGCTGAAGAAAGAGGAAGTAAACAAAGACCACATGGCCCATTCAGTGGGCATTTTTATCACATTGCTTTCCCTGCACACAGCAAGAACTGGTGGCACATTTCACTGTAGGAGGAAATAATGAATTTTCCAGGGACTTTTTTTTAAACAGGAAAACAACCAGAATGAGTGGGAGGCACACGTAAGGGGGACTGTGTCATGAAAAGAACCCACAAAAATATGTGAATGCCCAGGAACAAGTGTGCTATAAAACACTCACCTGATGATCCTCAATATCTTGCCACTATTCCTCAGCAGGGTTAAGATTTCTTTTTGCATCAACAATTTCCTTGTATTATTTGTAAAGCATTATTATTTCCCCCTTGGAGTAACTTGGGCCTCATCTACACCAAGCAGGATATTGCACTATGAAAGTGGTATGAAAGCGTTATATAAAAGTCAGGAGCCACACCAAGAAAGATACAGCAGTATGAAAATGGTGTATGGAACATGTCGGTGGGCCTCAACAGATATCAGTGCACTTCAATACCACTATAAAACCGTAGTGTGGCTCCTGCCTTTTATATATCGCTTTCATATCACTTTCATAATGCAATATCTTGCTTGGTGTAGATGAGGCCTTAGTAACCTGATAAAGGGGCTCATGTTGACCACCCCACATGCAATCAAGCATGCAATCTATGCATGTTTAGACAGAAAAAAGTCTGATAACTTCCAGTATTCCCCAGCCAGTGCCTTTACTCCATTTTTTTCCAGAATTTTCACTTGTTCTCACTTTTACTCCATTGTTCCAACTTCTATCCTCAGGACACCCCTTCCTTCCAACTCTGTTTTAAATACAAGTATATTACATTCTCAGATCTCAGAATACTGTACTCAGATCTCTGAAATGGGGCACCTGTTTTTGTCGGGGATGATAGAAATTTCTTGTATAATTTTATTGAAAAATATCCTAGTCATAATGAAAAACAGGACTTCAGTGTTGTTAAGCGGTTGTACTTAAAGCCCACACAAACACAATATTTTGGATTTACGTAAGTGTCCCACACTAAAAAATTATCTAGTTATATAAATAATAGCTGTCTGTCTTTTGGGAAGAAGATGGGAGATAATGCACTGGAGATGCATTGTCTCCACTAGGGGTGTTCCGAGCAAGTCTGCTCTTCCCCAAAATCCGGGGCGGAGCTCTGATGAAGCGATTCTCCTCTCCAATTTTCAGAGGGGGTCCATCTCCCCATATCATCAGTTTACCCATAGAAAACCGTTCCCACCACTCAGCGTAATTGGATAACACCAGGTTCTAGTATTATGAGAGATCCTAGAGATCCACTGTCTCCACACCATGCATGCATAATTTTATAAATTTCTATCATGTGCCCTTCTCTTTACTCAGTGTTTTTCTATGCTAAAAGCTACAAAACATTGTAACCGTTCCTCATTGGGGAGTTGCTCCAGTCCTTTGATCCATTTTGGTTGCTTTTTCCTGCACCTGTTCCATCTGTACAAAACCCTTTTTGAGGTACGGTGACCAGAACTGTAGGCATTATTCCAAGCATGGTTGCATCTTAAATTTCTATAAAGACATTATGATATTGGTACTTTTATTTTCAATTCCTTTCCTAATGAATCCCAAAATGGATTAATCTTTTCCATAGCAGCTGCACAACAGGTTGCCATTTTAATTGAGGTACTCACCATGCCCCCATAATCTGTTTCTTGGTCAGCACCACAAGTTCGGACCCCTATCAGCATTTGTGGAGCAGCTGCAGGCAGACCCTACACTGATTGTGTGCGCCGCAGCTGGGGCACATGGGTGCCATGGCTGGCATAGCTGGGATGGGGGCAACAGGACCTGGACTGCGACCAAACCATTGGGCCGATGTCCAGTTATCAACGCTGCCCATGGGTGCGGTCCCTCCGATGAGGTCCTCATGCTCCTGACTCCTTCCACAAGCTGGAAACGAAAGAGGCCTGGGATGCGTGCAGGGCCTACCTTTAAGAGGCGAGCCCCTCCCATGCCTCACCTTCCAGGTGGAGCACGTATGTCATCTTTCCACCTCTTCCCCCTGCAAAAGCCTGCCCCCACCCTAGCCGTGCTGGCAGGGCGGGAGAGGGACCTTCGTGATGTCAGGGGAAGTATATGTTGGGGAGTGGGAGCACGAACATGCCTTATTTCCCAGTTCACCCAACTTGCCTCCTCCCACCATCGGTGCTCCCAGCCCTTTATACAGGGTTGTAATATTCCAGTGTGGCCTACATCCATCATGCAGTTGACAGAATAAATCAAAGAAGATGAAGCAGCAGCATCAACAGCAGCAGCATAGGTCAATTGTGTGTGGCTGATTTCCCAAATATAATCCAGGACTCAACCCCATGATCTGAGCCTACACAGATTGGATTGCATGTATGTACAAGAGGGAATGGGGGAGGGAGACAGGCAGGCAAAGATTACCTCAGGCCCTTGTTCCAGCTAGACTGCCCCTCCTCACACCCACACACAGACCCATTACCACAAACTGTCCTGTGGGAAGGACCCCAGAAGAGAGCAGAAGTCAGGAAAGCAGGCAGAGATTGCTTCAGGCCCCTGCTCCAGCTGGATTTTCCCTCCACTCCTTCACAGGTCTTTCCACCATCAACTGCCCTTTGTCAGACAAATCCTTATGAGTTATTTATGCTATTATTTTATGATGCCTTGTATTAATGTATTGTTGATTCACTTGTAAACTGCCTGGTGGGATGTTATCTCAAAAGGAGGAAGATAAATAATGGCAATAAATAAAGGAATGTAGGGCCCATTGAAATATCATGTCCCTGAATAAGTGACCAGTGGTACTGGAGCCAGTGAAAATCTTCTGGGTGACTGGGGAGGGAAGGCATTCTCTTGCTGCCCACCACATGAAGAGGAACCATCACTGAAAGCATCCAGCAGTGTGGTTCGTTGACCGTTTTTAGTAGAAGTGGCAAAAATATTTATATTCTTTTATCACCGTATTTGCTATGAAATAGCCACTGAGTTTATTTGGGGGAGGGGGCTGTGATTTGCTTTTGTTTTTTCCTGTTATGTAGAAGTTCCTAAAATTCAAATCTAACATTTCTATTCAACTGCTGCTGCTGCTGACACAACCCAACCTCCTATTCAACCATAATAATATACTCATCCTATCAACTGAAGCAGAATGTGAATGGCCCCTTTCTTGCCTTTGCTTTACACTTTATAAAATGTTCTGTTCCATTGGCTAAACAGGGATTTGAAGTGGTCAGTCAAAGCTCTTCTTCTTACTTTTCAATTTTATGGTCCTATTTCATTACCCATCTTTTTGTGCAATATGTCATTTCACATTATCTGTATTTTTTTCATATTTTACAGAATGTCACACTTAAATTGATCAAGCTTCCAGAGCACTGAATGCTGCCTCTTGTATCTTGACTATTGTTTTAAATCACCTACAGAATGACAATGAACACTGACATTCCAACATTGCATTTTCATTATACTTCTCCCCCCCCTCCTTATAATGAAAATGTTCCACCTGTGATGGGAGGTGCTTTTCAAAGTTTGACAGAGACATACTTTGGTGAACTAAGTAAGAGTAAAAATGTTCTGGTGTTTGCTTATGCAACCATTTAACTGCAATTCTAAAACATATTTACTTCCTTAGAGCCGAAAGAGTCTGATGGTGTTTTTTCCCTATACGTCAAGATATGCAATCCTGTACACCAGGGTGGGCGACATCCAGGTGTGGGGTGGGCAGCTGCATTTCCCCCTGGATCTCACCAGGTGCCACACCTCTGCCTCCACTTGTGCCACTGTCACCCTGTCCAAATTTGGTGGTATATCAGCAGGGGGTGGGGGGGGGGGAAACCAGTGGAAGCTGGTGGCTCAGATTTTGGTGGGGAGCTATCTAAAGGAGCTATCCAAGCTGCTGAACCCATTTTGGGGTTAGGGTTCAATACCTTGGACAGCTACTTCTGGCTGGTTCCGACTGGTTCTGACTGAAACCCAGAGAGGATTCACAAACCCCACCAAAATCAGAGCCGCCAGCCTCCACTGAAAAAAGCCTCCTTTACAAAATAAACTGGTGGGTGCAAAAAGAGGGTTATTTTCCTTTAAAGTAGTCCCATTTACTGCCACTGCCACCAAACTGTCACACTTTAACAGCAAACTGTTGATTCTCATTTTAAAGGGAGCTTCCCCCCTGCCATCATGATGTTGAATTTCAGTGGCACAGCAGCAGGTCAAGTCAGGACCTAAAAAGGCCAGGGGTGCTGCATGCAGTAGGGCTGTGCAAGCCTCGGACCTCGAATTTGGAAATCTGAATCACGGAGGTTAGATCCACCATAAAATGGCCTCCGTGATTCGGATTTCCGAATCTGAGGCCCAAGGCTTGCACAGTCCTAGCATGCTTCAGTGGCTTCTAGCCACGATGGCTATCTGCTACCTCCATAATGTCTCCGAACAACAGTTGTTGGGGAACATAAGTACACCCATATCCTGTTTGTGGACTTCCCAGATGCATCTGGTTGTCCATTACGGGAGCAGTATGCTGGACTAGGTAGGCCTATGGTTTGATCCAGCCAGGCTCTTCTTATGGTCTTATGTTTGCATCTAGTTATAATGTAAGTATTATAGGAGATGGAGAGAATGGACTAGAGATTCCAAGGCTAAAGACCTGTGACAAAGAATCCTCTCTTCCCAAACTGGGCAAGGCCCTTATACTAAGTAAAACTTGTTCTAGTTGGAAATATATGTTGGAAGAACAAAATGCAAGATTCTTGGATGCTTTTCCTGCTTTGTATCACCAACTGAAGTACAGCTATATTGCCAGTGTGCTTGGGGCCAATTAAACCATTACAGACAATTTATGAAACCATTACAGGCAATGCATGTCCATATGGCAGGAGTTCCACATAGAGGTCACCCCCACATACCTCTTCAGATCACATGGAGAGTCTTAATGTGGCAGTACCCGTGGTTACCAGCTATGCATATTTCTTACATGGAGCCTCTAGATATCATGATTCCATTCCTATGGCCAAATTTTCTTTGTGTCCCCCATTCCCCTGTTGTTGTTGTTGTTGTCAGCAGCATAGTAATAAAAATAGTAAGCAAAGTAATGAAGTTACAGTCTCTCCCCAAGGAGACCTATCAAAAGTTGGGATTATTCATTCTATGGTCAGGCATAATTTTGTAAAGATCAGGAGCCAGACTTTGAACAGTATTTGAGCAATATTAGGTTTCCTTAAGCATTTTAATCTATAGGTTACACTTTTTTTACAATATAATATTTTTAGAGGAGATATGTAAGCATAAGTTAGACAGAAGAAAAACATATCACTATTTTGATTTTAACTTGGAATTTTAGAGAGTTCTATAACATTGTTATTGTTTGCTTTGTTCATCACCATGGGCATTCCTTAGAAAGGCAGTAAACAAATTCTATATTAAAAAAATCATAAAACAAAACATAGTGAAAAGCCCCATCCATGACCAAATAAAAGAATAAGTAAAACAAAAAACAGAATATGAGCAATGCTCTTCATTTGCTTGTGCAAATCTGAAGCAAACAAAAATCGATATAATTAGCATTCACTCCTGTTGTACAACTCCTCAAAGGAAACTGGTTGTTTGCTACAATGCCATCTAAGTGCATTGTTTCCCTTTTTGATGGTATTGGCGTCCTTTAAAAATTATGCGCCAACTGAATGTGTTTCAGTTTTCCAATGGATATTTCTCAAAACAATTGATAAATGTAATAGATGATCAACTGAACAGCACAAAAACAATTAGCTACCTGGCTTTTAATTTCTTACACATTAACATTGAGCGGTCAAAATAAGAGGTTATTTGGGAGTGATTATTATGATTGTAATCAGGGCTGGCACTTGTGACACTTCAAACACGCAACCACCAACAGTTCCTTTACAATGAAAGAGCTCCCAGCACAACACATTTTAATAGTCAGAAGAGTTGTGAATTCGCAGCTTTGCACAGCAGGTGTAGCAGCACATCTTTGCACCCCTAAATACACATGCTCATCTAATCTGACAGATTAGACAATGGCACAAAAAACATCACTGATGTTTAAACAAAGACTTCATCTCCAATGAGACAAAGCATTTTTGCCCAGCCTAATGCCATTAATAAGTTTTCCAAGTCGAAAACAATGAATATTTTCTTAATGAAAACCAAACGGAAGCAAGAATGGGGCTTGCTGACATTTTAAAAAATTGTTTTCCCATCTCTTTTCAATATTTACCTTTGCATCATCCTGTAGAAAGGTTTTGTTAATTAGTTGCATCTTGCATGCGGTGCTTGTAACCAAGACAGTGTAGATGCCCAGGGACTATTCTAAGGGAAGATTAAAGATTCATCAAGCAAGGTAGATATCATTTTACTGGGTTGTATCCAGCTAGCACCATTTATTGATGGAATGCCTTCCATCTGTAGAACAGGGAGGGGACAATTTTCCCCTCTTCCCCATGCAGTCCCCTGTGTTCCCCAAAATCTGCTCCAGAGGGTTGGGGGATCAACTAGAGTAGGAACGTATGAGAATTTCATTTTTGCTCACAGAATATATGAGCATGTCCTGTTCAAAGCTCTGAATGTGAGTGCATGCATGTGCCCATTGTAAATAACTGCAAATTGATGAACATATGCTTGCATTTGTCTTATTCCCAAATCACAGTTTGATTTGTGCAAATTTCCTAATTTGCGCAAATTTCCTTAGTAGACTAATTCAGCCCCACTGTTGTCTATGGAGGAAAGTTGCACAAATTAGGAAATTCATGCAAATTTGGGGAGATTTGCACAACTTTAAAGAGATGTGCGCCAATCTGCCATTCGATCGCTGCTCAAGTTGTGTAAGTTTCCCATTCTCGTATACTGAGCAGCGATCGCAAATGCAAATGGGAATCAGGCATGAGACAAGTAGTGACATGATCTTCAAAGAATCCTAGTGATCTCAAACATCGCTTATTCACCCATCTCTACTTTGGAGCAGATTTGGGTGAGAGGGGTGTCAGGACTGCAGGAAGAAGAAAGGGAAAGGAAAATCCCATGTCCTCTCACATGACATTGGATCTTTCTCATTCTTTTTTAATCAATGGGTTGTATCCAATTGTGGGTTTACACTAGTAGAAACCCACTTGTGCAAACGGGCTCTATTATTATTATTATTATTATTATTATTATTATATTATTATTGGTCAGTCTTCCTTACCTGCTGCAGACTCCTGCCTCCTCCTCTCCCCCACCCCTGAAAAGCTGCTGTTAAGAGTTGGGGGAACCTCTTGAACTATATGGGATATGACAGAAAAGGCTGCAGTAGTTAGGGAAGATTGGCAAACACCGGGTGCCTTGCCTTGTTGGAGTAGAAGCACTTTCGGCCAGCACAAAGCCACCACTGCATACAACTCAATAACTTTTTCCAATATAAAATCCAAGTATATTTAGACAGAAGCATCAATGGGAAGACTTTTGTCATCACAGTCACGTTTGGTATGTGTAAATATATATTTTGAAAGGGATAAAGACGAAATATCTCATTAAGTGTTCAATTTAGAAATGGCACATTCCAAAGATAGGCTGAAGATGTGCATGTATTTACCACAAGGGGGTGAACTGGGCATTAATGGATTCTAGAGGGTTATTTGGAGACAGCTGCACTTATCATGAATCAGGAAAGCGAAATAGCAGGCCTGGGGTGCTGTAGGTCAGTTACAAATGCCGACTTCAGAGAGCTATAAATCTCTAGTATTACTCCAGCAGCCACATCTCAGAACTCCCTTCTAGCGTCTTCCTATAATTTAAAGATTATGTAAGGTGTATAGCGAGCGAGTTCGACAAAAATATTAATTTAGAGATAAATCCCATAAATGCTCTGAAGAAGCAGCTTCCATAGTGTAGGATCATCTTCTTGTGCACTTCAAGTAGGAATTGCTGCTAGTTTTGTCAACAGTCGGCGGTCGTGGAAGCTTGCCAAACAAAACCAGGCCTTTCTCGAGAAAATGCTTTCACTTTTATGCCATTGTCAAATATCATCCTGTACTGCTTTATTCCTGATATGCAACATACATGTGGATATATTGTCTTCTGCCGATGATTCCTTGAGTCAGAATCCTTAATCAAGAAATGGAACAGGAAAGCAATTAATTACAGTTCTCTCCTTCTGGCAGGTTCGACAATATTTCTGGCTGTTGTTGATTCTGCATATTGCAAAAGCACTATCCAGCCTTGCAGATGTTTGCTCCTACTGTGAGACTGATGGCTTTCAAAGTTTAGTGTTTACATGTGGAAATGGAAAGCTATTCTGAAAAGTTACAAAACATCACCATCATATTAACTTTTTTTTAATTACTATGAAATTTAAGGGGATATCGTTGTTTCCACTTTATAGAACATGTTGCAGAAAACAAACTTTCTAGGAAGTTGTTGCCTGGGAAGCTTGCCCCATAGCTGGTTTATTGAACATTTAAAATACTGAAGAGGAAAAAAGAATTGGAAGCCACGTAAAAGATTAAAATTGTTTCAGTTAGCAGGAAATGAAATTGTGTTGGCCTTCCCCAAAATCAAATGTACTTTACTACAGATTTGAAGTTACTTCATTCATGTGGCAGGCTCCTATAACACTGATAAACAAATATGCATTTTGGACAAATGTACACATGTGGGTTTCATGGGGTTCCACATATATGGACTCAAATTTCCCCAAATGTGAACAGGCAGTTCTGATACCTAAGTATGCCTTATGTATTCTAAAATATTGCCACATTTGTCTAGACATTTAGAAGCCTTACACCATCTCTTGAGACAGGAAATCTTGTGGCACTGGGGAAAGAAGAAGCAGTCTAAGGGGGAAATGCTATGGTCCCTAGGAAAGCATCCCAAGGGCCATAAGATTTTTCAGATGACACAGAGGGAGATCTGCCCTCAGGCGCCTTCTTCCATCAGAAGCAGAAAGGCTCCACTCCTGTTGCTGTTCTACCATTGGTGCTCCAGCAGAGAGGGCAAAATTGGGTGCTCTAGGTATGTCAGAGAAATCTGCAACTGTTTCAAATGAGTTTGGATTTTTATGAATCCAAACAACAGATTCTGCAGTGGACCAGCTCCTTTTGAGTCACATTGCTTTTACAGGTTTGTACATTAGTGTTTTTTTTTTCACTTTGGGGGTGAATTGGGACAGATCCGACAGATCCAAAGACCTCCTGTTCTCCCAACATGTCCTCAGAATTGGGGGTGGGGGTAAAGTATTCAAGCCCATGTCCATTTTGACCCCAGAAAAGAATGCATCCTTAAATGATCATTATATTGAGTAAAGGTAATGTTGCTTCATAAATTGGGGAGACAGGAAGAATGGCATGTTGGAGCTAGGACAAGAGCACTAAATAAAAGCAGTGTAGGGTTACTCACAAGTGAAAATGAAAGCCTCATCATCATATTTGGCATTAAGAAAATCCATAGATACCTGATGGGAAACCTTTCACTATTGCCTTCGGTGGGCCCCCTACCTAGTTGGCAGGCAGGGCATTGCACTGAACATAACTCCTGGTCCAGGCCTATGTACCGCTGTGTCACAATGCTAATGACTTTCCCCATTCAAACATGTGTACATCAGGGTGGGGCCAGCATTATAAACAGGGTAATACCAGCCAGTACATACCTGCAGGCCAAGAACTCTGCTTGTTGACATCACTTTCTGGGTGGCCTGTTGGTACCCGTGAGTGAAGCTCCTGGCCCAGTTGGAGCTCCTCCACCATGGACTCCTCCTGAATCCTCCATAACATTGCTCTGACTACTTCAAATGCCTGTTCTACTATGAACATGTTCAATCGGTTTGTGCTAATCATTAATAATTTCTCATCCTCAGTTCATATCCTATCTCATAAGGTGATTGTCAGGATGAATTATATACAATATATAAAGAATTGTGTGACCTAGCTAAACCAAAGATTTTATAGATAATCTGAAAATCTGTTAATATTGATTCAGTGCTGAAAACTGGCAATGTTTTTTTCAGGGAAAGCATATGATTCATATATAATGAATCTGTTTGATCCTTATAAATTAGGTCTAGAGGAAGACTGGACAGACATATATTCCAATCTTTACCTTAACACAGATTCTTCCAATAACTAAAAAAGACATCAACATTACGTATTAAACCCCAGATCATTAACTGACATCATCCTAAACTATAGACTGTCACAATCAATCTGCCACATGGACAATCAAGGTATCCCTCATGATGTGTATTGTTTTAGAGCAATCCTAAATAATGCAATTTATCCTTGAATTATACCTGTGTCAGCGAGATGTGGGTATGATCAGTAAAATTACATTGGAAAACCGAGGCCCAGTTCATGTAGTTTTCCCTACATGAGTGCAGCTAAAGATCTTCTTGGGCCAGATGCGTGCAACTTACTGTGATGTTGATGTATAGATACAGCCAGCAGCAATTTCCACAGTCATGGAAGCTGTATCCATGTTCAGCCTGTGTAATCATGTGCATGCATATGAATTGGCCTTGGCTACTGACAATTTATGGACTGTGTGATCTGGCCTTGAGTTACTAGATACAAATATACTTTCTTTCATGGATCAGCAAGTGGAGATACTTGGACTGGGTAAATTAATTGCTCCCCACAATTCTTGCTCCCTAGAAAGTTTCAGGGAGACTATCTCAAAAACTCACCACTTACTTTTCTGCCACTTGTATGAGAGACTGTAATCCTTCTAAAAGACTATTTCAAACTGGTTATCCTGACACTAAAAGGGAACCAACTTCCAAAGCTACCAGGCTTGACATCAGAAGGTGGCACATTTGATAGGTTGGCCAATTAAACGTTGCCAAAAAACAGTAGCATCACACACCCACACACCCAAAAAAGGACAAAAGGAGACACCAATTTGCATAACATTTGCCAATCCTGAAATATGTGTGCAACTACAAATTTAGAAATAATAACCATAATGTAAATCAAAATACAATAAATCTCACCATAGTGAGGAAAACTGACCAGGTGACTGAGATGTGCCTGCTCAGTCCACTGTCCTGGTGCTAACTGTTGGGCAACTTCAAGGCCTGTGCTCTCCCTTCTTAGAGGCCTTTTACTTTAAACCAGATTGGGGCTAGGTAGCTCATCAATAGAGGACAAAAAAAGGGGAGAAGCAGGTTCTCAGGATGCTAAAATACTTTATTTCAAAGCCCAACACGCTTTGGCCTGTGTTATTTTTAAGGCCTTCTTCAGGAGGTTGATAAGAGATGTCTGCAGAAATACTCCTAACAAGATTATAGTTTCTTACGATAATTACCGGCGAGTCGCCAGTAATTATTGTAAGGGACTCTCATTTTGGTAGGAGTATTTCTGCAGACATCTCTTATCTAGGGTGACCAGAGAAAATCCAGGTCAGGGCTCACGTAACTTTAACAGTTGTAGAGAAAAGGGAATTTCAGCCAGTGTCATTTGTATGCAATTCGTTCCTGGTGAAATTCCCTCTCATCACAACTGTTAAAGTTGCAGGGGCCCTGCCTTCTTTTGTATATGGTCACTCTAGTGTAGTGCCTGTAACTTTAACTGTTGTGATGAAGAGGGAATTTCACAAGGAACTAATTGCCTACAAATGACACTGGCTGAAATTCCCTTTTCTCTACAACTGTTAAAGTTACATGAGCCCTGACCTGGATTTTATCTGGTCAGCCTACTCTTATCAACCCCCTGAAGAAGGCCTTAAAAATAACACAGGCCAAAATGCACTGGGCATCCTGAGAACCTGCTTCTCCCCTTTTTTGTCCTGATTTGGATGCTCTCTTCCTTTTGGTTTTTAGTTCATCAATAGAGGGCATCTTCAAATAGTAGACTATCTACTGACAGCACTAGAAATAGAGGAGTGTCATCTGTAAACTAGGACAAATGTCCACCCAGAGAGCTTTGGCTCTGGGGCAGTATAGAAATGTAACAAATAATAATATAGAAATGTAATAAATAGTAATATAGAAATGCAATAAATTAGGCTGACCATCTGAAAAGGAGGACAGTGCTCATATAACTTTAACAGTTGTAGAGAAAAGGGAATTTCAACCAGTGTCATTTGTATGCAATTAGTTCCTGGTGATATTCCCTCTTCATCACAACAGTTAAAGTTGCAGAGCCCTGCCTTCTTTTGTATATGGTCACTCTAGTATAGTGCCTGCATACAAATGACACCTGCTGAAATTCACTTTCCTCTACAACTGTTAAAGTTATATGAGCCTTGTCCTCCTTTTCAGATGGTCAGCCTAAATAAATAATAACTCAGGACAGCTGTCATAGGGCCACTGCTGCTGACGCTGCTGTCCTTGGGCCTCTTTTCAACTGCTCCAATGAGAACCAGGCAGCCGCCATTGTAATTCCCCTCAATGTTCTGCATTAGGGATAGGGGGCATTTTTCAGCCTGAAGACCAGATTCAAGTTTGGAGAAATTCTCAGGGTCTGCATTCCAGTAGGGTGGGTAGGGCTGAAGGCAAAGCCGACAGGGCCAAAGACAATAGGGGGGTGGGAGCAAAAATACAAAAATGCCAGCATATTGGTGCTTAAGTCCTTATTGTAGAAACTGAGCCTAGGAGAGCCTTTTCCATTTTTTTAAAATGGGAGGGGGGGCGAGGAACTGCACAACAGCCAGGAAACAGCAACAGGTGGAGGGGCCAGGGGGAGTGGCATGGCTGTCTGGGGGACCCCAGAAGTCCAATTTGGGACCCAGAAGGTCCACATTTGGAAGTTCCCCACCCTTGTTCTGGAGTAACACTACATTGCAGTGGTACACGGTAAACCATTACATTTGTGTCTGCCAGTCATTTATCAGAGGAGTGCCACTACTATCAACATCAATGCTGTCACCCTCCTCCAATAGGTTCCATCCACCCTCTATGCCCAGCAGAAATAAACAGGACAGAGCTCTCTCAAGCTGACCCCAGCACGTTTTGTTTAACTATTTATTTGTTTTCCCAGCTCACTTCTATGGCTCTGAAAAGTGTTTTTTCGCATTGCTTGTATGTGACACCCCTTTTAACTGTGTGTACAGGAGGTGACAATGGAAAACGGATTTTATTTGTTAAAAATTATTACATTAAGTGCCTGTCCTTGGTGCAATTTTCAAAGAGGAATCAACCAAGTCTTGTGTGGCGATGTGCAAATTTGCAGGCAATTTGAACTGATTTGACTCTTCAGAAGGTTAAGGTAGTTTAATGGTTGAAAGCACATTGCTGCACACACAGCAAGCTGCAAAAAGTCAAAGGGTTAGAGGATTAGGATTTCATTTCCTTTTAGCCATTGCCATGTCTGTTTTCTGTCCAAACTGCTTCTTGTTCATGTTTAACCTATGCTTTTAAAGACGAGTGATCACGAACTTGTAGGCCTCAGGCTTCATTTTAACAAGCCGTCTCTTGCACTTTGGTGTGTAATTTGTCATAAATGTCATAGGTCAGGGTGTGTTAGAAACCTACAGCCAGCAGATGGTCATTAGGACAGTGGTTTATGTTTCAGAATGCAAAGAGATGCATTGTGATATTTACTTGAGTGTGCGAATGTTGCACCTCCCTAGGATGATTCTGAGTTTCTCTGTTAAAAATAAGCCATCATTTGTTACCTTTTTAGATAGAAACGGACAGCAGACAGTGAGGTAGTCTGCTTATCTCACTTGGACAAGTAGCCTAATGTGAATCAATCTTCACCTGTGGATAAACAGTAGAATTTGTTTTCTATTTTAATTAGTTCACCGTTAATTTTGTTTAAAATTTAGCACATAGCACTTTATCTAAAATGCAATAAAAGCTTGGTTGACTTGGGCATGGTCTATTTTTCCTTCTTCTTCTTCTTCTTTTTTTGTACAGCTAACTCCTTACTCCTTTCCACTGGTTACATCAAGAACAAGTACTATGAGCTGTTCTCGTGTGGCAGAGAATTTCAATCAATGTATTAATGGATTTTCATTATGATTTTACCAAGACTGTTCTTGAGGCATGACACTTCCAAACTGCTGCTATAAAAAATGTAGTCTGGTAGTATTGTTGTAAGAAGAAGTGGTACAAGATGTAATTATAAAATTGCAGCTGACTGAAAACATGTCGGAGCTCATGCCTTACGTCCTATTTTATTTAAGCCGAGAGAGGAATACAATATAACTTACATATTTAGATGTACTTACCTGTTTCTAAATTTCAATCTATCACCCAGTAAAGCTGAAATTAGGCAGATCAATGTCCTGATCTTCTAGATCAGGGGTGGGCAACTTGTGGCCCTCCAGATGTTTTGGGCACTATCCCTCATCAACCCTAGCCAGCATAGCCAATTGTGAGGGATGATAGGAGTTGTAGACTAAAACATCTGGAGGACCACAAGATGCTCACCACTCTCTAGACATTTATGGCATTGGCAATGGGGAGTGACTTATGAAAATATTGCTACAGTAGAATCCCTACCATGACAAGTTGGGCAAATCCATCCCATTATGCCACTTGTCAGCTACAGTCCAACAATGAACAAATATTAGATGGCAAACATGTGCAGACAGAATTGGTCCTGCAGTGGCCAAAAGAATTTTGGATTGCTGTGTGGGGAAGGCTTTTCCTCTTTCCATTCCACTCTTTTGAATTAATCAACTTTTACCATAATCTGCCAGTGGTAGCTGTCGCTGGCATAGCACTATCACCCCATGCTGCTGCATATGCATAAACTGATACATCTAAATTGCAGTGCAACACATTGGATTAAACACAGGTGAAACCACTAACTTATATTTTTCAGCAATGTGGCTATGTGAAGCTGCCTTATACTGAATCACCATTGGTCCATCCATTGTTTACTGTTGCCTAGCAGTGGCTCCCCAGAGTATGAGGCAGAGATCTTTCCCATCCTCTGCTGTCTATCTGATCTTTTAACTGGAGATGCCAGAATTGAGCATGGGACCTTGTGCATGCAAAGCATGTACTCTACCACTGAGCGATGGCTCCTCCCCATTAAGCATTAATGGTAATCACTTGTTTCTTTATCTTTGCAAACAATAAACATAACAAATGCTCACTGAAAATTGGCAATTCCTGCCCTCCAGACAGTTACACTGAAAACTCAATAAACTATCAGAATGTTAACTTTTACATAAACTGTAGCCATTGCTGCACAATGGCTAAGTGCTGGGGAATTAATCTTTTGTGATCCAAAACTTTCTGAAAGTAGTGATGGTCCTTCTGTCTTCTTCAATGGGTTTCTTTAGAGCAGTATTTTAAATAGAAGGAATACAGAAATGTCCAATACGAAGCTTATGAGGCAAATTAAAAATGGCAAACTCCCTGCATTTGGACTGGATCCATTCACTTTTACAAAAATCTTTATCAAATGTAGTGGTTCAGTGAGCTAACATTTGTTGTATGCTACCTATTTTTCCCTGGTATGGTTCCCTGAGAAGGTTTTGAGACACTAGAAGAACTTTCTACAGTGAGGACTGAGGGAGTGTTTTTCTAACTGTAAACTATCAAATATTTGTCCATTTAAGTAGCTGGTACGCTTACATTTCTTTTTAGAAACGATAGCATGGATCCATTCTGCTCTGATAGTAGAACTGCCATCCATGGCCAAAGGAACACATATACAACATGTAATTAGTACCTGATTTGTTCCAGTGTGAAAAAGTGACACTGTGGATTAAAACTGACTAGATTTCAAAAGAACCCCTACAATCCCAAATGATAAGACTGTATTATTTCTCCACGCAGTAGCATATCTAGTTGGTATGAAAACATCTTCGCTGACCACTTGTCTTCAGAGATGGCTTTTAAAAGGGGGAGATATATCTTTATTTTAGTGAGCGTGAAGTAAATAGGACTCAAAATGGAAGTGGCCCTAATTGATAAATAGGAGACATAATAGCTGTAAATATTTTAAGCTTTATAGTTTGGATGTATTGGTAAGGAGCAGCTATTAGCTTGTTTCTGTGCTGGTAAATTCCTGCATAGTTCACAATGCAATAGTATAAGCTGCACCACTGTGAGTGGAAACAAAAGAGCCCCAAGCAGCCCCACCCTCCGCCATTCTCTTCTGCGACACCCCCCTTGTC
The DNA here is from genome assembly GCA_029215795.1 of Anniella stebbinsi. Lineage (NCBI taxonomy): Eukaryota > Metazoa > Chordata > Lepidosauria > Squamata > Anniellidae > Anniella > Anniella stebbinsi. The sequence continues at coordinate 49,013,876 of JARDYH010000002.1, forward strand.
CACAAAACCCCCTTTCAATTATATTCTTTGTAGGCAATGTTTACTTTTTCTCCATTCAAGCCTCTGCTCTCTTGTTCCCTCTCTTCCAGGCAGCCAGCTAGCTGGAGCCAGAACAGAGGGTGAGGAAGGAGGGAGGGTGATCCAAAGCGAGATGCAAACAAACTACACTAAAACTAAGTTGAAACCCTTCTAAACGCTGCATCCCCCACTAAGTCAGTTCTCAATAGGAGTCTTCCACTACCACACCAGTAGCTGTAGTGCTGCTCTTCCCCCGATCAGCTCTCAATTTCCTGTATCTAAACACTAGAGCAAGCTACCTGATCGCATGAAGTGGCAACTTGCAAACATTTTCACTGCCTCAATACAGAGCGCCTTTTCGAAAGACTTACCGGTATTTTCAAACTGGGTGTTTTTGAGAAGAGTGACAGTATTCATCTGCAACACACAGCAGCAGCCAGAGAAAGGAGCTTTCGCTGTTCTCTGTTTGTCTCAGGGTTCCAGGCTGGCTTCAGCTTTTTGCTTTGTACAAAAGTCGATTTCCCTTCGTGTCTGAAATGTAATACAAAGTGCATGTTCGATTACACTGCAAAAGCTGACAAGCGTACACTAAACTGACAACACAAGACAAAGAGATGGTGGTTCGTAAGGTTTCCAGGTACAGATTGTCAACTATTACTATTAAAACAAAAAAACAAAAAAACTAGACAATAACTTTGTTGTATTCCTGGACCAAATTAATCAAGCTACATATATGGACAGTTTCAATGTGATTATTCATGTGTCACTTACATAAGTGTTCTTTGTTAGACCTGGAAAACAGGTCTAGGGAAGCAGTTTAGCTTGACTATGTGATATTACTATCTGACATACTGGATAGTAGGTAAGATATATAGGAAGGCATTTCTTATATGTATAAAATAATATCTATAAATAATAAATATACTTCTCCATTGAGTATTCTCTTTGGAATTGCCCTTTTTAATCCCAATTAAAATAGTTTTGCGTATTAACAAATAGTAATGTTTTCAGCAAAGAATAGGCTTGTCTAGCACTTCCATTCTGAAAGGACAATTTTTTAGATGAAAAGATTTCCCCTTTAAAGAGTAGCACCTCAAATGGTGGGCAAAATGAGTGCAAGCTTAAAGGAAGATAAATCTCAAAAAGCTCAGGTACTCAACATGAACTATATGGTAATAAGCATTTGCTTGGGATAAAAATAGAAAATTACAAAAACAATATGCACACACACACATATTCTGGAACAGAATTATTTCTAAAATATCTGTATTTTATTTCTCAACCCCCACCCCTCTCCCTGTGTCTACAATCTATAGACTTGCACAATGGAAGGGATCAATTGTCCAAATAAACCAGGGTCTCAAGAAATCTCTGGATTTAAGCTGCAGTCCTGAACACGCTGACTAAAGCCTTGTGCCCTTCAGATGCGTTGGACTACAACTCACATTGGCTCCAGCGAGCATGACCAGTGGTTGGGGAGGATGGATGTTGTAACCCAAAACCTCTGGAGGATACCAGATTAGGGAAGACTGTACCAGGGAGTAACATACATTCCACCCAACACTGTGGAATTTACTTCTGAATAAACATTGTACTACACATAAACATTTGGGAGATAAAATTTTCCTCCTCCACATATTCTTTCCTAAACTCGGCAGCTACCACTGGATCCTTCTGCAAGCTGCTTCTATAGAAGCTGTTTGGAGAAGGACCAACAATGCTGTGGAGAGACATGTTGTGGAGAAAACAGTAAGGCAAACGGATGGATAGAGAAATCTTCTTCTTCTTCTTCTTCTTCTTCTTCTTCTTCTTCTTCTTCTTCTTCTTCTGTCCTACTCATCTACCAATCACAAATTGTTACAAGTTCTCACACTTTCATATATAAAATGCTTTTATATATAATACTTCTATTGGCAAAGCACCCAGTGCTGAAAGCTAGTTCTATAATTGTTAAACAGTTATACAGTCTAATACAAAATAATGTTAATTAAAATATTATTTTGGTTTTATTGTATTTATCAACAATCAAAAAGTCAAAGGTGGCCATTCTCCAACCTTATTCTCATGTGAAACGTAGCTGTCACCTGCTGAAATTAAAATCCACCAATCACTGGGTGAGTAATGTCACCACAGACTACATCTGCTCTCGCTAAAGAACATCTGCATTCCAGCCATTGTGGAACTTAAAAGCTCCAATAAATTTAGTCCACTGGTAAATGGAAATGATGTGTTGTAAGAATGTGGATTTCTGCAGATGTGTAACCGTTCCATTTTGCAGCTCGGGTCCTACTGGATGCCAGGTTTGAGCTTCTGACCAGGGTGAGGTGAAGTCTGCTTGATAGCCGAATAGCATCATAGAACAGAGTGATGGAATTTTACTTTCACTGTCTTCATGAAGGGGGTTTCCCTGTGATGAAGGGAATGAAAAGTACAATATAATATTCTCTAGAATGTGGCAGGAGGGTGGAAAGATGCCTCAAATCTTCATGTGCTGCTTCCTGAGTGGGACATTTTAGTCCTTGTGGCAAATGGGATGTCCCTGTGGAATTTACTGTAAACTGCCCTGAAAAGAAAGGGATTAAGAGCTTTCAAAGGTTGGAAATGTAACAAAAGAAGTACTTTTATGATGTAGCAGCATAAAATAAGAAGCTCTATTGTGCAATTGATTGCTAAAGATCTTTGAATTGAACAGCCTACATTGTAGGCCTCGTTCCCTGAGGGTTTGGAGGCTGATACAAAATGATATGTCTACACTAGAAAAAGAGTATAGCTCTCATTTAGGGGCAAATAAGAGATTATTGGTTTGTTTCTACATCATTTTTTCCACACCTACTGAAAAGTGGCCTGTAGGGAGATTATACTCTAGTGAAAGTTGCTGCTAATTAAAACAAGTAATTAGTGTTCCTCCAGGCTTTGCGGTTTCACTCACTTTTGCCCGCCAGACAACATTAGTTTAAAAGCAATCCAATTTCTAGCAATAACAGACTGTAAAAAAGTCATTTAACAAGTATATAAGTGTAAGGTTACAGTTCAGCCTTTGATTTATCTCTTCCTCGCTATTTAGAAATGGCATGCCAAAGTTTGTGGGTGCATGGGTTTGGAGAGAGAGCAATTAAACATTTCAAAAATAATTTTTGATTATTTTTAAACCATTAAAATCCAGTTCATTTCCAAGGATATCATGAATTTTATAAGACAGTGTTCTGAACTACATTTATGACGCCAGAATTGGATTTAATGCAGATTCCTTAGAGCAGACCCACACTTAGCATTTTGTAAACAGATCATTTCATTAAGTCCTTTTGTTCTGGCTCCTGCGTCTGCTGAAATGGAGACTTGTTATTGACTCTAACTCTCCTTGACATGAATAGAAGCAGTTAAGTTTAACATATTGCTGCTTTAGGCTGTCATGAGACAAAAATGATTATGTATATGTGTTGTTGTTTATCCAAAGCACTTTGTAACCTGCACAGATTAATCTAAAGGTTCAAATGCTTAAACGTTAAAGGGTTGTGATGGTAAAGAAGAGAGAAACCTTGAGTTGAATATTAGCTTCTTACCTTGGAATTGTTTACGGTGCTGCTATCATTTCATAATTGGCTCTCATTGACCTTGTGTTTCAAACATGTTTTACATTAGAAAGATTTTGCTAGAGAAAGACAAGTATATACCACAATGCATGCACAGAAATGATGCTGCTAATGTCTGAACACACACACACTCCTTGAATGTTTTATATTCCAGATGTTATGCCAAGTTCACAACCTGCAAATCAAAGGTAATAATTATGGGCCACAGTCCATTGGCACATCTCATGGTCAAAATCAAATGAAACGGGTGGCAGTGTCTAAAAAAAAAAAAAAAAACACCTCATGTCAAAATTGTTCCCCCTGTAATTCAAGAATTTCCTTCTGTTTTGAAGAAAGATACAGAGATTTTTCAGTTCAACCAGTGGGCACTGATTTTTCTTTGGAGCATAGTTTACCTTGTGTTTCTCTTGAAGGATGAAGCTAGAAGAAGGAAATATGATTCCTGATAAGGTAGCAAAACATTTTACACAGAACAGAAGATGGTTTAGCAGTCACCACTAGAAGGGCTGTAGTACAACACAAAAAATATCATTTACAAGCGATTTCCCCCCCCCCCTCAAGCCAGATACCACTAGAAAAATCTGTTCAATGGGACATATTTCTTTCACAGCCTACATCTGAAATGAAAAGAGACTTTCCTATCGCAAAGGGAAAAAAGAGCAGGAGGAAATATCTGTGCCTAACCATTTCACCATTTTTTTCACCCTGTCAATTTTGGATGCACTTTAAAGAGCATCATTCATCAGGGGTTGTTTACCAATATCCCTGATCATGTACATTGGAATATAAAAAAATGTGGGAAAGGATAACTTTGTGGCACAGATGTCTAGTAATGTGGCATTTTACATGCCATCTAAAATAATAGTTGAAATGATTGTGATTATTTTAGTTGGCTATACTAAAAAACAGGTCAGTGTAAAATTATATTTGGTTTATGTTTTCCTCCCCCCCCCACACACACCCCTTCTTGATATGTTTAAATAATGTAACATTGAATAGCTTCTATAATATATTGCGTGCAGTATTATACTCAATGGACCTGGTTTGCTCAGTTGCCTTTGTACCCCTGCCCATACGTAAATGTATTTTCCCCAAATGTATTGTTTGCATGCTGGAAAGCCAAGATACATACACACACACACACACACACACACACACACACACACGGGTTTCTGTTCTGGTTTAATTGGAACACTGATATGTAGGGCATAATCCACAAGGAAGTACTCCTCTGTCAGCCTCTTTAGAGTGAATGGGAAAAATGGGATGCTCTTGCACAGCTCCTATTCAAACTGATGAGGCTTGTGCAGGAGATCTTACCAGCAGATTCTGCTCACAGTTTGTACTGATCCTAGAATCTTCTTTTATTCCTTGTATCAGTGTATTGCTGGCTGCTGCTCTAGCAGAGCAGCCCTTAGGGCACCAGAGGGCAGAATGTGCTCTGACATACACGGACAGTAAATCCTTTCTAGATGAGCCAGAACCATACAGGGCTATATAATAGCTCTAATTTTATGTAATAAGCAATATTTGCACAGCAATTCCATTATCAGGCTGAAGACAATTTTAGAAGTAATTTGGGAACCAGGACTGAATTAATGCTGAGTCGGACTAAAGAACAATGTCCTTGTATAATCAAGATTCCTGTCCTAGTTATTTGTGTGTGTTGGGGGGGGGGGGTACATTTATGAATGATTTTAATCGTTCTGCCATTTTGCTGAAAAAAATATTTCACTGTAAGTTTCACACACACTTTAAATGCACATTTATGATGCAGATTCTATACGTTTTTCTTCATTTAGTTGACTTGGCACACACTACTTTATTCCTAACTGCTGCATGAAATGCTTTTCCAGTATCTCAGAATGAACTGAAAACATACTTCCTCAAATATCAGGGGACTCGATCCAGTAAGGGCAATGCATACACAGAGAAGCAGACTGGTTTTGTGCAGGGTTAGGAATTGTGTTTACTGTACATGATACTGAACAATCAGAGCTGTCAGCATAGAAAGTGCTGTTTACTTCATTCCAATCCCCTAGCCCCTTCCTGTCTTCTTTTCTGTTGGAAGAGTACATCTCCTCATCACAAACAAGTGATCATTGTCAGATTGACAAAACCAATAATCTGTTGGGTGGGTGGGTACATGTAGCAGTTCACAAACAGCCCACTGCTACATGAATTCTAGGCTGGAGCACAGGCACTTTTGACTAACAGTAAAGAGAAATTACTCAGACCACTGACGTTAATATTTTCAGCAAAGCATTTGAAACAATTGCCCCCACAAATTATATATATTTTAAAGGCAAAAATATGGGCCCTTAATGAAGGTGTTAATCTCACCAATGACACAAAAAGGCAATACAATGTGAAAGGCTATTATCCATTGTTCACATATGGCATATTGCTAAATTGCTAGCTGTGACTCTTGCATATAGTTTCCTGATCAAAATTTCAGGATATAGCTCCCTTTCCTCCCTTTTTTTCTTTTTGCAGGGGGGGGGGATGTTTTCAAATAAGGGGCAGCCCTCATGTTTTGTATCTAAGGAGGGGGGAAAACTTGTAAAGATAAGGAATATACTATGCTGACAGTGCAATTCTACACAACTCTACTCAGAAGTCAATAAGACTTACTCCCAGGCAAGAGTGCATATTATAGGATTGTCACCTTAAAGATTACTTTATATTAAAAAGAAACAGCACTAATGTAATGTGGCATGGCAGCAATTTATAACTTTCAACTTCTCCAACACCATGTTACTTATATGAGCAAAAGGTTAATGAACCTAGTTTAGGAATGTAGTTTTGCTTTATATTTCATTATTTATTTATTTTAAAAATGCAATATCTTACCATTCTCTGGGGTTGTTTTTCAGCAAATTTTCCTTCCAAATAGAATCTCCTATCAATACTTACAAATACTTCACTTAAATAATGCATACTCTTGTTTCCTGGGATTTTGCTTTCATTTTTTTCAAAGTTGATTTGCTTCTTTAAACATTTTTATGCTACTATTCATGAAATTTCATAGCAGAGTCAAACACTAACACAGCAACCAATAAAACAAACAACCACATCAATAACCCAATAAACAACATCCCTAATAAAAAGAGCAGTAAAATCAGCACAGTAAAATTAGAGCAAACTGGATTAAAAAATAAAAAGCACTCTGAAAGGATGGTCTTCAACAGTCTTTGTAGGAACAGCAAGGAAGAGGCTAAATAAGCCCCTAAATTCCAGAGGTTAGGAGTAGCTACAGAGAAGGCCCTGCTCTTTGAAGAATAGGGGTGGGGAAACATTTTCAGCTTTGGGGCCAAATTCTAATTTCAGAAGGGTCTCAGGGGTAGCATTTCAGCACTGGGTGGAACCAAGAACACAGGGGTAGGGGCTAGATGAAGTAGACTGGACTGAAGCAAAGTGGGTGGGGCCAGGTGTACTTTGTACCAATTTGGACTTTTTCTCCATTGACACTAATAGAGGCTTCCCCTCCTTCAGTAGTGGGGAATGAGGGGAGGGCATAATTTCAGCTAGGAGAGATTTAAACCTCCACTATCTGCAATGCAATAATCCTGCTCCACACACTTTAAAAACAAAGTGAGAGTCAGCTGCACACAACCTATTTAATGTATGATGCAGTTTGATCTATAGCTCTACACAGAATGGGACATGGAGCAGGACTTCCTCAGAAGATCTTAAGTAACTGGGGGGGGGGGGCTCATATAGGAGGAGACATTCCCTGAGATATTCAGGACACTTCAGACCAGTACATTGAATGGGCCTTAGAAACAAATTAGCAGCCTGGGCAGTTACTTCAAGAGATCCGAACTCCATCACCTGTCAAAAGATGGCCTGCTACTTTCTGCCCTAGCAGAAGTTTCCAAGCCATTTCAAACACAGCCCCGTGTAGAGAAATTTTACAGTAGTTCAATTTAAAACAGGCTGGCTGGCAGACAAATAAGCAGAATTCCAAACAGACCAGTATTTTACATTTAGGGATAACTTAATTTGTGCTTAATATTGCAAATTCCAAGCTGTTGATGTGCTCAGGTTGGCGTATTGTGGGATGGATTGTCGTGACTAGGTCTGTTCCCCTTAGGTAGGGAAGGAGTTTCTGGCTATCAATTGGAATCAGATTCTTAAGCAGAAGAAGTAGCTCCAGGAACGTACCACCTTACATACAAAGTGTGTGTGTGGGGAGGGTGATTCTCACAGGCTCTTCACCAGCTGCGGATGAACTTTCACCAGACCTTATCACTGAAAACGTTAACAACACACAGACTGTGGGAAATCATTATCCTTCAGAGGAGGAGGGCACTTCAAGTCTAACTGATTCTAGAGTTCGCTGCAGACTCAAATGCGAGCTAAAGGAAGGTGAGAGAAGATTGGCCCAACTAGCTTCTCACCAAAGGCTTCTTCAGAACCAGCCTCCTTGAAGTTAAACGTTCTGGGAAAAGGCTTTCCCTTTTTCTTGAAAGGACAATTGTCTTGTTTAGTTCACATAGTTTTGCCTAGAGGAAAGTTCCTACAAGTGAGACTTCTCTGGTGGGTAGAGATGTTTATTGCCTGAATAAAGCTTTGTGGATTATGTGACAGACCTCTTTATTGTCTCCCAATAAGGCGGGAGGTTTTAGGAAACACGACATGGATCTAGATCCATGGTTCTGCCAGCAAAACCTCCAGAGCAGATTTGGTGTGTGTGCTTGGGGCTGATGGGGGAAGGGGAGCCCTATCTGCAAGCTCTGCCTTTCTGCTGGTGGATCCAAGGAGTTGGATTGAACTTTTGATCTTTATTTTTCAGCACATTCAACTTGAACACAGGTGTTGGAGCTTGGATCATGGGGGCAAAGGCCCAGGCTACTACAGTTCAGATAATTCTTTTCTTTTTAAGTATTAAAAATTGTATTTTAGATTACAAAAAAGGGACAACCTCTTCTGCCAATGGCCTCTCTCTTTTGAGCCACTCCTGTGGGGTGGTGTAAGGCCAGATCTACACCAAGCAGGATATGACACGTTGAAAACAGCTTAAAAACTGTATATGGAGTGTGTCCTGGGCCCCAAACGTTGACAATACTGTTATAAACCATTTTAAAGCAGTAGTGTAGATCCTGCCTGAGTATCTAGTGCCCTTATACCCATTGGGTCAATGAGTTTATGTGTGCATAGCTCTGTGTTGGATTGTGCATGTGTGAGCCCTATAGACACCCATTGGTCTTAATCGTATGTAGTTGTGGTCATGCTTGCAGTGTCTACATAAGATGCGGAAGTTCTGTTGGGAAAAAAATCTCCCAAGTGAGGCACAGCAGAGTTATTTATATCAAACTATGTCTGCATGCCCTACAAAAATTCACAGAAATGTTATTTTGGTAAACCACGGATTCTTATGTCTTCAGAACAAGCAGATTGCAGACTACTAAAGCTTAGATAACACAAGAATTGCTGTTACACCATGAATAGGTAGCCTCTGTACCATTTTGTTCCTACTGAGTCGATGAAAGAGGGCTATATCATGTTTAGACATCTCTCACTGTTGCTCGTTCATCAGTCTTAGGAACACATGTCTACTGCTCTTTGTGACGTTAGTAAAAGGTTAGTGAATTCCAGCTGCAAAGAAAAGTCTTCTAAAATGCTGATAATAACTTGTATTTTTTTTCTAGAGTTTGACTCTATGGGCAGGACTGAATCACTGTATCTTGAACCAAATATAATGTTATTAAGCTTTGAATATGTTTTTATATACTAAATTAGAGAGGTATGAGGAATGCATTTCACTTTCTGTTTGACCAGAATTTATCCAGTTCACACTACCCAGGACTAAGCACAGACCCCAATGCAATCTGCAGTTGAAGTCCATACATTTCTGAGTTTGTGATGTGATTCATGAAACAAAACAAAACATAAATGCATTTGAAAATGCACATTAAAATGCATACTTCTGAAAAAAGAGAGAAAATGCATAATTTAAAAAATGGCACAGTTGACATATGCATTTGGAAAAATACACACAGAAATAATTTCATATGGAAAGATTTTTAATTGTTGGCAATGACAGGCCCCTCAATAATAAACAAAGGTTTACTTAAATGAATTGCTTTGTAGATTTTATGGTGAGTATTAGCCCCAATGACACCCTCTTCTCCATCCTTCCTCAGTGACTAGACAATCCTACAGAGGAAAGAGGAGACCATCTTTCCTAGCATTTTTTCCCCAGCCCCACAGTCTGCTGAGAGGCAAGTTAACTTCCTTCGTTGCACCAATCAACTCCATATGGAGGCATGGCAATAAAAATATTGTCTTACTTCTTATATATTCATTCTTTCTCATCCCCTGGGATTCAGGATATTCCTGTAAAGCAGCAAGACAACTCAGGCAGCATAGACTTTGGCCTCCTCCACACGAGACGTTTAATGAGCCTTGAAGGCTCATTAAAAAATTTACCTCCACAAGCACGGAGCGCAAAACGGGCGTACAGGCGCGTTATCTCCCCGATAATGCGCATTTTCGAACGCGCGTTAAATAGCGACTTTTATTTTGCTCCGGCCGTTAAAGCGCATTTTCGCGGTGTGAACAAGCGATTACGCGCATTAACTGCTTGTAAAGCGCTTTTTGGACATGAATTAATGCGCTTCGCCGCCTCTCGCCGCCTCTCGCCGCCTCCGGTGCAGAGGGATTAGGAGTAAAAGCGCCTCCGCGATAATGCGCATAATCGCAGAACCGGGCGCAAAAGCGCATCCTTGTGGAGGGGGCCCTTTTTACATTACAACATAAGGAGGAAAACTTGTAACTAGGGATGGGCAAACATGCAATGTCTGAACTCATTGATGTCTCTCTGAATTCTTCCTCGAAGCTTTCTTCATCTTATTTGCAGTCCCAAACATGGGATACCTTTTTTAATTGGGAAAAATGCATATTTTTAAAAGTGTGCAATTTTTACCAATTGAAAAAAAAATGTGCATTTTAATAAATCCATATTTTTCCTGGTCAAAAATTTGCATTTCTCCCATAGGCAAAAATATAAAAATATGGATGGGGTGGATTTGCACAAATGTGCACTTTCAAACACAAATACAGGTTTGGGAAATTATGAAAATTTCCTGAGAATTGCATTCCTGCTCACATTCGCGTTCAGGGTTGCAAATGGGACACATTCATATGATTTGCAAACAGAAATGATTTTTTTGTATATCCCTACTAACACACACAAATTACTTTAAAAAATACAAACAGCAGTGATACAAGATTGCACAGCTTGTGCCGGCTTGACCAATGTTTTGGAGAATACCTCCTTCTTCAAGGGCTCCCTAAAAACCAAAATACATATCACATGCATATATAAGATGTACTCACTCAACATAGCCAAGACCCACAACCTACAGATCTTACACCATCTCTCATCTCTCACCTATCTGCACACAATGCAAGTGGAATAGCGGAACCAATGTAGGTTTTGATACCTTCACAATCCGACGTTATGGCACCAACAGTATAGGATTGTCTCATATCACATCATATATTTTTTTCCAGCGGACTTCTCTCAAACTTCCAGATGTGCCCTGATACAAATGATGGCAGTACAGCTCAATAGCAGTGAATATTTTCAATCCATAGGATCATTGCCAAAGTAACTGAACAATCACATACCAGACTGAAACATTACAGTTGCCAGAAGGAGCACATTGAAGTAACAACCAGCCAACTCTTTTGACAAATTGGTAAAAATGGCTTATTTTCCAACATGGGTAGACTGTGCAGCCCCTCACAAAAGAGACTGTCTTGTAAGTTAGCTGCCAGTCAACTATATAAAAAGGCTATCTGAATATGATATGAAACCCAGTGAATCTGTCATTGGGGTGCATAAGTAAAGAGCTTTTGATATATATATATATATATATATATATATATATATTTCCTGGCAGCATGTGACCATGCTAAATTCTGTTTTGCAATTGAATCCCTCTTGGCTGGATGTGCTTGGGAACAGACAACATTCCCATACGATTGCAACAAACAGTCGAAAATGCATCTGTTTCTAAGTAAACAGTATTGTGCTGTCATGTTGCTTCTGGAGGCTCTTATAGTACAGTTGTGTATTTTTCCTCCTGGAAATATTTCTCTGTGTTTTTGTGTATGTTTTTCAAAGCCCTACATACTGCTTAGGACACATAAGGTGGATGTTCCATAATTTCTTCCACAACTGTCATGTTTTGATCATGGGCTCACTTCTTTATCATGTATAAAATGGCTTTCACTGTACAAAGCACTTGACAGTCCTTATCTCATTCATCCCCTCAGCAAACTGTTGTGTGGGTCAATATTACTCTATTACATAAACTAAAGTAAGATACCAGCTTAGGCTAGATGCATCCCTATCTAGGCAGAGATAGACTGGTGACAGTTGTTCACACTCTAGTAACCTCCCAGTTAAATTACTACGAAGTGCTGTACAAGTTGCTCTTTTTGAAGATGGCTCAGAAACTTCAGATAGTTTTAAACAGAGCTGCTAGACTACTAGGTGGGACTGATCAATATGATGCTGGTGCTTCATCAGCTACACTGGGTTCCAGTCCATTTCTGAGCCCAATTCAAAGTGTTGGGGCTCATCTACACCTAAGGGTGTAGAGGGAGGGAGGGGAGAGGATTGCAGACCTACCTGCTTCCGCGATCCTCCCCCACTGTCTACATCGCCACATGTCATCCTGGAAGGAAAGAGGAATGTCACAGGCACCACGGGCACATTTTTTAAACTGAAGAGGAGCCATGTCACCCCGATCCATGGAAAGGTAAGATGTTTTATTAAAAAAAATCTGCTCCTGCTCCCAAGCATGACTCTCTAACCCCTTGCATTCATTGAAGTCAATAAAGAGGTCTCTTAGGAAAGCAATCAATCTTTTATTTAGCAAATGACCCCTTCCTTCAGCTGAAGGGAGTTTAAAATGTAGAAAGCATTTTGCCCCAAAACGTAATTTAGCTTTGCAAACAACACAGTTGATCCATTCAAGAGCAAGAGAGAGTCACTTCTCAGAGGGATCCAAATCAAGCCTTTTCTGAGCCACCAATCTTTCCGAGCGCTGCCTTTTGACCTCCCTGGTCTGTGCACGCTTTTCCCTCCTATTGAATTTGGCATCTCTGAGGTTGCTTACTCCCTCCCCTTCAGAAGAGGAGGGCTGTTTCTCAGCTGGAGGGCTATTTACATCAGAAGAGATAAACGCTGGGGACGAGGCCATGGGAACCACATCCTCCCCTTCTGGTATGGACTGGAATGTATGTTTGAGTTCAGAATCTGATTCTGAATTAATGTCTGACAGCTTTTCGACCTGTGCAAGGGGTGGGGAATTAGACACAACACCCCTCACCACCATCCTGGGGATGGCGAAATTGCTTTCCTCCACCCCCCATGGGCACGGAGCCACCCGTGCAGCTCCATGCCTATTTTAGCACCCGGAATGGCAGAAAAACTGGGATATCCCTGGTTTCTGTTATCCCAGGGTTATCCTGGGGTTGTCCCCAGGTTATCCCCAGTTGATCCCAGGATCCCCTGTGCATCATGTGGACACACAGGGATGACCTGGGAAAGACCCCGGGATAAAAGCCTGGTGTAGACATGCCCTAGATGTTGACCTTTAAAGCCCTAAATGGTTTGGGACCAGAGTATCCAAAGGAATTTCTCCTCTCATCTGTGCTTGCTCAGACCCTTAAATCATCTGTGGAGGCCCTTCATTGGGTGCCTCCACCAGAAGAATGTATTTATTTATTTAAAACAATTCTTGGCTGTCTTTCATGGCAGAAGCCCTCCCAAGGCAGCTTACCGCAATAACATACACAACAACAGTTAAAATATCAAAAGCGATAAAAACATATACACAACAGAATAGCAATAAAAGCAACAAGAATGAGCAAAAATAAAACCAGCGACAACAATAATAGCAACAACAGCAACAACAGCAGTCATAGCAAGTGAAGGCCATGGTAAAATAATATACTTTCAAGGCAGGTGGCTATAAGAGGGAGGACCTTCACAGTTGTGGCACACCATTTATGGAGTGCCCTCCTCAAGGAGACTCACTGGACACCTACAGTGTTATATTTTGCAGTGTCAGACAAAGACTTGTATGTTTTCTTGGATTTTGTGCATTTCCACCCCACTCCTAAAATGTTGAAATGCTTCTCTTGAAGCTTAGTTACTGACAGTAGGAGCTTTAAGCTACAATACGCTGATATTTTTTACTCCACCCATTTTACCATTGGCCCTGCCCACAGCCGCAAAGTGGTCCTGAGAACTTTTCCAAAATGGAATTTGGCCCACAGACTGAAAGAGGCTGAACACCCCACTTTTAGGGTAATGATGTCATTGTGCCACATGTAGCTGATTGGATTTGGTTGTATAATAATATCATTGAGGGTCAATGAAGCCAACATTATCACTTTGAAAGAGGATGGAAGGAATACAATCCTGTTGCCAAGGCAACTGGGGTAATTCATCCTCTTTGCCAAAGTGTGCTATGGCAGTTTCATTGATACACCACACAACCCTTCAAAATACAGAGTTGTCAGGGGTAGAGCTACTGCCTCGTATGTTCGGATAAACAGTAAAAATAACACTTGAAGAGGAACCTTGTGGCATGCAAAAATTATTGAAAAGTACCCCCCCCCTTTCATCTCATTGATGCTATTCAGATGACACACTAAGCCATGGTGGTTAAGCATTTTGAGTTAAACAATATGACTTAGTGTGTTGTGTGAACCATGACTTAGGCAGGATCTACAGTACTGCTTTATAATGGTTTATAACAGCATTGAGAACTGTAGGGACCCAGGACACATTGAATATGCCATTTTCAAACCATTTTCAAAGTGTTATATCCTGCTATATGTAGATCTGGCTTCAGTGTGTTGTGTGAACCATTCCTAACCATGGTGGCTACATAACCACAGCTTAAAAACGCTCACTTACCATTTGCTGCACAAGGGTTAGTGGACTAAACGTGGCTTAGCATGTTATCTGAACCTATATCTCCCCACAGAAATGAAGCCCCAGAAATAGATGGGAATAACCCCATTAGACATGAACTGGTACAGATATGAACTGCACTGCAACTCTATCTTCAGAAGAGATACTGGTGGATTTTTTTAACTCAGGGTTCAAAATGACTTGACTGGCCTTTGAGTACTATGAACCTTAACAAGGGGGGGGGGGAATGTTCTACTCCACTTCAGGCAGAAAAAATGTTTGGTCCAGCCCTAGGCTAATACTAGCCCTACCTCTGCTGGAGCTACATAAGACCCTTCATGTTACACCTGTAGAAAGAGCCAGATTGGGCAAAGCATAGGTCCATACCATTACTTCTGTACTGGAAAGGGGGTTGGTTTCAGTTCCATCCGTCCAATTATACAATTTATTTGTTTGTTTGTTTGTAATATTTATGTACAGCTTAATATTAAAATCTCCAAGCTGTTCACATACTTGAGAGAACAACTCCTTCCCTAACAACCTGCCTGACCATTGAAGTCATCTGACAGCATGCTCCTGGTGGTTCCAAGTGGACCTATGGTCTGATTGGAGTCCATCAGGAGAAGAGCCTTCAGTGTAGTAGCCCCTTTCCTATGGAATTTCCTGCTTTTGGAAGTCAGGCAGGTGCCAATGTTGTATTCCTCCCTGCGCCTCTTGAAAACATTGTTGTTCCAGGAAGCTTTTCCTGAATGAATGGCCACAGTTTTATTTGCAGTTTGTTTCTTAAAAATAAAAATTTAATGTGTTTTTATTCTGTTTTTGTTCTTTTATTCTATTTGGTCACAGCTTCGAATTCCTTGGATGGGGAGCAGTATATAAATATTGTAAATAAATAAATACGATATTAAAAATCACATTTAAATACAATATTAAAACACTATTAAAGGCAATTTCAACTAATATAACAAAATGTGTTTAAAATAACAGTATTAAAACAATTTTAAAATACAATAGCAATGCAAAATAATACAAAAAGCCATATGATGGAGCAGCATATGGTCAAGTGCAGTTCTTTAAAAGCCAGAGAAGGCCTCAATGAATAAGTGTGTTTTCAGGAGGCATTTGAAACATATCACATTTTTACATGGGGAGAGTTTTACAGAGGGTTGGGCCACCACTGAGAAGGCCTGCCTTCAAGATATTACATGATGACATTATGTTGGTTGCAGAACAATCTGCAAGTGCTATGACTATAAACGCTACCCCAGTGTAGCAACTTATAGAACTAGGTGTTAACACATTTTGGTAAGATTTTTAATAGAATATTCAGGATTACAGCATAGTACCCAGGTGTTAAAGTCATTTAGAATAACTGATATTCTCCCTGCTAGATGTTTATATGGGTTCCAAATTATATCAATCTACAATGATGGGTCATTATAAAGAGAAAAAGAAGGAAAGATCAAGGTAAAACTTGACTTGCAATTGTCCTCTAAATAAGTGATACCTTTGCCTCGATTCTTGGAAGAAGCCATGCAGTGAAATGCAATCTCTATAAGTCTCCAAGAGACAACACTATATAATCCTCTGTCTCCACAGCTATGCATTTTGCCTTCTGGATAGAAAGGGTGGCGGGGTTTTTTATTATTTGTTTTTACAGGTGGTTTATTATTTCCTTTATAGAGAGGGAAAGAAGCTAGAAAGACCAAGTTTCAAGGAATATATTTACTATTGTGCATTTGTACCATTAAACTCTTATGCTATAAAACGAGCAAGAGCTGTGCTATATCGCTGTAAAGTGGCTGTAAAGTGCCATCTCTTTTTCTTACTCCTCTGAGAAATAATGTGATAAGCAGTGAACACTAGAGGGGGAGCTTAACCATTCAGGAGAGCAAAATCTCTGGACCCTCTGGAAAAGCGGCAGGGTGGCACTGTTGCTACTGACTTAAGTAAGCAAAGTTAAGGCTTGGGCAGCCAAGGTTCAGAAGTCAAGAGGTCAAGAATGGTAGAGAGCCAATTTATTGTCATTTTCCAGAAGGGCAGCAAATCATAAGTGGAAGTGAGAAATTTAGGGCTTTGCTCCTGACTCAGATGAGGAGCATTTTAAAAATCTCTCTGGAGGCAGTTTAACATGAAGGGTAGGACAGGGATTCCTTCTTTTTTTTCCTCACAAGAACTGTCTGTCATGTAAATGTCTAAAGAGTGATGGAATGAATTATCATAAAATTTTGACAAATTTGATGGCTCAACCAAAGGGGGAAAACAGACATTCCACTTATTGGGTTCTAATAAGACATGACATTTCAAATGAGTTTACATGGCAGTTAGACCTTTGCATTTTCCCCACTGTTTCTGAAGTACTTCTACATGGAGAGCACTTATTTACGTATCTGACATTTATGGAAGATAGAATTTTTTTCCCCACTCACCACTTGCTCTGTTTTAATGAAATTGTGTATATTTCATAATATGTATACACACTAACTCTTATCTCTCATCTATCTACCTACACACACATTTGGAATGGGCACATCTGTCAGCTTTGCAATCTCCCACATATATTTATTGTTTAAAAAAAAATTCAAGCGCTTTCTCTCCCAAATATGTAGAACTTTGTGAACTTTGGTAAATTTAAATCAGAAACAAACTGAAATGAAATTGTCATCCATCTACACCAGCCAAATTCAATGGACACATCTATTGCCAGCATAGAGAGGACTTAGAAGTTTTTGCCTGCCACATAGATTTTAAAGATGAGGAGCCAGTCACAAAAAAAGGTGGCAGCCCTAACCAAACATTAACATGGTTGAATATTCAGGCATTCAAACCTATATTTTTAAGAGCAAAGCACTGAAAGTCCAGAACCTGGATAGATGAATGTGTTAGTTTTGGTCTTGTCCAAATTCGAATTTTTAAAATCTTGAATTCTTTTTTGTCACGAATATGGAGGATATCATGAATTTTGGTAAATTCTTATCAAAACCAGACTGAGACAAAATTCTCACCCATTCCTAACACACACCAGGAGAGGGGGAGAGACAGAGGTGGTCAGATGTAATGCTGACCAAACTCCTAACCCTGGTTAGATTGGAATGTACCACAGGCCAATGTCTCTTTCCCCTTCCCACATGACTCTTGCTTCTCCTCTCTTATTTATTTATTTATTTTATTTATTACATTTGTATACCGCCCCATAGCTGAAGCTCTCTGGGCGGTTTACATAGGATTAAAAACAATTAAAAACAATATACAAAAATTAAAACAGCAAAAACATACAACATACACACAATCTGTACATTTAAAAACCACTTCAACGCTTCAAAAAACTACAAAATCAAAACAAAACAAACCCAGGCTCCTCAGATATTGCCAAATGCCTGAGAGAAGAGGAAAGTCTTGACCTGGCGCCAAAAAGATAACAATGTTGGCGCCAGGCGGGCCTCGTCGGGGAGATCGTTCCACAATTGGGGAGCCACCACAGAGAAGGCCCTCTCTCTTGTTGCCGACCTCCGAGCTTCCCTCGGAGGAGGCACTCGGAGGAGGGCCTTAGATGTTGAACGTAGTGTACGGGTAGGTTCATGTCGGGAAAGGCGTTCCATCAGGTATTGTGGTCCCAAGCCGTGTAAGGCTTTATAGGTTAAAACCAGCACCTTGAACTGGGCTTGGAAACATACAGGCAGCCAATGCAAGCGGGCCAGAGTAGGTCTTATATGTTCGAACCTACTGGTTCCAGTTATCAATCTGGCCGCTGCATTTTGCACAAGCTGCAGCTTCCGAACCACCTTCAAAGGCAGCCCCACGTAGAGTGCATTGCAGTAATCTAACTTGGCATTGCAGTAATCTAATGCTGACCAAACTCCTAACCCTGGTTAGATTGGAATGTACCACAGGCCAATGTCTCTTTCCCCTTCCCACATGACTCTTGCTTCTCCTCTCTTGTGCTACTCCCCTCCTATTTCATGTTCTCTACCTATTAGCTTGAGCTACAATTTGAAAAACCATTTCTAACCATGGTTTGAAGCTATTCACTGTTTATGAAAATGCTGGTGAACATTGTATCATAGCTAATACTGAAAATTAAAGGGAGCTAGCATTAACGTATGTCATGGGAAAAGAGAGGAGGAGGGAAGGGGAAGAATCTTGTAACTATGGTTAGTAGTTTAGGCATCATCGACTTACATGCTTAATTCAAAGTCTTAATCTGTCTCATAGTACAGAATTTGTAATACAAATTTGATACATAATCATCTTCTCTAGCTCAGCTTAGCCTGCATGTACAAACCACATCACATAATTTTGCTTTTGTTTTGTTTGTTCAGAAAACATCTCCATTTTTCAACACGTGTTATTTCTCAAGATGCTCAAATGCTGCAAGAAATGATAACCTTCATGTATTAGAATGATCTGCTTGCTAAATGGAATGAAAACAAGCACTTAGAGCTAGCCAACATTTTCAGGCCCATTTCACCATGCTAATACAAATATAAACTTCCGTGAGCAACACCAGGTAGTTTCCAGAGGCAAATTGTTGATGGCAACGTATCTAAGTGCAGGTCCATATTAGAACACTCAACATGTAACTGTCTTCAGACAAAAGAATTGTGCAGAAACAATGGAAGCCTTCTTCTACATGCTGTTGTTAGAATAGCTCAGATCTATGTGATAAGGAGTACTGTGCCGAAAATTTTGACCATTCCATTTTTGGCATTTAGTGGAGGGTAGGGAAAACAATGACAACTCAAGAAAAAACAGAGGCTCAGAGAGGTGAGAATTTTGGAGAATTTTCACCTTGAGGAGGGGGACAGGGTTTCCACATCCTTTTTTAAAATGTAGCCAGTTGTTGAGGGTTCTTCTTTTAATTTTTTTAAAAACACTCCCAGCATTTTCAGGAGCGCAGGAGTACTTCCTCAATGCTTATTGGAGAAGTCAAGGTCACATGGTCTCAGATAGGCATTCACTAAGGACTGTTGGATTCCTCCAAATGCTAAGGGAAAGGGGGGTAATTTTTGAAAAACTAAAAAATAGGAAGAAGCTGCCTCAGCAATTGGCTACACTTAAAAAAGATATGTGGAAACCCTGTCCCCCTCCCCAAGGAGAAAATTCTCTGCATTTCCCCCCTCCCTGCAAAAGAGGCAGAAAAAACAATGCCTCTTTTGCAGGGAGAGAGAAAGTTCCCAAAAATAAGGGGCAGGATTTGACCCATATCTAGTGATAAGTGTAGGGTTACCATATGGAAAGGAGGACAGGGCTCCTGTATCTTTAGCAGTAGTATAGAAAAAGGACTTCAGCTGGTGTCATTTGTATGCATTCAGCACCTGGTGAAATTCCCTCTTCATCACAACAGTTAAAACTGCAGGAGCCCTGCCGTCTTTTGTATCTGGTTACTCTAGTATAGCTAGATATAAAAGAGGGCAGGGCTCCTGCAGCTTTAACTGTTGTGATAAAGAGGGAATTTCACCAGGTGCTGCATTCATACAAATGGCACGTGCTGAAATTCCCTTTTCAATATAACAGTTAAAGATACAGGAGCCCTGTCCTCCTTTCCATATGGTCACCCTAGATAAGTGCCCCCCTCCCATTGAAATCACAGTATAGAGCAATCATCTGTACACTCATGAAACCTGGAGCAAAAAACAGGGCCAGGTTTTTAAGGGCTTTTGGCAAGGCAACCACAATGGCTCCCTCCCTCAGTAAGGCCGCCTTCTCACTGTCACTTTCACCAGCCGCTATTGCCAGTGGAGGTCAGTAGATCCAATTTCATTGGGGCTGTGAATCCATCCTGGGTTTTACTCAGAACCAGGCAGACTCTAAAGGAGCTATCCAAGGTGCTGGACTTGCTTTGGAGTAGAGTTTGGCACTTTGGTTAGCTCCTTTTGAGGTCTGGCTGTTTCTGACTAAAACTCAGAATGGATTCACAGCCCCACTGAAATTGAAACCATCTGCCTCCACTGGCTGTTGCTCCTCCTTTTGTCATCATTGCTACCACTTGCTTGCTTGGCAGGCAGGGAGAGCCAATGAGCAAGTAGATGGTGGCATCTTCTGCTCCTCCTCCTTACCACCACCATGTCTGGACCAAAATGAGCACCAAGTGAGCAAGCACATTACAATAGTGAAAAGGAGAAGCAACTCCAGGGAATCTTGTCAGAGGGCTCCTGCTAAGGTATGAACCCTTTGCAGGTGCCAAACCATGCTTACCTTTGACATTGGTCCTGGTGAAAATTTGTTTGAGACATATCCGTCATTTCAATAAACAGCGCTTAAACTAGGTATTTATCCCTTGCACACCATCTTCATTTGGCCCGTTCTCTAATTGAGCAGTGCCTGGATTTCTCCCATCCAAAAGGGTTTATGAGCAGATATATTAATGAAGAATTCTGTCATACATTAGCTTTGAAGCCTGGATTGTGCATTATAATGAGACAACAATGTCATTTGCAGGACTCAGACTGGTTGGGACTGTGCATTTATTTATGGTCACATCAGGATCTTTTAAAGATGTTTTTAATAATGTATTAGTTTTATTCATTTTAATGTTTTATCTATTTTATGGTCTTTGTATTTATATGTATTGTTGTTCCCCGCCTCGATCCAGAGGGAGAGGCGGGTTAGAAATAAATAAATATATTATTATTATTATTATTATTATTATTATTTCCTTAAAGAAGCTAAGGATTACATAGAGGAGATTCTTTTTATCCTTAAAGCAGCCCTATATATTAGAAGAGACAGTGAGTTGTACAAAACTATTCCCAAGTCTCTGCGCTTTTGCTTTTTTTCCTCAGTTTCTTGTGTTCCCCTCTTTTCCTTGCACTCCTGATTTTCAGCCGATTCACTGCTTCTTCTGTCATAACCCCCAAGTCCAGCAGTTATCTGCACAAGGACTCAGAGGTGGTGCGAATGGAGGAGGCTCGGGACCAGGCACCACTGTAGAAGCAGAGACTCCTGATCCCAAGATGCCAGAGACCCCCACTCCCAAGATCTCTGAAAGTGGCCCAACATCTGAAGTGCTGAAGCCTAGCTCTACCACTGGGCCAGCACACCCTTCTTCAAGAGCTCCACAGGAGCTGATGTGCTGGCACTGTGCCCAGCATGAGATCTTGGAGATGGAGAAGTGCTAGGCTCCTGGCTGTACTACAAAATGAAGGCCTTCAAGGGACAGACCTCCATTTTGTAGTACAGGGTGGAGCCTGGAAGTGGGGGCTCTGAAAGGAAGTATAAAAGGCTTCAGACTGTGCTCAGGCCTTGTCTGAGCAAGTTGATCACTCTCATGGGTGCTGCAGCACCTGGCCTGCCTTGCATTGAGCCCCATGGGCTCATGCTCAGTCCAACGTATGACATATTCTGTCCACCTTCTTGAGCAACTCCATCTGTTCAGTCATTGTTCATTGGTTCCCTATTCCAAAGCTATTGTCCATTGGTTCCCTGTCTTCTTCCCACTTATCTTCCCAGACATCAGCAACCTTCTCTGTCCACACAGCTGCTCCTGTCTTTGGGGTGTGCCTGCGTGCATTCATGTTTACAGCCAAATGGGCAGTTAACTTCCCTCAGAGAAGCTGCACCCTGTGCTAAAATGTAATCGCTGACAGTTTTCTCCTCTGCTTCTTGAATGTTCCCCAGTTGGTTGAGGAGGCCTCTTGTGGTTGGGACAGGAGCCCCCACAAGTTCAGAGGAAGGAGTATTCAAATCTGACCAATTGAAAAAAGTGCTTTCATCTCCTGGATTGATCCTGCTCCTGGTGGAGAATGTGGGGGTTTGGTGAAATTACTAGTCTGCAACATATTTTACTCCATTTCTGACCTTTTATCTCTTCTTCTGCTTCCTCCGCTTCAAGACACCTTTTTCCCATTGGACGCTACTCTTGTGTGGTGGCTCTCCAAGTATTCCATCCACCACAGTTTGCCACGTAGAACATCCACAGCACACAGAGTTTTCTTGCCAGCAAAAAATGCCTCCAGGAACATGGCAGCTGTTGCCTGAACATTATATTCACAGCATGAAACTGACTTGCACTTCACTTTAAACATTATGGTAAACTAAACTTGTGTTTTGCTATCCAGAGATTATTTCTGTGTCAGAAAGAAAATAACATGTGAAGTGGCCCTATGTGAGAGCTTCTTGCAGGTACCTTTGAAGTGTCTAGTATGATACTCCATTGCCCTGGTTTCATTTTTCCCCCCGTGTGCATCCAAAACTAGAGCACTGTATTATGTGTGACAGAAACATATGGAATATAATTTACACATCACAAAATGGAATATAATTCACAGATCACAAGACGTTATGCATGTATGATTATTCTTTTCCTAGTGAACCCCGTCACTACTGACTGAGGTGCTTGGTGGTGGATGTTCATGAGAAAGGAAATAAAAAGGCAAGTAGGAACATTAATTAAATGCTAAGCAGAGCACATAGGACCATAAGCATCTATTGTACATTTCTCACATTTTTAAGTGGTCCCCAAACGTAGCATGAAGACCTATATTGGAATTACCTTCTGAATTGTTTTCATATCCCATAAAGGAGAGAAATAATGCCCATTGTTTGAAGATCTGCTGTTCCTGTATCAAGAAATTTTGGGCACTGTACTCTTGCAGCAGGGCCAACCAAAGCATTTGGGTGCTTGAGAGCTACAAAACCCAGCTGATGCCCATACCTCAAAATTAGTTGTTGTTTGAGGCCCCAAAATCATCTGTCTGCAATGCATGTGTCAGCATACTTTGTCATTTGGGCATCTTTCTTCGTGCCTGCTAAGGTGCCCAACCCTCCCACTTAAAAAACAAAACATTGGCATATTTTCTTACTGGCATCTTATATTGCTGTGAAGCTGGGATTCTCTGTTGGTGCTGAAAACTATGGGTTCACAGGAATTGTTTAATGTTATGGAGCTCTGGCCTCAGCTCTACCTCATACTCAGTGATTTGGGCAAATTAGGACACAGTCCTATCAGGAACCTCGTCAGCCTCTGAACTCAGAAGCTGATGGACATTGAATGCAGAGTGGGAGGAGTATGGAGGTGATTTTTGCCTCTGCTGTCCTCCCATTCTGCAGTTTTGTTAGATGGGCACTTTTCACCCATCTAGCTCAGGCACTGCAGAGAGGAAGCTGGCATGGTTCTCTCCACACAGGGTAGGAGGAGGACGGGGAAGGGGCGGAGAGCTTGGACTCCTGAGTTCAAAGTCAGAGTGTCTTACTTGTCCTTTGCCATGCCACCCATGGCAGCCATGTTGTGGTGGTGCCTGTGATGTTCTCCTGTTTAGGGATGTGAATGTGTTGCAAAAGTTATTATTGTTTGGAGTTGCAGGTCTGGGTGAGTATGGAATGAGTGGTAAGTGCTGATTAGTTAGTTGTTTGGAGTGCCTTTATTGGTGGAGTGTGTGAGAGTGGGAGGAGCTGGAGAGTGAATGATATTGAGATAGATAGATAGATAGATAGATAGATAGATAGATAGATAGATAGATGATAGATAGAGGTGTGTGTGTGTGTGTGTGTGTGTGTGTGTCAGTCAGACAGAGGGAGAGCTGACAGGGGTTGTTTTGGGTTGATTTGACGAGGGGGGTTGATTGTGGGTTGAGCAAGGAGGGGGAGAGAGAGAGAGCGTATCTGATGAGGTGATTGATTGATTGATTGATTGATTGATTGATTGAATATTGTGAGAAGAAACAGTTTAGTTTAAGAACATTTTGAAACATATAAGTATTGTACTTGAAACCACTATGCAAATGAACTGAGGAAACCAATAAGCTTCCTGTACATGCAATGCACTGATGTTAATAAATCTTGATAATTTGAACAAACTGGTATAGTCATTGAAGTGTACCTGAGGAAGGTACTGGTGGCAGCAGGAACATAGATGCTTGTCTGAGGCCAGGTTGCTGGGCTGTGGAGCTGTAGGGCCGGATAGTAAAAGCTAGACGGGGCAGCAGCAGCAAAGGGGCCAGGATTAGGTCTCACAGTGCCCAAGACAGTTTCTCCAATTGTCAAATGTGCCCATGGCCCTAAAAGTTGTCGACCCAGATGATCCTTATGTCTCTTTTTTGCGAGTTCCACCTTTGTGAATCTGCCACCCTCCCATAAGGTATACACTTTTCACTTCATTGACTCGCTCAGCTCTGTCAATGTGAAATGCTTTTTCCTGTGGAAAAGAAACCCACATTTAGTGAGCCTGCTTTATTAAATGAAAACGACATCAAAATGAGATGGGAAACAGCATAGCAAAAGGCTTAAGCATCATTGGTTAAAACGGATGGTTTATAATGTGTAAAATGTGTTTATTTGCAAATCCAAAGTTCAGATTTCCTCATACATTTTCATACTGATGGAGATAAAATGCTAAAGTCTTAAATCCCTCTATGCCATGCTGAGTTGCTAAGGGCTGTTGAGTTTTTGTTATTTCTCCTCTTGAGTTGGCTCTGATTAAGCCTGCTGAGTGAAAAATTTGTATTTGCCGACAGAAATAGGAACCGCACCATGTGCGTTTGCAGCCGGCAAATGCTCCGATACATCACAAAGATTTGCTCAACCCACCTTCAGAGGGCAAATCGAGCATGTTATTTTCTGTTTAGATCTGATGTTGAAGCCTATCAGTCCTGAGTGTTACCCAATCTCTGATTAAAGGAAGCCCTACAAAGCTGCAGAGTGTTCACGCACTGCCTCATTAGAGGGCTGGATGGAGTGACCCAGGCATTCTTGCACAAGGCTGTGAGTGAACTTCAAATAGGAGAGTGCATCCATCAAATCCAAGAGAGGCTTTTATGTCATTTTTCCTACTTTGCTTCTAAAGTCCTTTAGAAATGCCCTTTCCCACTGTAGTGTTGAGGACCATCAGTAAGAAACAAACAAAGCAAAAGTGCAGAAAACACCCTCAGAATGACTAATTTGTCCCCTCTTTCCCTAC
Source organism: Anniella stebbinsi (assembly GCA_029215795.1). NCBI lineage: Eukaryota > Metazoa > Chordata > Lepidosauria > Squamata > Anniellidae > Anniella > Anniella stebbinsi. Next base: position 49,039,323 of record JARDYH010000002.1, read on the forward strand.
AGAGAGACTTCCGTGCTCAGCAGTGTAACAGAAAATAGTATGCTTTATGTGTCAGCTGTATATTAAATGCCATGGAAGTGCCATTCATTGGACAGGTTGGCTTTGTGTGGAGAGAGGGGTTATAGTACAGGTACCCCTGGAGTGGGCTCAGTAACGCTGAGCCACCCTGCATCAACAGTAGATAGTAGGATCCAGGAGAAATCAGATACAATTATCCGATTTCCGATCCTCCCGCTGGATCGTTCGATCCAATCCAATCTGATCCGGAAAGGACCCGATCCAGATCGGAATGGATCGGAGGATTGGTGGGCACCCGCTGGCGCCCACCGTCGCTTCCATTGGTGGGCGCCAGCGGGCGCCCGCCGATGGAAGCGGACAGCGGGGGGGCTTCCCTGGCCGGGCTGTCTGCTTCTATCGGCGGGCGCCGGCTGGCACCCGCTGATGGAAGCAGACAGCCTGGCCAGGGGAGGATCATGGGGGGGAGGAGGGAGGAAGGGAGGGGGCCCCAATTACCTTCCGGGGATGTCCGCTCCCCTCTGCTGCTGGCCACTACTGTCATCACCTGGTGCACTACTCAGGAGCAGGCCGCGAAGCCTGCTCGCAGTAGCGGCCAGCGGCAGAGGGGAGCAGACGTCCCCAAAAGGTAAGCGGGGGGGAGGGGGAGGGGGGCCACAGCCCGCTTACCTTCCGGGGCTGTCCGCTCCCCTCTGCTGCTGGCCGCTACTGCGAGCATGCTTCACGGCCTGCTCCTGAGTAGCGCGCCAGGTGATGACATCACCTGGCGCACTACCTAGGGGCAGGCTGCAAAGCCTGCTTGCAGTAGCGGCCAGCGGCGGAGGGGAGTAGACGGCCCCGGCAGGTAAGCAGGGGGAGGGGGCTTACCCCCCTGGGGCCGTCCGCTTCCATCCGCTGGTGCCTGCGGGCGCCAGCAGATGGAAGAGGAAGGCCCCAGGTGGTAAGGAGTGCGGGGGAGGGGGCTTACCTGCCGGGGCCATCCACAGCGGATGGCCCCGGGAAGTAAGAACCACGAGGGGGGAGGAGGGAGTTAGGCCCCCCTCACCCACCCACCGCCATTTTTTCCCCATAGACTTGCATTGAGGAAAAGCGTTCTTTCCCCCAATGCAAGTCTATGGGGAAAACAAAAATGGTGGCCGATCCAAAAATCGGATGTCTGATTTTTGGATCAGGATCGGGTCCAATCTGATCCAAGGGACCTCCAATTTTGTCCTGAATGATCCAGGACAATCTCGGAGGTCCCGATCCGGGTCCCGATCTGATCCGGGGGGTCCGTGCACACCCCTAATATATGCATACAATTATAACACATTCAAAATAATAGAAACATGTGATATAAATATAATTTAATACAATGATATATAAAACAGAAGAATAAACTGCTGGTCAAACACGTTTCAACACATGTTGTAGTGTCTTCTTCACTGACCATTACTACAATAAAAAATATACATAAGACATAATTATAAGTTGATACAATATTTTGTGGGGAAAGAAAAATATTGACTTTAACCTAAAAAATACAGCCAAAACATTTAAACTGTTGTAAAATATTTTAAAAGGCATTACACCTACCAAAAACTGCATAGCCAAATGCTGCATAGCCAAGTCTTTTAGCATTGGCTTGCTAATAGGAGCAACCTAAATTGTATAGCCAGTATTACTCCTACTCATGAAATATTAACTGCTTCCTAAAAGAAAATATAAAACCACATTTTAACAACCAATCAAAATATGTAAAGAGAAAAACATTAAAATGCTAGAATAAATATAAACCCAGAGCACATAAAAAAAACTTACAGTCTCTCTTGACTTGCCTAAATTTCTGTCTTTCCGCAACAGGTAGTAGTAGTATGGACAGGTAATAAAGTTCACATGGCAGAAAGATGCACATGGTACCATCTGACATGCTATCATTAATGCTAGCAATCACTATTACCTATGGCCAGCTTCAGCTTTGACACCATTATCACCACCAACATCGGTGAAGTTCCCTCTGATGGGGCTAGTCCTACATCAACAGTGTTGTGATTTGTACCTTGTGGCTGTGAGCAATTAGAGCTGGGACATCTCTCTGAGGAGACTGGGTGTTGACTCCACTACTGCTATTACCTATGTGTATTGCCCAGATTGGTTTGAATATTTCTGTAAATACCAGAATTATCCCCATGTCTGGATAAATAGGTGAATATATAATAGGAATGCAAGTTTGGTTCCCCCAACAGACTTGTGAAAACACAAATGCCAAATCAACTAGCTCATCTAATGTTTATAGATCTGTAAGATTTGTGCACTTCCTAGGTCTGACACAGAAATGAAAGCCATGTCTATCAAAATATCATATCTAAATAAGCAATATTGCTTAGGTTGCAGTAGTCCATCAGCAGAACAAACCAAAAAACAGATTTACAGGGAAGAATGTATTTCACAATTTTAGGTATTTTAGCAAAAACAATGTTATTAGAGGAAAAGTCCACCACTTGCTTGAACAACACCAGCTGTGTTTTCTTTTGCTTCTCTCGCTTTATATCATTTTATTTTCATGCATGTAACTTTGCTAGAGCTAGTAGAGACATTTAGTTAGCTTCTGACACTGATGGCGCCATATTTGGCATTAATTCTGTTGACTGTCAAACTGGAGGGGTGGAAGAATACTAGGTTGTTTCTCCTCATTAAATCATGTTTATTTTTAGAGAGGAAGTTGTTTATGCTTGACTCAGACTGAGAGGATATCTACTGAAGCACTGTGATTCTGCATTGGTGCATAGTATCTGACAGTTTGATTAGCTATATCAAACAAGTGACCAAGGCTACATTTTAATTACAGTTGTTGGCTGTTAGCTGGGACTTGTCTTATTTTGGCTTCTACTTTATACTGTGAAATCTGTATAGGTTGTTGGTTATGGCTGTAGGTAACCTAGCTTCAAATATCTTCTCAGCCCATGAAGCTCACCATGATGGTGCTGAAGTCTATAATTATCTGGAGTCTGTCCAGCTCATAATTCTTGGTTGCAAGGAGAATCAAGCACCATTTCCTTCACAGATTCTTCTTCAGCTGGGAACATTAAACAAAATTCTATGTATACATAGTCACTGTTCAAAAAATTAGACTCTCAAAGGCAGATGCTGCTTCTTTGTAAAACATGTACAGAATACAGATGGGGAAGAAACTTAGATCAGTTTGCATTTTAATATGAATTGTCCTACTTTTGCACTTTCAAACCAATATGCAAACCAAAACTCAGTTATCCTTCAAAATTCGCACTTCTCTGAATTTTGCAATGGAGTTCTCCAAGTTTTAAGAAATGCACATTAAAATGTGTATATTAGATTGCTATGAATTACATGTGCAGATGATCTGACCAAACAGCCTTTTTCTGTATGGAGGAGTATCTCTTCTATATGAGTCAATTATTTTGATTGCTTCTTTCAGGGACTCAACTGAGGGACTCTGGCAGCAGGAACTAGATGTCTTCCTCCCTTCACCATCAGAACAGCTCAATAGCAGGAGTTATTGGCCTGGTGTTTAGTGTGCTGTAGCACCACCCATGGAATGGTCAGAACGGGTACTGTACCACATTGGTCTAGTGGACCAGGTGATAGAAGAAAACAATAGAGATCTGTCATCCCAGAAATACCCTCCATGTGCATCTAAACTCATCTCTTGTTTTCCAGTTGTATTTGTGGGGATTTTGTAGGGGAGAGTGCAGGGGGGAGTGAGTAGGGACAGTTGAATTTAAGTCATTTTTCACTAGGGATGTGCATCATATTGGATCCGATGTCCAATACCAATTAAAATCGGGGGAAATCGGACATCCAATTCACGATTCCGATGCACTCCCTTGGACATCCCATTTTTTCTGAAGTGATTTTTTGTTCTCCCATTTTACTCGTAGAAAATCAGAGCATTGGAAGTCAGTTTGAATGATTTTCCCCATAGCCTAGTATTGTGTTACAAAAATGCCTTTAACTTTTTTTATTTTTAAAGGTAGAAGCATGAAACTTGGCCACTTTGCAGATGGGTTTGAGGTAATTATGTGTGAGAAATTTCAGAAAGATTGGTCCAGGCATTTTGTGGCTATGAATTTTTTACTTTAAAAGTTCCAAAAGTTCCAAAAGGGTGAGTTTGACAGCTATCAAACAGCACCCCCTCCCCACCTTCTCCCCCCTCTGTCAGCTGTCAAACCCACCATACTGGAAGTTATGGAACTTTTAAAGTTAAAAATTCATAGCCACAAATTTCTCACACATCAGTACCTCAAACCCATCTGCCATGGGGCCAAGTTTCATGCTATTATCTTTAAAAATAAAAAAGTTAAATGCATTTCTTTCCTCATTTCTCCAAAAATACCTTGCCAGTACATGCTTGAACCTATGTTTCTGAAATTCCTCACACATCACTAACTACATGTCATCTCTAATGTGGCCAAGTTTCATGCTTCTATCATTAAAAATAAAAAAGTTAAAGGCATTAATTTTTTACTCCCAAAGCAACCAATTCTTCAAAATTTAATTGCCACCCAAGGCAAGCACCTATGTTATTGAAATTTCACACATATGAGTAGCAGCATACCATCTGCAATCTGGCAAGGTTTCATGTGTGGACCTTTAACAATAAAGAAGTTATAGGAATTCCTGGTTTGTTTTTTTAAAAAAAATCATAGCCGCAAAATACCTGCACCAATCTTTCTGAAATTTCTCATACATAACTACCTCAAACCCATCTATAAAGTAGCCAAGTTTCATGCTTCTATCTTTAAAAATAAAAAGTTATAGGCATTTTTGTAACACAATACTAGGCTATGGGGAAAATAATTCAAAATGGCATCCGATTAAAATCAGAGGTCCGATTTTTGTATTGGAATCAGATCTGAAGCAATATGAGGGACTTCCAATTTCTCCCAATATGAATCAGGTCAAAATCAGAAGTCCTGATACCGATACGATTTTTCCGTCCGTGCACATCCCTATTTTTCACCATGCTTGTGCTATGAGGTTTATGCCAGGCAAGTGAATCCAGACTACAATTATCTATGTAAATCTTTATGTAGTAAAGTATCTACCATATGGCTGTGGGCAGTCACTGTCTCCAGGCCTTAATTCTTCATGTAAGCAATAGGAAAAACAAGTGGAACCTACAAGAAAATTGTGTCACATGGAATGTCATTGTTCAGCCACTCACTTCTACTCTGTTCCTCCTCCCTTCTCCCAGTTGTCTGTGTTCCCTCCCTGCAACTAGAGATGTCAAAGAAATCCACAACAGAATCAAATTAATTTGAATTTATATCAATCCAACCCATAGTTTTTGCAGCAGACTGAGTTGCACAAATTCCACAGACTTGTGGACTGTTTTTTTTTAACAAACTTCCTGGAATTTTATGCAAATTTAGTCATAGAAAATGGGTAAAATAAAATAATTTTAAAAAACTGGCCAAAAGTGAGCATTTTCCCCAATAGGTTAAAGCACAAAAACGCACATTTGGCAAGGGTTTGTACATTTTGGTGGAATTTTCAGTTTCACAAGATCAGATTTGGGAAATTGGAAAAAAAATGTGATTCTGCCAATGAGCAGATGACAGAATAAAGACACTTGACAATCTGTGAAGCGTACATCACAACCCACAACAGACAGGTAGCATTCTGTGGCTAGTAAGTATACTCAGTCCTCATTGGATTTTTTGGTGGAATTTCCCTCTGCCTTTGGAATTTCCCCCTTGGGGATCCTTAGGGTTCCACCAAACCTTGGGGTTCCACCAAGCAGGGTGACACCTCCTTCTTGCATGGTGGTGGTGCCATTTTGTCTTGATAAGCAATGGCACTCACAGCCTGGACACTGGCAATGCTGCCCCACTTCACAGGTTGGTTATGACATTGATGCTGTGATCCTATGCACATTTATTTGAGAGTAAGTTGTAGCAAAATCAATTAGACATCCTTCCAACTATCTGAGTTTTGGCCCAAGGTTTAAAGGAGACATGGATTATAAATTAACTTGCACATTCAGTCTTCCATCCAACTAAAGATAGTCATGCTTAATTCCTATTGAAACTAATGGGGCAAGCTAGTAGGGACTAACTTAAGTCCTATTCATTTCAATGGGACCAAAGTAGAACTAACTTTGGATAGGCATTTCTTGACACAATAGAAAAACCTTCTAATAGTAGCTATACATCTTAAAGAACCTAAGAAAGCTTCAAGAATTTCATTCTGTTTCTTCAACCATGCCATCATAGAAAACATCACCTCAGAAGAAGAGCTATAACTCATATTTGTTTCAGCTTTGCCCAGTCATCTGTTGCTTGCAGGATATATTTTATCCCTACTTTTTGAGGAGGCTGGGAATTAATGAGACTGAAATCTGTCAGATAGCAAAGTAATTAGGTAGAATGTGCTCCTGGAGGTAGGAAACATACTGTCAATCTCTCCTTCTCACACCACACCACCCCCCAGCGAAAGGCTAGAGACAGACTAATAACAACGAGAAGAATTTCCCTGAAGATGTCAATTGATGTTGTATTTGGTTGTCGTATTATTTGTTGAAGTGAATGCTCCTGCAGCCAGCCCTCTTGCCGGGGTGGGTAATGCCTTGATAGATAGTCATGGTAAGAGTAATTAAAACATCCAAAGCCTTGGTGAACAGGTGCAGAATAAAAGTCTGATGGCTGAAAACAACTGTCGGAATAATCCTCCTAGATTCTTGCAAAGCTGAATAACATTGTGGGGAGGATATTTGCAGGATATGCAGGTGGTAAAGAAAAGCAAGTCTTCAGTAAAAAGTACAGAGTACCATCATACTCTGTTCAGTGTTTGTGCTTTTTAAACTACAGAAGTTTAAAACTACATTTGGCTCTCACCAAAAAACGGAAGTGTTTTTTGGAATGGCTCCCATGGAAACATAGGAAATGTTATGCTTGAATTGGTTACCATCACCCTGGAGTCTTCAGAAAGGATTGCTGGGCAAGAGGAGCCTACTTCTGCAGGACCAGCAAGGATATCATGTCATTAGTGCTGTGCTGAAAATTTCAAAATTTTGACATTTCAGGGTGGGGGGATGAAAACTCAAGCAAAAATGGCTGGAAGAGGTGAGAATTTTAGAGAATTTTCTCCTTGGGGAGGGGGACAGGTTTTCCACATTCTTTTTTAAATGTAGCCAGTTATTGAGAGTTTTTCTTTCTTTCTTTCGTTTTATTTTAAAAAAAAACACCCCTGCATTTTCAGAAGCCCAGGAGTGCTTACTGGATGCTTATTGGAGAGGGAGAACTGCTGGGATCCTCCCAATGCTGGAGGAAAGGAGTGTTGTTGTTTTTTAAAAACCCAAAAATATAGGAAGAAACTTCCTCAGCAATCAGCTACACTTAAAAAAGGTATGTGAAAAACCTGTCCCCCTCCCCAAGGAGAAAATTCTCCAAATTTCCCCCCCAAACACACACACACACTGCAGAAGAGACAGAAAAACAATGCTTTTTTCGCAGGGAGAATGTTTCCAAAAATATGGGGCAGGTTTCAGCCCAGTATTACATGTAATGGACCTTATCTGGCTCTACCTTCCTCACTGCTTTTGCTATCACTGAACTGAAATTGCTATTTAATAACACAGTTATTCCATGTGGGGGAACAGAGACAGAACAACAGTATACTATATAGTCAGGTTCAAGTCTCAGCAACAGTGGTGTAGCTAGGAATGCGGGAGAAATTAGAGATGGACTAAAATGAGTTGGGATTTCTAAGAATCCGATCAGGGGAATCTGCTGTAGACCAACCTCCCCTGGACTTCTGGAGTTTTGTTTTTATTTTATTTTCCAGAAATTTACACAAATTAATTCACAGGAAAATTATACATGGAGGGGAAAGTAAAATGACATGACAAATAGGCATTACTTTCTTCACCTGCTTGCCATGCCAGATGCAACAGGGCATGCAAGAAGGCCTACACTGGGATAACTCCAGGGTACTCTGAACTGTCCCAGACACTTGGAGTATGTAAGGTTACTCGGGAAGCTGCCTTATACTGAGTCAGACCATTGATCCATCTAGCCCAGAATGGTCAACACTGGTTGGCCATGGCTCTCCAGGGTTTCAGCCAGGATTCTTTCCCAGTCCCCCTACCTGGAGACTAGGGATGTGCACACCCAAAAATATATCATATCGTTATTGGAATTTTGGACCAAAAAAATTATCGTCTCCAATAATAACATAGATGACCCGTATTGTATCGTATTTCTGATAATTATCGGAAATGTGATATTATATTGTTTCTCCATTTTGCCCTAGAGAGTTGATTTTTGAGTCAGAGAAAGGCCTAAAACTTCTTAATTTTCCAAGTTACAGGTTTGAAACCTGGTCACAGTGCAGACGGAATGTTGTTAGTCATGTATGCCAAATTACAGAACAATAGGTGCAAGGGTTACTTGGAAGTACGTTGTCAAAATCCACTGTTTCAGTTGGCATAAGGAAGTGCTCCTTTTTCAAGAGACGACGTCCACAGTTCTCCTCTCATGGTCATCTCACAGATGGCCTTGAGGGGACTCATCTGTGCCCAATTCAGATGCACAGCTGCAGCTGTTACTCAGAAGTAAGCTCTCTCAACAACACATGCACTGTTTTTTCTGATGGTAAACTAAATGCTGCTGCTGAGAGACATCCTCATATTTTAAGAGCTAGTCCTTAAAGTTGGACACCTTACTGAAGGGCTAAAGGGGGACTAGTGGACTCATGTGACATAGCTTGTTCAATGAATTGATGAGGAAATTTGCCTCTCCTCCAAAGCAAGATTTTTAAACCAGACATAATGTAAGGCAGTACTACAAGCAGCTCTGCGAGGCATGCCCAGTACAACTTACCAGTCAGACGTCAAGCCAGAACATTCCCGGGCAAAGGCGGCAGCCAGGCAGGTAGGAAGATGCAGGCAGGCAGGTGGGCAGAGGTGGGCAGCCGGCACAGCTGGGCAGAAGCTGGCAGCAGACTCAGGTGGACATAGATGCAGGCAGATACAGGTAGCAGGCACAGATGGGCAGCAGGCACAGATGGGCAGCAGACTCAGATGAGCAGAAGCTGGCAGCAGACTCAGGTGGGCATAGATGCAGGCAGATGCAGGCAGCAAGCACAGCTGGGCAGCAGGCACAGGTGGGCAGCAGACTCAGGTGGGCAGAAGCTGGCAGCAGACTCAGGTGGGCATAGATGCAGGCAGATGCAGGCAGCAGGCACAGCTGGGCAGCAGGCACAGCTGGGCAGCAGACCCAGGTGGGCAGATGCTGCCAGCAGACTCAGGTGGGCATAGATGCAGACAGATGCAGACAGCAGTCACAGGTGGGCACAGAAGATGCAGGAAGGAAGATTCTTCAGTTAGTTAGTCAGTCAGTCAGTCAGTCAAGCTGAAGGCCCCTAGGAAGCAGGCTCAGGCTGAACCTGAAAAAAAATAGATGAAAAACCAAGTCAATGAGTGAGTTGTTCCCTGTTGGTTCCCTGAAGGAAGCCCATCCCCGCCCGTGCCGCCTGTTTCACTCTCAGGCAGCAATTCCTCAATTTTTTTTTTAAAGGTTACGACAACCAGCCCTGCAAGGTGGGCCGAGTACAACGTACTTGCCCAAAAAATGAATCAGCTAGACGTGGATGCAGTCAAGCAGTCACAGGTGGGCACAGAAGATGCAGGAAGGAAGGTTCTTCTTCTTCTTTTTCTTCTTCTTCTTCAGTCAGAGGCCCAAGGAAGCCAGGCTCAGGAGGCTGCACCTGAAAAAAGAGATGAAAAAGAAAAAAACAAGTCAATGAGTGAGTGGTTCCCTGCTGGTTCCCTGAAGGAAGCCCATCCCCACCCTTGCAGCCTGCTTCACTCTCAGGCTGCACTTCCTTGATTTTTTTTAAGGCTACGACAACCAGCTCTGCAAGGCGGGCCAAGTACAACGTACTTACCCAAAAAATGAATCAGCTAGACGTCGATGCAGGAAGCCAGGCACAGGTGGGCACAGAAGATGCAGGAAGGAAGGTTCTTCTTCTTCTTCTTCTTCTTCTTCTTCTTCTTCTTCTTCTTCTTCTTGTCAGAGGCCCAAGGAAGCCAGGCTCAGGAGGCTGCACCTGAAGAAAGAGATGGAAAAACCAAGTCAATGACTGAGTTGTTCCCTGGAGGAATCCAGAGGAAGCCCATCCCCACCCGTGCTGCCTGCTTCACTCTCAGGCTACATGTCCTTGATTTTAAAGGCTACCACCAGCCCTGTAAGGCAGGTCAAGTAGTTTGACTTACCATGAATCAGCCAGATGTCAAGCCAACACACGCTTCCCGGGCACAGGTGGCAGTCAGGCAGTCAGACAGGCAGTCACGGGTGGGCACAGAAGATGCAGGAAGGAAGCTTCTTCTTCTTCTTCTTCTTCTTCTTCTTCTTCTTCTTCTTCTTCTTCTTCTGTCAGAGGCCCAAGGAAGCCAGGCTCAGGAGGCTGCACCTGAAAAAAGAGATGAAAAAGAAAAACCAAATCAATGAGTGAGTAGTTCCCTCCAGAGGAAGCCCATCCCCACTCATGCAGCCTGCTTCACTCAGGCAGCAAATCCTTAATTTTTTTTTAAGGATATGACAACCAGCCCTGCAAGGTGGGCCAAGTAGTCCAACTTACCATGAATCAGCCAGATGTCAAGCCAACACACACTTCCCGGGCACAGATGTCAGGCAGGCAGATGCAGGCAGCAGGCGGAGATGGGCAGATGCAGGCAGAGTGCCAGTTGCTAGCTTGATGCACAAGTATGCCATAGAACTCAGGGCTTGACGTAGAAATCCAGCTACCTCACAAAGGTGGCAAACTGGCTGGCAGATGCAGGCAGGCAGACAGGCAGACAGACAGACAGACAGAAAGATGAAGGCAGGACTCCACCATAGTCAGTGTGAGATCTTAGCATCCCCTCAATAGCTTTTGGTTGGAGAACAAACAGGTTCCCTTGGAAGCCTGCCATCAGAGTTGAGTTACTGAGCTGTAAAAACAGCAAATAAAAATAAAAAAAAATAGGCAGACAAAAGTAGAGCCTACCCAACAGGCGGGTCTCTCACTTCCCAGAGGGCTTGAGGGTGGGACGTCCCAGCATGGGCAGGTTTGCTTTGAGCGGTGGGGTGTCACGATATTGCTCGCCATCGAGAACACCCGCTCGCTTGGAACACTGGTTGGTGGGCAGCTCAGTCTATCTTGGGCAGTAGTTATAGGCCCTACTTGCTGTCAAAATTATGCAAATGAGGCCACGTGACCTCATGTAAACAAACACCATGCTGCCGGAAGTGATGTCACCACCTGTCAAAACAAAGCCACGTGACCGGAAGTGACGTAGGTAAACAAACATCACGTGACCGGAAATGACATCATCACCTGTCAAAACAAAAACCCACATGACTGGAAGTGACGTATATAAACAAACGCCATCTGGCCGGAATCGGAAGTGACGTAGGTATGCAACCCCCTCTTGTGGCCGGAACCGGAAGTGACATAGGTAAACAAACCCAAGTGGACAGAACCGGTAGTGACGTAGTTAATCAACCCCCCCCCCATGTGGCCGGAACCGGTAGTGACGTCGGTAAACAAACCCCAGGTGGCCGGAAACAGTCCAACAGTAACATGGGCCCCTCTGGGTGACACGTCCTGTAGGAACATGCCCAGGCATATCTCCCCACAGCCCCTCAGTGGTTGGCTAAGGAATAACACGGGGCCGTCTGGGTGACACGCATGTAGGAACATGCCCAGGCATATCTCCCCACAGCCCCTCAGCAGTTGGCTAAGGAATAGCTCGTGACTTGCCCCCGGCCAATAGGAAGAGGTTTCAGAGCCCCCAACACTAGAACAGGGTGTGCTGTGCTTTTCAGACAGCCAGGGCAAGCCGTTGGTCACAGTTGCTAGTTTTTGGAAGAACATGGAATCCCCCAGCACCCCGATGAGGCCTACGGAATTTTCTACCCCGCTGGCACCGGACAGGCCTAAACCCAGAAAGCGTTATTATCAGTACCAGCTCTGACAATGAACAGTTCCCACCAACAAAGACCCCTGAGGAGGAAGAGAAATATATCGTGAATATATGACAAAGCTTATTGGATTCAATTTCATCAGAAAACTCTATAATGCAGGTAAAACAGCTTTTTACATCTTTTTCTGGGGGCGGCTATTTGTGTGGGAAACCACTTGTAAGGTTTAAAGAAGATTAGTAATCTTCTTAACTTTCCAGGAGCCAGCTGCAGATGCTGGGACAGCTCAAGAATCTGAAAAGTCTGGCAGCGCCAATGCACAACCATCACCTACAGAACTCTGGAACGTGGCTTCTGCAGGCAACATTCACATTCAGGTGTGTGTGTGTCTGTGTGTCTGTGTCCTGTATAAAAAGTTTTCCCAAAAACAATGTTAATTATTTTAAAATATATTTTAGGCTCTTGAAGCATTGGCAACCAACCAGCCTGCTCATCTCACACTGAAAAATCTTCTTGGACTACAGATTGATGAAGCACAGTATATTTTACCAAGACAGCATCGTGGAGCTACGCGTGGCATTATCAGAGCCACCATTTATGGCATTTTGAAACACTGCCTAAACCAGTATCTGTATGAGAGCTGTATCGGATGTACTATTCAAGCACCCGGGCAGAGCTCTCACGAATGTACAATATGGACAGAAATGGACATTTCCCAGAAATTACGCATTCTTTGTGCAAAACTGTGGTTTCAGCCTGTGTTGCATATTGTTATCCTCATTGCTTATTCTCTAAAATGTCTTGCTTTGACCTCAGAGAACGTGGACCAGGTCTTAATTCTGACTACAGAGATTAGTAGATCTGTAAATCCACGTATGCAGCTTGAAAAAATTATGAAGCCATCTGACCATGCCTATCTTCAACATGTAGAATGGGTAATCAAAAATTGGCACTATAAGTCATTTCTTACCTCTGTAAATGCAGTTTTTAGAAATTCTGTATAAATTCCTTCATTGTTAAAGTGTTTTGCATCATTGGGAATCAAAAAATAAACAAAAGCAGAGCTGCTTGCAAGCAAAGGGTTGATTATATTTTTTTCCACCACACATAATCCTATTACCACTGGGTGGGGTGGCAGGATCTATGACCTGGGGCATTTTTCCAAGACATAATACCACCAGGGTTCGGTGAGGTGTCAGGAGTTAAACAATAAAGGGTTTGGCTATGGTAGCACCTGGGACATTTTTCCAGGCCCCTAGGACATAATCCTATCACTGTTGTGTGGGGTGTCAGGATCTGACAATGAAGGGGTGGCAATGGAGCCATTTTCATTACAAAGGCTTACACCTGGAGGTCCCTGAAGATGGTGAATATTTTAAATCAGCCAATGAGGGACTGCAAAACCTAGGCAGAGGGGTCGCATCCTGAGCTGAAGCTGTATAAAGACACAGAGCACAAGGGGCTAGCCGCCATTGGTTTCTGGAGGAATCAGAAGTTATCCTGCATGAAAAATGGTGAGTGGTTTTGTCTATTGCCTCAACTGTCTTTTTTAAAAGAAATTGTTTCTGCTTATTTATCACAGTTGAATAGCCTAAATACAAGCTTGTTTTAATTTTGATTGGGTTGGCAGTGTTTTGATTTGGGGAGTAGAAACTCGTTCTTTTCCATGATAAAAAGAATTGGTCCAAGCAGATGATCAAGGAACTGCCCACTCTTTGTATTGTATCTGGTCTCATGCGGGCAGGTCTCAACATGCCCTCAAGGAGACCGGCTACTGTTGCGTCCTCAAACTACTTGTGTTTTACAGATCATGAAATATCTCCCCCAAAGAAAAACATTCTACCAGTGAGCCAGAGACACATACCGGGGGCTTCCCACACTGAAAATCAAGGTAAAGACAAACATGATTATTTTTGGGGTGTTTTGTTAGACAGATTGTCATGAATATTTTTGTAAATGCTTAATGTTTATTTTTTAAAACAACCAGGCCCCACACCTCGAGATTTAAAAAGTGAGCCATCGCCAAAGTCACATGATGACCCCCAAACTTCAAAAAATAAAACACCATCACCACGGGTGTCACCAAAGCCACAAGAGGACCCCCAAGCTTCAAAGAGCGACAGACCCGGAGGACATGATAAAGCAAAAAGAAAACTCAAACACCTCACAGCGAACACTTTAGAAACATCACCACTTAAAAAACAGAAGCTGGTCATTGCTGGACCTTCTTCTGCTTCTTATAATGACTCACTTGCAAAGCTCATGCAAGATGTTATGGCATCTTTGAGTGCCAGCTTACTGAGACCCCATGCCTTAAAAAAATATGTGAAAGCTGCCCAGGCTAAAATTTCTGTCATACAAAAAGGTTTGGACAGGCAGCAAGCAGCAGGACGGCTGAAGAAGAGTAGCCGCACACGCAAAGATCTAGCATTAAAATACAAGAACATGTCAAAGCGTATTAGGAATGTTAAACATATGAAAGTAGGGGTGAAAAGAAGCCCCTCGCTGTTAAAACTTTTAAGACAAATCAGAGACACTAGGGCTCCAAAGGCCTCTCCGACCACTTCCTGCAATGTGGACCCCCCATAAGCCACCCAGATGACTGATTTAGAGGCTGAGGGGTCAGCCATTCTGAGTGCGGATGAATCCCCTACAGACCCCGGACTAGGAGGAACCCAGGAGGAACACCCTCTAACTCCCAATGAATTGCCAAGAGTTTATCTGGAGAGGCTGAATAGTTGGGAATGGCATTCACCACGCCAACCCATTTCTCGATACGGAGAAACCTTCAGGTTTTCCAACTTGGAGCAATTAAACCATCTGCTGCTGGTGCAAGAGGCAATCCAAGAGGCTGTACAGGGCCTGCTTGATGATCTTTATGTGAGGTTACATGATGAGGATCTTGTTCAATTATGTCTAGATGGTGGAGGACTAAATGACTCTCTCTTCACTGTGAGGAGGGTCAGGGGGGGCCTGCATGCTTCAGATCTGATGGACAACCTCGCAAACCTTATGCAGAGCAATGCGGAGATCCACCTTCATGTGACATTGTGCTTAAATGTATGGGTTATCCGTAACAGCAGAGGATGGGGATGTAGAGTTATAAGTACTGTGCTTCACAGCCAGTTAGTGAAAAAGAAAAGGCATTTTTAGTGGATCTAAACAGTACTGGTAGCAATCTGTGTTTTGGTGGGAGTCTCTTGGCAGTTATGGCCCCACAAAGGCCCACCTTTGGGGAGTTAGTAGATGGGGCAAGGCAGCTGTATAGAGAGCTTGGGTTTCCCGAAGATAACAAGATAATGCTGAGCGATGTGACTGCCTTTGAAAGGCATTTCAACGTAAATATCGCCATGGTCCTGCACGGGACTAAGGGCTGGGAGATATTCAGGACTGGGGACCCTGTACACACCCAAACTTTTCACCTACTGCTGCATGATGAACATTACTATGGGGTTCTAAATGCCAAAGCGTTCTTTGGTAGTAAAAATTATTGTAGCGTCTGCGGCAACATATACAGACATAGTCACAAATGCAAATATTTATGCAGTTTATGTTTAGAGACCCTTTGTGAGCCAGTGCAAGAGGTGCGGTGTCCTTCTTGCAAGTTATTCTGTAGGTCCAGAGAATGATTAGAGAGGCACAGTGTTTTGGCATCTCTAAAGAAGGTGGACTGTAAATCTAAAATAATGTGTGAGACTTGCGTTTCCTATGTCCCCAAAAAACACAAATGCAAGGTGAAGTGCTGCAAGCAGTGTGAAAAGCCTGTTGGGGATATAAACAGTCACCGGTGCTTCATGCCAACTGTCAAGCAATCAGAAATTTCTGATAAGTACATTTTTTACGACTTTGAAAGCACTCAGGAAACGGGGATCCACTCGCCCAACTACATTTTCGCAATGGGTCTCAATGAAGCAGATGCATGGGAGTTCAAAGGGGAAGGTTGCACTTCTGACTTTGCCAAAAGGTTTATTGACAAAAAGTACAGGGGTTGGACTTTTATGGCCCACAACGCAAGGGGTTATGACAGTTATTTCATAGTTAGGCAGCTCATTGCAGAAAAGATGGATGTGGATCTTATTTCACAGGGAGGCAAGCTAATGTGTGTGATGGTGAAGAAGCTTGGAATACGGTTTATAGACAGCCTGAACTTCTTGCCCATGAAACTGGCCAAATTGCCACAAGCCATGGGTTTTGAGGGGTGCAAAGGGTATTTCCCACATTTTTTGAACACCGCTGAAAACTGGGATTATGTGGGTCCTATGCCCAGCATTGATCAATATGGGGCTGACAGCATGATGCCTGGTGACAGAGCCGAGTTTCTCTCATGGTATAGGGACAATCAAAACAACACTTTTAACCTGCAAAAAGTGCTCACGTACTACTGCAAGCAAGATGTTAAAATTCTGAGAAAGGCCTGCATCCTGTACCGAGAAGAAATCATGCGCATGACATCTGGGGATGGATCATCTGCAACAGGTATTGACCCTTTCCAATACCTCACTCTAGCCAGTGTCTGCATGGTCATGTTTAGACACATGTTTTTAAAAGAAAACAGTATAGCTCTTATCCCACATGACAACTACCATAGACAGATAAAGAGACATTCTACACCTTCAATACAGTGGTTGATGCATCTAGAACACAAGGAGGGTATCGAGATTCAACACGCGCTGAAAGGTGGGGAGTGAAAAGTAGGCCCTTATTTCCTTGATGGATATGGAGAAATTGATAGTTGTAGAACAGCCTTCGAGTTTAACGGCTGCTTTTTCCACGGTTGCTCTATTTGCTACGATGAGGCTGGGCGAAATCCAATGACGGACACAAGTTATCAGGATCTGAACTACCGTACACAAAACAAAGCTGACTATCTCAGAAGGCAGGGGTTCAATGTCAGAACCCTTTGGGAGCACGAGTGGAAGGAGATGGTGGAATCTGATGGGGAACTCAGAGAGTTCCTAAGTGAGAAGGGCCTGCCTCAGCCTCTACAGCCTAGAGATTCTCTGTTTGGGGGAAGAACAAATGCCATCTGTCTCTATTATAAGCCAAAGGCTGATGAGCAAATTCACTATTATGACTTTACCAGTCTGTACCCATTTGTGAACAAAACGAAAGTATACCCCATTGGACACCCCAAAATAATTTATAGGGACTTTGGACCACTATCTAGCTATTTCGGCCTTGCGAAAGTTAAAATGCTCCCCCCACGCTTCCTTCTTTTCCCTGTGTTGCCTGCCAGGATGGGTGGAAAACTCATGTTCCCATTATGTCGTACATGTACTGAGACTAAACAACAGGCACGTTGTGCCCACAGAGATGAGGAAAGGGCTATTGAAGGAACCTGGTGTACCGTTGAATTGCTGAAAGCACTGGAGAAGGGCTACAAAGTGCTAACCATTTATGAAATTTGGGATTTTGAAGAAAAATCTGATCAATTGTTTTCAGATTATATCAAACTGCACCTGTGCCAGAAGCAAGAGGCATCTGGGTACCCCTCTTGGTGTACAGATGAGGAGAAAAAGACAAAATATGTAAATGATTTCTTTGAGAAAGAGGGTGTGAAATTACGTCCACAGGAGATTGCTGTGAACCCCGCAAAGCATCAAATTGCAAAGCTGTTCCTCAATTCTTTGTGGGGTAAATTTGGTCAACGCCCAAACTTACTGAATACCTCTATTGTGAGGGAGCCAGCTGAGCTTTTGGCGTATGCCTTTTCTCCACGCTATGAGGTTTCAAACTTTGAAATTATAGATGATGATACAGTGAGTGTATCCTGGAGACATGAAAAAGTTCTCCACACACAACCGGGTAAGACTAATGTCGTGATAGCCTCTTTTACAACTGCTTATGCTCGTTTAGAATTGTACAACTTGTTAGATGTGTTGCAAGATAGATGCTTATACCATGACACAGATTCTGTGATATTTGTGAGTTGGAAAGCGGAACCGAATCCGCCTCTGGGTGACTTCTTAGGGGACCTGACTAGTGAGATCCCACCAGAACAGTTCATCACTGAGTTTGTGTTGGGTGGTCCAAAGACATATGCTTATCATTTATCCTCTGGCAAGTTTTGTGTCAAGGTCAAAGGCATTACTCTGAACTTCTCCAACTCAGAAAAGATCAACTTTGACACTTTGAAGGCGCTTGTCTTAGATTATTGCACAGAATCAAATCTGAAAGAAATTGTAGTCCAGCAAGGTGCCATTGTGCGGAATAAAAAACAGTAGCTTATCAAGTCAGGTATCCTTAAAAAAACACTCAGAGTGGTGTATGATAAGAGGGCCATCACAGAGGGATTTAACACTCTTCCTTAGGGCTTTTGATGGATCACAGATGGCAACATCCATTCTTGGCCATTCTGGCAGGGCCGAGCAACTGTGGTAAAAGCTATTTTATTAAAAATTTGCTGGACAATGCTCATAACCTGCTCTCAATGATGCCTGAAAATATAGTATGGTGTTATAGCTGTTGGCAACCATTGTACAAAGAACTGCTATGTAGATATCCTTTTATTAAATTTATGGAGGGAATGCCTGAAAAGCTTGATGATGATGAACTTTTGCCTGTCAATAAAGCAAATTTGTTAATTATGGATGATCTTATGGACTCTGCCTCTAATAGCCAAGAAATTCAAAAAGCTTTTACTCATTATGTACACCACCGGAACTTGAGTATTATTTTCATTACACAGAATATTTTCTGCAAAGGAAAAAGCAACCACACCATTAGTCTAAATGCAAAATACATGGTATTATTCAAAAGCCCCAGGGATAAATTGCAGATTGCGACTCTGGCTCGTCAGATGTTCCCAGGAAATGTCCGCTATTTCATGGAAGCCTTCCATGATGCCACATTTAAACCCTACGGCTATCTGTTGGTGGATTTAAACACATCCACCCCTGAATCTTACAGGTTGAGAACAGGGATTTTCCCACCAGACTGGCCTGTGGTATATACTATGAAAAAAGCCACACCTGATTACAAAAGGAGCAGACAGTAGTGGTTTGCATTCTATTGCCACTGTCTCCTTGGCCTGGAAACATGTCCAAGCGTGTAAAGAGAAATCTGGCCCTCATAAAACTTTTTATTAAGGCCACACCATGCCAGAGGAAAGCCATTGTAAGCACAGCATCGGATGATTTTATAGTGGCCCTCTCTGAAATTGCACTCAATAATTTAAAAGGCAACATACCACTGTCTCCCCACCAGGTACGTGTCTTTAAAAAAAGAAGTCACTTTATCAAAAGCCTGGGCAACAAAAGAGTCTCTTTAAAAAGGAAGAGGCATTTGGTGAAGCAGTCTGGGGGGTTCATTGCACCATTGTTAAGTTTTGCCATCCCTCTGCTAACCAGCCTTTTAAGTAGCCAGTAATGGAGTATGCCGAAAAGATGTATTTGATCCCTAGCCATCAGCTGGAACAATTAAAAGGGATTTCCCCTAAAGAGGAAAACATCAGAACTGCTACAATCTACTCCTTAGATACTGGCTCAATTCAGACGACACAATAAACAACTGGTGTGGGGGAAACAATCATCACTTGTTTTGACTATTGTGTCATCCGAATGCTGCCATAGTCAACTCAGCGCTGATCCTCATCCACATCACAGTTGATTATTTATTACCATGTTGTGTGGGGAGTGCCCCCTAGGGTTAGCGTGAGGGTTAGGGTACGTGTCGTCCGAATTGAGCCACTGAGTTGAAGGGGATTCTTCAAAGATCTGACTTGACAGAATATGAGAAGGCTAAACGCTACGATGCTCGGCTTCAAAAATATCTAACACACCTAAGACAGAAGGAGGCAGAGAAAGAAAACCTAAGCCTGTTTCTGACACAACCACAGCAGACCTCTGAGGAAGCAACAAAAGCAGTAAATACTGACAGGGTGTTTCAAGAAGTACTGGACAGCCTCCCTGCTAGATCTAAGAACAATGCCAGGCTGCTGTTAAACAAAATGAAGCAGAACAATAGTATTACATCCTGGAATGACAAAGGGGCCTTCGTGTAAGGGGATGCTATAACCAGTTCCAATATGCTGGATTTGGTCAGGGGGATTACCCAACATCATGCAATGCCCTCCAAGCATCTCCCTAAAGGTTGGGATGTTTTTCTGAGATCCATAGCTGAGTTAAATGTTCCAACTTCTGTAGTCGGCAATCCTGCCAATAGAGACGTTTTAGAACAACTAAAAAGCCCCCAAGTGTGACACTCACACCTATTTGGTCACCAGTTGATTTTTTCAAGGCTTCTAAAAAGCAAAGACAATCTAGTCCGTATCCTTGGCTCAAATTATAACACTGTAATGTTTTTCAAGATGTAAAAAATAAATGTTTAAATGTGTTTAAACCTAATTACTGTCTGTGGTTGTCTGTTTTATGTCTAAGAATAACCCCAATTTTATTAGAAAACACGGCTATGAAAAGCAACACATGACAAACACCCTTGGGCTGTCTGAAACAAGTTTGAACATTTCTCTTGTTTTTTATAAATTGTAAGACCATTTGGTCATTTCCTTGTAAATCATAAGAATACAGTTCTTGGATCTGTTGAAATGTTAGACCCTTACATCACTGCTGTAAGAAGAACACACAGTGGTGACCACAAACCACAGAGTCTGGAGCCTGTATTTGCTGGGGCTGAAATGCCGTCTTGCTAGCATTTTTTGTTAAAAATTTCATGATGGCTTCAGGAAATAGAGGATGGTCTGGAGGGTATCCGTAGGAATCAAAAAATTCCCCATTCTTGTCTTCTGTCAAGTAGATGGCCAGCCAGTGCTCTCCGGGGAGGGTGTGGGGGTGGGTATTGACTATCAAACCCACGGGTCTTTGTAGCAATCTCGCTCTGGGGAGCATGTCGCAGGAGAACACTCCAAAGAAAGTCCTTCGTGTATAGGGGTTTGAAGATAGGATCTGGGTTAACTGCACACTGTCCATTTTACATATAGTCAAACAGGACATTTCTCCGGTGATTTATCTCTATCACGTTGTCAAAAACACCATACACGACCATGTTGACTGTGGCTGGCAGGGCTACAGCAAAACAAAATTCTGCTCTCAGGTTCCCATTTTTAACCAAAGAATAGTGATCCCCACATTCTTGGTCTGGAGTCAGGTCAAATGCAAAAAGAGTGTAGCCATTTGCATACTCCTCACAGTTAATTACAAGACCTCTGTCTTTCATATGCTTGCCAGTTGTCTGAACCAAATTCATGTACTCTCTCACACAGTTCCCAGCTTCAAAATCAGGTTGGAGTGGTTTCATAGGGATCGAAAACCCATCCAGATAAAGTGATACGGAATTAATATGGTAATTTTTAAAATTAAATGGATTTTTATTAGATGTGCCACTGAATGCGTCATTATCTACCAGGCTTATCACAACCTGTTTAGGTATCTGGCCCAAAAACAGGTTCTCTTGATTGCTGACACGACTTCCTCTGGGGATACTAAACACTTTAATACTCACATGATCCACTGGATATTTGGCATTGGCTGTAAGCAGCGCCTCTGCGTGGCCTAACCGGACACCAGGGGCCACTCTCACCTTCTTTACAAAGAGGGTGGCTGACAGAAGTTGCAGTTTGTAATGCCTATCTGCTGCAGCTGACATTAAGCAGAAAGCATCTTTGTTACGGGTCGGTTTAATTTTCAAATCCATGCCATTTAACAACAGTTTTTCTTGAAAAAACAGGTCAGAATGGAGCTGCCCCATCAGATCTATTTTCTGGCTTTCAGCTGTAAGGTTTGCTCTTTTAATGAAACCTTTATTATTCCCATCCAGAGCAACTGATTCGTGTGCCCCAGCCGTGTCTTTGTAAAAGAGCCCAGCAGAGAATTGTGTGGCTAACGAATCTTCAATGTAGTTTAATACGGATTCGATGAAAGCATGATAAGGATAACAATTATTACTCTGAGTTATTAAGCAGTCTCCCAGTGTTACGTCCAGCTGGCTAAAAATGGAGGCTATGGGGTAATTTACCACGCTTACTTCAGTATCTCTGGCAAGATCAGTTCCATTTTCGTTGACAATTTTACAGCACAGGTACAGCAATGTGTTGTTTAAATCCATATAATCTTCACCATTTCCCGCAATGAAGAAGTCTACAGGAGAAGTTTCTGTCAGGGCTGCCTAGGGGGGTACTTCAATAAAGAAGCTTCTCTCAATACTTGTCTGTGTAGGCCCAATTTGGAATAGATCTAATTCGGATTTAGTGCATTCTTCAGAGCTGCAGTGGATAAAAGCCATGGCGGATTAAAATATGTCTCCCCGACCTGTCGATGAGCGCCTCTTCTTTCTAATGCTCTTCCTTTTCTGAGGTTTCTTCCCCCTCACAGCTTTCCTTTTAAGGGGCCGGGGCAGACCAATTAGCTGTGGTTGAGACGCTTTTCTTTTCAACCCCTTTCTTCTTTTTATATAGATTAGTCCTGATCCATCTTGGTGTTGTGTAGGGGAGGCATTTTTCAAAACTGCTTGAGATACATGGCTGACCACATCTTTAGCAATATTCCGAGGAGCTGTTTTAATATGTGGCTTAATGATCTCTAGCCCTCTTCTCAAAAGAGGAACAGCCTTTCGGAAAAGACTCCTGAATATCTCCCCAATCCTTACCCCATACATAACAGGGGCTCCATGGTACCCCGGAAGGGCATTTCCCGCCTGAGCCCTGTAATAATTTCTGTAAAGGGAGGGGTCTCCGTACGTTTTCAGGATCGCCATTTTCAAAGCTGCAGGGTTCTCCGGGGCCGAAAGTGTAGCTTCACAAACACCTTCCCAAAACGGAATGGCACGTTTTTGTTCTGGTCTGTCTTTATCTCAATAGTAATTGTGTTGATATGGTGTTTGCTCACCGGGATGTAGTGTGGCTTGTCGTAAACAATGTTGACACGTTCGTTGTTCTGTCCGCGTACAGGTACACAACGCAGTAAAGGTACATAATAGTCTCCCACTATCTGGTAATTCACAATGTCTGTGTAAATGTATAAACTGTTAAAACCTCCAGTAATGTCAGCAGGAAAAGGCAATATTTCAACATCCTGATCAGGAAACGCCTAATATGTGGGCCAGTTCTGCACTTGCTCGAAAGGTATTTTTTTCTGTTGCTTGCAGGCTAATTTTTCTAGACACAGCATCATAGTGCAGGGTCACTTTCAGACCACCTCATATATGGCTGTTCATGCTTTCCACCAGCTCAGGAATGCTGGCATAATAGCCGCGGCGCAGAAAAAAACGATACCTACGTACCCCGTTAGAAATTTCAAATCGTGCTTTGGTAGTTAGAGTGTCCCAGCTGTGGGGATATTGAGTTTCAATGAGGCCCACTTCCCATGCGCCTGGAAGATCCAACGCTCTTGCTAATTGTATAGTATATACTGAACTCTTGTTGTTTGGAAAAACCTCTGCACAAGCGTTGCTAGGCAGGGTTATGTAAAAACCACTCTCATCCATTCTTCAGCTTTGTAGGTTCGCAAAGATCAGAAGCAAGCACCCAACTGTTGAATTTGCTAGGCCAACCTTGCCATTTCACTAGATGATACTTTTTCTTACCCCTGCCTTTCGTAGATAGTATTTTTTCAATCCTGTACACTCGGTCTTCCTTGGCTTTAACCTTCAGCATTTCTTCAGCATAGAATGTTCCAACAACATCCTCCCCCTCATAATCTTTTAACCTGTACACAGGCCTTTTTGCCTTTAGGATGACTTGATCCACAATAAATAACTCTGTGGTGAAATTCTGTTCGTTACCCTTGGTAAATATCCCCTTGCTTTTAGATATCTGAACATGGTCTCCTTTTCTGAACAAAGGGACCTCTGCTTTTCTACTAACACTGTCTCCATAGACTGTTTTCCAAACCGCAAGTGAGTTAGACTGATTAACATCCACAGGCAGGGCCTGGATGGTTCTGTGAAAGCTGTGGTTATAACTTTTTAGGAGGCATGGCAGCACATCGATATAGTTGAAAGTATTATTCACTGTAAAATACCTCCACATTTTTGTTTTGAAAGTTCTATTTAACCGCTCTGCCACGGCTGCTTTGACATCATCATTGGTGACAAAGTGATGAATGTCATGTTGTTTTAACATCTTGTTTACAGACTGATTTAGAAACTCTTTCCCTCTGTCCATTTGCAGTTTGCCCAGCTTTCTGGAATCTTGTCTGAAAGGGGCATTAAAGGCCCTGGATACTTCTTTACCTGTCTTATTTTTTAAAGCCACAGCCCAAGCATATTTAGACAAAATGTCTATCACTGTTAAAATGAACTTGTAGCCCTTGTTGTATTTAGAAAACTGTTGCATATCCACTAAGTCAGCTTGCCACTGGGTATCCGTTCCAGACACAATTGTTTTGTTTCTTTTAAAATGGAGTCTGACCGGCCTATGCAGCATGTAAGCATCCTGGTCTGAAAGCCATGAGATAACCTGCTTTTTAGTCACCTTTTCATTCTGCTTTTTGGACTCCTGAAATAGGGGGTCCACACCTCCAAAGCTCCCAGCCTTCCCGGATGTATAATAAATATTCCTTAGGATCTCTTCAAGATCTGCCATATTGTAGGTTAACACAAGAATGGAGGCGGAAGTTTAAAACAAAATGTTTTTATTGGTGCAAATAACAACAGAAACTTTTTATTACTATTTTTCAATGTCCATGTCTGGAGTAATACACGACATGCAGGTAATGTTGACAGTCCGTGAAGTGTCAATGTTCAAATTCTCAAGAGCAACACACGTACAACGCTCCTATGTAAAACAAAGACAAGATTTTTAGTAATCTACAATCACCCTCAACATACTAGTGACAACAAATTTAATATATAAAATACTTACTGGTGCGCCTCCTTTCTCGGTCATAACCTCCATCTCCTCTTCCAGAGTCTCCAGGGGTGACTGGTAAGTAGAACTGGCTGTGTCAGGATCTCCAAGCCCCATTTTCTCTATAGACAGGCTGGCCAGTTTCCTAAGTACTCCCCCATCCGCCTCCTCAGTGATGCTGGTGAACTCCCCAAGGCTGTCGGAAGTATCCGTAAGCTCTTTCTTTAGCATCAGCTTGTTCAAACCACACACTGTATCAGGCCATTGATCAGTATAATCCATTCTCCAATCGACCCCTGATACTGTATCAGCCCACTGCTCGGTACAATACATTCTCCAATCGACCCCTGATACTGTATCAGCCCACTGTTCGGTACAATCCATTCTCCAATCAAACCCTGATGCGGTTTCAGGAACAGAATCCTGTCCTGTATTCAGCTTTCTAGGTTGGAGCTTCAAGGGTGCCAGTGGAAAAGAAAAACCACAAAGCCCCACAGATAATGGTTTGCTCTCAGCTACAGCAGAACTGTTCTGAGGATCTGGTGGATATGATAAAGACCGAATTGTACCCTTCTTTCTGGGTTTAGGTCTGTCTGGTGCCAGCAAGGTAGAAAATTCCGTAGGCCTCATCGGGGTGCTGGGGGATTCCATGTTCTTCCAAAAACTAGCAACTGTGACCAACAACTTGCCCTGGCTGTCTGAAAAGCAAAGCACACCCTGTCCTAGTGTTGGGGGCTCTGAAACCTCTTCCTATTGGCCAGGGGGCAGGTCACGAGCTATTCCTTAGCCAACTGCTGAAGGGCTGTGGGGAGACATGCCTGGGCATGTTCCTACAGGCGTGTCACTCAGACGGCCCATGTTATTCCTTAGCCAACCGCTGAGGGGCTGTGGGGAGACATGCCTGGGCATGTTCCTACAGGACGTGTCACCCAGAGGGGCCCATGTTGCTGTTGGACTGTTTCCAACCACCTGGGGTTTGTTTACCGACGTCACTACCGGTTCTGGCCACATGGGGGGGGTTGATTAACTACATCACTACCGTTTCCATCCACTTGGGTTTGTTTACCTATGTCACTTCCAGTTCCGGCCACAAGAGGGGGTTGCATACCTACGCCACTTCCGGTTCCGGCCACATGGTGTTTGTTTATATACGTCACTTCCGGTCTTGTGGTTTTTGGTTTGACAGGTGATGACGTCACTTCCGGTCACGTGGTTTTGTTTTGACAGGTGGTGACGTCACTTCCGGCAGCATGGTGTTTGTTTACTTCCAGTCACGTGGCCTGGATAATTTTGCATAATTTTGCATAATTTTGACAGCAAGTAGGGCCTATAACTACTTTGGGCCACGCAAGCCAGATCTGGCCAGATCTGGCTCTGCGATGCCCCGTAGGCCAGGGGTTCTCCTTGGCATCTGCCAGGTAACGCTTCACAGCAGTTGTAGCCTGACCAACCTCTTCCTGTAGGGCATTTGCCCAGAATCCAAGGCCTCTGCTGGTCTTGCTGGGAGGGATGCTGCTTCTGCTGCTACAGGGACTGCTGACCCGGGAAGCCGTGGCCTCCTCCTCCTCCTCTGCCGCTGCTGCCTGCCCAAGCCTGATTTCCCACGCAGCTTGAACTTCCCCCACTAGCAGTTCCACCCACCCCAGCCTAGAATTGGCATCGCAGATGCTGTCTTTTAGATGAGGATCACACCTCGTAGCCAAGATGTAGATCCTGTCTTTCATCAGTGGCTCCATCCTCTTAGTTAGTCCTGCCTTCAGCCTGTTCACCCCTTCCCACACATCTTGCGGGAAGTGCCTTCCGGTGATGGGATCCCTGGCCTCCAGAAACTGCCGCATCTTGGTCTGGAGATGCCTGGCCACAGGGATCACCTGACTGAGGAGGGTGGTGCTGCTGCTGAGGGTCTCTGTGGCCTCAAGGAAGGGCTTGAGGACCATCACCAGACAGAACATGGTATCCCACTGCTGCCTGGCCAGTGGTGCCTGGATACCTATGTCCCTGACCTTGCACATTTCATGCACAGCACGCTGTTGCTCCACCATATGCTCAAGCATGAGGTAGGTGGAGTTCCAGCGTGTGGCAACATCCTGAAGGAGCCGGTGCTGTGGGAGTTCCAACTCTGCCTGCTTCTCCTGCAGCAACCGACTTCCTTTGACACTGTGGTTGAAGTGTCCAGGACGTTGCGCACTGCTGGCATGGGAGGGGGAAGGTCACTGCTGCTGCTCCCCATGCCAAGCCCACCCCTCATTATGAGGTTTAAGATGTGGCCAATGCAGCGGACCCCCTCAAAACTGCCCTCACGCACCGCCCTGACCATATTGGCTCCCCCGTCCATGACCATATAACCACGGGTGTGCTGATGCCCAGACAGCCACCCCTCCACCATGCGGTTAATGGCCTCGGTGATCTCCACTGCCGTCTGGGACTGGTCCATGACTTCGGTATGAAGGAGGGCCCAGCAATAACCCTCCTTCCCAGTCCCACAAGTGATGAGTGCTTCCTTCCCTGTGGCTCCCCGCCAGTGAGCCATCAGGGACAGGTAAGCATGCGCTCCTCCCTCACTGGACCAATCTGAGGTGAAGTGCACCTTCTGTGCCTCTACCTGGCACAGTTGACCCATCACCAACTCCCTGCATACCTGGCACAGGGAGTGTACCACACGCCTGCTAAGGGTGGCGTTTGTAGTACGGGACCACCATAGCCATCAGCCTCTTGAACCCAGCATTTTCAACAAGGCTGAATGGCTGGTCATCCAAAGCTGCCATCTCACTGATGCAGTTGGTGAGCTGGTTGGGCATTGGAAACCTCCAACATGTGGTCCCATACTTCCCCCACCCCAGGTCTTCCATGGTGGCCTGCCAAAGGCCCTTGGGGATGGGAGATGGAGAAGCAGCAGGAGCCTTCTGTTTGACCTTACTGCTACCACTCACCTGGGAGGTCCCACCTCTCTCCCAAGCAGGAGCACATGGTGGTTCCTCTGGAGGTGGTAGTGCATGTTGGAGTTGGTGAGGTGCGCCAGTTTCCCCCCCCCCCCTGCTGATGGCAGCCCTGCAATGCTAACATACAGCAAAGAGGGAATCTGCAGCCACCTCAAAGTGGTCCCACACCACGCTGCTCCGCTTGTGGGGTGAGCCAGTCTGCTCATTGCCAGCACTGTCTGGACTCTGGGGTGCCACCACAGGAGCAGGGGTAGAAGGCCTCTAAGAGGCGAGGGAGAGTGGCGAGGGAGCCACTTCTGCCTGCTGCTCCTCCTCCTCAACCACAACCACTGGCTGCTTCACCTCAGCAATCTCAGGGAAAAGATCCCTGAGCAGGCTCCCCACCTCAACCACTGGAGCAGGAGATGGTGTTACTCCTAGTCCAAGGCTAGTGCTACTGCCACCAGCCTCTGGAAGTGGCTCTTCAAAGAGGGCTCTGCGGGTAGACCTTTCAAGAGGCGCAGCTGGTGCCTCTGCCTGCTTAATCGCAAAAACGGCAGACTTGTGCTTTATTTTCACGGGGGGAGAGACAGCCACCCCAGAACTGCTCCCAGCAGCAGCATCTCTCCTAGACCCAGAGGAGCCACCTCGCCCAAGGTGCGCCTTAGAGCCGTGTTTCATTATGTGTGCTGCTTTGGCCACAGATGTGTAGTGCTCCTGTGTAGCACTAGCAGGCTACAGGACACACCAGCACACTCACAGCCAATCAAGCAAACACGGGGGGGGGGGGGGGAGAGGGAGAGAAAGAAAGAAAGAAAGAAAGAAAGGGAGATAAAAAATTTTTTGTATTTTTTGGGATTTTTTTATAACAGGAAACAGGGAAGGGAACAACAAAATATTCACTCACAGAAACCCCCCCCCCCAGTCATGCTAACCTAACCCTCAATCAAACCAAGAAGCAGCACACACACGAGGAATGAACCTGAGACACAGAGGGGAACAGAAAGAAAGATGCAAGAAGAAAAATAGATAGAAGAAGAATCTACAAATATCACCAGTAATAGTTACACACAGACCTCCGCCAAAATACTCCTTCTCCTTTCAACTCCTATGCTCAACAAAGATGGAGAACCCAAGGGTGGGGGTTTTATGCGGGGATATCTTTAGCCCTCCTCCAACATTGTGATTAGAGCCTGCTAGAATCCTTGCTGCATGATTGGTCACTGAATCTGTCAGTCTCATCAAGCACACCCCACCTTCTAGCTCCGTCCATGTGGTGGCAAAAGAGAAAGAGCCTTACGATACAATGATAAAATACGATAATCGTATGATTTCTTATAATCTCTGATAATAATTTCCTATCGTATCGTTATTGTTTATCATATGCACGATAAGGAGCATATTGTATCGTTATTGTACATTTTAACGATTCAATACACAACCCTACTGGAGACACCAGGAATTGAACCTGGGATGCTCTGCATGCAAAGCAAATGCTTTACTACTAAGCTATGATCCTGCCCATAAGAGCATCTCCGCTTTGATGTTCCAAATAGGACAGACATACACAAAGATGGCAGCTGAGCTTCTTTGGGCATCCTTGGAGTGAACTGTGGAAGCCAATTTGATTTCGTCATGTACTTTGGAGCTTTAGCTGTGTTGGAATGGTCATATTCTGCTACCTGTTAAAACTTTATGGAGAAAAACCACAGGGTTCCACTCACAGCTTCTGCCAGATGATTGACAATTCCCTTGCTTTGCCATTTCTGGCAGACAGCAGATATAGGAGGGTTACCAAGCCTGATTAGCAGCTACACAAAGCCAGAAGGCTCTGTTCAACATGGATAGTCACAAGTTGTTCATGCTTGGTGTAAAAAGAGCCCTAAGAAGTGGTCTTGACAGGAAAGTGGCAGACATTGTTTAGCTTTCTTAACCCTAGACAAGAACTTGCCCTTTACAACCCAATCCTGTGCAAATTTACTCAGAAGAAGGAATGGGTAAGAATTTTGTTAAGTTTATTTTCTTATAAGAATTTCCAAAATTCTGCTAATTTCTTCATAAATGTGGTGCAAAGAACTTGAGTTGTTTTTTTTTTTTAATGATTGTGGGTTTCTCCCCAACCAAAACTGCCAGATTCATCAATCCAGGCTAAGGACTTACAATTGTTAGCTCTTAAAAGTCTGTATATTCTCCCTGTGTCTTTGACCAAGTTGGTGGTGCTGAATTAGGGTTGCACCTCTTTTTCCTGTCAGGCTCCTCATCTTTAACAGCCACTTGACAGACAGGGACAACACCCTGGGAATAGCTGTACAAATTTAATTTGTCTGTTGTAAATGGATGAGATGAAAATTCATTTTGGTTTGTTTTGGATAAGAATGTACAGAAATCCACACATTTCTTCATAGAAATGATAGAAGAACTTAAGTTTTTTAAAAAAAACTTTGAATGCAGGAGAAAGTGAAAATGACAAATTTGTCAATCCCTGCTCAGAACAAAGTCCTAAGGTATTGAAGTAACTATGCATAGCATAACAGTATGAATGATAATTTTTAATAATGGAAGATAACTCAGATTAGGTAAGGAAAGGATTTAACTTAGCATCGATATACCTGTAATGTGGGAATTCCAGACGTACTCATGTTTATTTTTCAGATGCTCATTAAATAAAGTGAGCTCTAGATTATGACAAATCTTGTGTTGCCCTTCAGAGATACATCATCTACTGCTTGAGGCCAAGAAATGAGTAGTTTCCATAATTAGTAAGGGAAATTGAATAATTGGGCTGTGGTTTATGAGGGTTCTTATACTAAGAAGAGAAGTTCCCAGTCAAGTGGGTTAACTTGATTTATTTCTTAGCACACAATTAACTGCTTCCATTTAGCATAAATTGTAACTTGCATATTTATTTTGTACTTTTTTTTCTTGCTAGCAAAACCACAGGATGAACATTTTCTGCTCACATTTTCTGAATGAAGATGTGCCCACACAGTACTTAACATGATTTCTGGCAGGCATTATGCTGTAATGTGGTTTTCCCATAGACAGTAACAGGAAAAAAG
This sequence comes from Anniella stebbinsi, assembly GCA_029215795.1. Classification (NCBI taxonomy): domain Eukaryota; kingdom Metazoa; phylum Chordata; class Lepidosauria; order Squamata; family Anniellidae; genus Anniella; species Anniella stebbinsi. Next base: position 49,070,041 of record JARDYH010000002.1, read on the forward strand.
TAGCTTTCCTCCAATAACTTTGGTTGTATTTCAGTGAAAGCTCCACGTATTGGAAAGACAGCACTTTAATGCATTTCTTCATAAACTATCAGCAGTGCTTATGCTGAAGAAATGTTACAGTTGGAAGAAGGCTGCTGCAACTTTAAACTTACTTCTTCTCAGGTAAGCCCCATTAAGGTCAGTTGGACCAACTTTGAAAAATTCATATTTAAAATAACAACATGAGCGCCTACCCTGTCAAGGTGAACATAGCTATACCATCTAACATTTTTACTCTGGGTGAGAGAGACAATGTGTTACACAGCTTTCCTTATTATTATTATTATTATTATTAACATGTTTATATTAATATCTAATATATATTTAATATTAAATAAAATTTATTTGCTAAAAAAGCAAGCAAGGCTGTGTACAACAATTTAAACAATAAAACCTTAACAATTAAAAACAAGAGTATTAAAAACAGTAAAACAGTAAAACAGTAAAACAACTGTATCATTGTAAAGGCTAAATTAAAAAGACGTTTCTTTGTACCCTATCTAAAAGCCAAGAGTAGGGCAGTCTACAGTTTGGGACCAATACGGAAGAAAGATCACTCATGCATGTCTGACAGGGCAAATGAAATGCAAGATGGGCAATCTCTATCCTTCCCAATACTAGCCCCTAAAAGCCACCACTTTCTGGTCTGAAGCTAATATGCACAAGCTAATATGATTCAATGTTACCTCTGGGCTGACTGAAGAACTGCCCACATCAACTGCAGCCATTGGAGGTTTAGTATCCACCCTAAAACTATGGTATTCTGTGGTCTCTGTTCATTTAGTCTCTACACTGGATCAGCTTGAATTAAAGATATCTGAAAGTGTGATATGCAGATTAATCAAATGTCCTGATGCTTCCTTTCTTTCCACTTTTAATATAAATTAATCAGGGGACTTTGTGATCACACACAGCAATCTTGCATGCTATTATGTGAAAACTCACAAAAAGAAAACTCTCATTAGAATCAATGAGGGGGAAAATCTCCTATAAAGCCTATATGATTAGGCTGAGTGTGTTTCTGTTGAACTTGAACTGGGTAGATTTCTCACCTACCTTTATAGTATTCCTCTTCTGTAGGAAAATTATTGGCATTTTTTAATGCCGTGTTTGTGTTGCTCAGAATATGTATTTTTTCCAGTGTAATTGGATATAGCATGCTAACTAGCCTTTATTATTTGAAATATTCAATCGCAATGGCCATTTTAATCTTTCTTATGAATATGTATTTCAAAAAATTGGAGTTTATTATCACATAAAAAATAACCAACCTATTGATTCAAAATCAACATCTAGTAAAAAAAAATGAAACAATGAGAGAAAACTTTTACTTAAAAATTGATTGTGTTCTTTTAGTTAGCAATAGCATGTATTTACATATTAAACAAAATAGGAGGACAGAATTCTACAACATTAGAAACAGGCTACCCTAGGTATGAGTGGTGGGCATGTGTGTTTTTTATCCATATGCCGCATACATCACCTTCTAAAGGAAACTAGGAAACCTGGGATTTTATTAATCATGCAATCTGCTTTTATGAAGGAGGCTGCCAATCCAAATCCCATTGAAGTGAATGGTAAACCACTCATCGATTTTAATGTCTGTGCAATGGTTATGTATGAATAAGACATAGGTTGTGCACTTGGTACCTTATTCATAATCTTTTCATATGTAGAGTACTATGGATGCAATATTCCTGAAACAACAATCTAGCTTTTACATATATATACTTTCCAGTAACTATTTTCTTAGAAAACAAATCAATATTCTTTCAGTATTCACCATTCGCTTCATAGCTTAACTGAAGTGTTGTTCAAGAGAGTCATACACACACACACACACACACACACTGAAGGCAAAGAATGATGCAGGAAGGGAAGGGGGGAAATTATGCCGCCTAGCTACAAGCTGCAGAGGGAAATTAATATTCAAAAGGTTAAGGTGTCTGTGAAATGTATGTAATGAGTAACACTCATAGTTTGTTACTATAGGTTCATTGCCTCTAATGTTGAGGACGGCACATGGATAATTTACGATTCCCATTGTCCCCTCTGCAGGGATTAATTCTGAATTATTTATGTACCTATATGCGCACAGAACTGAAACATTTTAGTTAAAGTCAGCCACTCACTCATAGTCTTGAAATTATGCAGCCCTTGTTGCTAAAAATGATGTTAGCCTCTTGTGATTTAAGTCATAACATTTTATTTTCAGTCCCACTGAGAGGGAAAGCATACAGAGGGTGGGAAAGATATATTTTCCTTGAGAAATCTCTGAATGCGTTAAAAAAAAAAGATGTAAAGAGATAATGGTAATTTTGTGGAGTCAGATTGTCATTGTACCACGCATGTAAATAAAACTTTATTTTATTCATTATTTCATTGCAAGCTTGTCTTTCTTTTTTCTTTCTTTCCAGGTGGCTATTTTTAAATGCAATACTGTGCAGTTTATTAAAAAAACAACATCCCATCTACTCATGTTTAATTTTAATAAAGGGAATTTCATTTTAGCAAATTGGCCTCAGTGGTTAAGAATTCTCACCAAATTGGTATGTTGTGGTACCCATGAAACTCAAAGTATGCTGTTTCTTTTTCTTTCTTGTTTTTGGTACCACTTGTATGTTAATGCTAGTTACCTTTACCCATATCAACAATCATTAATCCTCGGTAAACTACGGGATTAAATATTTCTTAGTAAAATATTAGATGGTAGAGAATCAGCAGAACTGATTTGAGGATAGTTACAAAGATCTGCCTTGATCACTTTCATTTCAGTCCATTAGAAGAGTTGTAATTTAGCATATTGAACATGTTTTAACAATTCTTTCTCTTTTCCTCAGCAAAATTTTTCTTCATGTCTGGAACTGCAAGCAGGTTAAGACCTAGCCTAATTCCTGTAATGAGGCAAAAAAAAAAAAACCCAGAAAAAGAAAAAAATACACACAATGAGAATGAGGCTAATTAACACAAGGGAGAAAAGAACTAAAGCCTTCACTAGACCGACCCCAAGCCTTTGGGGTTTCAGACAAACTGGCCTGTTCTCCTTTCAAGAATTATACCCCTAATAATTATGATGTACTGCAAGCAGACAGCTTCGTACACGATTGGGGTATTTAGTATACAACAGATAAAGATTTAAAAGTGTCTGAAGTGTAAAAGAAAAAAATGTATAAAAGATCAATCCTTCCTCTTTTTTCCCCTCTCCCTTCTCTCTGTACAACTCAACAATTGCTAATAAATTAGAAGGAGGGGCATATTGATGTACTGCTTGACTGTAACACAAAGAAGTGTAGTTAGCAAAAAGCTGCGGTGGGGAATGAACAGTATTTTAACTCGGCAGTTTAACCTCGGAGTCTGTCAGCTGTGACCTTTTACCAACCCCAATGAGAGCCTGATTTCTCACTTTGGCTACTCACTGTTGGATGAGTGAATGTAGAATTTGACAGCAAGAGGTTTTACATGAAAAGGGAAGGTACTTAAAAAGCATGTTCTGTGATGATAGGCTACATTTATTCACTGTTCATTACGCTTGGTGCCGCAGCAGCTTTGGGGTGGATTGATGGGGTGTGAGCAGCTTGCCTTCTGTGGAAGTGAAGAGGCATTATTGACCTGCTTGGGAGCTGCTGTGACCTCCAGATGACCCCCCTTTCACCTGGAATTGACCTTGAGAACAACCTAGGCTTCACCCCCATTTTGAATAATAATAAAAAAAGTGACTTAGAAGCATGTGGATTATTAGAGTTGACACATTGCACATTTTGCCTGTATTCCAACTTTTATAGAGGCCCACAAGCATGGGGGTGGGGTAGGAGAAGAGAATTGCTTTCTAAATATCCCGACCCTGCAGCTGCATGGCTCCGTATTGGTACAAATTTATGGACGGAGGGCAACTAGACGTTCTACTGCTTGATGGTAAATTTTGCAATTCATCATTATTGATTAGAGCCTACGGTGTATGACAGAGCCCCAAACCTTACTATGACAATTGCTATTTCAGTTGTTAAGAGCCATAATGGGCCATAGGGATGATTTAAAAGAGCACAATAGCTATCTGTAATTACACATGAATAATCCATGAATTCTCTACTACGGTGCTCATAATCAGGCCCTAACAACCAAGGCCAAGACATTTGTACTTGTTTTTGCCTTCACGAAGTAGTCCTGAAGAGATCCTGGACTACCATGCAATCCGCCACAGCGGACATGTAACAGTTCTAGTTCTTCCCTGCCAGATTTCTCTTTCTGGTTCAAATGAATCACTTAATATGGAGATGAATGGAGTATCGTATTATCACTGACGGTGCAGTCATCCAATGAACTTGACTTCTTTGGGTAAAACAACAGCCATGAGTGTGTTAGCAATTGCCATTTAAGCAGAGGAGTTTGTCCATGATTAATTTTTGTATGTGTTGTTCTTAAAGCCTAATGGCCTCTGCCACTTTGATCCTTTCTCTTTGCAGACCAGAGCAAAAGAATGGAGGGAGACCTTTCTAAAAGAGACTCTGTTGTAATTTGTTTCATGGCTTAATCAATACCTGGTGTTATCGGAATCATCGCCTGACAGAACTGTCTCCCCAGATACAAAAAATCAATACTCACTGTCCCCAGTATCCCAGGGGCTAAAGCAATCATGTCTTTGCTTGGATAGGGACCAGTAGCAACCATACTGGCAGACAGTGGGCTTGTTGGACCACATTTTCCTCTGCCAAACATGCCTTCATCCCTCCTTTTTCATTTGTTGCTAACATTAGCTGGCAAGGCAGACAACAGGAGGGGGGGGGAATCACACACAGTTGTGCTATAGCATCCTCACAGGAGGAACCAACTAATCTGATTTTTTGCCCAGCTTGTGACCCGCTTACACCTGTGATTGTTCCGGTGCGCCACAGTGCCCCAACTTAAGTGAAGCATGTTATCTGTTACAATTCATCTATCTCCTATGTCTTTACATTGATGAATAACTACAAGGGTCCTCAGCAGGTTTCAGGACCTGCAAATTACAATAATTCTAATTTAGAATTATATTGTGTGTGTATGTGCGTGTTTTCCTTTTGGTTCTTTGTGGTAGTAGAGGTTGGGGGGGGGTACTGTCATATTTTTCTACTCTTCAGATATTGTTAGTAGAGTACTGGGGGTTTCAACATTCTGCTATGTGGGCCTTAAATCTTTAAAAAGTATCTATTGTTGAATGAAGTCTGTGCAATTTTATTCCAACTGTGTTGGGCAAATGATTTTTTCAAATATTATTTCCTCCTCTCTGCTGACATTTATCTGTATGTCAAGTAAACACAAAGCAGCAATGTGCTTTCTTTAACAGCTAAGTCTTTACAGAAGGGGGGAGGATTTGTAATTGGTATGACATTAGAAACCTATGTAGTAGCTCAGTCAGTTTCCATCTCATCTTTGTTTCTACCTCTCTATAAAGGAAAATGCAGTTTTGCCCAGAGGAAGAAAATAAAAGGAATTCATCGTTAAAAGGTACATTAACACAAAAAAAGAGAGAGGGAGAGGAAGCACAGCTTTATTGGCGATATGCGAGAAAGGATGTTTGAGTAGTCAATGATCAGTTACTTTTGAAGTATATTAAAAAGGTTTAATCTTACCGATCATGAGTTAAACTGGATGTTTTAATCAGTTAGCTAGTGCCAGAAATAATTATGCCAGAGTGCTTCGTCTGCAGAATGTGTGTATAAAGCATATAAATCCTTCTGTTCCCCAAGGATATCACCGAATAACACACAACAAAAAAGACAAAAGCGATATCAAACTCATATAAATTAACATTGCAAATGATGTGAAAAATACAATAAATAACATGACCCTCTCGCTCTGGGTATACTATATAGGGAAGAGTGTCCAACACAAATACATTCATTAATCTCTTATATCCTCTCTCTCAACTTTTTAAGGAAACTTTCCTTATATTTACTTTCTGCAGTTCAATCGAAGGTCATCCCATGCAATTAGAAAGTGGGACTGATTACCAAGTAAAGAAATAGGCCTATTTGCCTGCATATATATATATATATATATATATATATATATATATGTATATATATTCTGTAATGCCTTCTTTATAAACAAGATACACATTTGCCAGGATTTAGCGTCCACTCTAAAATAAAGTGAAAGTAATCAAGAGCATCATTAAATTCAGTTGTTGTTTCTCTTTTTCTTCACAAATAGTTATAAAATTTCATTTGTACAGGAACTTCGTTCATTCAGTGACAAATTCCAGTTTGCATTTGCATATATTTTTTGGTAATTACAGGTGATGGGATGCAAATTAGAACTGGCTGGAAGCTGTAGGTGAAATGATCTTTAATCCTGCAGCTTTTGCAAAATGGGTTTGGAGCTGAATTATTTGTATAATCCTTTTAGTCGGAAAATGGAAGTGGAACATGCCCTCTCTTACCACTGCATTTGGGGATGCTTAACAGACAGCACTCAAGCTAGCAAATCATTTTCTTGGAACTGTATGTTTTTACTCCCTTTAATTTTTGTTCTACTTCTTCAGATTGATTCAGTGGAATAACGTTCTCACCGCTCCACCCTAGCTGAATTTTCTTTACATCCTGTCGCAATTTCACTGAATTTGTTTATGGGAATTTTTATTCCATCATTCCCCCCAAAAGATGAGGGCAGCACACAGGGCTCTCTATCCCCATTTCAATCTCACAGCAACCCTGTGAAGTAGATTAAAAGGAGACATAGTAACTGGACTGAGGTTACCCAGTAAATTTCATAGCTAAGTCAACACTGTAGCAACTATGCCACATTGGCCTTGCATCACATTAAAATAGGTGGAACCTGTAACAAAACGTTGCAGTGTATTTCCCCAATTAAAAGTAGTGTCCAGGGTTCCAGTTTACCATCCCTTCCAAGCAGGGTATTCCATCACCTGTCCATTCCCCCTGCCCCAACCTTCTGTTTTTTCTTTTCAAATTGTCACTCAACGTTCCATGGCTCCTGAGCATACAATTGAATGGAATTGTTTTTGTTTTTGTTATTGCCCTGCAGGGCTTCTTTTTTAAAAAAATAAAAATTATGCAGTGGCATAGTGGTCAATTTTGGAGTGCAGGCACTCACCATGACAGTCCCCATAGCCACACCCCCAAAGGAGATTCAAATAATGCAGGCAGCTGTGTCAATCCATATCAATAAACCAGTTCCAGGAGTTCCTTATCTCCATCAGGAGCAGGTCTGTTGTAAAGCGAATAGGTCTTATTTGCCTATTCAAGACCAAGCCACCCCAAAATACTTTGCATTATAACAGGTAACAATATATAGTTGCTGGGGGGGGGAGTCATTCCCCCCCATCTACTGTGAGGACTGCAGCTAAGCTCAGAAGGAACAGGGAATTCTGAGGGAGAGGTGGCAGATGACATCAGCAACCCTACTTATCAAAAAGTGCTTGCACTGCAAGCTCTGGTTCTGCTGCACCTCTGATTTTATGTACATTAGGAAACCCCAGCCTTCCCCCAAGGCATGTAGGTATATTTATATATCCTGTAGGGGGTTCTGATCTGGACTGGGACCCTATCCAAGAGAAATTTGCTTTAATGGATCACTATTGGCAATAGAAATTGTAAGCATCGGGTCTGATTCAGAACTGGAGCACTGTGAAGGGGAAGGCCCTCTGCCCACCACACTATGGTTTCAATCCAGATTACTCTGGTGCAAGAAAGTGGGGGGAAGACTTTAAAGTGAGATGGCTTGTAAGTTGTGCATGAGAGTAAATAAGGAATGCACTACCTCTGACCAGCGCTCTTTTACAGTTTTCATAACCTGTGCTGTTTTCCTTCTCATTTCCTCCCCAAATCCCAATTAGAAAAGAGCAATGTACTTTGCTGAATATGTTGGGCTGTATCCACGATCTGCCTTCTGTCTGTTTCTGGGAAGAATTCAAAGTGTTATGACCTATAAAACCCTATACAGTTTGGGACCAGGGTATCTATACCTTTCACTACCTATTCCTAAAATAAATTAAACTGTTTCTCTACACTTATCTATCTTAACTATCTTTATATGTCTATACTTATCTACTATACAGTACTACACTTATCATCCTAGCCCTATGATTTATCCTTTTCTATCTGATGCTATATGCTATGATTTACTACCAAAGTACTTATTGTATTCTATACTTATCTAACTGTTGCATGGTAGATATCAGCAAACGAGAAAGATTGTTTAGCAGACAATAAAAATGGTAGAACAAACGGACAGATGCCCCTCAAGGCAGATATAGACATACTTTGCTATCCAGGACTTCATTTTGGTGGTCAAGGCAGTGTGGAATCTGGGAATACTGACATCAAAATAAAATAGACATTCCAGGCAAACCCCAGTCACATGACACTATATGGTTCTACTGAGAAATTCTAGAAGTGCATTTAATCCAGAACACAACAAGATTTCTCTTGACAGCACATTGTTTCATTTCATTTCACCACCACCACAGAGATTTTTATGTCAGAGATTCTGTTAGGTTGGGGGGAGGGTACTGAGAGATTGTGCCATAGAGGGCTCTACTATCTCCTTTATAACACTCTTGCGGTAAAGAGGATTTTACCCATATGAGCACCCAGACATTTCTCTCTCTCTCTCCCATATACTAGTGCCCGGGGTCATCCCATGAAGCTGACTGGTGGGAGATTCACAACAGAGAAAAGCAAGAAATTCTTCACACCGAGTATTGTTAAGCTATGGAATTCGTTATCACAAGATGTAGTGATGGACACCAATTTGGATGGGTTTAAAGGAGGGATTGGATAAATTCCTGGAGGAGAAGGCTATCAATGGCTACTAGTCTTGATGGCTATGTGCCACCTCCAGTCTCAGAGGCAGTAAGCCTATGTACACCAGTTGCTGGGGAACATGGGCAGGAGGGTGCTGTTGCACCATGCCCTGCATGTGGGTCCCTGGTCAACAGCTGGTTGGCCACTGTGGTAACAGAGTGCTTATGTTCTTATATCTCAGGTTCTTATATTCTTAATTTCTTAGAGCTCCAGACAGCTAAACAAAGCCGGTTCTTTTTTGTCTCAATAGAGTTTTGCAGCAATTGCAATTTGATTTGTGTTTGAGCTGAGCCGCAAACTTTTCCCCCTGAACTCCAGGAATAGTTTTGTACATTTTCCTCCCAGGTTCTGCAATTTGTGAAAATTTCTGAGCAATTTGCACATTTCTTAACTATTTGCAAACATTTCTGAGTATTTGCAAAAACTGTAGCTGAATTTGCACAGATTGCTTTGTGCAAATTACAGAATTTGCAAAAAAAAAAATGTGCAGAGTGCCCAGAAAATCTGCAAGCTGGACTGACTCACTGCAGGCTGAATTGGGCGCAGCAGCAGGAACTGGAACAAAGTCCAAGGGGGGGACCTGTCAAACTCTACCCCACAAATGGATTTATCTAACATCCCTACACACAATTAAGCAGAACCCAGTATAAAACCCATTTTATACTGTTTGTATTCATGTTGTTCCCCGCCTCGATCCGGAGGGAGAGGCGGGTAAGAAATAATTTTATTATTATTATTATTATTATTATTATTAATTATTTCATTGTCCCTCTGAGAAAGGGAAGGGAGAAAACAAAGGAATTCTTTTTTGGGATTGCTGGAGGAACTCAATTCAGATATGAACTGGCCTACTCTACCACACAAACCCAGACTAGTGTGTGGATCAGGATATAGTCATCATTCAGATTTCAAAGTTCTCTGAATTTTTGCAATGGTGTTCACATCCTATAAAAAGTATCAAACTACATACAGAGGTATATATTGCTAGTAGGAATGTGTATTCTGATAGCAAATATGTGTAGAAATTCAGATTTTGTAAGAAAGTTTATTAAAAACAAATAGTTATTTATATGATTATGTTGTTTAAAATTATAAAACACCTAGAGAAATGTATTTCAGGGGGCATTTAATAAGTCTAGTAAATAAATAAATAATTCAGATATATATTTAAATATGCTGGGTTTTGTCTGGATTTTTTAAAAAAAGAATCGCAGATTAATGCGGAAATGGGATGGAACAGATGTGTGAATCAGCTCCCTTCCCTTTTGAAGCTTCTGCCTCTCTCACCATGGTCAGTATCGACAGGGATCTTGATAACTTGTGATGACAGGAAGAACAAGCATGTGCAAGGTTATTTCAGTACATCTGTCCAATAAAGGATTACATATTTAATGTCAGGAAAATTTTCAGAGGCAGAATTAGGAGATCCAAATTTATTCTTCTGAAACCAAAGCTGACATATCAAAGCAGCCTCAAAACACCCACAATATTATCTCAAATAACAACTGGCCAACACATGCAGCAGAACAAATGCTAGATTTAGGGTGCAATTTTATAGATTGGGATTAAGGCCCACTGAACTCCCTGGGTCTTACTTTTGAGTAGACATGCAGAGGATTGTGCCATTAATGTTTTATACTGGCCTAGATATAAACAACTTTCTGGATTCATGTTTCTCTGATGTCTGGCCTGCCTTGATCAATGATCTTTGCCTACAGATCAATTGTATAATTGCACCCTATTGAGTTTCTTTGATTTTTTTCTTTCTTCTTTGCAGCCTTCAATAGTACCATTGATTATGAGCCATTGGTAAAGTGAGTGTGGTGCGGCATTAATTTGCAGGGCTGGTCATTTCTAGCCTTGAGTTCCCAAAGGCTAGTGATGGATGATTTCTCATCAAGTCTGAAGGACCTCACATGCTGGCTTCTTGAGGGTCCACCTTGTCTACACCTCCCCCACCATTCTGTCTGCCTATGTTCCTGCTCATGTGTTAAAAATTTTGTCAGTGGCCTTTTTCCAAAAGCAACTGCTGAAAGGTTATTCTAGGCTGTGGTGCCCCATTTATGGAACATTCCTCAGAGAGGTTTGCCTGGCACCTATTTTATGGCTTTTTTGTACCAGGCATTTACCTCCCTGCCCCACCAACCTGAATAATGCTCTTGTTGATTCTACTTTCTTTTGCTCTTCTCCTGCCATTTTATTCTCATTCTGTTTTTCTAGAATTTTCTCTTATTGTTTAAACTATTTTAAATGTTTCCAATAACACCCTGAGAATATTGTTACTTACAGACATGATGCAAATTATATATAAGCTGCAAAAGGTGGTGGACTATTCGTCATTAGCGGTTTTTAAGCAGTTACATGGCTGCCTGTTGGGGATAGGTAGTAATGGCGGATTGCCTGCAATGGATAGGTGTTGGATTAGATGACTTTTGAGATTCCTTCCAGCTCTATGATTCTATATCTATCTATCTATCTATCTATCTATATATCCCTGTGCTCTCACTGCTTGAACCTCCTGGAACTTGTTGTACACCTTAGCCCTATTCATGTGTCCTATAATCGAGAAGAATCAACAGTTGAGGAGAGGGAGTGTGCTAGCACCACCCTTAGTGTCATCACATCCAGTACCCCCTACACATGGTGAATTTTTGAAGCAGACAGTGCCTTGTATCTGTGGGGCTCTGAACATGCATTAGAATGCTTGGAGCCCCTCCTCCTTGCATGTTGATTATCCTTGGTTATATAATGCCTGAATAGAGCTCATGAAATCCTTGACAGTGAGAATGGAAAATAAACAGATTCTGGAGATGGGGGAGAGGGAGGTGTTTGTCAACCATTTGGATGCAAAATTGAGGACACCTGAATGCTTCTTTTCATTTTAACTTTAGATGTCGCACAAGTTCTTGGAATTATATTCACAGTAAACTCTCTCTCTCTCTCTCTCTCTCTCTCTCGTGTGTGTGTGTGTGTGTGTGTGTGTGTATACCCTACTCATATTACAAAAAAGGCTTTCAAATCCTTGATCCTATTAAAATCGATATGACAAAAATAATACACCATAATATAGATGCATTATATAGCATAATATAACACCAAAATATAGATGTTCTCAAGGGTTTGAGTGTATAGATTTATGTAAATTCAGTCACAGTTTGAATCTTAGCAACATGCTAACAACAAATAAGGTCCCTGTTACTTTTTTTTAATAAGTTGGGCAGAGTCATTAGTAATCTATTTTAATGCATCACCTGATTATTCAAGTCTCTTCTAATATCTTAGATTTGCCAATCCCATATGCAAAATCCCATGTCAGTTCCTGGCAGCCAAAGCAATATCTGTTTCCAAGGAGACGGAACTCTTTCTTTTCTCTGGGAACTTCTCTAAGGAATGAGATTCTAAGAGAAGGTATGAAGTAGTACTTTCCTTGCATTATATGAAGTACAACATGTAAATATAACTATGGGATCAGTGTAGGATTGGGATAGAACAAGCCAGAGTTCTATATTTTTATTTATTTCTTACTATGGTGTGTAAAAAGATGTCTACTTAAAGAAGAATAGGCATATTAATATCTGTTTGGCCTATTCATAAGTTTTAATGTGAAACAGAATTTGGACTTTACCCTGCCATGCACAAATAGGATGTTGGAAGTTCCCTGCACTTCCTGCTCCTCTGCAGTGCTACAACTGCCCTCAGATAACATCTTCTCCTATGTATGTCAAGTCTGCTCTGCAAGGACATAAAGACAGGTGTTTGCTCAGTGGCTGATCCACAGCTGTGCAACTCCCTTTCCTCTGAGACATGCCAAGTCACAGCAGGAACATTTTCCAGCAGACATTTTTATCTGGGCTGGCTTTTAATATCTGGGTTAAACCTCTATGGAGTAATTTTAATTCTGGTGTTTATCTTAGTGTTTCAACTGGTATTTTGTTTATGGGTCTTATTGAATTTTTATGTTAGGATTGCTTTTCACCTCATCCCTTAGGATGGCACAAACTAGACATCTTGCTAAATAATGAAATGTATTTTTACACATGTTGGTTTATTTATGTTTCAATGTTTTTTTCACTAAAGTATTCAACATATGATGTACAGAATTTTTAAAATCACATCCCCAAACAATAAAACATCATCAAATCAATTATACTACAAATAAATCACACAAAGCAGCAAAATGTTCGCAAAGAGTAAACTATAAAACCGCCAACACAGAGTCAAGGCAGTATATTCCCCAAAGCCAAAAGCACAGCAAAATAGAACAATCTTCATGGCCCTGTGAAAAGCTTGCAATGAAGGGGCCATATGAAACTTTATGGGGAGGGAGTTCTACAGCTTTGGAGCTCAGCTAACACTGAAAAGGCCTTGTCCTGTGTCACTGCTAACCAGGACTCCACCAGTCACCAGAAAGGGAAAGAGAGGAACAGAAGATGTCCTAAAACAGTGGAAGACTTGGAGATCAATATCCTCCGGGGGTTTCTTTGCTCAGCATCAAAGAAAAACATTTTCCCTCAATGTCAACAAACCTTCAGCTTCACAAAGACCAAGTCTTTTGTATAGCTAACCAGTCTTAATTGCCTGTTCAAGACAGAAGCCACATTAAAATACTTTGTATTACCCCAGGCACAGCTAACAATGCCATACTGTTGCTGAAGAAATACATATCCTCCCTAGGGATATACAAATTAGAATTGCTCCATCTATGTTTCACTGATTGTCAGTCTTTTGTTCCATCATCCAGTCATTGACAGAGAGCCTATCTACACTACTGCTTTAAAATGGTTTATAACAGTTTTAAACTGGTCAATAATGGTTATTAACCGGTTTAAAACTGTTATAAACCATTTTAAAGGAGTAGCATAGATAGGCTTTCAGTCAGACTTTATTGGAGATGTACAAGAATTTCATTCCACTAGCACTGAGGTGCATTAGTACAAGTGCAAATTTCTGCAAATCCACCCCCTTTACCCTTTATCCTGTAGTTCTTTTCCAGTAAAAAAAAATCACCCAAAAAAAATCCTATTTGCTTTTTCATCCATTGGAGGAAAACTGTCTCCCAGATGAAAAAGCTGCTTAAAGAGGCCAATTTTGAACACACACACACACACACACATACACACACAATGACCATTTGGGAACGGATTAAGCAGCCTCACCCCACCGGCCTTCTGCACAAGCACAACTTCCCAGGCTGATTTGGTTTAACCAAAAGGAGAGGAATGAATCGCTGAAATCCAGATAATGTACAGGTTTTGAGACTCAAGGGTATCTCTCCTTTCCTGGATGAACCCCCTGCCTCTTGAGCTCCGAGTGTGTGCTGTTGAACACACTGGAGGAGGATGGAAAATTTGTGGGAGAAGAAGGTATTTCAATAGGGTTGTTCCAAGATTCTGGAAACATCTTCTCCTGGACTAAATGCCAAGCATGGTGGCAATCCTAGGCACACTTTCCTAGGAGTTAGCCACATTACACTCATAGGGACTTACTTCTGAGTAAACATGCATGCCATTGTGGTGCATCTCTGTTTGTGTTGGCCTTCAGAAGTTCAGCTAATGGGTCACGTTTGCTTTTGGTGGCACTCAGCATTTGCTTATTCAATACCAGTTTTAAAATATTTATTTATGTATTTCATTATACTTGCTAATCACTTTGTAAAATACGTTATCTAAATAACTTACAAAATCAACTATAAACCAATAAGAATTCAGCATTTAACAATAAGATCCAAATCCAGCATAAAAGGATTTTAAAAAGTGCCAGCACCAGTTGAAGCCAATTAGACTGCAATTCTAAATTTACTTACTCAAGTGTAAGCCCCATTGAATTCAATGGGATATATTTTTGAGTAAACACATATATTATTGCATTGTTAGAGTGCAATCCTATGGGATGTGCCCTTGCTACTCATAAGCCTCCAAACTCAGAGGCGTATGAGTATCCAATGCAGAGCAGTACGCACCTCAGCTCCGGCTCTGCATTTTAGCAAGATGGGCAATTTTAGTCTCCTCCCTACCCCTGGGAATGCCTCCTTTTTTCGCACTCCATTTTGCAAGTATGAAAGACAGCCACCGCATCTCTCTCTGTGCCAGTTACAAGGGGAGGGGTAGGGAGCATGGTTTCCTGGCTCCTAGCTCAGAGTCCTGTCTTATAAGCTTAGATCCAGGAGGCCAAAGAATCCTATGTGTGTCCCCACTTCACCCCAGACACTGTGTAGGGAACATAGATTGCTCCCTTAATCACATGAATGATCTAAAAACAAAACACTGGCCAATAACCATCACCAATCAAGACTGATAATAAAATGATGTCAACATCTTATTTAAAAATATTGATTTTTTAAAAAAAAATAGATTACTTTTTTTTGGGGGGGGGGGATCTACACAACGTCTCTTTGGAGCCTATTTCTGATAATATGCACTTGTTCCTATATTCGTATTCATGTCTACTAGCGATGGACAAGAGCCGTTAAGGCGAATTATGGGCATCATAACATGCACTTTACAATTGTTTATATGTGAAGTTTCGCTGCGGAGCCGGTTCAGGGGTGTATGGCTGAACGTGGAAAAATTGACGAAAGCACCACCCTGTCTGCTGATGGTACCTCCCCTGGACTTTCGCGGCGTTCGTTAACTCCGCCCACCTGACTTTCTCGCCGTTGCCTATCCAATCACAATAATGTGTGTCCGCATGTGTGTATGATTTGTAAACATTGGATGTGCCTACAATTATAGTTGTTAGCAGGGCAGCATTGGGCGACCTATTGTAAAACCATAAAAGCAACATTTTTGACCACGTAGTGCCCCCCCCCTTGATCCTGCCAAGAATCAGACGCTGGATATTGGACTAACACCCCTCCATGCTTGCGGCAGCTTCCCCTTATCTGCCATCTTGGACATGTGCTGCTTCAAGGACAATTTTTTATGTTGCCTTTCCATTACAATGTTGCATTTCACACTGATTTCCCCAGTTCCATACAAACTGGCTATTGTTCTGTCTTTCTACGGACCCCAAGATGCCAACACACTACAGTTCTGGGATGCCCAATGCTGAGCAGTCTAGACTGCAACCTCGCCACGCCATAACCTGGTCTCTGCATCACAGAGGTGGGTGTCTGGTAATGAGGGAGTGGGGGAGGGATGAACGCTGGCCACAACAAAAAAACTGAATGGTACTGATGTCCTCTCTTTTCCCCCCACACAATCCACTTGATATTATACCAATTGCATCACCTTCTGCGCAGAATGAGGAGACTGGAACATACAGTGTGGCATGCCCACTCTCTGGTACCACTCTGCCAATCGCCAGTGCCATTTGAATGACCCGCATGGCAGGGGACAGCCCAACATGGGAGAGACAGGTTGGACGTTGCGTCTGTGGACTGACACTAATTTCCATATGATTGTTGCATGTTCCCTTTTGTTCGGCATGTTCCGCCCAATCCCCTGTATTTTCCTCACTTGTGCTGTGCCTTTCAGATTGCTCTGGCCACACTTTTCAATGGGATTTTGGCCACATGTAGCCATTAGTAAAATAAAGATATTGCATTGCTTTATGACAATAAAATAAGTGTTCTTCTCATTGCGATACACACACATGCACACACACACACTCTCACAAAAAAAACTTCCAGGAAAATCAATGAAAGAAAGGAGAGAAGATACAAAGCCCTATACACACACAGGCACTAAACTTCCCGCGGAGCAAGTCCCCTCACCTGCCCAATGTTCCTTACTCTTGAGTAACAGTGCTCAGTGGCAGGAACGGGCTTGCACGTACAGAAGTTTCCTTTCCTCTTTCAAGCCTTGATCCCAGCAAGGGAGCGGGGGGTAGGGAAGCCTTAGCGGACCACAAATAATTCTAAAAATGAAGCACGCACATTATTCCAACCCCCTTGATTCCTGTAGAACCAGCTCCATGTGAGTATCCACTTGTCTCAACGAAAGAAAGATTCCAGTGGGTATTGAAAAGAAACTTTACTTTTAGTTCCGGAAACTTGAGATCAGCCATATTGAACAGAGAAGAAGAAGGAAGTAGGAGGGAGGAGTTTTGCAGCACAGCAGGATCATAGCTATAGGGTTGAATGTGGATAATTTAATGAAAGTACCTCCCCCTGTATCCTGAAACTACCGCCCCAGAGGAAAGTGGGAAAAGTGACATCACAAGCCCTGCCCACCAAACTACGCCCACAATTAGCATTAATCTGAATGGGCAGTGGAGGTTACACGACTATGATCGAACATCGGAGAAATATTAAAAGTCTCATTTAATCGACACCTTGGAAACATGCATTAACAGAGGCTATAAGTCGCCTAGACATCTGATCTGGACCCCACTCATGTGTACAAAATGACGTCAGAACAAAGTAAAGGTGACCCAAATAAGCTGTAAAGAGGTATCCTTAGTCACCCTAGAAATTTGTATTAAAAATGTCATACAAATGTCATTAAAAAAAATGAAATAGCATCTTTTTAGTGGATTCATCATACCCTGAATAACTGCTAACATTTCCCTCTACAAAAGCATAACACTCAGATACAAAAGATTTTTAAAGAGAGTGACTTAGGCAGCAGGGGGGATAACAAGCATGGGTGTTGTGTCTAGGAAACATAAGTAAGCAAAACAATCTAATCACCACTTGTTTTTTAAGTATTAAATATCTACTTTTTCCTCTGTCTCAGCAGGATGCTGCAAAAGTATATTATTTTTTCCAGTTGATTTCCTCCTTTTGAAGTCATCCTTTGATTGTTTGACAGCTTTATCAGAGCTGTCATAGAAATAGTAGACATTGATGTGTAATATATTGGACAGTGGGTGTGTGTTTTGGGAACGATGAATTAAGATCTAATTTTTATGTTAAAAGACTCTAATGGGCAATTTTATGCAACTGCACTCCTAGGTATTATGGGTATTATGATAGTGACAGTCAAGATGGTACTGGTAGTAGGAGGCACATTAAAATACCAATAGATGGCAGTTAGAGTCTTTCCTACTTTGTTTACTGAAACTAAATGGTGAGACTGAACTTGTGATGCCTGCATGGATGCTAATCAGTACAATAATATAAAGATGGTGATGAAGCCATGGACAACAGACCAGACATGTGAGTAAAAATTAAATACAGCTCCATTTTGAAATACATTTTTATTACAATGTACAACACTACAAGTTTGTTTGTTTGTTTGTTTGTTTGCATGGATGTTGCCTTGTCTATTTTCACAATGGCCAATATACACCTCTGTGGCATAGTTGCTGTTACAAAATTATTTCCCCATGGTCAGCATCAGCAAAGTAAAAATGCCAATTAAGTGGACTGTCCAGAACTCATTATTTATTTCCATCGCAGTCCTTCCCCTTCATCAGGGTAACTGACATTGCCATGGAAAGTAGTGATGTGTTCCAGATGACCTGCATGGCATTTTCAGGGGGCTGGAGGGGGAGCTACAATGGGAGCCAAGAGACCCTGCTGAATGAACTGATTTGTGGTTTGGGAAGGGAGGGGGATTCCCAAAAATCAGGGGGAGGGCCCTTCTACAAACAGGGGCCCTCTACTTGTGGAAGGTCCTTTAATTAGGGTGACCAGATAAATCCAGGTCAGGGGTCATGTAACTTTAACAGTTGTAGAGAAAAGGGAATTTCAGCCAGAGTCATTTGTATGCAATTAGTTCCTGGTGAAATTCCCTCTTCATCACAACTATTAAAGTTGCAGGGGCCCTGCCTTCTTTTGTATATGGTCGCTCTAGTATAGTGCATGCACCTTTAACTGTTGTGATGAAGAGGGAATTTCACCAGGAACTAATTGCATACAAATGACACTGGCTGAAATTCCCTTTTCTCTACAACTGTTAAAGTTACATGAGCCCTGCCCTAGATTTTATCTGGTCACCCTATCTTTAATGTCATGGAAGGCAGATCCTGGAACCAACCTCCTGTGCAAAATTAGTTGGCATTCACATATTGAATGTCACATACCAGTATATCAAATACCATGTCAAATACTGAACATCAAATACTACATTTTAAACATGCATCACGTATCCATTTCATAGACTACTCTCTAGCAAAGCTGGTCCATATGTTTCAAGCCATGAGAAGAAAAAGTCCCATGAGTTCTGCTCATGACCTTCTACCCCATGGTCAGCAGTGGGGACCCCGTGTTTGCACAAAGGTCTGAATCATGATTATAGTTTAGAATGATAGAAATCTGTGTGGATTTGGAAGGTGCTAGTTTCAGCACTAGCATTTTTGTTATCTGTAGAGTTTGAAAACATCAAACTAATTTTGAAAACAATGTGGCCAGAATGGTGCATCTTTAGTAGGGCTGTGCATGGTCTCCCCAATTTGCCTCGGAGGCTGTTTTAGAGCATCCAAAATTGCCCTGATTCAACTCAGGGTACTTCAGGGGTGCCCACATTAGTGAGATTCACCCCTTCTCAAGGTGACTTGGCCTTGTGGGTCCCTGGGTGCCAGCCAGGAAAGCTGGGAACAAGGTTGACCGGGAGTGCATTGGACTCCCAACTCCCTGATCCCCCCTTACTCCCCCAACCCAGAGCTGCCACCACCAGGACATATCTGGAAACACATCCTTCTGAGTGATAGGCTGTGATTCCAAGGTATTGTGAGGGCTCTGTTTTAGTATATCTATGGCCGCAAACTACAGCAGCCACAAAGAGCTATTTTCCCTTTACAGCTGGCGTAGTTTGCGGCCATAGATATACAAAAAAACAGAGCCCCTGTGATATCTTGAAATTGCAGCCTGGCTGTCAGGAGGACAACACATTTCCTGGTAAGTCCCAGTGGCAGCAGCAGTGATGTGGCCACAGCAGCAGTAATGTGGCAGCAGCAATGGTGGCGATACAGTGGCAGCAGACAGCAGTGGGCGATGTAGCAGCAATGGCGATGTGGCAGTGGCAGGTGAGCGGCGAGAGAGGTGAGTCCAGTGGACTCACAGCTGGCCTTGTGCTGGCTTTCCCAGGAGGGAGGGCGGGGGGAACAACACCACTCCAAAGGGGCCCAAGGCACCCCCAAGGCTTCGATACCAATCTGTTTCAACTTCAGGCACCTCGGGCCAACCCAGAACCAAATCAGAACCAAAGCAGTGCACAGCCCTAATATTTAGATTCTAAGATCTTTCAGGTAGGGATTATGTTTTGTTTTTGCTATTCTGAAAACATCAGGTACACTGATGTACATTAAATAACTGATCAGAGGAGGAGGAGGAGGAGGAGGAGGAAGAGGAGGAGGAACTAGAAGATTAAGAATTGCAGCAACCCCATCAACTTTCATATTGCTATGCTCATCGCTTACCCCACTCCATTATGAAGACTGGTAGGATAATAGGTAGATCTAAAGCATCATGTGTTTTTCAGCAATCCAAAATACTGAAACCAATAACCCAATCACCAAATTTATCAGTATTTGCCATCAGTGATGGACATACTGACACCATCAGATCATATTATTTGTTCCCAGATTATGGATCCAATGGTTTAAATTCAGATGAAAGTTCTCTGTTATTACAATATTACAGAGTAATTTTACTTTTAAAACCAGCTTCTTCTTCTTAATTGCCTTTAACTTTAACTGAGCAGCTCGGACGCACAGCTTCAGTCACACACGTTCAAAGTAGGGCTGGAAAAATATGACCATAATGTACCAAAATATGTACCTTAAAAAAAAAAGCTTTTTCTATAAAAACTAAGAACACTCCTCCGATCATGGAGAAAATCTAGGACAGTCACAGAAAAAATAAATTAACTTAGTTTGAATTACAACATTTTTTAAAGTTTGTTGGATCTAAGTCTGTGTTCATTATACATTCAAGAATGAACCTGCCAGATTCAACTTACAAATCAAACAATGTTGAATTTGGCATTACCGCTACTTGCAATTAGTGATCTCAGATGAGCACACAAATTTGGGGCTGTGTTTATAGGCATGTCAACCACATTTCAGGTCAAAAAGCTAGAGACGTATGAGGAATTCATTTCAGTTTGGTTTTGAACAGAACCTATCCAGTTTGCACCCTCGTCCCCAGAAACGAATGCAGACATGAATGCAATCTATCAAGGCCCATACTTGCAATGCAAATTGCAGCGCTACAACATAATGCATGTTACAAATGTGCATGAAATAATGGCATACCTTTGAAAAATGTGCACAAATATGCTTTAATCAATGGGAGAATCAAATGTGAGCATTTCAAAAATGCATACACTAGATGCAAACATTTGGGAAAATGCACATGAAAACATGCACAATTTTTTAATGTGAAAAGAAAAAAATAATGCTCACAATCTCATACAGATGTAAGTGAGAACAAGCTTCAAGATGGGATTTGGAGAACCTCAATGAGCTCATGTTTTGCTGATTTGCACATCCTTAGAATGAGCCCTTGGCGGTAGCAGCCATTGCACTGTCTTATATCTCTTTTGCTTTTCCTCAGAACACTTGTGTTTGGATATAACTAGCAAATAGTTTCCCAAGGAGAACAGTAGCTGCCAAATGACATGGCAAGTGTGATGCACCTGGAGTTTGAACGTCAAGGACTGTGTGCCAAAATCCACTAGAAGTGTTTTCATGCAATATTCAGCACACATTTCTGTAAAACTGCATCCAAATGAGTTTGTTAACATTCATTCTCAGAGGTGACCTAAATGGCCAATCTTCAGCTAAATGTAGCTGTGGTATGCCTCTAAATATATAAGATAAAATGTTTGAAATTCAACAGGTGAAACATCTTTGGATCTTACGAGCCTAGTATGTACACAATCTGTTCTGTCTTGTACAGGAATAAGATTATTCTCTGCATGTTCCACTTGAACTAACTGAGCAGCAACTGCTGGAAGGGGCGGGGAGAGAAAAATCTATTTAATTTACTTACTGGCCACCAACAGGAAGAACGAACACTCACAGTCTGGCACAAAAAAGAAAATCAAGAGCACTCCCTAATTTGATCATTACACTATGGCCAGATCTACACCAAGCAGGATATGATGCTTTGAAAATATTTGAACACTGTATATGGAATGTGTCCTGGGCCCCAACAGTTGTCACTACAGTTATAAAACTTTTTAAAAGCAGTAGTATAGCTCCTACCTAACAATAAACAACAGCATTTATTTTGCAGACATAAGAAATAAAATGGGTTTTCTTTTTTAGGATTCATTAAATCTTTTATTTTCAGATATAACAATTACAACAATAAGAAAAAAGTGGCAGTGAGGGGGGAGAGAGAGAGAGCCTGTCTACACTACTGCTTTAAAACGGTTTATAACAGTTTTAAACCGGGTAATTATGGTTATTATCCAGTTTAAAACTGTCATAAACAGTTTTAAAGCAGTAGTGTAGATAGGCTCAATGAAAGACCATATCATAAAACATATCCATACACAGTAATAATTCCCATCACACTTGCGATAGAAGAAAGAAAGAAAGAAAGAAAGAAGAAAGAAAAGGAGGGGCCGGGAAAAGAATTTAATCCTTCTGTTTCAAAGATGTACGTTAATGTAAAAGCAGTCCATATTGCTAAATAAGCATCGGTCTGAAATTAGCGGGTGTATAACTTACATTCAAAGGTAGCGAAAGCAGTAAGATCTTTAGGTGGTGGGTGTTAATCCTTCCAAGTTTTAGGTATAAGTCTCTTTGCAACTGAAAGGGCTCTCAGTATTCACTTTTGCTGGCCATCTGTTAATCCCCACATTGCAGGGATGTAATTTCAAAGTGCATGGACATCCGCAATTTGCCTGATTTTTGGGGTGGCAAACCATGGATGGTTTAACTAGAGGACTGGTGCCATCTGGTCAGGAGACAGACTGAATACCAATTCTTACCAAAAACCTCTACCCTTTCTGTCTTCATCCACTTCTAAAGTACTACAGTATAAGCTGGGTCGATTTTGCAGTTTCTGGGAGTGGGACCATGTTGCTCCAGCTCCAGTTCCTGCCTTGTGTCCCAACCATCACAAGAGCTTCTGCGAATTCCTGTGAGAGGTCAGCCAGCGCCAGCCTCTCATGTTAGCTCATAGGACCACTGCAGCAGGCGCCTGGAGCACAAGGCAGGACTAATTGGCCAACCAGCTGCCTGAACAACTGAGAGAGCAGCTGGCCAAGCTGGTAGGCTAAAGCCCTGATCATCCATGGTAGGAAGAAGATGCGGCCCTCCTGCCAGAGGCAGGGCAGGGAGAGTGATGCAATTTGCCACTCTTTCCTGCTCCACTGCCTCATGAAGGTGTTTAACCCTGTGTAATGGTAGGGCCGGATGTGGTCCTTGACTTAATTTCCAAAGACCTCTGCAAATGATCAGACCTCTGGATAGAGGACTCTGCCCCTCCCTTTGCAGCCGCTTGGTTGGAACGGAGGGAATGAGATGGGGCTGTCAGAAGAGAGAGAAAGGAGGGGTGGAAGTAGGGATATATGGATTTTGTTAAATCTATTCCATCTTTGTTTCATGGATTGTCAGGCATCTTTTGTTCTATCATCCACTCATAGACAGAATCAGATTTTTTGTAAGAGAATTTGTTTGGCTGCCATTGCACATTTGCGGAATGCACACAAGTCCACAAGTCTACGGAATCTGCACAACTCAGAAAAAGCTAGTCTGCTGCAGAATCCACAGGTCACATCCATAGAAATCCAAACTTATTTGAATCCATTGCAGATTTCTCTGATATCCTTAGGTGGCAGAAAAGGAGAAAGTGTGGTCCATGCCCAACTCTGGCATGAGACTCCAACAGATTACACCATGGCCACCATGTTGGCTAGGGGCAGCTGCAGTGACAGTGAGAGGAATACAAAGGGTACTGCAAGATTTCCATTGCCAAAGTAATAGGCAACTGTTTGGTGTCAAACCAAGAAATAGAGTTTTGCTATTAAAGCTCAAATTTTTAACTTTTTCACAGTTTCAAAATGTTCTGCAATCTACACTGCTCAAGTTTCAGTTTTTTAAAATGAGCAAAATCAGTCTGATTGATCTCTTGTAATAAGCCTTACACTACTGTATTGTTATATAGACTAGCATAAAACCCATGTTGCTGTGATTGCGAGTAGTCTGAGGGCAAAACATACTGTTCCTTGACTCCCGCTCCGTCAGTACTCCAGAAGCTATACGGAGGTTACTTTCCTTCAATGCAAGCAAGGACATTTGGCCCTCACAATCTCACACCTATCGCCAGTGAATGACATTGCCTATTTCCCCTCAGGCCTCAAGCCCACCTCCTTCCCTCATCCCCCACATTTAAAATCCAGCTTTTCCTAGGGCCTCTACTTTTCCTCCTCCTCTTCTACTGCCTCGGAGCGTTCGCCACCTGCTCCACTAACATAGCTGCCACCAATATGGCCCCTTTGAGAATGGGTTTGACTCAAAAAAAACAAGGCCCTCGCTCTCCCCCCACCTTTGTGTTTTTCTCCTTGTGTGCCTGCCCAGCACGGAGCTATGTGAGAGCTGCAGTTCCCTGACTGCCTTAGGCTCCTGGCCAGGGCACAGAAACGTACTGTTTGGCTATTAAATTTGATCTTTTTTTTTTTAACTTTCAAAATTTTCTTCTCAAGAAAGGGCAGCTTCTGTGAGACTGAGTAAAGGGTTCTGAACATTTGCCAGGGGTGGGGAACCTCAGGTTCAGGGTGCCAAATCTGGCCCTCCTGAACTCCCAGTGTGCCCCCCTGTGTCTCCTGATGCCCTTTCTCCTGGTCACACCCCCTTTCCCCCAACCACCAATCTTTTGATGCAGTTGGCAACTGGCTTTGTGCAGTTTTTTCCCCATTCTAAAAGGTTGAATTGCCTGTTCTAAGATTCGGTTAGTAGCAATATGTGTTTTAAGATGGACCATGCTGGCATTTCTTTATTTTGTCCCCACCTCTTCTGGGCTGTAAGTATTTACTGGTAGTTAAGGATGGGGATACCCATTCCACAAAGAAACAAACATTGCAAACAGGTAAATCGCGTGTTATAAGTTCATGGTTTGTGATCCTCATTGACATTCAGGAATACAAAGGAGTTCAAATGTAGATATCGTTGTCATATAGACAGGCAAAGAATCACTTTCCCTTCATCCACACAAGTCTTGAAAACCTTATTCACCTATTCATCTACGCTTGCCTGTTTTTTCAGTTATTTTCTTTATTGGCTAGAGAACCCTTTCTGCCCATCTTGATTCGATAAGTTTTCCAAACCAAAGAAGAATTATGAGAGATTCAAACCGGGGCCTCAGGGCAGATCACTGCTGTTCTAAGAGTAGGTGGCTCTTTTCCTGATATTTTTAATTCATTTATTTAATTTTTATTCTTTAAAATATTTCTTGGATGCCTCTCAGGCCAGGGAGCCCTCCCAAGCCAGGACACAACAATAAAACACATAATAAAAACCGATGCATTATTTTTTTTTAAAAAAAAATGTAAAAACACACACGAAAAAAACCATCCTGAAAAAAACAAACACAAACCAGAATAAAATGAAACTAACAACTGACAACTGCAACTCCAGCCCAGTCTGATGAAACATAATCAGGGGAAGGCCAGAGTTAAGTAGGAAGTTCTCAGGGCCTTCTTTAAAAACTTTTTTCAGAGGTATGGAGCCACTGGGAAAAAGACCCTCTCTCATATGTTCTCCCACCTAACTGTTCTCACAGGTGAGCAAATGAGAAGATTACCTACCTAGATGCAACACATTACCTGGGACAGCTCAGAAGCCCAGGTAACATTGAGCAAACTGCATTCTGAAATGACATGAAAGAAAGGAAGCTTGGAAATCCATAGCTGTCAGAGGAATCCTTCTGGCCTTAACATCTAGGACAGTTCAGAAAGGGTCCTTATTTTGTGTTTTTATATTGTGGTTTAAGTTTTATATTTTAAATTGTTCTTTATGGTTTTGATTTTTGGGAATTGCCCTGAGAGCTTCAGCTATTGGGTGGTACAGTAATGCAATAAATAAATAAATAAAATTGAAAACATGAATAAATTTCATCAATCACTGGTAGGCATGGACCTGGAAAGCCACAACCTTCTTCAGTATGGAGTACTGGACTTTTGCAATCAGTGGCTGAGATACAACATTACATAAGTGAACTTCTGCTTGTACAATTTAACTTTCCCTTCCCCTCTGACCCCTCAATCCCCTTTGCTCCATAATCTGCTCCAGAGAATTCCTCAACCCTCCAGGGCTGGGGAACTGTGGTCATCTACAGGGAGATTTGGAATCCATTCTGTTGATGACAGATGGAAGCAATTGGATACAACCCAATGAGTGTGTGAATGAGAGATAAAGTAGAGTTGAATGGGAATTTAGAGTAGAGTGTGTCTGCATTGAGTTATTTGTTATCTGTGGGCCTAAATTTGTCCTTTTCCTAGAATGTTTTATTTTATCTGCATGACAGGAATGCTTCATGTCAAACCATAAGTTGTGGGACTGGAATCTGTGGAGAGCGTAGAAATATTATGTATGTTATGAAAAATGACTCTTGTTTGAAATGAGATTGTAGTTAAACATTTTCAGTAAAAGATTTTTTTCAAAAACAAAATCCCATGCCTCTGTCCACTAGTATGTTTTTGACTATGTTCAGAGCAAACTTTTCCATAAGACTACATGTTACTGAAGGGAACTGCAGCTCTCAAACAAAGCTTTGCATGGAGATATAACTTTCTGAAATATTTTTAGACATAAGAAAAATGTGTCACTATTTCTCTTTCAAAGGAAACTATTTTAGACCATGTGGCAGTTTTGAAAGCCCAGTACTGTGTAAGGCATGTCATGTGGAATCCTCCGTGGTGTAAGAATGCCATTAATAGCAAAAGGATTATTACCAGAATAAATCAGAACTTTTGTCCACTTCGCCGCTGTGTTTCTTGCCATCCTATAATATTACAGGTGAGTGAACTTTAAAAGCTGGAGAATTTCAAAGTTATGAAAAATTACATATGTTTGAGTTCCTCACACACACACTGTATTCTACATTTTTCCCTCAGGGGTTATTTCTCCCTTGAAATCTTACAGCACAATTATTACCCAGACTTCTTTGTAGAGATTTTTTCCCTTTTCTGTCAATTAAACTCTGTTTCAAACACTTTTGAAAATATGTAGTAAGACATCTCTACAGAAATATGTAAAATTTCTGTAGAGATATCTTGTCTTAATCAGTGTTGTTGTTATTGTTGTTGTTTTACAATCATTTATTTACTATGTGGAGGGTATGAAGCTTAGAAATTGTTTTAATTCTTTTTTGTTTATGATGATTTACTAGTTCTTGACTGCAGAAATTATTTTGTTGTTTACATTAATCTATTGTGGCAGTATTAACTTTACATCATACATAAATATAATTATTGATCATTAGTAGTTGTAATTCAGTGTTAGAATTACAGATTTACATAATTGTGCTATTAAGTGTAAACTTGAACTTCATATATGCAGGTCACAAATAACTAGAGGCAGTAGGAAGCAGAATTCTCTGATAATATATGTCATTCATATTTTAACACGCTGTTGCAATTTTGATCTGTGGTAATGTAAATATTTCTGTGTTCCATAGAGCAATGAGATGTTAATGGTTGGAAATTACAACCATATTGATCTAGCTAATAAAATGGAATGCATTAGTACAAGTTAATATTTATTATCTGCTTCAAAAATTACTGTACATCGTCTCCTTGGAAAACATTTGTTCATCAGGGACAGAAAAGGAATGCTTATGGGATGTGGTAGAAGTTCCCTCTGAAATAATTTTTTTTTAAAAACCAATGACCACAAGTGCAGGCCCTTCATAGGCTACCTCCACAAGAGAGGTTTAATGCTCTTTGAAGGCTCATTATAAATTTTACCTCCACACCAGCGGAGCGCAAAACGGGCGTAGAAGCGCGTTATCTCCTGGTTTATGCGCATTATCGAATGCGCGTTAAATAGCGACTTTTATTTTGCTCCGGCCATTAAAGCGCATTTTCGCCATGTGAACAAGCGATTATGCGCATTAACTTCTTGTAAAGCGCTTTTTGGACATCAATTAATGCGCTTCGCCGCCTCTTGCCGCCTCCCGTGCAGAGGGATTAGGAGTAAATGCGCCTCCGCGATAATGCGCATAATCGCCGAACCGGGCGCAAAAGCGCATCCTTGTGGAGGGGGCCATAGACAAAAAATCACACTAAAACTGTGTGTAAAATTAGAGACTACATCCCTGGACTGAGGCAGGCTAGTGACTCATTGCACCCTGCCTCCAGTCACTCAGAATTGGCATCTCTGGATTTTCTTTAAGTCTTTGCTGAGTGGGTCTTTTCAGAGCTCTGGGCAGTTCTCTAAGAAGACAGCTTGCCACAGATCAGCTGGTTTAGCTTCAAGGAGGAAGTATGATGATTGCTCTTCCCAGGTTGAGACTGAGCTGAACCCCCTAACATCATCTGGATTCCTAATTTGTAAATATTTTAATTCATAATGCCCCCTTGAGTCCCAGTATTGGGAAAAAGGCAGAATAATAATAATAATAATAATAATAATAAGGCTAAACAGACAAAATCACTCAGAGAATTCTTCCACACCAAAAACACTCCCATTCATAATGCTATAGTAAAAGCAGATAAAAACTGCACCCCACTCAACATAACACTACAAAACGAAGATAAAACACAACAACTTACACTCGCAGAGAAAAAAGAAAAAAGGGCACAAAAAGTACTCCATGGGAAGCACTACAACATCATACAGAACCCACAAATAAACAAAGAACAATCATACAAATGGTTCAGGAAGGGTGAGCTATTTCCAGAAACTGAAGGATTCAGAATAGCTAAACAGGATCAAGTTATAGCAACCAAGAACTACCAAAAATACATCATAAATGATAACAGTATAACAACAGACCTATGCAGGAAATGTCATCAATTCCAAGAAACAATAGACCATATAACAGGAGGATGTAAAATTCTGGCAGGAATGGACTATACAGACAGACACTATACAGCTGCAAAAATAATTCACCAACAACTGGCCATCAAACTCAACCTTATCAAACAAGCTACACCATACTATACACATTCACCCAAAACAATCTTGGAAAATGCAGGTCATAAAATATACTGGGACAGAACAATTCATACAGACACGACAATACCTTGCAACCGACCAGACATAATGATCATAGACTAAAAAGAAAAACACACAGCAATACCCAATGCCAAAAAATGTTGTTGGAAAGGAAGAAGAAAAGAGAGACAAATATACACCACTGGCCATGGAAGTCAAAGAACTATGGCAACAGGAAAAGGTCACAATTATTCTATTAGTCACATCAGTTATCGGAATCACATCAAAAAAGTATACAAAAAACCTCCAGAAACTGGGCCTACCAGAACACATCCACACCAACATTCAGAAAGCAGTCATAATTAAAACATGCTCAATCGTCAGGAAATTCCTGCATCAATAAAAGACTGCACGACTTGGCAAAGCCCGTCATGTCAGTCTAGAAAAACCACCACTTGCGAGAAAGAGATTAATAATAATAATAATAATAATAACAATATAAGTGAAAGCATTGCCCAGGGGATGGCCTTTACTGGGGCTCATTCAGACTGCCTGGTGCTCCTCAGAGCCAGCTGGGATACTTAAGCTTGCTGAATAACTTGTTTCATAGGCCACTGCACTGCATCAATCAAGTTGTGATCCATCAGCTCTGGGAACTTATGGATCTTCTACCAGTGTGCCTTGCCTTTTACTGAGTCAAGGCATTGATCCATCTCACCCAGTATTGTCAATACTGACTGGCAGCAGCTATCTGGGGTTTCAGGCAGGAATTTTCTAGCCCTACCTGAATTTGGGACCTTCTGCACACCAAGCAGGTGCTCTACCACTGAGCTATAACCCCTCCCTTTATGATGCTTCATTTTGAGTCCCACTGTCAATCCCTAGAGCCACCCAGCCCTGCTATCCCTTCTCCTTGCTATTGCTCCCTGTTCACTTGCTGTCCCTGACTGAGTGAGCAGCAACAGGAACAAGAAGGAGAAGTAGCTGTCGCTTGCTTCACCCCCTCCTTCTGGGACCCATATTGCATGTTACTTTGAAGATGTCATTTTCAGACTGTAATTTTAATTGTTAAAAAAAGTGATCCATTAAAACAACGTTTGCAGGATGCCCAGTTGCATCAAGAGCAACTGGCCGTGTTCAGACCGTCATCTGGCTGTGTGACACTTGTGAATGGGGAGAGTAGGCCTGACCCCAGTTTGCACAGACTCTACATACAGGCTAAGTGTTTCTCTGTTCAGAATAAACATGATCATATTTTAATTTATAGTCCTATTTTATACAAGCATATTTCCTGTTATTCTGCTGTATTTCTCTTTGATATCTAATCTTACTTTCATTTCAAATTATTCCAGTGGCTGATTGGTGACATTTACTGTATACTTTTAAAATTTCTGATGTTCCATCACACAACTGTTGCTGCTCCTGGATAAACTTTGACATTATTATTCCCTGCTGTTCCCTCTTGCAATAATAAGCCACATGAATGTGATCTCTTTGAAAAGAAGGATCAGATGTTTTATGGCAATCAGGCTACATATTCATATGCAGTGTCCATAACAACTAAGTCAACCCCTTTAATTAGGCTGAATGACCTTGGGCAGAATAGAAACTGTCCACACAATTTCTTACAAATGGATGAGCAAATCAAGAGCCCCCCTTTCCATTAGGGCACATAAAATTATGCTCCAAAAGCTGTTTGCCCTTTGGAGTGCACATACACAAGTACGTTTTGTATCACCACACGCCCTCTAGCAATCCTGATTTGTAGTAGGCTCTACAAGC
The DNA here is from genome assembly GCA_029215795.1 of Anniella stebbinsi. NCBI lineage: Eukaryota > Metazoa > Chordata > Lepidosauria > Squamata > Anniellidae > Anniella > Anniella stebbinsi. Next base: position 49,100,661 of record JARDYH010000002.1, read on the forward strand.
GAGTATAGATGATGGAGGGCAGGGGGAGTTGACAATGCAGACCTTGAAGGTTGCTTTCACATTGCATCCCTTTGCTTTTTTTGGTTATTTCTGCTATATTTATTAGTACTTACTTCTGTTGTAGTAAAACCTGGATATTTCAAGCATGGAGCCAACCTACTCGGTTGGGAAGGGATAGCCTGTTAGCTCACAAAGCATTATAAATACATCACAGGAAGATGATTGCCGAATTAAACCAGGGAATAATTATACCTTCATCAGCTAATGATCGATCTTAGCCTGTAACCAGACTCTGTTAGGCTGCATTCGGATGATAACATTTCAGAGGCTTGGAGGCAACACAGGATTTGCAGATTTTTTGAAACCTATTTGACTAGAGATGACATAGAACAGGAAAAAAAATGAAATGTTTCTGCCCAGGGGCAATGATTTCATTCTGCCAATGAGTCCTTAAATCTATTTCTGTAGGAGGGGGTGGAGGGATGTTTTTGAGAAGGGCAAGGATTCATATTATTTGTGCATCTTATAGATAGATTTGGGATTTATCTGAGAGATGACTTCTATGCCACTCTTAAGTTTCATCATAACATCTCAAGCTGACTGAGATATTCCTTTTATTTCCATCTGAGCAGTCAGTGTCTTCTCTGCTCTAAAACAAACTTGGATGCCCTTCACTGTGTAAATAGTTGTACAGATAGAGTTGCTAACATCATGTTTTCTACATTCTTTACAGATTATTTATCTCATGAAAAAATGCCATGAATTGGGATTGATTCATGTGAACCAGTATGCCATGATTTCTATTTCTGTTTGCTCAGGGTTTCCACACAGTTGCAACAATGTCCCTGAGCTAGAACTACACAGATCAGGCAAATGTTTTGTACAGAACATTCCTTGAAGGCCTTTGGAGCTGGCATGGGAAGTAACCACTCCATCTACTTGACGCATGTGATCCCCAGTCACAGATGCTAGTGCTGTAGCATTGGAGCCCTGGCCACGTGGAAGCAACCACCACAGCACAGTGGTTCCTATTAATCAGTCCATATAAAGTTGAATTGGTGGGGGGGAATTGTAAAAAAACAAAAACAAAAAAGCACCCAACACATTGGCTCATATATTCAGAAGAGCAACTTTTCCATTGAGGACTTGTTAAACCAAGTTATTCCTATAAAGCATCCAAATTCTAGAGATTTTCTGGCCCAAATCTCCAACATTCAGTTAATTATAATTTTGTTTTTTTATGTCCCTTTCCCATTATGTATCCGTGTTCTTTCCTATGAACAAGATAATTTTAGCCTTGTTGAATTAGTAACATTACCAACCTGACAAGAATGCCTTAGGATCAAAATGTCTTGGACAGGATGAGCTGTATAATAGTGCCTATGAATAGTTTTTCCATCTGCTGTTCACAGATGGGTATAACAAGTTCTCAAAGTATATGACCTCTCCACATTTATACACACTGAAGGTGACAAATCATGCATTAATGTAATCTGAGCTGCTCAGGAGGCCATAGCAACAGGCCATTTCGAAAGTAGAGCTAATGCAAAATATGGTTGTACACCTAACAACACAAAATTTCATAAAATGATGCAGTAACTATAACCACTGAGAGAACAGCATCAGTAAAGATCAAATGAGAGAAGGTATCTGACTACACTGATATCCCAGTGATATAGAGCAGGATACAAATGTTTTAATAAAATAAAGAAATAAATACACATAGAATAGATGCAGTAAATTATTCTGATCCAGAAGTGTATATGCACCACATCCATCCGTCCATAGCTCTACCACACCCCCCAAATTGATATGGAACCATGGATTCTGCTTCTAAACAAGAAACTGACTGAAAAACTAATGGTCAAAATTAAATGAAAAATGTCCAGGCTTATGTCTGGGCTGGTGGTAACCTAGGTGCATGTTCATAATGTTTTCAATTTTGCTCTGAGCATTTGGACTACCGTAAAACCTCTGTTTTGAAATTCAAGGAAAGGGTTTTTTTTAAAAAAAAAATTAATGCCTAGATTTAGTCAACCAGGAGCTCACCTATACCTATTATATTTTATAACCACCAACATGGAAGCATTAAAAGGGGGATTAGACAGATTCATGGAGGATAGTGTTATCAATGGTTTCACCAATTCTCCAAACCCCCTCCACTGAATAGATCATACAAAAGATGTTCGCATAAGCAAAATGCTGTGGGTCTTTCTTCTTGATCTCTCTGTGTATGGAAATTATTATTTTTTAAGTTCCATAACTCCATATATGTCTAAAAGTTTCCATCAAACTAAACTGAAAACTAGAACCCAAGCATCTGCTGATAGAGGCTGACATAATTTTGTTTACTTTTGTCATGCATCCAAGTCACAACTTTAAAAGCTTGAGAAATATTCCAAAATAAACGCATAAAACATAGTTGTGCATGTTGGCCAATATCATTGCACTCAATGTCAGATGCTGTTCATCATGGAGGTCACAACTAGCTGATAATGCATATTAAAGCATATAAGGAAGAACCAATTTATATCAATTTTTTGTTGTGGTTATATGAGTTGAGTGGAGAACATGCATAAAAAAGAGCCACTGTGCACAGTCTCTCAGTGATATGTACATTAATGCTTCCATTGCATATCTGCCCTCACCAGATGCACTGGACCTGTCCTAAGGTTTTTATTAGTGATGGAATAGCAAACCAGAAGAAATAAGAACAGATTCATACAATCAGTCAATCTATATGTTGGCTATTTGAAATCCAAAATGCATGAAGACTACTCAACACGATGCACTGTTAATGTAAACCTGCATGTGTCAAAAGAAAGTCCAGCACTCACATATGGATTTCACCATGCTGCCACACAAACTGCCAAAAACAATAATTTGTAGTCAGCAGATTTTTGTGACAGTTAACTACATTCTTGTGACATCCATGTGGAGCAGTTTCCATGCAGTTTGGATCAATCCTAAAGCATGGAACATTGTGTTAGAAGGACTTTTAAAAGTACATGCCAGTTTTATTGTAGTGGCTCATGTCCCATTTTTCAGGTGAGAGCTGAAGATTAAGACAATTTAAGAACCCTAACTTAACTACTGATCACTTTCTCTTTGCTGGGTTTTAGCCAGAACACAGCCATTTGCCAGTAGATAGGAAAAGGAAGCAATGTAAAATAGTCTGCAAGCTGCAGAGGAACAGTGATGTATTCTTAATAGGAATGGCCTTTACAGTTTAGACAAATATTCACCATGCCCCAAACAAAAGAACACCCTTATATACAAGTATAAATCATGTGTTCACCTTCATCAGTTTCAAGCTGTCTTTTTCTTCTTCCTTTCCCTCTTCCTCTCTTTTTACTTTATCCTCTTTTTCACTTTGATTTTCCTTGTATTTTACTTCCAATATATGTTACATTGTATATGATCTCAGCTTCAATATACTAATGTTATCTCATGGTATCATGCCAAGCCCTTGCATTTGTTGGGCACATTAATGGAATTCCCCAACCCCTTATACATACCAAAACATATGACTCAACCCCACTTTGAGGATGATTCCTTCTGCCCATTTTTTAGTTCTTCTTCTCACTCTGCTTCCTTTCCTCCCTATTTTACAACATGCATATGTGTTTATAAGGTTCCAGTCTAGGAATGGATGACTTATTTATGCCTGTGTGCACTAGAAAAGAGGTTTGTGCATCCAAGTGTTTTGTTGTTGTTGATTTTTTGCAGGCCTTTCGCTATTTGCTCAGCTAGTTTTTGCATGAGTGCCATGTCCCATACCTTATGGATCCATTGCACAAGTATGGTCGCATCTGGGAATTCCATGCCATACATCATGTAGTTGATGCTATTAAGCTGGTAGAACACACTACAAAAGCAGCAGCACAAAGGAAAAGTAAATGGAAATCAACAGGTGCAGGAGACAAGAGTGTTAATCCCAATGTATTTCAACAATAAGCTTGAGGTTTACCTTGAAATACATAAGAAATTATGGTCAACAATAAGAGCAGTAATATTTTTTTCTTCTAGTAGATGTACATAAAATGAAGAGTTCCTGCAGCAAAACATGCTATTATTATTATTATTATTATTATTATTTTATTATTATTATTTCCCGCCTTTTTCCCAATACTTGGACTCAAGGCAGCTTACAAATTAAAACATGTACAGTTAAAAACAAAAGAGATACACAAAAATTAAAAATATAATTCAACATGGTACAATATCATGTCTAAACATGCATAGAACTGTATTCTTAGTAGGTTTACACTTAGGTCCAGTGGTTTTTATACTGGACAGCAGTACCAAAACATTAAGCTGTGATAGGTCCATAAGAAAACATTCTAGTTAAACTCATGGGCTCAAGTATAGGCCAATAGACTGACAGTGAAGCCAGATGCTGCAATGTTATTGGTCAGAGGATTCTGGCTGAAGGGTATATAAGGACAGACACAATACGGCCCAGGGTCAATCAGTCCAGAAAGTCAACTGAGACTCTGAGCCAAAGAGCAGGAGCTAGGCAGAGAAGAGCCAGAGGGGGAAAATAGCAGCAACAGAGCCTAAATGAAAAGGCTGAGGAAGAAACAGAGCTGAAAACACAGAAGGCAGAAGCTGTGAAAATCTGATGGTAGAGAAGAACGCTAGCAGATGTTTTTAGTGGAAATGTCTGTTGAGATTGTCAGCTGAAGGCAGTTGACCACAGGAAGTACTGAATCTTTGGGAGGAGGCATCTGAAAAGCCTCTTTTATGTCATTGCCAGCGAGTCCTTGACCATAAAGAAGACTTCAGATGAAAATGAAGACCAACTGCTAGATGAAGACCATTCATCTTATGAAGCTATGAGGGGAGAGAGAGAGAGAGAGAGAGAGAGCTGCCTGAGAGATTTGTATCCTTATTGGTGAGCTCCTGACAAGAGGGAGGACTTCAGTTTTAAACCCCTGAGATATCTGTGGGGGCTAACTGGGGTGGAGACAGGAAGAGGGAAAATAAAAATTATTTTTCATTAGCAATATGAATTAAATTTAGGTAATAGCTGCTTCCTTCAAGTAACAGTAACATTTAAAGCAACAAACAAGTAAAGCATGTTTTATTTTCTAACATTTTTATTATCTGGGACTGTACCACTTCAGACTAGGGATACTTGAGGGATTTGATCTTTGTGAACTGACTTCCTGGACTAATGTGTAGAACATAATGTAATTATCCTCTGGATTTCACTCTTCTCCAAAGTTTACTAAATTTGTTCTTGGCTGAAAAATGTACCCAAATTCATTTTAAATGCATTACAATACGGTACATTTAGAAATGCATACATTTACGTAAAATAGTGTATAAATCTGTATTTTGTGAGAAAATAAATTCAAAATTATGCATTATATATTAATTCTTATGCAGATTTTTTAAACACATACACACACATATTAATTTGGGAATGGAATGGAGTGGGCTTAGAATGAACACCTGGAAAGCTGACTAAGCTGAGAAGTAAAATGATCCTTCCAACCCTACTTCAGAATATGGGGCGGGGGGGGGGGGGGCAGGCATACATTTTAATACTTCTCTATTGAAAAACCTCTCGGGAAATAGAAAATGTAGAATCGCAAAGATTATGCTGGTCTGGAACCTTTCTCCATGATGTGCTAGCTTCTTGTTCTGTTGCCTTGAAATGATGTTTAAAAATACAGGGGAATATTTTAAAAAGATCACACACATATCCCCCCTCCAACCATCCATACACATACACACACACACACACACACACCTGCAGCTTAAAGTGCTTATAATCCATTTTGCTGGATATATAAACCAAGCTCACAGGACATTCCAACAGTAAATTTGGAGCCTAAACATTTCTGTTCACTTGCAGTGGCAGAGAATCTCAAATATGAAATGTTTTCTTTCTTTTGAAGGAGATAGGTGGATATATTTCATTGCCTTACAAACGTCTACAAACAGAAAACTTAGTGCATACACTATATGACTCTGAGCAAGCATGGAAGTTATTCACACAGGTAGAGTTTTGAAGGCATCAGTGGCCATTAAACACATAACTCCAACTGATTTTCCAGTGGTATTAGTCACTGAACTGCCATTTGTGCTTCCTAGTCAATCTCCTTTTAAAAAATGGTTTTTAATTCATTTTAACATCTGCAGGTAGCTTAACCCTGCCCCATCCTCCCAAAATGCTTATGGTAAAAGTTGAGTGGTACAGTCCACATAAAACAGAATATTTTCAACGGAGGCTGAAACACAAGCTGTGCATATGGTGCCTGGTGGATAATCTGTTCCTTTTCAACACAGCACTTATATTTGAAGTATCGCTTCTCAAACTGTCACAGATAACTTAAAACCAAAACCAAAAAAAAATGTATTTTTCCTTAAAAATCATTGATGTGACACTGTGAACAATATGTACTTTTGCACCAAGTCCTGTCGCATCGCCTGTCACTATGCTATGCGGCAATGCATACCACGTGTGCAAACTGACACTCCACCAGCACCTGTTTTTTTCAAAATACCATTCTCTTACAAGTAAATATTATTAATTATACATGAATGGTACAGATCTGGGGATAATTAAATACCTGCTTCTCTGTGTAGAACCAAAGTATATAATGTGGCCTAACAGGTGTGAACTGCAGGAATGCGTAGACACATCGACTCCATTTATATGAAGCCACATTTTGCCTGTAAAAATATGTCTGTTTGATATGCTTTTTGCAATGACTTGATGCATCAAAAGCAAACAGAACACTACAGCAGTACATTAGGTGAATGTGCAGGGCTGGATCCAAAGGTGTCCTTCCACATGTAAAAGGTGTCTTTCACTCATGGATGGGTGATTTTATACCTTGCACTAGGCTGCTGCATGAGAAAGGTGAAACTAAACCCAATGATGTTCAGCTTGTGCAAAAGCTTGTGCAGACTCTTGCATGAATAGCAGCATGAGAACTGCTATATCACCTACTGCATGAACACTCATGCAAGACAATTCCTGTGATGAACAGTGACAGAACCTGTTTTCCTTGCACACACAGTACTTTGGATCCAACTGAATAAGTTATGTATACCTATTGAAATCAATGGGACTTAAGGCACAATATATTGTATATTTACTTAGAAAGAAGTTTCACTGTCCCTGTTGACATGCTAAGCATTTTGAGCTAAACATTATGGCATAGGGTGTCATGTGAACCATGACTCAGAGTTGTCCTGTGAACCATTCCTAACCTTGGTGGCTACATAACCATGGTTTAAACATGCTGGCTAACCATTTGCTGCACAAGGAGTAGCAGCCTAACCATTACTTAGCGTGTTATCAGAGCTGTGGCCTGTATTCCCATTGATTTCAGTGACATTTAAGGACACTAAGGAGCAACCCTATACTTGGAAATAAGCACTCTGAGAGGCTATCAAATAAGGCAGAAGCTAATCAACCAAGGTAAGACAAGCTGCACCAGTACAACTGCTTGGATACAGCAGAATAATACTCTGCCAGTAGAACTGCTAAACTGATGGAGTTGCACTGATGGAACAGCTAAAACAAGCAAGAGACATGAGTGACTCAGGAGAAGAACAGACTTATGTCATATCCTCTACTCACTCAGACCATGACTATGCCCCCTTTGATGGCATAACATTACACCAAACAATACACCTGGCACAAGAAAATTTTCCCCCACTGCACAGGAGAAAATAAATACAGGCCAGCTCATGTTATTATGCTGAAGTATTAGATATGTTTTGGGATATGGATGAATCTGTCAGTTTTGCTTTCTCCCACATTCACTTTTTTTTAATCAAGTTCTTTTTCCCCCAGATATGAAGAACTTTGCACATTTTGATAAATTATTCTCAGAAACAAATAGAAATGAAATTGTCATCTTGTGTACTAGCCAAATTCCATAGGTACAGCTATTCCCAGCATGGAAAGGGCCATAATGTACTTGTCTGCCGCTTAGCTATTAAAGATGAGGAGTGTGACAGATTAAAAGAGGTGCTAACCCTAATTAAGCACAAACATGGTTGAATACACTTGGGCCCATCGACATGGAGATGGGTTCTGAAGCACTTTCTTTTACATCCATAATTCATGAAATCAGTTTGGTCTGTCAGCAGCACATGAAAAAAGAAAAGTGGAGTATACATTACTTAAAAAAACACTATCACAGGTCAAATGGCAGTTGAAACCACCATGCATTGGCATTGGGTGGGCAGAGTCCTGCAAATAGAACTGAACGTCATCAACAGTGTAGGTGCCACTCAGCAAATGAGTAAGGCTTCCTCTCTGTGCCTCTCCATCATCCCCTGCTCAGAGACGTGTAATGGAAGATATGAATTGTGCTCCTGTAGTTTACGCCACACCTCTCCCCTTGCATCCACCATTTGGCTTCAGAAGTGCGCTCCACTTCTAGAATGTTACATTGATGCGAAGCTGCATGCTGTCATTGCACCAGAGATGCATTATTGTATTATTCAGTGCCCTGCTCCCTGCAGCCTTGGTCATTCTAATGGTAGAGAAGGAGCTACTACCCAGTAAAGTTCAAGGAGAGCGAAGATTTCAAAGTGTTTCCATGATACTCCACAGCCCTTGCTAAGTGACTCTGCTACCACCATCATAAGTAGCAATGAAGTAGCTGTGAAGGTGTGGCAGGAAAAATACTTAAAGCCCCTAAATGAAAGTACACAACTGCAAAATAGCAGCTAGGTAAAGAAAGTGAATTAGAAAAGTTCTGACCTGGTTCCTGAAACCAAAAAAACACCATTGAGAAATAGTGCAAAGTAAAAAATAATAACTGGAATAGGAAAGCCTGAAGTGCTCTATATCAAAAGGGCACAATAGCACAACTGTGAAATAGTGCAGCAGTAAAGAGTTGAACAGCACTACTGCACAATAGTGCTAAGTGAAGCAGGAAAGGAAGCCTGTATCCAAAGCATGCTACTGCAAATGGGGAGGGAGGAATAATGAGGGGGAAAGAACAGCTCACACATGACATTAATGCAGCAGAAAAATATACATTGACCAGGTCACAGCCATGTCACAGAAACACTCCTAGGCATGCCCAGAATGCAGGATTTAATTCAGAGGGGTGGGGCACCCTGCAGCAGAACCATGTGGGAGTGGCATTTAAGGGGGGAAATGCAGTATCCAAACCCAGAATTCTGTTTTGTTTTAAGGGTTAACAATGACCATGAGCAATTATTGGGTAAACTCTGGGTTGTTTAACCCCTAAACATTACAGAGTTCCAGGTTCAGATATCATGATAACCTAGGAATGGGGCATTCCAGGGTTGTTGATTGAAAGTGGAAACAATGTGCATGGGGAAGGCAGTGCACTCCCCTCACTGCCACTCAGCCCCAACAATTCCTGGGTTAGAAAAACCAGAAATCAACATAATGTGCAAACTAAGTCACTGGGTTAATATTTCCATGATGCTGTCCACAATAACCCCAAGATCCATTTTCTGCTTGGGGACCATTGCTTCAAACCCCACTAGAACATATAAAGTTAGAATGATTGGCCCTATTTACATCATTTTATACTAGCTTACATTTAAGTGCTTTTGCCATTTTAATGCCCATTCCCCCAGTTTGGAGAGATTCTTTTGGAAGTGTACACTGTCCCTTTTTGTTTTAACCACACTAAATAATTCAGTATTGTCAGCAAACATATCCACCTATCTGCTCACCCCTAAGTCCCAATTAATAAACAAATTAAAAGCACCAATCCCAATACAGCTTTTTGGAGGACCCCACCAGTTTTACATTTCCCCATTGTGAGAATTGTCAATTTAGCCCTACACTCTCTGCTTTCTGTTATTTAACCGGTTACTGAAACATAAAAGAACCTCTCCTCTTAACCCATGACTCCTAAGTTTGCTCAGGAGTCTTTAATGAAGGACTTTGTCCAAAGTTTCTTAAAGTTCAAATGCACAATGTAGAAAGCAATCCTGTATATCCAATTCTATGCCTATATTATTCAACAGATACACTACACTACAGAACAAAATCAAGCAGTTCTCAGTATTAATGACTTCCTCTCTCAAAGTATTAGGACTTCTGCCACCACCACTGTGAGTGTTATGCAATCATATGCCTAGTACAGATGGATTGTTCCCATGTATCACCACTTTTCTAAGAAGCAGAGAAATTTCACTTGCTCATGTTTTTCCAGTCCGGATTTGTTAGCCAGTTTGTGCGCAAAAAATCATTTGATCAACAATCCTATTCACATTTAGACAGAAAAAAGGCCTACAACACCCAGTATGCCCCAGCCAGCATGGCTGGGGCATGCTGGGAATTGTAGGCCTTTTTTCTGATTAAACATGTGCAGGATTGTGCCCTTATTTTTTTTTTAACCCACCCTTCCTTCAAGGTGTCCAGTGCAATGTATATTCCCCCCCCCCCATCTGTCTTGAGCCTCCTTGAATGACATTTTTCAAGATAGAAAGGCAGGGAACAAATCAAATAAATACATAAAAATAAATAAATCTCATCTACACCCGAATCAAATTTTCATGTTTTGAGTTTTGTGTCAAAATTTGCCTTTCATCCAAAGCAATTCTCACAACTATGCAAACCTGTAGGTGGAGCTATGATGGGATTGTTACCAGTCAAATGGCCTAGGGTCTAGAGAGATTAATAAATAGACCCTTCTGCCTAAGATTTACTTCAGATAGGCCTAGAGCTTCCCCCAGCTTGATCAGACAAGTGTAGGGATTGAAGAGCTTCATTGTTCTCAAGGCCTGAGAGCTTCCTTGAGCTGTTCCCTATAGGGAAGTTGAAAATACAAGGAAAAACAAGGAAACCAACAATATTGTAATTCCATCCTCACATCAATTGGTGCAGTAGATTAGGCCAAGACAGTGTACTTGGTCCAAGATCACCACGTGAGCTTCATAGTTGATTGGGGATTTGAACACAGGTTTACCTAATCCAGGCCCAATGCTCTAGGCTCTAGAGGTGTGCGGAGCAAGTCTGCTCTACTTCAAAATTTGAAGTGGACCTCCATCGATTGGCTTCTCCACTTCAATTTTCAGAATGGCTCTCTTGCTCCACTTCGTCAGATTATCCATCAAAGAACTGCTCCATTTTTAGATAACCACTCCATTATAGGCAATGGGAATTAACAAAAATGCTTACATCTCCATGATTTTTAAAGATAAGAGATGAATCTTGGCACCATGATAGCTCTTAAGTAGGGCTTAAGCCATACAAAGTTTGAAGCAGATCCATTCATCCCTTGATGTGCTTCAAACTTGGCATAGCTAAAGCCCTACTTAAGAGCTATTATGGTGCCAAATTGCATCTCTTTATCTTTGAAAATCATGGCGATGTAAGCATTTTTGTTCATTTCCATTTTCCATAGACTACAATAGAGCAGTTATTCCAACTTTTAAAAAAATCTAAAAATCAAGGCAGGAACGAATCTGCTTCCAACTTGGCAAGACTAAATCCCTACTTAAGAGCTAACATCGTGCCAAGTTTCATCTCTTCATCTTTAAAAATTACAGAGCTGTAAGCATTTTTGTTCATTTCCATGGACTACAATGGAATGGTTATCCAAAAATGGAGCGGTTCTTCAACAGGGTTCCTCTCCTTCATCGAAGGCTCAAAATTTTGGAGCAGAGCACACACCCCTGCTAGCCACTACACCATGCTATCTTTGACACCACTAAACTGAACAATGACAAAAGCATTTCCCCATTTCACATAAAGATGTATTGGGATTTATCTGGAAGTAATTATTCATTGAGCTAGCAAAGATATTAGAGTTCATCTCTGCAGTGTTCCTTTAACCTGCCATTTGTACATGACATCCAGTTCTGGATTACATTCTTGTTTTGACACACACAATAATATCTAACTGCTGGATGGAATGAGATTACCACCTCAAATTCTTACACACATACATCCTGTACCTCAAAAATATTAAAATCTATACTCTTGAAGAGCCATACAGAAATATTACTCAGACAAGTACCGTATTTCTTCGATTTTAAGATGCCGTCAATTGTAAGACACACCTTAATTTCAGTACCACCAACAGAAAAAAAGCTTTGATTCTAAGGGGAAAAAACCACTAAAATAATGCAATCCAATGCCAGGTGAGGGCACGGAAGAAAGGGCACAGTGTTTCAACGGCTGCTACTGAGCATGCTCAGGTGCCACAGAGCATGCTCGGTAGCGTTCAATGTTAAAAACTTGATGGGTAGCAGAGAAGAGGGTTCCAGCTAGGCCGGTTTGATTCTCGCAGAGTGGGTGCCGGCGTTTCTGCACACCATGGGGAAGAGGGATAACCAGGTGGTGAGTAAGCCAGGCCACTCTCGTGGAGATCTGCTTGGGGCTGCAAGCCTTTTGAGACAGGGCCATAGCTGCTCCTACTGAACTGGGTGGCGATGGTGGACCTGGGAGTGAAGGACGGGACTGGGTTGGAGGGTGTTGCAGTGGTTAAATGATCATGTTTTTATATGGGAGTGTCTGGGTATGTGAGGCTAAACTGCATTCGTCAGACACACTGCAGACCCTTCTTCCCCCTCAACTGGTGAAACAAGAACGTGTGGTACCTTGTACAAAGCGTGGGAAAATTCAAAAACTGCTATTCTAAAATGCCATTGATTCTAAGATGCACCCCTTTTTTAAAGACGTTTAACTGGGGGGGAGATGTCAAGTTTAATAAGTAGGGTATTGAATATGATAAATATTATAAGGAATGATAAATTACAAGCGGGTATAATAGCCCTAGACATCTTTAAGGCCTTTGACTGTGTGGAGTGGCCAACGTTAAAAATATTAATAGACACTATGGGATTTGGAGGAAAATTTAAGGGATTAATAGATCAGTTATATTCGGAAAATGTAGCGGAGGTAATGGTCAATGATGGTATTACAGAACAATTGTTGCTAGCCCGAGGAACTAGGCAAAGTTGTCCCCTTTCCCCAATTTTATTTGCAATGGTTATAGAGCTTTTGGCAAATGCAATTAGAGAAGATATGACTATAAAGGGGATAGGGAAAAAAGAAGAAATTTTAAAAAGTTTATTTGCAGACGATACATTACTTTCAATTCAAGAACCCATTGAGAAAATGGGGAGACTACGGCATTATCTGGAGGAGTTTGGAGAGATGACGGGATTACAAATAAACTGGCCCAAATCAGAGATGATAAATACTAAGGATTTAATTACTATGTTACTAACTGCAGCAAGATTAATAATAGCAAGGAATTGGAAGATGAAGGATAACTATCAAATGGTTGAGTGGTATAAAGAGGTATGAGATATTGCTATTAATGACAAACTAACAAGTAATATTAAAGTAGAAAAGGGAATATGTAATAGAAATGAATGAAAATATATGGAAATTATTTTTAGAGCATGTATTGTTGAGAGGGAAAGGACACAAACCTGTGCAAGAAGTATCACAATTTTGGAAAATGTAATGAAGAAGAATTGGTCCTGGTGAGGGGTGCACTTGGTGTATAAAGAATGGAAAAGAATGGTATAATTGTAGTTAAGAGCTGAAATAAAATTATTATTTTTAAAAAAAACTGGGGGGGATGTGTGTCTTAGAATTGTAGAAATATGGTAATATAAACCCCTTGTGATCACAAGTACCCTTCCCCCACGTCCCATGCACATGGCAGTGGAAGGATGTTGCAGGTGGGGGGAAGGGAGAGACGTGCCTCCTAACCATTGGAGGAGGCAGCATGGGGTCATCAGCTGGGGGTGGGGTGCCGGCGCGCTACTGAGGGACAGGCCGCGAAGCCTGTTTCTCAGTAGATTCCGAGCACCGGAGGGAAGCAGATGCCCCAGCAGGTAAGTGCCTCGCGCCGCCGCCCGCCCCGCGCAGGCCGCCCGCCCCACCCGCACCGCACCGCCCCCCCTCCTCGCGGGAGGAGAACGAGCTGTTTCCCGGAGATTGCCCCCTGGGGCCCGGTCGGCCCGGTTTGGCCCATTTTTCCCGTTTAGGACTGGGAAACCCCGGGGGGTCTGGTCAGCCTAATTAATAGAAAGGGAACCTATTGTTGTTTGTTGGGTTGTGAACTCTGGGTTCTTTAAGAATGTCATCAGAAGGGGGGAAATCGTGGTTCCCCATTGGCACTTCTCTGTCCCCACTCCTGTCCCACATTACTTCCTCTTACTTCCCAGAAAAAAACGGGGAAGTAAACAGACCATGTGGCTCATTCAGGGTCCATTTTTATCATGCCACTTTTCCTGCACACAGCAGAAAACGGCGGCACATTCTGTTTCCCAAAACAAAAAAATCAGATTAAAAGGGGTCGATTTTGTGATGGAAAAAAGGCAAGAAGGAGTGGGAGGTGTGTGAGATGGTAGCATCTAAAGGACTTGTTAAAAACTGTGAGTGGGTCTGATGAACCCCTAAATCATGAGTTGTTTTGCCAGGTTATAGAGGTGGCAGGTAAGAATGGTTAAAAAAAACAAAAACACAGCCACACTACATGTCAATATTACAGTACCACAAAAATATTTGCAATACAAGGAGGAAGAGGGTAAAGGAGGAGGGAACTAAAATCCCAGGATTGAGAAAACAAACTACAGTACTGCAACAAGCTATTAGTTAAATAAAACATGGGTTGGCATTACATGTGAACCAAGGCATTGACATTGTATTCTGCAGTCTTCCCCATTTCAATATTTTGAGGAATGTCTGGAAAAAGAAAGCAATAGATTTATGAATAAATTGTTAAATTTGCATTTGTGTATTTACAATTCTGATAGCAGCTTGCTTGTCACTCTCAAAATATTTATACTTGGTTTGGATAATCACTAATTATAAAGGAGATTATTATTTTTGTTCTCATGACTTAACAAGGTCTTAAGAGATAACATATAAAATAGCCATGACTCTGATAAACAGGTAATAAAAATGTCAGAATACACAAGTGACTTTGCCCAAAGCATGCAATGTAATCCCCTGAGATTTCCTGAGTACTCCCTATTATTCCAACTCGATGAAAAATTCTTTTGAAGTAATATTTATGACTTTTTCTTTTTCTTTTTTGTTAACTCTCTTCTACAGGTGCTGTCACTCTTTTGACATGCTTTACTGCAATGTGTGTGCGAGATAGTTTGTGTACTAATTTAAACCAAGGAAGACAAATGTATTTTTAAAAATTGCCCCAAACTGACAGGCAGAGTGATTGTGTTGTGTTCTGCCTTTTGCAAGTGAAGAAGAAAAATCATGGTATAGCATTTAGATTTTTTTTTAAAAGAATGGAAAGAAACTCTACATTAAACATTCAACATTAAAGTTTCTGGAATTTAAAAATAAATCGTAAAACTTGCTTCCAAAATTGTTGCTGTCAATTATGCCTGTTTCTTTTTCAAATAACAAGATATCATAAGAAAGAATATTCAATGCAGCCACTTAACGCGAGGGGAGATTATACCAAATAATATGAAGCTGAAATCCTATGCACCCTTACTTCAGTGCCTGAAGTAAGTGAACCCACCAGAATTTACTTCTGAGTAAACATAGCATAAGATTGGGTTGTAAATGTAAAACAAGCAGTTGCCATTAAGCTAGAGGCATGTGTGCAGGTATGCTAGATCAGGAAACATCCTTAGCTAGACTAGTATAAACCCATGGGTGCTAAATAGTCCTGCTCCTTTCCTGTTTTTTCGCCCCTCTGTCCCCTCACCACCAAGGGGCACATGCATGATGAAAATGTGCCTCATGCCTATTAAATTCCTCCTCTAAAATTGGCAGACAGTGTGGCCCCTCCCCCTCCCTCATGTGCCCTGAATAGCCGCCTCTTCCCCCTTCCACTGGGGTGGCAGCCTAACCACACAGCTGTGCCTGGAGACCGCCTTCACACCACACTGATTGGCCAAGCTGGGCTGTTGGTCATCCCGCTGGCAGAGGGGTTTGGCACAGAAGAAATTAATTGCTATTAAAGCTTGAGCTCTGAACTTTTTCAAACTTTCTATCCTCTATAGCAGCCTTTCCCAATCTGGTGCCCTCCAGATGTGTTGGACTTTGACTCCCAATGAAAACAAGTCCCAGTATGCATACACAATATGTTTCCTTACTCCATTCATTATAGAGAAACATATGCCAATATGAAGATGAAATACACATTACAAATACTATATCAGAATATATCAATACATAGGTGAAATACACAATAGAAACTCATTTGTATTGATATATGCTTCTGTATATCAAGTGGAGAAAGTAAACATATTGTGGATATATATGGTCTTGATTGGATTAATGTTGGTTGGATTAATTTTGAGAAGACCCATATTACAACTCCCACCATCCCTCAGCCAGCACAACCATTGGGCATGCTGTCCTGGGATGATGGGAGTTGTAGTCCAAAACAGTGGAAGGACACCAGGCTGGGGAAGGGTGCACTAATCAGTTCCTCAATTTAACTATGACAGTCAAAATAAAACACAAAAATGACAGCACAGCAGATACAACAGCATAATGGAAGCAAGCCTAAAGTATACACACAAAAGACAGTGAGAGGGGAAGAACAAGACTCGGTTATTTTCCATGGCGAAAGCACACTTGAATAGTAGTTTTCACCTGGCTTCTGAAGGCCAACAGGGAGGATACCTAGAATAGGGAGTTCCATCATCTGTGTGCCTTGTTCCATGTGCTCACCACCAGCACATGATTCTGATGGTGGAGGGAAATGAAATGGTGCAAATGGGAGGATCATATGTAAGGAGATGTTCCTTTAGATATCCCACCCACACGTTGTTTAGGGCTTTATAGGTCATATAATAGGGTACGGATTTCCCTGGATTTGTCCTGGTTTTTGTTTTGTCCTGGATGCCAGGGGGGATTTTCTGTAATTTTCTATAATGTCATGGATTGACACTCTCCAATGAGGGCCTTAAAGGGAAAAGCATGTAATTCCTGGACATCATAGAAAAGACCCTAATTGGAGCAGTGTGGGGGGGGGGGGGAGAATGACACACTTTCCCCTTCAACAAGGGCCTTTAAGGCCCCGATAGGAGCAGAGGAGGGGAAAGCGCGCTTTTTGAGGCCTCTGGAAAGTACATCATGATGCACTTTCCAGAGGCCCCAGAAAGCGAGCTTTCCCGCCACCCCCTCACTACTCTAATCGGAGCCTTAAGGCTCCGATTGGAGCAGTGGGGGCAGGAATGACACACTTTCCCCTCCCCTGCTCCAATTGGGGCATTTAAGGTGGTGGTGGGGAGAATGACATGCTTTCCAAAGGCCCCAGAAAGCTGCTTCCTCCCCCCTGGGTTTCCTCCTCTTTTGGTTTCCCAAATATGGTCACCCAATCATATAACCATGTTACAAAGTTACTCTCTTTTGAGTGAGCGGTGCCAACTTCATTTTGAGATAAAGCTAAAAAGCCAGGCATCTTCATTTCCAGCTTCAACTGAGGCGAAAAAAGGTTACAGGGATGGGTAAAGAACAGTCAGGTATGACTGGATTGAGCAGTTTCTAATTGACTTCTTAAAGTTGTGCCCCAAAGGCAAATGTGGAGATAAAAATTGAATGTGCTGAAGTCCAAGATGGATATCTGGCAAGGTGCCTGGACTAGATCTACACCAAGGATATAACACTTTGAAAGCAGTTTGAAAATGGTATAGGGAGTGGGTCATGGGCCCCAACAGTTGTCAATACTATTATAAACCATTATAAAGCAGTAGTGTAGATCCTGCCCCGGTCAATGACATGCAATGTGCTCCTGTTGTTGCAATCCAATCTTTTTGGTACCTGTCATTAGCATTAAAGGTCATATTTTGTTAACAAGATGGAGACAGCAGGAAAGACCTGTAGGCCTTTTGCTTCCAGCATGTACAGCCATCATTCCCAAGCATTCCCTTTTGTCATACGGGTGAACATAGGGTGACCAGATAAGATCCAGGTCAGGGCTCATGTAACTTTAACAGTTGTAGAGAAAAGGGAATTTCAGCCAGTGTCATTTGTATGCAATTAGTTCCTGGTGATATTCCCTCTTCATCACAACAGTTAAAGTTGCAGGGGGCCTGCTTTCTTTTGTATATGGTCACTCTAGTATAGTGCATGCAACTTTAACTGTTGTGATGAAGAGGGAATATCACCAGGAACTAATTGCATACAAATGACACTGGCTGAAATTCCCTTTTCTCTACAACTGTTAAAGTTACATGACCCCTGACCTGGATTTTATCTGATCACCCTACACTAGGGTGGCCATTTGGTCACCATTTTTCTATGGAGAACTGGTATAAAACAACAGCTGATTGGAACCCTTTTGAGAGCCCTGGCTATAAGACTTTACTGAGCTTGGAGGAGCCTGCCCACTTCCCCAATGAGTGTTGGGTTATTTCCCAGGGAGACCAACAAACTCAGCATCACTCCTTTCTCAGACAAGCTCAACTCATAAACCCAAGCCAGTTCTGCCTTTCTCTGCTCCAAACCATCTTTGCTCGCCTTCCTAGCAAGTAGTCTAGCCAGAGAGGTTTTTGCTTTGCCCTCATGCAAACACAATCATCATTTTAAAATTGTTTCCTTTCTCTTCACCTGAAATCAGCAGTTGTAATGCTCATGAGTCCCCATCAGCCCAGGGAAAAGTATATTGCTCTTGGAGGATCTTAATACAGTTGTAGCCTCCAACCCCTCTTTTCACTTTTTCTGTGCATGTGTGTCTATGCTTAGAACTCCATGGACAATGATAAATTACAAGCGGGTATAATAGCCCTAGACATCTTTAAGACCTTTGATTGTGTGGAGTGGCCAACATTAAAAATATTAATAGACACTATGAGATTTGGAGGAAAATTTAAGGGATTAATAGATCAGTTATATTCGGAAAATGTAGCGGAGGTAATGGTCAATGATGGTATTACAGAACAATTGTTGCTAGCCCGAGGAACTAGGCAAGGTTGTCCCCTTTCCCCAATTTTATTTGCAATGGTCATAGAGCTTTTGGCGAATGCAATTAGAGGAGATATGACTATAAAGGGGATAGGGAAAAAAGAAGAAATTAAAATAAGTTTATTTGCAGACGATACATTACTTTCAATTCAAGAACCCATTGAGAAAATGGGGAGACTACGACATTATCTGGAGGAGTTTGGAGAGATGACAGGATTACAAATAAACTGGCCCAAATCAGAGATGATGATGTTCAATTACAAAGAAGAAGGGAAGCAAGAACTAGTCAAAAGGGAAATTAATATTAAATTAAAAGGAAAAATAAAATATTTGGGAATATATATAACAGAGAATTTGGATAAATTGGAAGAGGAAAACTATAATAGATTAAGGCAGGAGGTTAAAAAGAAATTGGAGGAATACCAGAAGATAAAACTTTCATGGTTTGGTAGAATAGCACTATTAAAAATGAAGATATTACCTAAAATTAATTTCTTATTTAGGATGTTGCATATTAAAATATCAGAAATAGAGTTGAAGAAATTGCAAACAATGTTTAACAATTTTAGTAAAGGAGATAAGAAAGCTAGAATAAATAAGAAAATGTGGTATAAACAACAGGGAACAGGAGGGTTAGGCCTTCCTAATTTGAAGGGATATTATTTGGCTAACCAATTAAGATATGTAGTGGAAGGTATTCTAGGTTTGGGAGAAAAGTGTTGGTTAGAATTGGAATCCAAAGAAGTAGAAATGGAATTAGAAAATATATACTTTAATAAAATTAATAAGAATTTTTTACAAAGAGTTAGGAATCCAATATTGAAGAATATTTTGGAGATTTGGGCTAAGAATAAGATTAAATTAATACCCACCATCTCCCCATTAACTCCAGTAGAGATGATGGAGAGCTTCCCAGAAAATCTAAAAGAAGTAATGGGGAAAATATTAAGAAAACAAAACATAAATTAGGGTGACCATTTGAAAAGGAGGACAAGGCTCCTGTATCTTTAACAGTTGCAAAGGACAGGGAATTTCAGCAGGTGTCATTCGTCTGCCTACAGAACCTGATGAAATTTCCTCTTCATCACAACAGTTAAAGCTGCAGGAGCCCTGTCCTCTTGACCATGTACAAAAGAGGGCAGGGCTTCTGCAGCTTTAACTTTGTGATGATAAGGAAATTTCACCAGGTTCTGCATATATACAAATGACACCTGCTGAAATTCCATTTTCTATGAAACTGTTAAAGATACAGGAGCCCTGTCCTCCTTTTCATATGGTCAGCCTACATAAATAGATTAGAAAGAGTGATAAAGATGTACAATTTAAATCAAATAAAAGAAACATTAAGGGAAGAGAAAGTTTCATGGATTAATTGTATGTAGTTGGAACAGTGGATAACGAAGTGGGTAAAAGAAAATAAAAAATGTAGAGAATATACGATATTTAAAAAAATGATAACACAAAGACAAGAGAAGAAACAAAATATGGTATTAAAAGGTATAACAAATGAAATTTATAAAATATTGATGGTAAAAGAAGAACAAGGAGATGGTTGCAAACTGGTGTGGGAAAATGATATGAAAATTTTAATAAGTAATCAGAATTGGGCGAAGTTATGGGGAGCAAAGAATTTGAAAACTTTATCAGTAAGGATAAAAGAAAATTATTATAAATTAATATGGCAATGGTATTTAACACCAATTAGATTGAATGAAATAGATAAAAATATTCGGTATTATGTTGGAGAGGATGTCAACAAACTGGCACGTATGTTCATATGTGGTGGTCATGTAAATATGTACAAAAGTTTTGGCAAATGGTATATAAAGAGATAAAAGAAATAACGGGAATTGAATTGGAGTCATCCCCAAAGATTGCATTATTATCAATATATGAGGGGATGAAATGTAATCAGAATACTAAGGATTTAATTACTATGTTACTAACTGCAGCAAGATTAATAATAGCAAGGAAATGGAAGATGAAGGATAACTATCAAATGGTTGAGTGATATAAAGAGGTATGGGATATTGCTATTAATGACAAACTAACATGTAATATTAAAGTAGAAAAGGGAATATGTAATAGAAATGAATTTGAAAATATATGGAAATTATTTTTAGAGTATGTACTGTTGAGAGGGAAAGGGCACAAACCTGTGCAAGAAGTATCACAATTTTGGAAAATGTAATGAAGAAGAATTGATCCTGGTGAGGGGTGCACTTGGTGTATAAAGAATGGAAAAGGATGGTATAATTGTAGTTAAGAGTTGAAATTAAAAAAAAAATTAAAAAAAGAACTCCATGGACACTCCTTTCTGCAGATTGAAAGTTGCACTGAGGATGCCAGAATTGCTAGAGACCATATTACCCCTTCCCTTTAGGATAGATTCCCTTCAACCCACTCCTCTTCCCTACTTCAAATCCTCTGCTCTCCTTCCTTATTTCTCCCATGAGCACCAGGTACTCCTATTTACACAGGCCCCTCCTCTTTGATCAGTCGCCCTGACATACTCCTGCCCTACCAACATAAGTACCTTAGAAATGACAGTGACCTCTCTCTTAGGCCTGGAGCCCAGCTTCACCAAGAATGCAGCTATTTTTCCCATCAAGGCATAACACTGCATGAAAGCTGGAACATCCCCAACTGATGTAATGGTTAGCAAGTGCTTTCTCATCTAATCCCCCCAATAGAAGTGCCCTTCTGGTGTTGTCTTTTTCAACATTGTCTGAGTCCCTATTCGAACTCACAGTTGCAGCATTATGCAGCAGCTGCCATTTCCAAACATTAGGCTGTGCCATGCACACTGCATATCAATGTGGATATGACGAAGGCAGGTGTGACAGTAACCAGTTTTGCCTTGTCCAAGAAAATAAGTAGTTCATCCTTGAGCTTATAAATGGGAAAGCATTCCTGGGCCTCATCTACACCTAGGAGGCCTTCCGGGATGGGGGTAGGAGGATCCCAGGCTTACCTGCTTCCAGGATCATCCCCCTGCCTCTAAACGCCAGTGTGTCATCCTGGAAGTGAAGAGGGATGTTCCTGGTGTGGTGAGATGTTTGCGGAATTGCTGGGGCCCAATCCAGCTCCTCTGTAAGTTTTTTTAAATTAAAATTCTTGTGAAAAACTCAGCACCAGAAAAGTCTGAAAGCCATTCTGGGGATGGCAAAAATGATGGGCACGGAGGGCCCCCCCCCCCACACAGCTCCATGCCCATTTGCAGAGCCTCACTACTCGCAGGGAGGAGGGAGGACCCAGAAGTGCTCACCATATTGCCTGCGGTCCTCAGGGTTGTTCCTGGACTGTGGGAAAAATTGGGAAAACCTCAGTCCCAGTTATCCCCGGACACCTGAGGGCTCATCCCTGGTTGACCCCAAGATCCCCTGTGCATCATTTGGATGCACAGGGATGACTCAAGCTGACCCTGGGATAACTGGCAGGTGTAGATTAGGCCCTGATCACAGCTGTCACCTAGCTCCCCAGAAGCAAACCCAGTTCCAGGAGCATTTCCAAGCTCTACACCTTGTCCTTGGGGTATACAACCCCATACATAGCAGCCTGTACTCCTAAACCCAGATCACCTTTTCTACTGACACAAAAATAGCTGTCTTGCCCATGTTTAACCTCAGTTTATTAGTTCACATCCAGTTCAACACTGACCTCGGGCTTCTGGACATGGTTATTGGGCGTGCTGGCTGAGAATGCTGGTCGTTGCAGTCTAATACAACCAGAGAATGCCAGAACAGATAAGGCTGTTTTAGGAAATGCACTCATCCCATGAAGCTGAATGTTGGGAGATTCAGGACAGACAAAAGATGGTTCTTCTTGACACAGTTCATGGTTAAAACTATGGAGTTGGCTTTCACAAGATGAACTGAGGACCACCAATTTGCACAGCTTTAATGGGGGATTAGACAGAAACATGGGAGACAAAGCAACTAATAGCTCTTAGTTATGGTGGCTACATATTACTTCCATATCAGGGGTAATATGCCTTTCAGTACCAGTTACTGGGAAACCAGTGAAAGATGTCAATCCTGCTTGTAGGCATCCATAGGTATCTGGTTGGCCACTGTGGGAATAGAATGCTGGATTAGATAGGCCTTTGGTCTGATCCAGTACAGCTCTTTATTTTGTTCTTATGGTTATCTCAGGCTGGATTCCACCCAAAGTTTTTCATGGTAACAGCTCCTCTGCAGCTTAATGGGGCCAAGTGTAGTTAAAAGCAAAAACCAAATTTGCCTATTTTTGGCAAAGAAAAGGAATTAGACCTAAACTGATGCAAAAGTTTAGTTTCCCATGGCATAATAAGGGAGACAAAAATGCTTCTGCCAGAGCCCCTCTATTTGTTTTTCTCTTTAGCTAATGACATGATTAAATATTTATCTTCATAATTATCCTCAGATGTTGGATACTTGTGTGGAGTGAAATGCGCACAGTAAGGTGATTTAGCAAGCCTAGCTTGTAATTCTTTTTTTTTTCTTTTTAAAAAACCTTGATAAAACAGGTTTAAACAATACACTTATTAAAGCTTCTGCTGATCCTATGACATATTCAGTGCATAAAGTTACTCAGCAAATTTATTTGATGAGTTAAGTGAGAATATACCTTCTAATTTGTTCTCATCCTTAATTATCCATTTATTCTTTTGATTCATATACAGTAATTTCATACCGTTGATTCCCTCTTGACCTTCTGCTTGTAACTGAATCCTGAGATCTGGCTTGTGGCCCAGGAATATGTAGAAAATTGTTTATATTAGCAGCAAGCTGCCTTGAGCTGTAGCACTTTGATTTAATGTTATAACTATACTAAAAGTAGCGTAGCTTTCCCATGTATTCTCTATTCTGCTCAAATCCCTTGTCATTATAACAGATGTTTGGATTATTGTTCTGTAAACTATGTCAGAATTTCAATCTCTAGTATCTGTTTATTATTCTCCAGGGGTGATATTACAAATGTTCTCATGCACAGTTAATACTCATAATACAGCCTGTCTTTTTCCCATAAAAACTCTTAAGCAGAAAGTTTTTGTTAATCAGGGTAAACAGAACTAATTTTAGAAGTAGAGAATTTGGCAGTAAGTGCATAAGAAAAAGACTCTGTAACGGGAAGTGCAAAAATACATTTTCCAAATATGGCGGCAAGGGTGGTGGTGGTGTCTTTATGGAATAATCCCTCTAGAAACTGGATAATCCCAGTGAAAATCTTAGCTACAGTATAAATAGTTGAAATATAATTATTTTACCATTGTGTCCTGAAGCCGTAATAACCAGCTTTTATTCATCTTTAGTCACACCCCATTTCTAATCATTTCAGTACATGCCCCCCCACCCAGTGCTTCTGTTATATATCTGACAATGATAGCTCTTTGCAGAGAAGTGATACTGTTAACTGAACCTGAGGAGTAGTTAGTTAATTTGGGAATTGCCTGGGTGATAGACTAGCCATTCTTGTCTATCCATTGGTTTTGGTGATGAAACAAAGGATTCACACAGCATTATAAATTCTCATCCTTTTAAGATCGGTGATATTACCTCATCAGCCTTGAGTGAATTCTGTTTGTTTATTTCTTTTGTTTTGTCCCCTTTGGTCTGTGCTGGTATGTGTGTGTGTGATTTGGTATCTGTTGCTATGGGGTACATGTAATGAGAGGGAAGTCTGATTCAGGAGCTCATAGTAGTGTTATGTGACTGGAGGTTGGACTGGATGACTTCCTAGGGTCCTGTTGTGCGTCAGTTGGGGAATCAGCCAGAGAGAGGAGACAGCTGAGCCTGGCAGTGTTGGGGACGTGACACTTCATGGAAGCAGGTAGGGACCGGCTGAGTTTCAATTCAACCAACAGCAGTTGACCATTAGTCCATGTCCCATAAAAGTCTGGCCGGCGCTCACCAGAGTGCTGGAAGCAACAAACGTATTGGATGCCTTTGCCTTTATTCTCTGCTTCTCAGCTCCGTGTTCCTGACTCAAGTATTAATTCTGACCTTTGGACTGTATCCCAACCATTCTTCTGCATGTTCCTGAAACCTAGGACTTGCCTGAATGTATCCTGACCCTGTGGATCGGATTCCTGACAACACTTCAACGCTTTGCGATTCCAAGATTGTTAACTGGGCTTCGGACAGCAACTTTGGCGTTGACTTACGGACTGTATCCCCAGCCTCTGACATCTACATTCCTCAGTGACATCTTTGAGTTACAACAGGTCCCTTCCAACTCTATGATTCTATGGGTTGTGAGATTGGGTTTTGACAGGAGAGGAATAATGGAACCAGTAGGACCACTGGAGATGATCTCAATGGCTTTGTGAAGTATCTCCTTTGTTATAAAAAATGCAGGTGAATGTCCCACAATGACTAGGACTGCTCTGGAGTGGTAGTACCATTTTGGAGAAGAGCAATGGTTTTTCTTTTCCTGCCTTCCTCCCCTCCTAGGATGATGTAATCAAGGGGTGGCACATGTGTGTAAAAGCACAGGAGTCTGAAAATAGACTGACAGGGTCAGAGAGCTAGCTTGTCTGTGGAAGCATTTTAGGGTGCTGGCTGCTTCACTAGAAAATCTGATATGGGAGCAGCAGCTTTGGGGGGTATCTGTTGGAGTGTTAAACTGTACCCTTTGACCTGTGCTCAATCTGTATTTGTAAATATATACAAGTATTACAAAACACCAATAAGCCTTGAGTGACCTCATTAAAAAGAAACCACACCTGGGTAAGCCCTACACCCCTGGACATTCACATCAGTTGGAGAATTGGGGCACACATCATAATATGATGAGCTGATTAAATAAATAAATAAATAAATATTAGAGAAAGAATGAGAGAGACAGAGAGATCTTGAAAAGATTTTTTTTTAATTTTTAGAAGCAAGCACTACTGTTTTTCATAGGTAATGAACTTTGGTAGATATCCTCATTAGCTGAAAAAATAATACTGACTGTTACTAACAGATTTCCCTCTGCCTCTAGCATTTTTAAAACCAGGAATATTACTTTCCATATGCTTTCCGTATTACTTTCCATATGCCTTTCCCGACATGAACCTTAGGGATGTGCACTGGATCGGACCCGATCCACGATCCGAGTCCGGTCCAGTGGGAAATCGGATAAATTATCCGATTTCCGATCCCGCAGCTGGATCGGCCGATCCAATCCGAACCGGTCCGAAAAAGCTCCGAACCGGTTCGGCGGATCGGCGGATCGGCGGGCGCCCACTGGCGCCCACCGCCGCTTCCATTGCCGGGCGCCAGCGGGTGCCCGCCGATGAAAGTGGACAGCGGGGGGGGGAGGAGGGGGGCACTTACCTTCTCGGCCCGGTGGCTCCCGTCCGGCGCCGGCGCCTACTACTACTAGCAGGCTCCGCGGCCTGCTCTAGGGTGGCGCGCCGGGTGATGTCATCACCCGGCGCGCTACTCTAGAGCAGGCCGCGGAGCCTGCTGGTAGTAGTAGGCGCCGGCGCCGGACGGGAGCCACCGGGCCGGGAAGGTAAGGAGGGGGTGCGTGGAGGGGAGGAGGGGGCGCGCGGAGGGGGGAGGGGGGAGGGGGGCCCTTACCTGCCCGGCCCGGCGGCTCCCGTCCGGCGCCGGCGCCTACTACTCCCAGCAGGCTCCGCGGCCTGCTCTAGGGTGGCGCGCCGGGTGATGTCATCACCCGGCGCGCTACTCTAGAGCAGGCCGCGGAGCCTGCTGGAAGTAGTAGGCGCCGGCGCCGGACGGGAGCCGCCGGGCCGGGAAGGTAAGGAGGGGGTGCGTGGAGGGGAGGAGGGGGCGCGTGGAGGGGGGAGGGGGGAGGTGGGCCTTACCTGCCCGGCCCGGCGGCTCCCGTCCGGCGCCGGCGCCTACTACTCCCAGCAGGCTCCGCGGCCTGCTCTAGGGTGGCGCGCCGGGTGATGTCATCACCCGGCGCGCTACTCTAGAGCAGGCCGCGGAGCCTGCTGGAAGTAGTAGGCGCCGGCGCCGGACGGGAGCCGCCAGGCCGGGAAGGTAAGGAGGGGGTGCGTGGAGGGGAGGAGGGGGCGCGCGGAGGGGGGAGGGGGGCCCTTACCTGCCCGGCCCGGCGGCTCCCGTCCGGCGCCGGCGCCTACTACTCCCAGCAGGCTCCGCGGCCTGCTCTAGGGTGGCGCGCCGGGTGATGTCATCACCCGGCGCGCTACTCTAGAGCAGGCCGCGGAGCCTGCTGGAAGTAGTAGGCGCCGGCGCCGGACGGGAGCCGCCGGGCCGGGAAGGTAAGGAGGGGGTGCGTGGAGGGGAGGAGGGGGCGCGCGGAGGGGGGAGGGGGGAGGGGGGCCCTTACCTGCCCGGCCCGGCGGCTCCCGTCCGGCGCCGGCGCCTACTACTCCCAGCAGGCTCCGCGGCCTGCTCCAGGGTGGCGCGCCGGGTGATGTCATCACCCGGCGCGCTACTCGAGAGTAGGCCGCGGAGCCCGCTGGTAGTAGCCGCCGGCGCCGGACGGGCCGAGAAGGTAAGCAGTGGCGGGGAAGGGGACTTACCCCCCCCCGGAGCCGTCCGCTTCTATCCGCTGGCGCCCGCGGGCGCCAGCGGATGGAAGCGGGCGGCCCCAGGGGGGGTAGGGAGCGCGGGGGAGGGGGTTTACCTGCCGGGGCCGTCCACAGCGGACGGCCCCGGGGGGGGAGGGAGTTAGGCCCCCCCTTACCCACCCGCCGCCATTTTTTCCTCATAGACTTGCATTGCAATGCAAGTCTATGGGGAAAAAAATGGCGGCCGATCCAAAAATGTACGATTTTTGGGTCGGGATCGGACTCGATCCGGTCCGGGGGGCCTCCGATTTTGTCCGAACCGGTCCGGGACAAAATTGGAGGTCCCGATCCGGGTCCCGATCCGATCCGGGGGGTCCGTGCACACCCCTAATGAACCTACCCGAACACTACGTTCAACATCTAAGGCCCTCCTCCGAGTGCCTCCTCCGAGGGAAGCTCGGAGGTCGGCAACAAGAGAGAGGGCCTTCTCTGTGGTGGCTCCCCAATTGTGGAACGATCTCCCCGACGAGGCCCGCCTGGCGCCAACATTGTTATCTTTTCGGCGCCAGGTCAAGACTTTCCTCTTCTCTCAGGCATTTGGCAATATCTGAGGAGCCTGGGTTTGTTTTGTTTTGTTTTTGTAGTTTTTTGAAGTGTTGAAGTGGGTTTTAAATGTACAGATTGTGTGTATGTTGTATGTTTTTGCTGTTTTAATTTTTGTATATTGTTTTTAATTGTTTTTAATCCTATGTAAACTGCCCAGAGAGCTTCGGCTCTTGGGCGGTATACAAATGTAATAAATAAATAAATAAATAAACACCCTGAGAGCTCTGGAATATTATTTTCTGAGGCCATTTGATCCAAGCTGAGGTCATCTGGGGCTAAGTAGTCTAAAACATGTTTGGTTCTCACACACATGTATGGGATACACACACACACACACACATATATATGTATATATATCACTTCATAAAAGTGATATCAAAAACCTCTGGAGTCTAGATAGTTTCCATGCCAGGTAACAATATTGAATATTAGTCATATGACAAGTAGGAACAATCTACACGTCTGTAGAATGAGTTTGTCACACTGATGAAGCTCCGCCCATACTCTTTGAACATCGTATCAAGAGAGTTCTTAGAACAGCATTTTCTCAGTGGCTCTCCCAGTCCTGTAGTTCCCTCATCCTAAGGAGCCATCAGAATAAACCCTATGCATCTCTCCAAGCCAGCATGACATACTCTGATTAGTGCTCCCTTTTCCAGGACCAGAATGAAAACCAGTAGAGAGAGTTGCTATTTCTATGTGATTATCTATTAATGTAGCCCCCCACATTTTGCCATCAGAACAACCCTCTGAGGTTGATTTGGGGTAGGAGGTAATGTCTAGCCTAAGGTGACTCAGCGAGCGTCATGGCTTAACACTGATTTGAACCCAGATCTCCCAGTCTGACACTCTGACCAGTACATCACACTGATGTTCTATGTTCATTCAGCAATAGAAATTGTGAATATGTTGTTATTAAGCCTGCACTAAATGTCCAGTAATTTCTATACTTTTCAAAATTAGCATTTTAATGCAGTTTTACTAATTATTGAAAAACCTAACTTGGGAAAACATACATGTCATTTTGATAGTGTTTATCCTCCTTTCGTTCCCATGGAGGCTCCTGGAACTTCTTGGCAACATATTTCTCCTCCATCTCCATCTTCACTACTATTTAATCTGATTACTTGAGAAACCCACAAGATTTGGTTTAGGGTGCTTGTGATCTTGACATGTCAGGAAAGCTTTTTGATGCTATTGACAAAATGCTGAAACAGAATAAAAACAGACTGAATACGTTTGCAACTAATTTAAAAATAATGGATAGAACAAGGAGGCCCTTTTTAACACACGCACACAAACGGATGCAAAACTAGGTAAGTAGGTTCAGCTCAGCTTCAATTGTTTCCCACTCTGAGTCTCCAGAAGGGAGTGGGCTGTACATTTAAATAAATTAATAGAGGAAGCTGGGATTTAAATTGGAAATGAACATTTAAAGTGGAAAAAATACACTTCTGTTCTTGTTACATCACTTTTAGTTTATTGTATGCATTTTAGCCAAGGCCAAACTGCATGTGATGGTAATGCATCATTAGAAAGCATGTCAGGATTTTTTTTGTTTATTTAATGCCAGGGCCCCTAGTTTCCATTGGATCTGTAGCATGATCCCTATAAAAATCTTAGAAAAAAGAAAACCTTAGGGGAAAAGTTTCCATTGGCATCTTTCCTACACACTGCAGCCCTAAAGAAAATCTGGGGTGGTGGTGGGGGAGACACCTATTATTAAATAAACAACTTCTAATAGGCTTTCTAATGATGCACTTAGCATCACACGTAGTTCCACCCTAAATGGTTTTGTACCGGGGCCTTGATTCCCATTGTTCTTCTACACCCAGAGTTCCAACTGAACTCATTGGGGGCGGGAAGGGGATTAAGTATGTCAACAAGCCCTCCCTCCAAATCAAAACTAATTCAGTTCTAACATAAAATGCAAGTATCTGTTAGGAAAATGAGAAATAAAAAATAGAACCCAAAGAAGTGATGGAAAACTGGGAGGTGAGGAGCGGACAAGATCTATTTGTCTGGATTTAATTCACCCCATTAGCAAGGTGTCGAGGCTGTTCTTCATTATATCCTTCCTTTAAAAGACAACATTACTCCAGCCCACTTCAAAGTTCTGCTGGAATTCCTACATGTATTATGTTTACATTTGGGATGGGAGGGAAAGGAAGAGGGGGGAAAAAACAAGGTCAGCTTTGGAAATGATGAATGCCTTTTTGCTGAAAGCTGTACTGAATGTCCTTGAGTTTAATCAAAACTATTTGTTTTTAGTCAGCTTCGGTGTTGTCTCTTTTACTCTTGTCCACTGATAGCTTGACATTAATGACATCATAAATCATGTGAAGTGGCGGCTTGGGTTTGGTAGCATTTCAAGTGTTTGTTGAGATGTCCTGGACAAGCTAAGGAGCTGGTGTAAGGATGGAAATCAGCTGGGTCTAAACCTTCAGTCTATGGCATTATTCTGCTCTGAAATCCATGTGGTATATTTCTTGAAATGACAAGATTTTAGTACAAGGTGGCTGCGGGTTCCTTTTCCCAATGTAATATTTGTTACAAAATTAGGACACGTTTTGTCCTTTTGACTTTCCTCCACATTATATAAGTGCTTCTGAAACCTTGTTAAAAACCTGAGCCTATAATGCATATATATATATATATATATATATACCCTCTTGATGCCAATTCCTCACGGTCACTGCTGTTGTCAGGAGGCCACAGGGTAAAGCTATGTGCTCCACATCAATACACTGTGGTGTCAATTGAAAACTGAGAAATGTATACATTTTGCAAAAAAAATAAAAAAAAATCTGTCAGTGGTAGTTTAAAAATTTGGTTAAACGTTAAACATCTGCACCTTGAAGATGTTCCCTTTGAAAAATGGTTAGCTTTTATCAGTTATTTGTTTAGGAAAGATTTCACCAGATCCTTGTATGTTTTATGACTTGTTATCTGCATGACTGTAGCCTTAGAACATGCTTTCCATTATCATTGTACCAAACTGTTTGGGGGAATGGAGCCCTCATCTTTTAGCTGTTATTTATTCAGCTGTGCTCTGTTACACTGCAGTACATTATATTTTGCAGGGTAAGTCATAGAGTATTTCTTAGCACTACCCCTTCATATATTGATTCCCTGAAAAGGTTTGGCTTAGTTGTATGGTGGACTTCTAAGGTCTAAATTAGTTGATGTCAAGGCTGGCCAAGAACATTTTGCTGCCTGAGGTGGACAAGATTCCCCACACCTTTCCCATGTGCAGAAGCCAACCAGACTGGCCGTTGAATCTGCTGGCTATGGGACAGCATCCTTGCCAGTTTAGGGGATGGAAGGTAGACCATGTGGCATGCATAGCTTCTCAAACACACACACCAGAAATCTGTTGCCTGAGGCAGCTGGCTCACTATGTCTAATGACAAGGCTGAGGGTTTTACAAGCAGCAGGACTGGGGGAGCAAAATCTGCTAACTAAATTTGGCCTAGTTTTCACTGGCTGGGTTTGCTCGACATGCTAACCCCTCATGGGTAACATCTGGGAGCAACCCACTAGGGGTTAGTGTGTCATGGGAGACACTATTCCCACCCATGATTGAACCCATGCTCTGCAGAGTGGGTTAAGGGTCCCGGGGTAGCTTACCATGTCATGTGATAAGCTCTCTGTGGAAAAACATAACCAGCCATAGACACGGCTTCCCAGAGCACCCAGAAACACCACCAACACTCTGGCCCACTCAGTGGATCTTGGCCAAGATCACTTAGCAATGATTTGGTCTGAGCCTGTTTCTGCTGTAGTGGCCACTGGGATGCATGGCTGCCATGGTGGGACAACAGTGGAGGGAACATGGGTACTGTAATACAGTACCAGAGCAGTAAGTGAACCATGCTGCCCAGCATGGTTAAGCAGTCATGTCGGGGGAGGGCATTCCATGGTTTCCTTATCTCTCCATGCAGTGTGGTCTTAATTCTACTACTTCAGATTATAGGAATATAGAAAAGCCCCATTCCTACATATCCTGGTTTTGGTTGGGCCCCAGGGGAAGCAGCCAGTCTATCCGGTGCTCAAGGGGGCTCTAGTAGCAGAAACCAACAACCAGCAAGGCAAAGATGACATTTGGTCAGCAGTTCTGCGAAGTAAACATAAGCAGAGCAAAGCAGACCAGAGCAAAGCAAAGCAAAGACTAAAAGTGCATTGCAGGAGATGCTCTGCCAGAATAGACCCTTATCAAAGGAGCTGTTGTTTCAGCAAGGAAGTGTGTATGAGCTTGAGAAGAGCAATCCGCTAAGAAGCCGCACCTCCTAGTGGATATTGGCCATGTCTACACTGGGGATTTTTCCCAGGGTCATCCCTGGGTCATCCCTGTGTATCTAAATGATGCACAGGGAATCCCAGGAGCAGGCAGGGACAACCCCTCCATTTTCCTGGGATAACTAAGACCTCAGTTATCCCAATTTTCCCCATGGTGCCAGGATGATCACAAGGACTGCTGGCAGTATGGGCGCCCATCCTGGCTTCTTCCTCCCTCCCTGTGTGTAGTGGGGAGGGAACAACAGAGGCTGCCTCTACACGAGAGGTTTAAAGCTCTTTCAAGACTCATTAAAAATTTTACCTCTACATGAGCGGAGCGCAAATCGGGAGCTGAGGCACGTTATCTATCCAATTATGCGCATTATCGAATGCACATTAAATAGCAAGTTTTATTTTGCTGCGGCCTGTTAAAGCGCGTTTTGACTATGTGAACAAGCGATTCTCTGCATTAACTACTTCTAAAGCGCATTTCAAACAACCGGTAAGGCCACCAGTTGTGCGCTCAATTACCTCCCGCGTACAGTCATTTACCATAAAGCACTTCCGAGAAGATGCGCATAATCGGAGAACCAAGCATCAAACCGAATTCTTGTAGAGGGGGTCAGAGAAGGAGCTGGGCCAGCGGGAGTCCAGGGACATCAGGGGTGGGGGGGAGCAGGCTTGGGGCTTCTATTTTTTTGTTTTAGACATACTTTTCATTGGAGTGCAATTGTGCTCCCGACTGCTGTGTTTGTTTGTTTGTTTAAAAAAATGGTGGACGCAATGTCCCTGTTCTCTTCTGGGATGTCACACTTCCATTTAGAAACTGGGGGACGATCCTGGAAGCAGGTAAGTCCGGGATCATGCCCCTCCCTCCCTCTACACCTCTAGGTGTAGAAAGGGCCATTGTCTGCAACCTTAAATCGCCCATGCTCATTTCCATAGCTTTAGGCTCTGAGGGACCTAAGAGCTTTTGGGGAAATCATTCTTGGAAGTTGAGATTAATGGGAGCCGAGATTGATGGGAGAACCCGAATCCTTGAATCGAGGGCATGTGTCAGGGGTTCCTAATAGTCCCCTTTGGGGTGATGCTGATCCTCCAAACCCAGAAACATGACACTCCATATTGAAAACGTGTATCAGGGTGAAGGCTATGCCACAACCTTTCTCCCTGATATTTGGTTTTCCATGTGCCAAGATTTTATGTTTCATATGGGGAAGTTTTTCATCACATGAGTCCTTTCTAAAGTCTTAAGTGGTACAGTCCAGGCACAGGTTTATCAACTCAATGAAAACTAGGTTTCAATGGCTCCCAACTCTAGCTTATTCATTTTTCCCTCTAGTGTGCAATCTCTCATTTAAAGCATCCAGGGTTACTTTATTTGATATCCTATACAAATCCCCTCTGGTATTTAGACATGCTAATTTGTATTTAATATATTTCCCAGACCGTGTAAAATCTGGAGATATTGTTTCCAGCCTTTATGGCATCAGAGAAAGGTTTGAAAATGTGTAGGGAATCCTCTCTGAAATCTTAGAGGCCA
Source organism: Anniella stebbinsi (assembly GCA_029215795.1). Classification (NCBI taxonomy): domain Eukaryota; kingdom Metazoa; phylum Chordata; class Lepidosauria; order Squamata; family Anniellidae; genus Anniella; species Anniella stebbinsi. Next base: position 49,134,435 of record JARDYH010000002.1, read on the forward strand.
ATGGAGTAGGATGGTAGATATTTGTTCCATACGCCATTCCATATCTCTCTTTGTGGCTTAGTCTCTGTGCCCCAGGCTCTACTTACTGTCCATTCATTTTCCTTGCTCTCTGTCAAACTTGCTCTTGACTAATACTCTAATACTCTCTTTTCTGTCTTTTTGTGTGGTTGCACACTAGCATTGGTATGAGGCCTCCATTTCTACAATTGTCCCTAATCCAGGACTTTATTGCCTCATCCTTCCTATATGAGCACCCCATAGTGCAAAGCCATTATATCTTATCTATTTTGCTTATGCTTAAGCACAAACATAAATGGGGAGAAATGGTAGCAGGGCATTCATTCAGTACCTTAAGGCTGTATACAAAAGCACTGCATACACTATATTCATTCAGTGATGAATGTCAATCTGTCATTGAACAGAGTATTTCTTATATACATTAGAGTTAATTAAAAGCACTATTGACTGTGTATAAAAGTGACTTGGCAGAAACAGCTGGATTTGGCCTCCTTTCCAAGATGTGTACAGTTTCTTGCTGCCACAGCAGGAAATTACTTGAGATGAAAAGTATTCTCGTGTTACAATGGATAAGGTGCCAATAGGTGTCAGTAAGGGATTAGGATAATATAAGAAAGCACCTCAATGTAGTTAATATTTTTGCTGGCAGTAGCTTTCTGTTAACCTGGAAGAGAAAAAATTAAAATAAATAATCATAAAATGGAAATCACCCAAAGTGACTCAGTATTCTAGCATTGCTGAGTTCCCATGTCAATTTCATATGAGGAAGGGCAACTTCGAACTAGAAGATGATTTTTAGGCCTGATTCTCTCTTTCTCTACTAATATAAAGATGTAAAACGTATAATTTGGCCTAGTATTTATCCAACTAGGATACAGTGACCTGGTTTGCACATAACACTAAACCTTGGTTTATTTAACCCATGGTTAACCTATGATTTGTTGCCCTACCCAGAGTTTGTCTGGGAGATGATCAAACGAACTGCATTTTTCCTCAGTCCCTGGGCTGTTTCTTTCCCTCCTTCATCCAGTAATACCCTTTATCCCAAATGCTTTTGCAGTGCTGTAGTATTGGCATGTAAAGTGGCTACTGTTGTTGTTTTACCACTCTTGCCTACCATCTTTGTAACCCAGTGAAACAACCATGAACAACACATGGTTCTGGGTTCAATGTACTGACAACCCAAGGTTTAAACAACCTGGAGTTAGGGTGACCAGATAAAATCCAGGTCAGGGCTCATGTAACTTTAACAGTTGTAAAGAAAAGGGAATTTCAGCCAGTGTCATTTGTATGCAATTAGTTCCTGGTGAAATTCCCTCTTCATCACAACAGTTAAAGTTGCAGGGGCCCTGCCTTCTTTTGTATATGGTCACTCTAGTATAGTGCATGCACCTTTAACTGTTGTGATGTAGAGGGAATATCACCAGGAACTAATTTCATACAAATGACACTGGCTGAAATTCCCTTTTCTCTACAACTGTTAAAAGTTACATGAGCTCTGACCTGGATTTTATCTGGTCAGCTTACCCGGAGTACACAACCCAACAACAAACCATGGGTTATCTTTCTGGGCTGTTTGTGGCTAACAAGACATGGTTTGTAAACACAGCCAGATTCACACATTACGACAACCGAGAATTCAACAACCCTTGGATTAAATAAACTATATGTGTGGAACTCTGAGATTGTTATTGTCCAACCGTTTAATTTATAGAAGTCCTAAATTAAAAATAGTCTCCGATAACTCCTTTAAGTCTTGTAACCAAAAAAGTAGATGCAGAATCCATGAAGTTGGTGTAATAAGCTTTCAGAATGTTATCCCATTCTGTTTAATTAAGCCAAACGTAATACTGTAGCCCAGTGCAGTAAGCCTATGTACATCAGTTGCTGGGGAACATGGTTGGGAGGGTGCTACTGCACCATTTCCTGGTTGTGGCTCCCTGGTTGACACTGTGTGAACAGAGTGCTGGACTAGATGGGCCCTTGGTCTGATCCAGCATGGCTCTTCTTATGTTCCCAAACTAATTTGGCCATTAAACACCTTTGGGTTTGAAATATATTTTATATTGTTTTGTATTTTACAAAGAACAAATAATAAAAAGGCATAATTAAGGAAAATTATCTGAATGAACAACTATTCTTCAGAAAGGAGAATGGTTAGCAACCCTAAATATAAAAACTAAAAACAAAACCATCATAAAACATCAATGTAATAATAGTCAAAAGTAGCAGAGTTTTGTTCAAAAAAGCACTATCCTTCGGTAAAGCAAAAAAAAAACCCCACATGTTTATGAAAAATAAAAATAAAGAACCATATGGAAATATGTTTTTTATTTTATTTTATTTATTTTTATTAATTTATTCTTATTATAGAAAACTACCAAAAATAGAAATAAGTAGCAACAAACTTAGTCAATTGTTTTATGGGTAATATACATTTTGACAGGATTGTTTTCATGGGAAAAGTTTTATGTATCTTTCGTTCACAAATCTGCTTGATGTTAGGAACAATCTTTAAATCAGATGCAGCATCAAGCCTATTACTATATTTTGTTTCATTGCAGTGTGATATGAAAATCCAGTTTCACAAACGTAAATTGTAGCAAAGGGAAGGAGTGTTCGAACTACATGTTTTGCCACATTCAGTGAGCCTAGGGCCCTAAAAGCTAATTTGCAAAGCCTAGAACTACATCCAAGTTGTTTAAAAGAAAGAAAAACTGGAAAACGGTCCTACCTTCTGGTGGATGCTGCTGTCTGCTGAGGGTCTGGGATTAGAGATACCATAGAAATCTGCAATGGAATCAAATGAGTTTGGATTTCTGTTAATAGAGCCAGCTGCTCCCCTGTCACATTGGCATTCCAGAACATATGGAAATGTATGCTATGGATAGGACGGTACTTTTTTGTATATTCAAAGCCAAACTAATCACACAGCATATACCTGAGGGTTAGCCTTTTCTTTACTATAGTGTAAAGGAAAAAACTAATCCTCAGCTTCATACTATGTGATTAGCATAACATGCAGTTTGGCTCTTAAGATGAATTAACACCTGCAAACAGCAGTATGATAGCCAGTTGAAATCTAATGGTAAGGGGGCAGCTCCATGTGCTAAGTCATTCATGTGGAGTGGTTCCTGAGTCACTTATCACAAACAGCCTGCCATATAGAGGAGATTCCATTGAATATACACACTGCTGTTTGAACATGTGAATGGACCTTCAAAACAGATCAGATATGACACTGAGATGGGACATTATTGGCTCTGTGTAATGCATCTAATTTCCTTTGGCTTTCAGTGATAGCTAGATGCCAAGTATTGAGCTGATCGATGAACTATGTGTTGAGGATTATTCCCGCAGATGATAATTAAAGATCTTCTAAGTAAGCTGGTGATGATTACAGATTATGATTTTTTTAAAAAAACCTCTATGAATACTGTTATATCTCTTTGAGATACTTTCGATTTGAAAATTGGGTCCAAACATTGCATATTAGTGTCCATCAGTGTTAAAAGTTTCCGCTGACTGGTGCCACAATGAAGTATATTTACAACTTGATACAATTATGGCTAGTCTGTATTCAACTCTGTATGAATCATACTCAAACAGCAGCCCCTAGACATATTCAGATGGACTCTGACCAGGAAATGTGAATGTGGGATACTTCATTTAGGCTGAAATCCTATGCCCACAAATCCTGTGCCACTGAATTCAATGGGATTTACTACTGAGTGGACATGCCTAGGATTGACCTGTTAGAAAAGAAGATTATATACAATACAATGAAAATAAAATAAATGATTGCATCATGCAAATTTTCTATTCCATGAAAAGAGAGAGAGAAAGATTGTACTAATTTAATTTCTGTAATCCATTTGATGAAAACTTTAATAGTATGTAGTGGTCAAGCGGAAGTGTACTACTGAATGAACACCTCCAATTTACAAGGAGTTGTGGGGGGGAGGGAGGATATAGCCTTTGCTTAATCTTGTACTGAAAGCCTGATAGGCAACTTTAAACAGTTTCTGAATTTATTCCAGCATGAGCCCAAGTACAAATCGTGCATACATGACTCTCTCTCTCTCTCTCTCTCTCTCTCTCTATATATATATATATATATATGAATGAAGGTAATTACAGTGAAGGGACTAGGGTATTATTTATTTCCAACTAACAGACAGCACCTGACAGTCTTTGTATATCAAGTTGTTATTAAAATCTTGTGTCAGGATGCTAAGCTGATTTACTCTACAGCTAATCTTCTTTCACAACTGATCATGAACTATGTATAGAGTTTGGTAAGTAAATTAATCTAATTTGACAAGGGACATATTAAAATCACAGAATTTGTGTTATAAAACAAAGTTTAGGAGATTTCTTTGTGGGTTTATCAATGGTAGTTGTGAACACACATTGATGTAAACAGTTTTGAGCAGTACAGTGCTTGTTAAATGTGGCTTTACATGGCAATACTTAATTTTATAAATTAATTCCATTTTCTCATTATCTTTTCAGATGATCTATTTTCCATTCTCTTACAATTAGGGTGCAGTCCAGAAAAGCTGGTTCTCCACGGTCAGGACCAATACTGTACCAGATTTCCATACCAGTATCAAGGCATGGTAAGGATAGTAGTGCCTCAGTGGCATGTGTTGTATCCCCCTGATCTAGGCAAACAAAGTGATTGATAAGTAACCAGTGAAATGTGAATCCCAACCATTGGGAAGTGAAGAGGGGGCTTGGGTGACAACTGTACTGCATTTGTATCATAGGAACAGGGCCTGAGAATTTACTGCTTCCAGTCAATGACGTGACCTCTTGAAAAAGTTCTGTTTTAAATACCTGTTCATGCTATATTCATTCAGATTCTAGTCATAACTGAGTCACTCTAGCAGCCATTTGCTAGTAGTGCCTTCCCTCCTGTGACACCAGCACTCTGGCTTCTCAGAAGACCAGGCAACCTAGACCAGGACTGCTGCATAACTGCTTTCAACCCATGGGCCAACTCTTCTTTTAGAGAAGTATTCCAGTAGTGAGTGAGGCCAAAGGCTAAAGTAGGCAAGTCCAAAATACCATAAATACCAGGTTGTTGTAGCTTAAAACCCTTACTGACTGTAATTAAGTCTTAGGAGATGCATTTTGGTTTTTTAGAATGGGGAAAATGCACAAAAGCTGAAGAAACCCACACACAATTGGTGGTTGGGGGGGAAGGGGGTGCCCCAGGGAAGGGGGAATGGCAGTCTGGAGAATGCTGCATGGCTGTATTTGGCCCCTGGCATGAAATCTGCACTCCTGCCTTTACCTAAAGGAAAAGGGTCCCCCTAGGCTGCAGTTCTAGCCTAAAATGCAAAGGGCCAGCTGACTCCACAAGCCAATCAGGATACGCCAGGTCCTATAAAGTCCTTACAGCCAAGTCTGCTCTTCTGTCCATCCCACTGCTGGATCCACTGCTGGAGAAACAAAGGAATGCTAGGCTCCAGGCCAGAAACCTGTCCCTTTAAGAGCTCCATTTTGTAGGAAAGGTGGAGTCTAGGGCTGTAGCATAAAATGTTTCAGTGTGTTCTCAGATCTTGTCAGAGCAAGTGGCTCACTAGGAGCTGTCCTTGGTGCTGCCTTGCTGACAAGTTGTCTTGCACTGAACCCTGTGGGCTTCTGATTGGATTAGAACCAACACTTTGAATTGAGCCAAGAAACAAAAAAAGAAGCTGATGGAGTTGGCCTCAGATCCAAAGTATATGCTCCAACCTCCCAGACAAAAGTCTACCTGCTACATTTTGGACCAACTGAATCTTCCAGATTGTGTTCAAGGGTAGCCTCATATAGAGTGCATTACAGTAATCCAGTTTGAAGAAAACTGAAGCATAAATGACTGAAGCCAAGTTGGTAAGGTCACAGCTGGTGTATCAACTGAAATTGATAGAAGGCCCTCCTAACAACCACTGCCACCTAAAACTTGTTCTCCACTATGGCAGGGAATAATATTTTATGGGCACTAATTTTGGGGAAATGAGGCTAATTTTTTAATGGCCACTTAATTCCCAACTCTTTTTATCCTATATTTTGCTCCATGTGGTGACCATAGCAAGGAGGTTGCCAGGGCCTCTTCCTTAGATGGCACATTGCAGGGGTTGCCTTCATCACACACACGTACACACACATACAACTCAGTAGTAGAGCACACGCTTTGCATGCAAAAGAGTCTGAGGTTCAGTCCTTGGTATCTCAAGATACTATTAGGAAACAATCTTACCTGATACCCTGAGGAGTCACCATCCATCAGTGTTGACAATATTGAGTTATATGGACCAATGGTCTGAATCTGTATAAGGCAATTTCCTATGTTCCTAACTACTTCCTAACGACTTCCTAACTACTTTCAGAGATTTCATCAAAGGCTTTCATTTCACTCCTTTCCCCCATGGATTTAGCAAACTAGGCGGATCAGGGATGAAGAAGAGTGCCAAGTACCATTGCAATGAGTGCCTACAAATGATGGCTTAATGCTTCTGAGGACACAGGGCAGATACAAAGAGGTGTGGTTAGCATGCCACAAGAGATAACACTCTTGGGGTAGCTTCAAATGTTCAATGAAAGTGGTAGCAGATGAAGCATGAGCAACTCCCACTTCCTCTCCCTTTGCTTCCATGTCTCAAGGAAAGAGCATGTGGGGAAATGCAACTCTACTGATGTGGTTACAGATGTAGCCTTTCCTTGCAGGTGTTAATGCACATTTCTCTTTCCCCAACCCCCAATCCCACCTTCTTATGGCACCCAATATGCAGTGAGAGGAAGAATGACTTATGCTATGAATATAAGACCAGGATCACACCAAAGGCTTATTTAGCCAAGCATTCTGTTGTCACAGTGGACAACCAGATGTTTATGGGAATTCCACTGGCAAGACATGAGTACACTAGCATGCTCCCACTCAAGTTCTCCAACAACTGGTATTCAGTTGTAGCCATCATGACTATTAACCATTGATAGCCTTATTCGCCATGAATTTGTCTAATATCCTTTTAAAGCCATCCAAGCTGATGCCCACTATTTCATCTTTCGGTAACAAATTCCATAGTTCAACTATGCACTGGGTGAGGAAGTACTTCCTTATGTCACTCCTGAACCTCCCGCCCGGTTCTAGTATTATGACACTTCCTTATAGAAAATGTGAAGAGACCAGTAGTATCTGGGTTTTCACACATATAAAAGCACCAATAATGCATGAAAGACTCCCAGATCCTAATATAGAAGGCAACAACAAGAAGTGTGTGTGTGTGTGTGTGTGTGTGTTATGGCTACCAATGGAACAGGAGAACATATGAAGCTGTTTCATATACTAACAGAGACACATGGTTGCTTCATCTAGCCCACTATCAGCTACTCTAACAGATAGTGACTCTCTACAGTTTCAAGCAGGGGTCCTTCTTAACCCTATTACCTGAGACTCTTTAACTCTGCCTTCCCCAACCTGGGTCCCTACATATCTTTTAGACTACCACTCCACCATCCCTGACCATTGGTCCTGCTTGCTGGGGCTCTTGAGAGCTGTAATCTAAAACATCTGGAGAGACCTAGGTAGGGGAAGGTTCCTTTAAGTAGAGATTCTGGGGACTGAACAGAGAGCCCTGTGCATGCCAAACTCGTGTTGTATGACTGAGTGATAGGCCCTCCCAAAAAAAAAATGTCATTCATTAATTGCATTTTTATCTTGCTTCTCCTCCTCAGAGTTCACAGTAGGATATATATCCACCTCCCCAACTGTAGCAATGACAACCCTTGAGATTGGTTAGGCTGAGAGACAATGACTTGCATTTACTCAGCTTCATGGTTGAAAAACTGGAACCCAGGCCTCCGTAATCTATATCCAGCAGTCTCTAACTACCACACCATAATGCCCATCACTTTCTCTCTATTCCTAATGAAGAATAGCCTTTGAAGGATATGAACTGCCTTGCTTGTACATTGAATCTAACACCCACTTGATATTTCTGAAGTAGGTGAATTTAGTTCATTTAAAGAGAGAGAGAGAGAGAGAGAGAGAGAGAGAGAGAGAATTATGATAAACCATTAAATTCCCATTGATCATAAAAGCATTGTGAGTAGCAAAAACGGCAGAAAATCCACAAGAGGTCACATGACGTCTGCACCTGACAGTACTATATCCCTATAAAAGCATGGACCCCTGCTGGCATATGTAATTTAATGTGCAGTATGGCTCTCCTAATTCAATCAAGTCTCTACATCCCTTCTTTTATATCCAATTGGATTCCATGTGCTAAAGCCATCAAGATTTTCAGGATGAAATGAATGCCTGTATTAATCCTGCAATTTCCATTTAAAACACAGCATCGATTTGATTAATAAGGTTTGATGCTGAATAATTATATGGCAAATATGGAAGGTATAGGAAAACCACAGATGTGACCACTAGCAAAAGCCTTATGGGAGAAAGGGGTCAAAGGGAAGCAATGGCCATGACTGAGGTGATGAATTCTTTGGCTTTCTCTTATGCAATTAACAAGCAGAGCTTCTATTAATTTGTCCCCCACCCCAGAGTGTTCACTGGTCAGATGTCTCAGGGTCAAGGGTCAGAGGGGAAGTGCAAGGGTCAGCATCACAGCAGCACTGAAACAAAATAGGAAATCTAAGGAAATCCAAATTAAAAGGAAGAATATATACAATCAGGAGTGTGTGTTTGGGGAGAAAGATCAGGGAGGGAGTGCTTTAATGTTAAGAACACTGTTTTAGAATAATAAAAATGTTCTGTGCACATTTAATTCAAAGTAATCAATCTGAGGTGCAGTGCTTGAGCATCCAATAAAAGAAAATCAATGTGGTCTCTACAAGGGAAGACAAACAATGCTAGGCTTTTACTAAAGGGATTATAGGTTAACATTTATTCAGTGTATTGTAATCTGATGTCAAGTGGTATAAAATCAAGCCAACATTCCATTACCGCCCTTTATAGGCTGGGTGCTGATCCCATGCAAATTGACTTTTCATAGGACTTATTAAATCATTTCTGTGTTCTGTCTATAGGCCATTTTTATACAGCAACCAAGCATCAATAAATTCTATTTCATACCTACACACTGCTGATTATCACAAAGATAAAGATTTGTCATTTCAAAGTGCAATTTAACTTTTCTCCGGGTATCCTTACATTTGCCATCCATTAATCAAAACGGAATGTGTTGTTTCTGATTTGTAAGGAACAAAATGGAATGTAGTTTTAATTTGGGAGCCACTGCAATAACAAACCTTCTAAATGTCAATTTCATTTTGCATAATCTCCAAGAGAGGGAAAATGCCAGTCTCAGACTCGAAACAGTTTTCAAAAGCATAATAGAATGACCCAGCATTGCCATTTTAATGCAATTACTCTAAACTACAAGAAATATTGTTGGTGCCAATGAACGTCTGTTCCATTGTGCTCTGGAGTGAAATTCATTGGAATTTTAACATTAGCACCATACCATATTAGCATTATTACAGGGTGATCCTTCATGCGCTTACTCAAAAGCACAGCACATTCTACATAAGACAATGGGGCAGGCCTGATAAATAGTTGTGGAAAGTGTGCTGTGGAGTAGGGCTTCAAATGAAACTAACAAAAGTATCAGGGTCAATTATCTTAGATCTGAGTCACCCAAAACATTGGGACTTTGGAAGCCTCCTTCTTTCATCTGTCATGAGCACAGATAGGAGTCTGCATACTATCACAAGCTACCTTGCAGTAGACTGAACTCCAGTGCCTTCAAAATAGAAAAATCCCAGGAGTGCTTTGTTATGAAGTAGAAATAGATGACTCTACACCAGCCTTTTCCCCCCAGGGTCATTTCAAGGTCATCCCTGGGTGTCTAAATGATGCACAGGGGACCCCAGAGTTAACCAGGGATGGGCAGAGACTTTCCCTGGGATAACTGAGACTGCGGTTCTGCAGATTTTTCCCGTGGTCTTGGGAAGATCCTGAGGTCTGCGGGGGTGTGGGTGCCCGTCCCAGCTTCCTACCTTTGTGCGAGCAACCATGGCAATCAAAATAGGCACAGAGCTATTTGGGGGGGTCTCCATGCCTTTCAGAGGTGGGGGCAGCAATTGCTCCATCCCTGGGACGGCAGGGGGGTACATATGTACATTTGAAGGTCAAAACAGAGCTTCCATACATAACATTACTCTTGTAGGACACAATCTGTCAGTTTTGCATATGTTCAATTGTAAGTTTATATCACCCCATATGTGCCAAATTTGAGATCAATCCCTCCAACCCTCAATTTTATATGAATTTATTAAAGATTGTTTCAGTTCTGACAGATCAGAATGACAGCTCGCTACGTGCATTCATGCAGACCTGTCAGAATGGAAACGATCTTTAAAAAATTCATATAAAATCGAGTGTTGGAGGGATCGATCTCAAATTCCATACACATACTTAGGCATACCCCATATGCACTGTGACCAAGTTTCAAGCCTCTAACTTTTAAAATACAGAAGTTATAGGCATTTTTTCTTTAAAAATAGGGCTGCAAAAAATATCATTTTTTCACGATAATTAACATGAAGATGATACAGTTCACGTATGATATGAATGAAGACGATAATTTTTTTGGTCCAAAATGATGATAACGATAAACTACAATATTTTTTGGCGTGCACATCCCTAATAACCACACTCACTAACCATTTGCTGCAAAAGGGCTAGTGGCCTAACCATGGCTTAGTATGTTGTCTGAACAAGCCGAATATGTATTTTCTCTTAAAATATACTTTTTTGCACACATTGTGAGCCAAGAACTGGATCGCAAAATTCAGACAACTGTGTGATCCAACAGGATAATTGCATTCCAATCCACTTATTAGTCTGGGAAGAATGAATTAGGTCAGGTCACTTAAATATGTAGATGGGACAAAATTATCCAGCAGCCCCACTGGTTTTCCATGTTTCTTGATGGCATGGAGAGAACCGTATGTGCAAACAGTTGAAAGCACATAAATCCCATTTAATTAACTATGGGGAGGTTAGAGCAATGGGTGGATTCCTCTCCCCCTCCACAGATTTATTGAACACTAGTAAATTTGCTCAATTTAGTCCCTTTTACCCAAAGGGGATCATGTGCACTAGCAGCAAATTTCAATCATGTGGTCAGTCACCAGTGATGGGTTGGTAATAGAATACACTTCCCTACTTCCCTATGTGCCTATAGAGAGCTATTACATGGCACCTTCTTTATGGTGTGTGTGTGTGTGTGAGGTGAAGACCTTTTTATTCATGTAAACATTGATTGGGCTCTTACTGTTTTAGTATATCTTTTTTTATCCAATCTGACAATTGACTTATGCAGTCTGTATTAGAAGAAAAGTTTTGTGCTGCTGCATTGTTATTGTTTGTTGTTTTTAATTATTGTATCTTGGGTTGGTTTTTTTTTATTACATTTTATTTTGTTTGCCTTGATCTGAAAGCCAGCCAGAGAATATTTGTTGATGGGCAGCCATATAAATGTAATAAATCAAATCAGTGAGGGGGTCTTAGGTGAGCCACTATCTCTCAAGTTCAGCTCCCCACCTGCAATACTGGAATAATAAAAGTGTTCTGTCTTAGAAAGCTCTTATAGATTGTATCAAGATCACTGGTGTTTAGGAAAAATGCTGCGTAAACACTTAAGATGACTGTTATATGCCCATCCAAATTCAAAAAAAGCCTGCAGTGTGGAGTATTGTTGAGTAAGATGAGGCATTGCATCATTGTTCGTCATGGGGTCTCTAGTGGGATTTACTCATGAGGAAATTCCTTTAAGATTGGAGACCTGAGTCTGCTTTTAATAAAGGTGTTCAAGCAAGTAGTAAAAGACCCTTTCAATGATGCAGCATTCAGATGTATATCAAACACAGATTTTCCTGCCAGGTGCTAATTCATACCAAGGCGTCTTTTTCTAACACCGGAAAAGGTATGCTGCCCTATTGATTGATTACTTTACTAATCACTATTTATTGTGCTTTCCCCCAACAACAATGGATGTTATAGGGATTGTCTGTAGGATCGGGGGAGGAAACAGAGATTTTCAATTTGATAAAAAAAATGTGATTTTTTTTAAAAAGTCAATACAGCTTTGCTGCATGCTACGGTTCGGTCGGTTTTATATGTGAGGAAAAGCATTACCACATGTTTGAAAAGACTGCTGATATTTTGCAGATTGTCTTTTGCTGCAGCCTTCTAGCGCTTCAGAACATTTTAGAGCTCCATGCTGTTTGAGGAAGAAAATTGAACTTGACATTAGTTTTATTATAAGCGTTAAGTTTCATTTTTTCCACATTTTAACTGTGAAGGGTTTCCCCTCCACACACATTTAAAATTGCAGTTTATATATTTTAGCATCAGGATGCTCAAAAGAAATCTAAACTCTTTGATTCCCAGTGTTGCATAGCTTCAACTTTCTGGTCTTTGGACCATCGATTCTAGATGCTGGCGCTAGAGGAAAGCCAGTTACGGGGAGAGTCTGGATGATCATATCATAGCTTGGTAAGTGGAGAAATGAGCAAGTGCTTTGGGCATGCACAGTCCTTTTATTCCTCCCTTTATGGTGAGAGTGACAAACAAGGAAGTCTTCAAATGAACGTAGTTCCCCATTTCATCCAAACCAGAAAACTATGGTTTCAAATGATGGTTTAATATTAGGGCTTGTTCTGAAGCTGCTCACTGCAGTTCTATGGTTCAGATGAAATAGGAAACCATGGTCAATCATGCAAAGGTAATCTCTGTATAGCTAAAAGACTCATTCATATTTCTGCTTATTAATCTCAGATATGATCATCCAAATACGGGCATGGGTACCCCAGAACTCAGTCTAATAATAGACAGTGCATGCTGATTTGACTAATATGTGGCCCTAAAAAGTAGATAAAAACTTGCATAGCTTTGGATATGAAAGCTCACTATCTGATTAAGTTCTTTTACATTGACCTATTAATAATAATAATAATAATATATTTATTTATCACCCGCCTCTCCCAACGGATCGAGGCGGGGAACAACACCAAACACAAAATACAAAAACTGATTAAAAGCAGATAAAACCAGTACATCATTAAAACACCAATAAAACACCAATAAAACACTTTAAAATTCATCTGGGTAGGCCTGCCGGAAGAGATAAGTCTTTATAGATCTTTTAAATTCCGGAAGACTAGTGAGTTGGCGAATCTCTCCCCTATTCAAACCCTTGTGTGGTTATTTTTTTAAAAAAAAATGAGATAGCCTATTGGCATTTTTAAAAAAGACCAAACTTTCTTTAATTATCCAAACAAGATTGCTAGGATGAGTTCTGTTCTGTCTCTGATTCCAAAGTCATTCCTGCAAAGCCCTCAATATTGCTGCCAAATGTGCACTGCAACTAAAAGGTTAATGGATATACTTGAAGATTAAAATGTCAAATCCACTTTTAAAATCCTCCCCAATGTGTGGTTTATGTTTTTAAAATGTCTAAAGAGAATTCGAGGCTTTAGGTTTCTTTATGTTTTTATTTGCAAAAATACTGCCTGGTGAAATAACATCCCAAGCCCATGAATTATATCTTAAAATTTGAGAAGGCTGCAAATACGTAAATGGCTAGCAAACAGCAATGACTGACAAAACCTGAAAACTGCTTGTGTGCGTATGTGTTCGATTCTATGAGTTGCACATTAGACTTTTAAATGATGGGACTTGTTTTGAAAATATATTGAAAAGCAGAGATTTTTCCTGGTTTTGCTTTGAGTGTGTGTGTGTGTGTGTAGGCTGGGTAATAAAAGGTTGCCATTGGGGTATTGTAAAACTACTGTTGCTGGTGGGTTTTAGATAGACGCAACCAGTTAAAGGTGATTGAATATCAAGGGCTGAGTGGTGCTTATAATACCTGCTGTTGTGAGACTCCAATTCATTATTGTAACAGAATGAAAGAACATTGCTTCTGTACAGGACATGGTTGTAGTATTGATTGAGTTTCTCAAAAGTCTTCTCTTAGGATGCAGAGTGCAGTCAAACATGCACAAACATCATTCAGGTCCCCTGATTCTGTCATGTGTTCCTTGTACCTCAAACTAAAGCAGCCTCAAGATACAGGAAAATGCCTCCTCCGTTGAAGGCAGACAGAGCTCTAAGCCTGACTCAGGGGGGTTATGCAGATGTTGTGACCTTTCTTCCACAGACCAGATTTTACACTCAAATTGCCATTAAAGCTCTTTTTTTCCCTAGAGGCCCACAGTCAACTTGTGTGTTTTCTCCATTAGGGTTAAAAGTCAGCATGGCACCATGCCCACACAGCATACTAAATGGAATGGAACATAAATAAACTGTAAAATGGCCTTGTGTCTGAGGGAAATGGCAGCATTCAGTTAACGCAAGCCGTCATAGGGAAAATGCTTAATTAGGATAATATGAGATCCATACTACAAGCATAAAAAAGGCACTGTTCCATTTCCCCTGGCTGCCTTGCTGCCTTTTGCATCTGAATTTGAAAATAAGTCAATTTGTGTGCTAGTCTCCCTTCCTGTTCAAGCCCTCCTGAACAATGTTTATGAGGAGGATTCTTATAAGGGAGAGGTCATAGCTCAGTAGTAGAGCACCTGCTTTGTATGCAGAAGGTCCCAGGTTCAATCTTTGGTGTCTCCGGGTAGAGCTAAGAAAGAATCCTGCCTAAACCTCTGGAAAGCCATGGCAAGTCAGTGTCGCCACTAATGGGCTAGATGGACCAATGGTCTGATCTGGTACAAGGCAACTTCCCATGTTCCTATTCTGCTATAAACATAACCATGATGGAACTTGTCCCTTAATCTTCACTTAGAGTGCAGCTATGGTGTAGTGATGGTTTATATTGTTGCACTGGTACATGGGAGATCTGAGTTCTAGTCCCCTCTGGGTGACTTTAGGCTATACTGGGTGACTTTGGGCCACCCCACTGGTTGACCTTGGAACAGTTACTGACTGTTATCTTAACCTACTTCACAGGGTTGTTGTGAGGATAAAAAAGGAGAAGGGGTGAACCATATAAGCCTTGGGCTCATTGCAAGAGGGAAAATGTGGGATATAAATGTAATAATAAATAAAATAATATCTATTCCCTGCACTTTCCAATTCAAATACTCAGAGGGTTATGAAGACATTATCCTTACACAGACACACACAGGCATATACTGAATGCAATGGGGGGAGGGGAGGCTCATCACCTAGTATTTCTCCCACATTCAGATTTTTAAAGTCTCAAGTTCGCCCCTCCCAGATATGAAAAACTTTGCAAATTTTAGTAACTTCTTATCAGAATCGAACTGAAACAAAATTCTCACCCATTTACATAACCCAAATTCAATAGGTATTCACAACATGGAGAAGACCATGATGTACCTGCCTGCCACACAAATGTAATTTTTTTTATTGTGAATATCAACAAAACAGAACAACAACAACAACAACAACAAATAAATCATGAAAAAAGACATTACATCTGCCATACAGATGTGAAAGATGAGGAACCTGTCAGAAAAAAGAGGTGGTACCCTTAATGAAGTAGACATTTAAGAACAAAGCACTCAAAGCTTGTTGGTTTTTTGTAAATCAAAGGCAAACTGAAATTACATTATCTCCCATCCCTACCTATATCCCATGCCTGCACAGTCAGCATTAGTGTGGATGGGGCTCTAGGCACATGCAGCCATATGTATGTGTGTACAGCACCTCCAAGCAGGAATGCTGATCCTATGGAGACTCTGAAATCCATAAATTCCGTTTCACACTAACACCAAATGTGTGGAGGTCAGGGGACAAGGCCAGTAGATTTGATCCTATTCTCCTGCTGCTATTTCAATAAACACATGGGGGAGGGGGAATTTCCAGACACCAGTGACAGGACTGAATGAGGCTTAGAGGTGGCAGAACTCAATTCCTTCCATGTAGTCATCCCTGGGTTTGCATCTGCCCACAGCTCTATGAAGCTGAAGCATGGGGGGAAAGTGCTGCGGCGATAATGGGATATGTATGCATATATGTCTGGTTCAGGCTGGGCTGTCTCCATGTGGCCATGGGCATGTGTAAATCTGAGGCTGATTGCACAGATGAAATTTGGCAGTAGCCTAAGTATGGATCAGTGCTAAAATGTATCCATACACAATATGTGCATATTGATAATTCTCTGGTTTTGGCTGTGTCAAGCAATTCAATTTCACATCAACTGTCACCTGTAACACACCTCTGGCATAATTAGGAGGAATCCATTTGTGTGCACGGCATTCCGTGTGGCTAAAGCAAATTTTGACCATGCCAACCCAATGCTTCCACAGCAAAGGAGTTGCATGGTCTTAGTTCTGCTGAAATGATGTGGAGAGCCACTTACCCAGAGGTTTTATCACACAGAGCTCCACATGCAGCTGTATTACAAATGGCCACCCACATGAATTCTGCAGATATGAATTGGACATTCATGAATTTTCCTTAGGATGATGATTGGAGATATTACATTGATTTATTACATTTTTATTCCAACTTCTCTCCAAGAAGCTCACAGTGGTATACCTGATAAGTAGGCTTTGTGGCTGGGTAGGAATTTGAACCTACATGTTTCTGGACTAATCCCCAAATTCTTGCCATTGCACCACATCAGTAGCTTTGTTCCATGAAGGAGAGTTCCATGAAGAGCATACTTGACAAAGACATGATTTTATTAGGTGTTAACATAATCTACCAATGAATAGTGCGCCAAGGAATACCAGAGAATTTTGTTAAGGTCCACATTTTTAAGCAAACTGACCTACTTCATACTTCCTAAATTAACGTGCAGATTGGAAGACAGTTATCCTTCAGATTGAGTATCTCTCCAAATGGTATGATAGAATTCTTGGCTAAAACATTGTATACAAAATGTTGTATGCATTCAGGAAAATGCATCTACATTGCATTTTTTAAAAATGAGTAAGTTAGAGAAAATTGCATGTTAGTATGAAAATAAATGTGAACCTTTTTGCTTTAAAAAAACATTTGCAGAATCTTGCAGAAATTGGACAGACTGGAGATATGCTTGAATACATGTGAAACTGACATGGACTTGATAAAGACTGTTTCATCTATCCCCAAGTGCACCCAATGATCCTGGCAAGGTGGACACATTTGTGGTGAACTACTAATCCTGATAGGAAATGTCACAATTCATGGTCTGAGGAGGAAACCAGGGGAAATACATATACATATTCCGACACCACTTTCCACCCACAGCCGCACACTTCAGAAATATGTCTGCCCAATTGCAGGAGATTCAGGAAGGACAATTTTAGAAGTAGAAAAGTTAATTTTAAAAGACATTCTAAAGTTTTCTCCTGATGAGAGAGTGTCTTTCACTCAAACCATCAAAACCTGAGAGTGACAAAGTGGGTTGTACAAGCATTGCTCCTAAAACAAATGATACTGGAGTGCTCTATGATCTTTCATTTGGAAGTTGGGCATTCCACAAAAGACAGGATAAAAAGGGAACCTTCCTTCATTTCAGAGATCCACTGTAAAAAAAGAACTAGGAAAAGATGGTATTCTGTGGGACTTTGCACCTATGGATATCTGATTCTATACATATTCACAGTTGGTATTTGAGTTAATTAAAGTATGAATAACATCCACCCCAGTCTTTTTCTAAGCCCACATTGCGAACCACTGTTTGATGTGTGAGGCTGCCTGATCTTGGCTTAAACTAAATTATAGAATATAATAACTTTTTTCTTGTTAACTGTTAAAAACTTTTAAGTTCAAGAATGATGTTACTTGAAAAAGTTGAGTTGCTAGGCTAGGTCTACACAAGCAGAAGAATGAGGTAGTCTTGAGGTGGAAAATTGTACTATGCCTCTAAAGGACACAGATGATAGAATCACATTTTTTAAATGTTCCCCTTTAAAAACAAACACTAGCAAATCAGGGAGTAGGCTGTTCTAGAAGGTTTCTTCCTGGTGTACTAGACTATTTACAGAGACCACTGGAAAGCTTTCAAAATGATACCTACCACCTACAACATACAATGGCACAGTTCACTCTACAACTATAGGATGAGAACACATATATGCTTGTATGTGCATGTGGCACCATAGCTAGGGATTCGGGTGGAAATCTATTTGGTTTTCATTTGAATGAGAACTTACCTAATGTCACACTTTCAAACCAATGTGCAAACCAAAACTCAGCCTTCTAAATTTGCACTTCCCTTAATTTTGCAATAGAGTTCTCCAGTTAAAACATTTGTACCAAAATCAATGTCATAGGGGAAAGTACACACAAAAATGCATACATTTATGAAAATATATTAGGAAGCTTGCTTGTGAACATTGTGTATATCAATTAAAATTGCACACAAAATGCATGTACTAGGAGAAATGCACACAAAATTGTGTACAAATTTTCATGTTTTTTAAAAGGATGAACTGAATTTCAGATTGAACAAATTTTCAAAGTTTAGAATAAACCAAACTTGGGAAAAGACTGGAAAAATGAGAAATTGAGAGAAACCAAAATTGACAGATTCATCCATCCCTAACCCTAATCATTTCTTCTTCTTTTTTAGCCCTCCGTGCATTGATTAAGCTCCTGTCCTTTGTATACCCCCTCCTATTGTATACCTGCAATAGGAATCACATGAAGGGGGAGAATGGAGCCAATTCCATGGGCCCCATCCCACTATCATGTTTCCCATAGTCCCCTCCTCCAAAATACCTATGTATTGAAGGAAATGTCTGTAAAGTAGAACCTGCTATACTTATTAATTTGTTTATTTATTGTTAACCACCATTTGCTTAAAAAATCATCAAGGGGTGACTCTTCCCTATGTTTGGAACCTTGTACACTGAAGGGAACTTGTCCAAAGTGCAATAATGTCACACACTTGCATACACAAGCGGATATGCTCTCTCATATATGCACATATACACACTCACCATGGATTGGATTGAGACTTTGCTATTCTTGGAGTAAAACCAACATAGGGTTGGATTGAGATTTAAGCTGGATCAACTGCACTGACGGAAGTGGACTTCCTTGCCCGTCATTCCCATGGCAGCTCCAGCTCCAACCCCTGAAACTGCTACACAGTCATGAGACTCTGCAGCAAGAAGTAAGTTGTGGTTTGGGATGGATCAGAAAAAATCAGGCAGGCGGACCTTCCTTGAGTGGAAGGTCCTTCCCTCCAGTGGAAGGCAGATCCTGGATCCAACCCTAACACTGCATTCCCCAAACAAATACACAAACTGGAACAATTATCCTTTGGGTTTTGCCCTTCTCTGAATTTTGCAATGTGGTTAATTGATTTAAAAATGTACATCGAAGAAAACTGAGTACAAAAATGCATACATTAGGGAAAATACCACACAAAGGGGCATATGTATGGATAAACTGCTTGGAAAAAATGTGTATATTAGGGGAGGTTGTGTAGAAAAATATGTAGAATTTTTTTTGTAGTCTTTTAAAAAAATAATGATCTGGCATGGAAATGGGATAGAAGGAATTTGAGAGTGATAAATAAGCAAAAGAGGCAGATTTCTCCATTTCTATACTAATTTCACTGAGAGCAAATAAAGCCTTCCTCGCTGAGCTCATGGCTTTCCTCCTACACATGCAGAAACAAACAATGGGAAATGTTTTCACCATCACTTGAGCTCCTCCCTCTCAATCAGAAAAAGATGCATTGCTTTTCATAGGGGCTGAAAATATTTGTGAATGGTGCTTTTCCCACCCTACCCCCCAAGAATGGCTTGGCTCTAAACAGGACTCATGCATGCAACCTCTGATCCATACATTCAGCCAGGGGCTGCCCTGCAATAGCATAAACCCAGCCCACTCATACCGTGCATCTTTACATTAAGAGGAAATCATGTTGCTTACCGGGGGCATTTGTGCTTCCTGTTTTGTTTATTTTTTGTGTGTGTTTTTTGCACAATTGTTATGGGCTAAATTACATGGACGGAGAGGGTTGACCATGTGATTTGAATACTTCCCCTCCATTCAGTTCCATTCAGTTTCATCCAGACACTGCCATCTAGTGGTGGAAGATCCCTTTTTCCAGATGTTACCACTTTAAAAGTGATTCTTTTCATGACAGAATTTCCAACGGATGCCGCAGGAGATGTCCTGGTCATTCATGACATCATTTAAAACACCCACAAACTTTTGTGAGTTGCCAATCAGAAGCATGCAATAAACTCCTCATTTAGAGGAGCCCATCATGGTTTTGTCTGTGTTATTTCCTCACTTTTTTTGAGGAACAAAGATCGTATGGAGTAAGCCTCTGTGCTCGTGCAGATGGCTCATTTCTCCACCACCCTGGAGCACCAGGCCTCTGTAAACGGTATAAAGGCAATCTTTATTTTCAAATTGTTCATCTTGAACTACCTAACAATGTTCTCCTTTGTTCCTGTAGTTCTAGCCCATGTCTATTGATTGGGTCTTCAGCTGGCGAGTTATGGAAGTGGGCATTCCACCTTGAAATGAAATGCTCTTAACATGGTTACTGTACTAATGAGTATCCCTTGTGCAGGATGGGCGATTGCAACATGAAAATGAAATCATGTGAGATGATGGAGCCGTGCATTTAAATATGATTCAAACGAATATTATTGACCCAGTGCATTATAATTGCTCTCCCAGAGTGGTTGCAGTCTGTCATGTAGATCCTTGCTTAGTTTCCTATCGACCTACTGCCTGACATGGACTGTTGCTCTATATGTATACCTAGCAATATTGGGCAGGACGGCACCTGCTCTGGTCTTCTGACACAGAAAAGCAAATACTTCAAAATGCAGCAACTTGGAAATGGAAAGGCACAAATCTTGACACTGAAAAATGCTCACATTTGGCTTTCAGGAATAAAGTGTTTTTAATTTTTTATTTTATTGTAATGCGGAGAATGTAAGGACTGGGAACCCCTGTGCCCCCCCCCCCCCCACACACACACACACATTTCTCTTTCTTTGCAACATAAAAAAATGACTTTTAAAAAAAGAGAGAGAGAAATATAACATTTTATCCTGGTCTTCTGTGCCAAGTTTCCAGACTGAATTTTTATAGCTGTGTGAAGAATAGGGGTTATATTTAGTAGAGGTTCCAGTATGCCCCGAGTGTAATAAACATAGGTAGCATCAAAGGAAGGGGACAAAATCAACTGCTTAGAGAACTCCTGTAGACATGGTAGGCTGTTAACCCCTGCTGTGAGATAGCAAGGGATGAAGAGGCTGAGTAAAACAACACTTTGTGGCAACAGGATAATTAAAGGATTGTAAGCAGTAATGTGTGTGTGTGTCACTGTACATGAAACAACCACCTTTAACCTGTGTGGAATTGCTCTGAACATTGATTGTAGTTGGCAGGCGTTCGTTCTGTTTCTGCTGGGGGCAAGTGGGTTGATTTTGGCAGCCTCAAATCCATCAGAAATACCCATTTTATTATACCTTTTACAAACATTAGGCTTCAGCTATCAGAGCTTTGAAAGCTTATTTAGAGCAGCCCCACCTACAGCGACTAACCCTCCTTTTTTTTTAACCTAAGACATAATTAAACTTCTCCAGATCCCCATTAACCTGTTCCTTTGATCTCCGCGGTGATGATATGCAAAGCCACACTGTAAGGCCTCATCCCTTACTATTGGTTGGGATTTTTGATAACTCTATGAAGAGTTCTGAGGAAGCCAAATCTATTGAAGATTTTCTCAAGCTATGGAGAAATCCAGCTCAAAAAGACCAGTTTTAAAAAATCCACGTATCAACCAAAGAGTCTTCATTAGGGGGCCTAAAACCCAAAAAGAAAATACCAGTCCAGGGAAATTCCAAAGGTCTGTGACTGACCTTTCTTTGGTTTTAATCAGTGAAACTCCCGACAGCTTAATAAGTTGAAGGTGCTGCATCACAGTCAAACTTAATAAGGCCCACAGCAGAGCCTTGGCCATTCCTGATTGCTCCCATAAGTCTTAGCACATCTGGTCCTCTGTCCTTGGGTGAGAACTGTTTTCCATAACTTGCCTGATGCTCACCACCCTGCACATAAACTGTTTTTATTAACCCACAAATGATAGAGTGCTGCATTTTTGTGTGAGCATTGGTAGTTTCCTGCCTTTAACCTGATGACAGAGATGATTGTTCCCTCCCAAAAAGAATGAAAGATGGTGGGTTTTATCAGCTCCACCCCTTACATTACGGTGAGATGCAGGGTTCAGCCTAACCTTCAGCGAGGACATGATTAAACAGCTAAATATTGCTACAGGTTAGGAGGGGCATCAGATTTTATAAAGAGAGGGGGAAGAGAGTGCACATTATTTCATTTTCTTTAAAAGTCAATAAAATAAAGACCAGGGGAAATACTACAGCAGAACAAGGTGCAACTGATACAAATAAATATAATAGGTAATACAGATTTTTTTTAAATGGTTACTGGGCATGTTTATTTCTGCATTTTGTTGTATGGAATAGGTGTGGAGCCCACAGAACATCTAAGACAATTTCATACTATTTGAGAGGTCCCCTACATTTTCTTTTTTAAAAAAAGTTTCTAGTCCCTAGGTTTGTCCTTTTTACCATTCCCTGGTCTTGCTGTTTAACAGCACTTTGAACTGCAGCATGAATACCTGATGATATTTCACTGTGTTGCTTTGAAAGGTGTGTCACCTGCTTATTATTTTGGCAGACTAAATTATTATCAAAGCACTGACCAAGACATGAGGGGTAGTTAATAGCTCCTCTAGAGTGGCCATCTATGCATCACCAAAAAGGAAGAAATGTGTCACCAAAAAAGATGAAAGAGAACATAGTTTTGTATAAAATATGCTACTTCATGTGTATAGATGCAAATTTAGAAATAGTTCCTATAATCTAAAAGAAATATAATACATCAGACTATAGTGGGGAATAATGTGACCATGTGACCTGTGTACTTGCTCAGTCTGTTGACCAGTTATTTACTCTTGATGGGCAGTTTCAAGGTCCCTGCTCTTCGTTCTTATCCTTCTTTATGTTCAAATGGAACTTGGACTGGACAGCCCTTCAAATAGCGGAGTATTCTCTATAAATGAGGACACATGGCCACCCTCAGCCCTGCTTGCCCCTCATGCTTCCAAAGTACATCAGAAAACGTGATGGCAAAAATGCTGAGGGACTGAAAACTCTACAAAAAGGGAATTCCCTACATTTTCCAATGCTTATTTTGTATAAGTCTCCATAGCATGGAAGAACTCAGTGGGATTTTCCATGTTTGATGCAGCAATATCAAAATAAGGCCTGTACTTGGAAGTAGGTTCCACTAAAATAAATGGGACTGGTTTCTATGTAAAAGAGGTTTGAATTAAAGTGCATTGTATCTATCCCTAGTCATTTTCATTTCATTGAAGAGAAACTAATATCTGAGACTGGGGCCATGTCTACACCTGCCAGATATCCTGAGGTCATGTTGAGATTGTCCCTGTGGGTCCATATGACACACGGGAGATTCCAGGGGCAGCCAGGGATGACCAGGGTCTTTTCCTGTGATATCAGGGACTGTGGATTTCCTGATTTTTCAGGGGTCCCAGGACCATCCTGGGGATCATGGCCAGTGGGGCTGCCGCTCCCAGGTCGTCACTTCTTCCCCAAAAGTAGTGGGGCCGGGCACGGAGCTGCGCGGGGAGGCTCCATGCCCATGGGGGTGGGGGCAACAATTTCACCATCCCTGGAATGGCAGGGGGTTGGGCAGGTTTTTTGAGGGGGGGGGTTACTTACTTTTTCCCCCAGATCGGGGCCGCGCAACCTGCTCCTCTTCAAAAAAACAAAATGGTGTCCGTGACATCCCTCTTCCCTTCCGGGACATTGCGTGGTCATCTAGACACTGGGGGGGATCGTGGAAGCAGGTTAGTCCACAATCCTCCCCCTCCCTCCTACCTCCCTCTACACCCTTAGATGTAGATGAGCCCCAAGTTTGCATGACATGGGAAGCTATGCTTAAGTGCTGGATCTTGGCTTGTTAGTTTGCTCATAAGAAGTGAGGAGTGAAACAAAATGCCCATTGGTCATGTATCTCTGGATGCTTAAGCCAGGATTTTTGGTTAAGCATTACGAGCAAAGTAGGTCCTAGTGTAACATCCAAAGCCATCTTCTGAGACCATGTCATGATCTAAAAGCACACCAGGCAGCTGTTTTACTGAAGTTAAACAGATCTAGATCTGGACATTGCCTAGATGAGACACCACCTGAAATTTCTAAGGGGCTGGAGCAACTTTATGAAAGGTTACAACAGCTGGGATTGTTTAGCTTAGAAAAAAGGCAGGTAAGGACATGATAAAGGTGTACAAAATTATGCATGGTGTGGAGAAAGTGGACAGGGAGACATTTTCCTACCCCCACGCCCTCTCTCATAATGTCAGAACAAAGGATCATCCCATGAAACTGATTGTTGGGATCTTCAGGGCAGATAAAAGGAAATACTTCTTCACACAGCACATAGTTAAACTATGGAATTCGCTTCCACAAGATGTAGTGATGGCTACCAATGTGGATGGCTTTAAAAGGGGATTGCACAAATTCCTGGCTATCAATTGCTACTAGTCTCAAGGGCTATATGATACCTCCAGTATCAGAGGTAGTATGCCTATGTACACCAGTTGCTGGGCAACATAGGCAGGAGGGTGCTGTTGCACTCATAGAATCATAGAATCATAGAATCATGCTTGTGGGTTTACAGTGGGCAGCTGGTGGCCACTGTGTGAACAGAATGTTGGATCATCATCATCATCCTCATCCTCATCATCTCCCACCTTTTTCCCAATACTGGGACTCAAGGTGGCTTAGGTCTGATCTAGAATGGCTCTTCTTATGGTCTTTTGTAAAGCTAAACTTGACTTTTAGGTCAGGACTCCAAGCCCAAATTTGATGTTTTGTCACAGAGATGAGGAACATGTGGCCCTCTAGATATTGCTCAACTTCAACTTCCATCATCCTGAAACATTGGCCATGCTTGCTGGGGCTGATGATAGATTGTGTCCAACAATATCTGGAGGGTTACAGGTTTCCTACCCATGTTCTAGCTATGGAATTCCACTGATACTTTCTTATCCTACTTATGATGCCACCAATAACTTGTTCTTCCCCCTTTTTCCATCATTAGCATCATCACCATCATCATCATCGTCATCATCATCATCATTTTTATGCCCTTTTTTCAAAATTATGCTCAAAGTGGCTCAAAAATAAATAATAAATAAATCAATATATAGGTACAACAACAAAATCATTTAAAATATTGAACATATTCCAGAGTATATCTACATTTTTTGTAACTTCAGCTTGGCTTAAGTATGAAAATAGCAAAGTGGTGTGGAAATTATTAATCTAGGGAAACTCAATTAGTTTCTAGTTCTGCCCCACCACCACCACCTCTTTGGATTCCTCCAGGGGACAGGACTTAGGCTCAAAGCCAGGAAGGTATCCCTCAGAGGGCTTCCCCATTATGATCTCTGAGATGAGATTGGAGAAAACAGTGGAGATTTCCCCAAGAGAGAGTCAGATCAGATATCGCAATGGGGTTGGGGAGTGGTATGGTGGAACGTGCTGATGGAGAGCTGCCTCATGGCTTCTTTTCCCCATGCAGATGAATGCCAGTGCCCAGGCCACCCTGCATCTCTAAGGCTGCCTCCAATCTCAGTGCATGCCCCCTTCCAACATGAAGAGGGGGGGAAGGAGGTGATGTCAGGAGGTGGGGTCATGCCCCTCAGGTATCATTCAGCTTGTGGGGTAGAGTGAAACCAACCCTGCTTCTCAATCCAAAACAATTCTACCCCCTCTTCTTATGTTTTTGTTTCTGCAGGTGGAAATCCTGCAGAACCAATATTGCAGCCACAAAGTCCAAGTGTATTTAATGAGGCATGGGCTGAATTTGAACAACACAATAGTCGATGGTGGGGTAATAATAAACTTTACAGTTGTTCATCTAGGGGGTACTCCCTACACAACATGGTGATAAATAATCAACCGTGGTATGGATTAGGATCAGCACTGAGTTGACTATGGCAGCATTTGGATGACATGATAGTCAATACAACTGACGATTGTTTCCCCTCCGCCAGTTGCTTAATGTGTCATCCGAATGGTTTCCATTAGGGGTGTGCATCGGATCGGATCCGATCCACGGTCCGAATCCGATCCGCCCCAAAATCGGGAAAATCTGATCTGATCTGATCTGATTCAATCAACCTCCGATCCGATCCGATCCGACGAGGTCCGATCCGGATCGGACGCCATTTTGAATGCTTTTTCCCATGGCCAAGTATTGTTTTACAAAAACGCCTATAACTTTTTCATTTTTAAAGATAGAAGGATGAAACTTGGGCACATTATGCACTGGTTAGGGACAGTTATCTGTGAGAAATTTCAGAAAGATTGGTGCATGCGTTTTGTGGCAATTAATTTTTTAATAAATACCCAGGAATGCCTATAACTTTGTCATTTTTAAAGTTACACACATGACACTTTGCCACATTGTAGATGGTACCTTGGGACCTATGTGTGTGAAATTTCAGAAACGTAGGTGCTTGTCTTGTGTGGCAATTAATTTTTAGAAAAATGGGTAGTAGTGGGGTAAATACATTTACACCTCCCATTTTTTTATTTTTGAAGATACAAACAGGAAACTTGGGCACATTACAGGTACCACTTGCCTTGATATGTGTGTGAAATTTCAGAAACATTGGAGCTTGCCTTGTGTGGCAATTAATTTTTGAAACAATGAGGAAAGAAACACCTATAACTTTGTCATTTTTAAAGTTATACACATGAAACTTTGCCACATTGTAGGTGGTACCTTGGGACCTATGTGTGTGAAATTTCAGAAACATAGGTGCTTGCCTTGTGTGGCAATAATTTTTTTAATAAATACCCAGGAATGCCTATAACTTTGTCATTTGTAAAGTTACACACATGAAACTTTGCCACATTGTAGGCGGTACCTTGGGACCTATGTGTGTGAAATTTCAGAAACGTAGGTGCTTGTATTGTGTGGCAATTAATTTTTGAAACAATGAGGGATTCATTGGACAGCACTTGCCCATAGGGATTCATTGGATAGTACTTACTCATAGGGAATCATTGGACAGTACTTGCCCATAGGAAATCATTGGAAAGCACTTGCCCATAGGAAATCATTGAAAAGCACTTTCCCATTGAGAAATACAGTTATGCCTCCCACTTTTTTATTTTTGAAGATACAAACAGGAAACTTGGGCACATTGTAGACTGGTTAGGGATAGTTATCTGTGAGAAATTTCAGAAAGATTGGTGCATGCGTTTTGTGGCAATTAATTTTTTAATAAATACCCAGGAATGCCTGTAACTTTGTCATTTTTAAAGTTGCATACATGAAACTTTGCCACATTGTAGGTGGTACCTTGGGACCTATGTGTGTAAAATTTCAAAAACGTAGGTGCTTGTCTTGTGTGGCAATTAATTTTTAGAAAAATGGGTAGTAGTGGGGTAAATACATTTACACCTCCCATTTTTTTATTTTTGAAGATACAAACAGGAAACTTGGGCACATTACAGGTACCACTTGCCTTGATATGTGTGTGAAATTTCAGAAACATTGGAGCTTGCCTTGTGTGGCAATTAATTTTTGAAACAATGAGGAAAGAAACACCTATAACTTTGTCATTTTTAAAGTTATACACATGAAACTTTGCCACATTGTAGGCGGTACCTTGGGACCTATGTGTGTGAAATTTCAGAAACGTAGGTGCTTGTATTGTGTGGCAATTAATTTTTGAAACAATGAGGGATTCATTGGACAGCACTTGCCCATAGGGATTCATTGGATAGTACTTACTCATAGGGAATCATTGGACAGTACTTGCCCATAGGAAATCATTGGAAAGCACTTGCCCATAGGAAATCATTGGAAAGCACTTTCCCATTGAGAAATACAGTTATGCCTCCCACTTTTTTATTTTTGAAGATACAAACAGGAAACTTGGGCACATTGTAGACTGGTTAGGGATAGTTATCTGTGAGAAATTTCAGAAAGATTGGTGCATGCGTTTTGTGGCAATTAATTTTTTAATAAATACCCAGGAATGCCTGTAACTTTGTCATTTTTAAAGTTGCATACATGAAACTTTGCCACATTGTAGGTGGTACCTTGGGACCTATGTGTGTAAAATTTCAAAAACGTAGGTGCTTGCCTTGTATGGCAATTAATTTTAGAAAAATGAGTAGTAGTGGGGTAAATACATTTACGCCTCCCATTTTTTTATTTTTAAAGATACAAACAGGAAACATGGGCACATTACAGGGAACACTTCACTTGATATGTGTGTAAAATTTCAGAATGATAGGTCCAGGCATGTGGTGGCAAGGTGTCTGCACACACCACTTTGAAGACTGTAGAAAATTTCTCCTGTAACGATCCTAGCGAGAGAGAGTGATCCTAGGCTCAGCCATTCTGCTTGAGTAAGTGAAAGTATCAAAGCAGACACGAGCCAAGTGCTACTTTGTTTCTCCTTTTGTAATGGATACTAGCTCAGTTGCAGCCAAGCGTGCAAGGATCAAAGAGATGAGAGAAAGTGTTTCCTTCTTCTTCCCGGGAGGCGGGAGGGTGCAATTGACAGCCCCAGCCTCTGTGGAAAAACGTTTATAACTTTTAATCTAAAAAATTCGTAGCCACCAAATGCCTGGACCTATCATTCTGAAAATGGGAGGCGTAAATGTATTTACCCCACTACTACCCATTTTTCTAAAATTAATTGCCATACAAGACAAGCACCTACGTTTTTGAAATTTTACACACATAGGTCCCAAGGTACCACCTACAATGTGGCAAAGTTTCATGTATGCAACTTTAAAAATGACAAAGTTACAGGCATTCCTGGGTATTTATTAAAAAATTAATTGCCACAAAACGCATGCACCAATCTTTCTGAAATTTCTCACAGATAACTATCCCTAACCAGTCTACAATGTGCCCAAGTTTCCTGTTTGTATCTTCAAAAATAAAAAAGTGGGAGGCATAACTGTATTTCTCAATGGGAAAGTGCTTTCCAATGATTTCCTATGGGCAAGTGCTTTCCAATGATTTCCTATGGGCAAGTACTGTCCAATGATTCCCTATGAGTAAGTACTATCCAATGAATCCCTATGGGCAAGTGCTGTCCAATGAATCCCTCATTGTTTCAAAAATTAATTGCCACACAATACAAGCACCTACGTTTCTGAAATTTCACACACATAGGTCCCAAGGTACCGCCTACAATGTGGCAAAGTTTCATGTGTGTAACTTTACAAATGACAAAGTTATAGGCTGTCCCTAACCAGTGCATAATGTGCCCAAGTTTCATCCTTCTATCTTTAAAAATGAAAAAGTTATAGGCGTTTTTGTAAAACAATACTTGGCTATGGGAAAAAGCATTCAAAATGGCATCCGATCCGGATCGGACATCCGGTCCGATCCGATCCGACCATCCTCCGATCCGATCCGAACCCCCAGGTCCGATTCCGATCCGCTATCCGATCCGATCCGGGGGGTCAGTGCACATCCCTAGTTTCCATTGCCCTCTTCTCATTGAAGATAAGTTTATGAAAAGGAGAGCCTCCTGTAGCAGCTTCTCATGGATTAAAAACCCTAATTTTCCAGGGTTCTTGTTGGCATGGAGTGCCTCCATGGATGCAGGAGGCTCTCTTTTTCGGATAGTCACCCTCCAAGAGTAGAAGGTGGCAACATGGCAACATAAAGGAATGTAGAATCATAGAATAGTAGAGTTGGAAGGGGCCTATGAGGCCATCAAGTCCAACTCTCTGCTCAATGCAGGAATCTACCTTAAAGCAGCCCTGACAGATGGTTGCCCAGCTGCCTCTTGAATGCCTCTAGGAGTGTAGATGGAGTGCTCCCTTTCCTCACGCATTGCTTCTACCCATTAAGAAGAACACCTAAATAGAGCTATTTTCTTTTCTAAAACAGGTATATTAGGGATGCACAACAACTCCTGTGTTTTTCTTGAAAGGGGCTTAATCTTTCACAAGTGCTCCAAGTGAGTGCACACAAAGGTTCAATGTTCCTCCATTGGTGGAAATTGTCATTGATAGCATCATTTTCCCATCAGGGACACTGGCGCATGTAGTCTCTCTGTGCTCTTTGGTTGGAAAATAAGCTCTGCCAAGGATTAATGGGAGGCCACTCTAGTTCCTTAGCAGAGTTTACTTTCCCACCAAGGAGTCCAAGTTGAAGGGCACTTGAGGTACAAGGGAAAGGAGAGGTGGTGGCTTTATAGATGGTGGAGAAAGGTCAAGGGCCCTCATCAGAAGAGTTTGCTTTCACCCGCTCCCATTTCGATTACGCACAACATTCCTAATTCTAATATGATCCCTAAACCATTGCTCTTTCAGAAGCAAAATGTTCGGCAACCATTATTTCATAAAAAAATTAAAGGAATTCTTTTATATATGCTATAGTATTTTCTTTGGAAAGCCTGCTGCATTTGGGAGTGGCAAGAATAATACACAGCTTGAATCAGAGTCTGACAAATCATGCCAATAACTCCAAGTTTTCAAATATATCTATATCGATATAGATATAGATATATTTCAGATATAGATATAGGTACAGATGGTCTGAAAATAATCCAATTACAGGAAGAACCTGCTTTAGCTGATACAACACTCCATACAAAGACCATATTGGACACATATTATGCTGCAATAGGGCAAATGTATCAATTCTTCTTTTTGCCAATCTAGGCTACAAATAATCCCAGTGTTATCCATTTCTGTGTTGTTTGTTACTTTCCTTTACTAAAGGGATTTGGTTTGTAATCTTTTTCTCTTTAAAAAAACAGTTATTCTTGTAGTGTCTTATAAATGTTTTCCAGCAACATTTATTGATATTTTGCCCCAGCAAAAAATAATAAATGGTGTTGAACTACAATGAAGCATGTGTGTAGTGTAAAGCAGGGATGGGTAACCTTTGGCTGATAGGGTGGATACAGGCTATGAGGGTACCCCATGACGACCTGCCAGCTTCTTCTCCAGGCACTGTCCCCTCTTATCTCAGCAGCTAATCGGGACAAGATTTTTTTACCTGCAGTGGAGAGCAGGTGTGGCCTGAGAGAAAGCTGTTGAGTGATTCACTCCTCCTTACTACTGAGGTTTGTCCTCTTTATTTTTGAGAGACTTGCCTTGCTAAATTCTGAGTAGTGATATAGAGGCTTGGTATTTCAGATACTATTTGAAGATGCTGCTTGGAACAGATCCTATCTGTTGTATGATTTGGGGTACATATTTCATATTCTTTTGTTTCATTTGCTTGATCAGCTGTTTTAACCTTGTGAAATGGCCATCCCCCCCCCCACTTACTCTTTATGTGTTGGGTGCCTGTATGTTTTTCACCAGGTTGAGGTGGGATAATTTTTATAAGGAAAATCATGAAAGGCAAAAAAAAAAAGTTTATTCATTAAGAGTCACTGAATCAAAGGGTAAAGACACAGACCTGGTCCATACATAATGACAACCCAGAGTATTGGTTGAGTATGGGTTGAATATGGGTTGTCATTAAATCATGGCTTATTGTAACATGTGAACCCAGCACCATGGTTAAACTATGAGTTATTAACCACACACAAACCATGGATTTCCTCCTTGGGGTGTTTGTGATTAAACCATTGTGTCAGTTTCACATGTAACAACAACATACTCTGGATTATCATTACATGTGACCCAAGCCAAAGAGCAAAATCACATCAGGTTCACAAAATAGCCAAATTTAATATTTGTTCTTTTTCTGCATTTCCTAGAAAGTTGTCTTCACACATTTTCCCTCTTCAGCTTGCAACAGCGTGAGTTTTGAGCTCTTCTCTAGCTTGAACCTTTGAAGATTCACTCCATGCCATATCCTTTCATTAACCAGCTAACCATCCCTCTTTAAGGAGATATGACTAGATGATGATGAACAATTGTTTACAGAGTTTGGAACCACTTGGAAACTGAAGAAAGCTCATGCTAATCAGCTCCCTTTATCCTGTGCGCAGCACTGTTTAATTTAGGATAAGTTCTAAAACCTGTGTCCTCCCCCTCTTTCCCCCTATTGTTAGCAGCTGCAAGCTGAATAGTTTTAGCCAAGGGAGTTGGACTGAAGCATATTCCCCTATGCAGCTGCAGATAAAAGGCAGGTTTTAGCAGCTGGAGTGCAAAGAGGGGGAGCTGTTCTTAAAATTTGGGCTTTTTGCCACAGGAGAGCTCTTTTCAGTTCAAGGGTCCCAAGCATACTCCATTTTTATATTTGATATTTCATTTCATTTACTCTTTGGGATTTAATGGCATTCTTGTGCCTGCATACATAACACACCCTCACTCTCCCCTTCCCAGGGTGGTCTAGGAGGCTGCTAATTGAGCTCGGGTGCAAGAGATGTGATGCCTTGAATTCAGTCATATCTCTGTGGAAGTGATGATAAAGTTAGTGTGAGGCCTCATTGTTCTCTTGGCTGACTAAGCTCTTCCAGCAGTTGCGGTGAACCCTCAAGAGCCCACCCACTCAAAGCCCAAGAGAAGTTCTGAGAGGAGGAAGAAAAGTCTGCAGAGCAACTTTGGTAGCTGGGGTCTCCCCCTGTGAGATGTGCAAAGTCTTACTGGCTTTCGGAGCTTGCCAAAAGCTTGGAAATGTTGGCTGAAAGGCAGGTGGAGGCCAAGACATCCAATGATTTTCTACAGGGAAGCATTCATGTAAAGTATTTATTACTGTGTGGGGCTTTTTGCTAAATGATTTCAACCAAAGGGATAAAATCTTATATGAAATAGTTTGGGTTTTTCTTTTCCCAAGAAGGTCAGTTTGCCATTTGAATACAATTATTGACTGTTTACTGTGGATACTCTTTTTCTTCCATTTCTGCTTGTTCTGCTATCAAAATGGTGGTGGGGTGGTCTTACTGGGATGAAAATCCAATCAACAATCTGCAGTTCTGTTTTGGTCCTGCTGATCTAATATGATGGCCCAGTTGGGGAATAAAAGGCTGAGATGCTGCATCTGCCCACCAATAGCTCTCCTTCAGTGGACCAAGTGGTCAGTAATTTGCTACTGATAACAAGCAATTGCAAATGAATACCCTTCCCAGCTCAAATAGTCAGGGCAAGGTTAATTGCTTGTGTATATTTGATTCCCAGTGTGTAAGATGTTAAGCAGCTAATGCACCCATATGTCCTTCATGACTTGTGGCAACATCAATGTCTAGTAATAGAAAACAATTCCTTTTGCCACCGCCATAGAATACGGCAGCCAACATCTATCTTTAAAAAGCATTATACTGTTAAATTGAGTAAAGTAAACCATGATAGCAACTTAGAACAGAATTTCAGAAATTGTATAGCTATGTTCATATGACTGTCATTTATTGTGGTGATACAGTACAGTCCCCAGTCAGAGGCTAGGTCATCCTTTGATTAGACAGCCATTGTGTGAACATTTGGCTAAAAGGCTAATCTTGCACTGATGGAGCATACACTGGCCCTATTCAGAAGACACCTTAAGCCATAGTGGTTAAGGATTTTTTGTTAACAAAGGCAGGATCTACACTACTGCTTTAAAATGTTTATAACAGTAATGACGACTGTTGGGTCCCAGGACACACTCCATATAAAGTTTTCAAACCATTTTCAAAGCATCATATCCTGCTTGGTGTAGATTTGGCCTAACAAGCCTTAACCAACATGGTTTAAGGTGTCTTCTAGACAGGGCCACTGTGCTTTTTTTTCTTCTTGAAACAGCTTTAAGTTAACTTGAGGAAGGAGGAATCAACACCACAATCAGTATGTTCTTCTGTAATGGATCTCCATCTGCAAAATAAAACTTTGTAGTTGTTGGCTGTAATCATCAGAATGTTCTGTCAATAAATGATGTTTCAGGTGGGGGCAGAACCTTATAAACTATAGATTCCATCTCAAGAACGTACAAGGGATTGTGTTAGCAGGGATCAACTGGAAAACTACATTCCAGGAAGACACTTGTGGTTTGGCCTGCTGGCACCATGAGTTTAAAGACAGAGGGGATATTTATTTGTAGGGATATGTATTTTAAAGGGTCCCCAGACCTTAATAATTGAGGACTAGGTTGCAGACACTCAAGAGAGTTTCCCCATTAAAACAAATGTCAGGCTCTTACTCTGGTTAGCAGTGTTATATGGCTGATACAGTACATGTTTTGGATGCAGAAGGTCCCAGGTCCAATCCCCAGAAGGAGACAGCAAGACTGTAGGGATCAGCATTTGTGGAAAATTTCCATCTGTGAACCTAGGGAACTACTCCCAGCTGGAATAGAGAGTATTGGGATAGATGGATCCATGGTCTGATTCAATAGCAGACAGTTTTGTGTGTTATTGAGTAGTCCTATTGTGACAGGCTCGTGAGATTATGGTCGCTTCTTAGTCGGCTCACAGTTAATGATTTCTTTTTCTTAGATTACTCTTCAATGCAACTCTGCTCCTAAATGATAAGATGTGCTAAATCAAAAGTATCTACATTATTGGAAACCATGTAATTAGAGTGTATACTAGTACTAGCCCCTCATTAAAATTCTCCTCTGTTAGTATAGTTGTGAAGTGCTTCCTAAGTAACTAGGTTCTGTAGATATACATGTTTTGTAAAGCCTTCAGTTTAATTGGAGTATTAACCTTGGAGCTGGATCAGTTCCATGGTTCTTCCCCTTGGCTTCAGCATGCCACAAACCTCTACATATGCTAAATACATGTCTCTCAGAGGACCCTGATATTAAATAAGTACTTCAAACAAGGATATTCAGATGAGAACAATCCAAAACAATGTCGGGAATTCAGAGCCAGGGTGCAACCTTGGATTGTTGACAGGCAGCCACCTAAGTGTGGTGGAAGGTCATTTTGAAACACTTCCTCTACCCTGAAAACAAATGCATTGGAATGCAGTGGATGAAATAATTTCCACCACACTTTAGAATGTTACATCAGTCTTCATTCATCCAGCTTGGCTGAACACAGCAGGACTTACTTCACAGTAAACATGTTCACAAGGAGGAGGTCTATTTATGGGGTGCTGGTAGACTGTTCAGTTTGGTCTGTTTGATCAGATTCCACATGATGTCGGGTGTGTTATCAGGGATCATTACTCACAGGAAAATTCAACCAATATGGGATCTGAGCTAGTGGTGACTAACCAAGAAAGAGAGTTTGGGGTTGTGGTGGACTGCTCGATGAAAATGTCAAACCAGTGTGTGGCTGCTGTGAAAAAGACAAATGGCCACTGCACCTAAAAAAAGATATTGTAGAGTTGGGAAAAGGGCTGTTAAAATGATCAAGGGGCTGGAGCAACTCCCCTATGAGAAAGGGTTACAACATCTGAGATTGCTTAGCTGAGAAAAAAGGCAAGCAAGGGGAGACATGATAAAGGTGTACAAAATTATGCATGGTGTGGAGAGGCAAGCCAACATGATTCACTCTCCGCTCCACATGTTCGCTGGATGCAGATACTATGTGAGAACAGATATCCTACAATAGAGAATTTTGTGGCACCTTCAAGACTAAAACCTGTATTATGGCATAAGATACTGTGGAGTTTTCCCTCAGCATCCTAAGGCCATTTTAGGCCACAGGATCACCTGGGATCTGTGTTAAGGATTGGGCAGGAATTGTAGAAAGTAGAAGTCGATCCTGTCACCTCTATCCATAGGGTTCACATTGCTGTAGCTAAACCAAAAGGGGAACGAAGTGCAGAGGAAAAAGAAGCAGAAGTGTTTTAGCAAAAATAGCCCAGTGTTAGGAGATGGAAATGGACTACTTTTAAAATTAAGGCTACAAGAGCTCCTCAGGTTTGAGATGAGCCATCAAATCCACTTGTACCTAGTTCTTATGATTTATTAAATCACCATTAAACCACTCAGTGACATTGTAATTCATGGCTTCCTAGCTTTTCTTCTCTTTATTGTACAATAACTCATTTTATAGATATTACATAGAATACACACATATAAAAGGACAGATAATGGTGGGCTGAATATGTAGTCATGCATTCTGGATGCAGCCCTTGTCATGAGAAAAGTGGGGAGGGAACACGTTTTGAAAGTCTAGCAGCTGAGAATCGAGCTAACCTTGTTCATTAAATGCAAGCTTTGTCAGGTGGCATTATCTAGAGACAAGATGCATGGTATTGAAAACATAGGGTCCCTCACTGTGTTAATGGTTTTATAATTTAGGAACTAAAGAGCACAATCCGTGTAAGGTCAGCCAAGAGTCATCACTGAAGAAAAATACGTGAGATCACACAGAGATTAAAGATGAAATACATTCAATTCACCCAAACATTACAATAATAGGATTATAAAAAACAAATAGGATTATAAATTTAAACCCTTGAGGATAAACTCTCTTCTTGAGGAGATCTGTAGCTGGATCTCTAGTTTGAGGGCCATCTTTAGGGACTGGGGATCAGGTTAACCCTTTCTGACATAGATCAGTGACATCGCATTAAGTGACTCCTATAAAATAAGACTTTACCACTGAGCCATCTTCACAAGTCATTTTACTGTCCAAGGATCTTATGGTTGAAGATATGCAAAATAATGTAGCTATAAATGAGTGGAGGATGGTGGCTCCTATTTCAGTGGGGCAGTGAATCTGCTCTGGGTTTCTGGCAGAACCAGTCATAACTCTCCAAAGTGCCAAAATCTATCCCCCAAATGGCTTCAGAACATTGGATAGCCCTTTGAGAATTCTGACCAGTTCTGGTTGAAATCCAGAGTGGATTTACCACCCCACTGAAATAGCCACTACCCTCCACTTCTATAAACTAATTTGAAATTACATACATTGGCCCTGAGGCATCTATACTTATGCCCTTTCCACACCAGGCTTTTTGCCTGGGATGGCCCCCGGCTGCTCCCTGTGCACCAATGGTGTGTATTAGGTACTTCTGGGATCGCCCTCCCTCCCTCCCTCCCTCCATACCCCTATGGTGTAGAAAGGGCCTTTGTCATGACAAGCAGTGCAATCCAGGGCATGGGGGAAGGACTGGAACTCAGTGATAGAGCACATATTTTGCATGCAGATAGTCCCAAATTTAATTCCTGGAATCTCCAGTTTTTAAAAAAAGGTTCAGGGAGCAGTTGATGTGACAGACCTCTGCCTGAGGCCCTAGAGTGGGAGTGGGGAATCTTTTCAGGGGCTGAAGTCCAATCTGGGAATGTCTTAAGGGCCATAGTACATCTGTGGGCAGAGCCAAGAGCAAAGTGGATGTGACCTAAGGCCGAGTGGCTGGGCCCAAAATGTGATTCTTACCCATTTTAAGCCTACTCAGAAATAAGGACAAGCCTTTGCATGTCTACTCAGAAGTAAGCTTGAACAGCATGTCTACCAGAAGGAAGCAGGACTGAATCTTCCTCCACAGGGCCAATCTTCCATTACCTCTAAGCTGTTAGCAGCAGCTGATCAGAGATAAGAGCAATTCCCCACTGATCACTGAGAAAGGGAGCCTTTTTCAATACCCAGTAGGTTCCAGCAGCCAGGAAAGGGCAGATCAAGACTAAGAGGGAGAAGATTTTAAAGCGGGGAGTGCCCACTGCCAAAGGCTTCACAGGTGAGGTTAGAGACCCCCATGAGCCATATTAGTCCCACAGGATGGAATTTCCCCACCCTGCCCTAGGGAGCCACTGCTAACCATGGTAGTCAATAGCAAGCTTATTCCCAGGAAAATGTCCATAGGGTCACAACCTAAATACAAGTGAAGCAACTCAGAGAGCAATCTTAACCCCACATCTGCTGACTGGAGAGAATGAGGATGGAGCAGATGCACTCCTCTGCCATTGGAGAGGAACTGTCCCTGTGGTCCCAGTGTGCTGGTGGAAAGCTCCATGGACATAGATCCACCACCAAAATGGGGCATTCCAGGTGTGGGTCAGAGTTGGCTTTGGATCCACTGAATCCAAAGCCTCTTCATTCCACTGAGAGGCCACAGGATTGGACCCCATAACCTATATGAGTCTGGAGTTGGCAAGGGTAATTTCCTCCCCACTGAACCCTGGAAAGGGTGGAGGTCCACCAGAACCAGCGGGTCTTTGGAAGTGGTGGATCATCTGCTATTTCCCTTCCCCTGCCCAACATAAGATTACTCTTCCCATCATTACTAATTTAAGTCTGATTGCTATCCATGCAGTTTAGTTAAATGTATGGCCTACTTTAATTGGAGTAGAGCTGGCTATCAGGATTTCCCAGGGCAGTGATGTGCACATTCAAAGTTCTGGATCAAAACTTTGGATGCAGTACTTGTAATGAAAAAGCTGGGGGGGGGGGGGGAGGAGGACAAGTTTAAAAAAGTCTAGCACCTGAGAATCATGCTAGTCCAGCCTGTTCATTAAATACAACCATTAGAGAATGGTTGCTGCATTCTGGAAAATGTCACAAAAGGCATAATTCCAACAGTGCGTGCAGACCTTTCCTCAACTTAGAAGAGAATGTGGCAGTCTCCGATCATGCAAGACTCCGTGAGTTCCTCGGCATCTCTGTATATGTGTCAAAGTGAAGCAGAACAGAAAAGTAGGAAACTGTACAATTCTGGGAACAGTGGCATGCTTGGATTTTCTATCCACCACTTGATTGTACATCAATTATGTTGTGTCTGCTTCCAAAGAGAAGGGCCCCATTTTTGATGAATAGCTAAGGGGTCAGATCATTCTTAAAGGTGGGAGTGATTAATAAAGGCTATGCATAAGTTTTCAAGAGTGTAAATAAGATGTATCATTCACATTAAGGGACAGCACTTGGCAGAATGATTCATCGGTGATTTGAAAGCATAAGATGACAAAGTTAGGGACTTCTGTGAGCATG
The DNA here is from genome assembly GCA_029215795.1 of Anniella stebbinsi. Lineage (NCBI taxonomy): Eukaryota > Metazoa > Chordata > Lepidosauria > Squamata > Anniellidae > Anniella > Anniella stebbinsi. The sequence continues at coordinate 49,173,266 of JARDYH010000002.1, forward strand.
TCATGAACTAATCTGTTCATCTAAAATATTAATAGAAAAAGTACAAACTCTTATAGATGTTCTCTCACAGAGATTTTTTTAAGTGCCTTTGTTGTTGTTGTTTTAAAAATCAAAGAAGAAAGAGCTGAAGGAGAGTCCATCAAGATTAAATGCATGGTGGTAGTGCTACATCACTTGCTCCTTAATATGCAGCCCCATGAAGATTTGCTGTAATATCTTTAAAGGGTAAGGATGTTGTGAGCAGAAGTGCTATACAGTGTCCACTCCAGGTTTTTGAGTGCCCTTGGGCAAGATACCCTCAATCAACCTACTCTCTCTGTGAGTCTGTCTTCTCACTGCCATTGTCCTCATCCTCTTTTTCATCATTGCTACCACTTTATTGCTTGACAGGCAGAGAGCCAATGATGCAGCAGACAATGGCTCCTCCTTCTCACCGTCACCTTTGTCTGGCCCAGAGTGAGAGGCAGGTGCACAAGCAGGTGAAAAAGGAGGAGCAACTCAGAGGGTCTTGTTGTGGGCCCATGCTGTAGTGTGGGCCCTTGGCAAGTGCCCAACCATGTCTACCCTTGACCTCAGCCCTGGTGCCATATCATGAGGAATTTGTGTTATAGGAAGCTGTGAAGTGGGTTCCTTGTTGAAGGAGGCTCTTCTGGCTCACAATCCCCCCAAACCCCAAAACTTTGACAGTGGGCTCCAAGCTACTGTCAAAGGCTGTTCCTTTTCTCCCACCATGAGTCCTTCTGTGCAAAAGACAAGTATGGAGAAATCTTTTTCACCATAAAGATGCCTTGGGGTGCTCACTGAGAATTGCCTGCTAATCTTTCTCCCAGAATATCTGCCATTGTGACCAAGCTATTTAATTGATGCAGTGCCTCATCCAATGCCCCATACTTTCCAACTTGAGTCAGTGCAGGGTAAGTGAAAAACCCTGCCCCCAGGGTACAATCAATGGTCAGATTAAAAAAAAATCCTACCCAGCCTGCCAGCAACCAACTGAAGCCTGTGCTGACCAGACTAAGGCAGGTAAGCCGGCACTGAGCAGTGAAGAAAGAGGCCAACAATGAAGCAGAGCCTTTATACACCATGGCCCAGGCTGATGGCAGCCATGTTTCAACACTGTGTATGTCATGCACATTGGACCTGCTTCTGCCTCCTTCTAGAAGCATGCAGCCACCAGATGGGCACTGACCAGGGGAGCAGCAATAATAGGTGGGACGCCATCTTTGGGATGGTGACTTACACATTCCAAAAAGAGGACCAAAGACAATGCCGATTTACATAAAATTTTCATGTTAATTTATACATAAAATGCAGTATCCAAGTCTGCCAATGTGTCAAGTAGGACCTACCAGTATAACAGGGGGTTAGTAGCAACCAGCAACCAGAAATGAGTGGACATTCTGATGAAGGGCACCTTCCAATGGTGGACTTTCCTCTGTAAGGTAGTACACATGGCCACCCTAATCACATTCTCTACTAGCTGAACTATTGAGAGACTAAAACAGAGACTGAATAAAAGGAAAAGAAAAGGGAAAGGACTCTGAATTCTGAAATATATCCTATTGCATAGGGTAGGGGGAAACCCTCCTTCCACCTTGCACTTGTTTGAAGGATGCAATTCTGTTCTTTTACTTATTATTATTATTATTATTAATAATAATAATAATAATAATATCCCACCTTTTTCCCAATAATGACAGTCCTCTGCTCTAGCTAATCTTTATGCTGGTTTCTGAGCAGCAATTTCATATGTTCCTATTTGGTGTTTTTGGTTTGGTTTTGTTTTAAATTCTAACAAAGGGCGCCACAGGTTTCCAAATAAATGACAGCCAAGATACATAAACTTTATTGTTATTATTACCCATGTGATTAGCAAGGGTCCCGTGTGGCTGTCCATTGGCTATTCAAATGGAAAACAAAAGCCTGTTTATCAGCTGGCTAATTATACTAAAATATGAAATAAGGCTCCCAAAGGGAAAGAGGCCTCCCTCTTCTGTTTCCCCTACTAAGCATCAACCTCCTGATGAAGCAGACACTTCACAGTGCTCAAATGTTTATCACAGAGAACCACACCTGACTGTTGACCTTTCCTTTCGGAAAAGCTCCCTGATTGTCTGCTACAGAACCCTGGTAAAAGAGGAAGCACATTTCTTAACATTTTCAAACTTCTCTTTATCTCTGTTTCTCACTTCAGGTATGAGCAAGACATTAAAATCAATCCGGTGCTTTCTGAATTTCTTAAACGTAATCAGGTGAAAGCAATAGTATGGGACTATATCTTTCCACCATGGTATACTCTACAGCAGCAGTGGGGAAAACACAGCATGCACAGGCCATTTCCAGCTTCTTCCATGAGTTGAAGATCATGTATAGTCAAGCCCATCAACTTCAATACATTTTAATGTGATCCCAGTATTGGGGAAAAGGCAGGAAATGATAATGATAATTTGTTATTCCATTATTTATTTATTTTAAATACTCCATCATTATCTAGCACAACCTTCTCCAACTTGGTGCCCTCCTGTTGTGTTTGGACTACACCTCCCACCATCACAGCTTGCATTCTGGTTGGGGATGATGGGAGTTGTAGTTCAAGCACAACTGGAGAGCACCAGGTTGGGGAAGATTGGTCTAGCATGATCAGGCACTTTCTCCAAAGTATTTGCTGGTTGGCAAAGATAGACAGACAGATATACTGAGTGAACATGGGCATAACCCCACTTCCCCAAAGGTGGCATTATGCTTTTCTTTTTTCTTTTTTTTTTGAAATAATTTTATTAATTTCAACATAATAATAACATAAAATACATACATAATCCTTGACAATCCCCCCCGTGCACCCCCACCCCATGAGACCTTCTCTTAATCTTTTATTCTATCCAGAAATTTATCGACTCTTTTGAAGGTGTTTGTCCCTTCCCCGATCTTAATACATATTCCAATAGGGGGCTCCATATTTCCCCAAAATCATTTTTACCGGACATTCCCCTCTTTCATTTCATTTTACAAGTCAGCATATCATTCAAAGCCATATCCCATATTTCTTTGTACCATTCTTCTATTGTATAGCTTCCTTGTCCTTTCCAATTTTTTGCAATCATTAGTCTAACAGGTGTCAGGAGGTTGTTTATCAATTCTCTCTTATTTTTGTCCTCTTCCCCTCTATCCCATATTGCTTTTCAAGGACTGAAATCTCCAGTGGTGACTGCCTACAGATGTTTAGCATTACATTTACAAGAATGGAATAGAATTTATTACGGTCGCAACACCAGCAAAGTAGAGCAGCACTATAAACACAGTCATATTCACAAGGCCAACAAGGTAAGGTGCAATAATATTAAAAAAGTAATAATTAATTAAAAATACAGATAAACAGTAAAAAAATTTTAAAATTAATTGAATTGTACATATCCTGCTCATAATAATATAGGATTTAAAACATTAAAAATTAAAACATTAAAACATTTTCACAGTCCGATGATATCCCACGCTGGCATGCAATTACAACAACACAGAATCTAGCCGCCTTTACAAGAGACTGAAAAATATATCCTCAGAAACAGACCTACTGAAAATGCTCAATTCCAGTGGATTCTTTTATTTGAATTTTACAGATTTAGCAGACTCTCATCTCAACATACTTACTGCCAGATAAAAATAGCTGAAGGGAGAAAAATGAGTTACAATCCTCCTAATCTCAGTTTCACAAACCAGATTCTGGCCTGGGGAATTCTATCCTTCTTCAACAGCTTGGACTGTTGTGCTCCAGTTGGATTCACCTTGAGGGAAAGCAACAGCAATCCTGTAGAAATCCCACCCCATGTCCTGAACTGTAAATCAAAATGCATTTTCTATCCATCCAGAAGATAAGTTTGTGAACATTTTATAAAATATCCTGATAAACATAACACACACACACACACACACACAATTACAAATATAATATAGCTGATACAGTATTATTTACAGGTGTTCTGTACATCCTAATATAATTACGTTTCAGATAAAAAAGACTATTGACCGCTGATAACCACCTTTTTTACTTTAAGCCATGGGTGGAAAAGAAAAAACCATATGTGTCTCCATGTACAACCATCCTTCTACCTGCGCTACCCCATCACTGTTCCACATAACTGACAGGATTGCTGACTTACAAGAGATCCACAAGTACCCCGAACTGCTAGAAATGAAGCCTGTGGAAGTGTGACTTCCCCTCATGCAATTAGAATTGTGTGAGGGAAAAGCACATTAGCCACGCCCCCATCACCGTCTTTGTCACCCTCCACAATTGGGAGAGTGATTGCAGTGGAGGCTCCCTGAGTAGAGTGGGCTTCCTGCTGTAGATAGTCACTGCCCAAGCTGTAGACCAAGTAACAGGGGCATGGAACTAGCATGTTCTCCTTCCCTGCATGGTGAATTTTAGGGATGTGCACTGACCCCCCGGATCGGATCGGATAGCGGATCGGAATCGGACCTGGGGGGTCGGATCGGATCGGATCGGATCGGAGGCTGGTCGGATCGGATCGGACCAGATGTCCGATCCGGATCGGACGCCATTTTGAATGCTTTTTCCCATAGCCAAGTATTGTTTTACAAAAACGCCTATAACTTTTTCATTTTTAAAGATAGAAGGATGAAACTTGGGGACATTGTAGACTGGTTAGGGATAGTTATCTGTGAGAAATTTCAGAAAGATTGGTGCATGCGTTTTGTGGCAATTAATTTTTTAATAAATACCCAGGAATGCTTATAACTTTGTCATTTTTAAAGTTACAAACATGAAACTTTGCCACATTGTAGGAGGTACCTTGGGACCTATGTGTGTGAAATTTCAGAAACATAGGTGCTTGCCTTGTGTGGCAATTAATTTTAGAAAAATAGGTAGTAGTGGGGTAAATACAGTTACGCCTCCCATTTTTTTATTTTTTAAGATACAAACAGGAAACTTGGGCACATTACAGGTACCACTTGCCTTGATATGTGAGTGAAATTTCAGAAACATTGGAGCTTTCCTTGTGTGGCAATTAATTTTTGAAACAATGAGGAAAGAAACACCTATAACTTTGTCATTTTTAAAGTTACACACATGAAACTTTGCCACATTGTAGGTGGTACCTTGGGACCCATGTGTATGAAATTTCGGAAACGTAGGTGCTTGCCTTGTGTGGCAATTAATTTTTTAATAAATACCCAGGAATGCCTATAACTTTGTCATTTGTAAAGTTACACACATGAAACTTTGCCACATTGTAGGTGGTACCTTGGGACCTATGTGTGTGAAATTTCAAAAACGTAGGTGCTTGCCTTGTATGGCAATTAATTTTAGAAAAATGGGTAGTAGTGGGGTAAATACAGTTACGCCTCCCATTTTTTTATTTTTTAAGATACAAACAGGAAACATGGGCACATTACAGGGAACACTTCACTTGATAGGTGTGTAAAATTTCAGACAGCTGGGTCCAGGCATGTGGTGGCAATTAATTTTTGAAACAATGAGGAAAGAAACGCCTATAACTTTTTTATTTTAAAAGTTAGAAGTCTGAACATTGCTCACTTTGTAGATGGGTTAGGGGTAGATATGTGTCAGAAATTTCAGAATGATAGGTCCAGGCATTTGATGGCTATGGAATTTTTAAATTACATGTTTCAAAAAAATTTCTACAGAGGCCAGGTCTTCCTTTCCTCCCCCTCCCGCTTCCCGCGAAGAAAAGGAAACACTGTCTCGTCTCGATCCCTTTGATCCTTGCTAGTATCCATTACAGGGCTCGTGTCTGCTTGAGTAAAAAAGTGAAAGTAGGAAAGCAGACACGAGCCCTGTAATGGATACTAGCAAGGATCAAAGGGATCGAGACGAGACAGTGTTTCCTTTTCTTCGCGGGAAGCGGGAGGGGGAGGAAAGGAAGACCTGGCCTCTGTGGAACATTTTTTGAAACATTTAATCTAAAAATTCCATAGCCATCAAATGCCTGGACCTATCATTCTGAAATTTCTGACACATATCTACCCCTAACCCATCTACAAAGTGAGCAATGTTCAGACTTCTAACTTTTAAAATAAAAAAGTTATAGGCGTTTCTTTCCTCATTGTTTCAAAAATTAATTGCCACCACATGCCTGGACCCAGCTTTCGGAAATTTTACACACCTATCAAGTGAAGTGTTCCCTGTAATGTGCCCATGTTTCCTGTTTGTATCTTAAAAAATAAAAAAATGGGAGGCGTAACTGTATTTACCCCACTACTACCCATTTTTCTAAAATTAATTGCCATACAAGGCAAGCACCTACGTTTTTGAAATTTAGCACACATAGGTCCCAAGGTACCTCCTACAATGTGGCAAAGTTTCATGTGTGTAACTTTAAAAATGACAAAGTTATAGGCATTCCTGGGTATTTATTAAAAAATTAATTGCCACAAAACGCATGCACCAATCTTTCTGAAATTTCTCACAGATAACTATCCCTAACCAGTCTACAATGTGCCCAAGTTTCCTGTTTGTATCTTCAAAAATAAAAATGTGGGAGGCATAACTGTATTTCTCAGTGGGAAAGTGCAATGCAATGATTCCCTATGGGAAAGTGCAATGCAATGATTCCCTATGGGAAAGTACTGTCCAATGAATCCTTATGGGCAAGTGCTGTCCAATGAATCCCTCATTGTTTCAAAAATTAATTGCCACACCAGGCAAGCACCAATGTTTCTGAAATTTTACACACATATCAAGTGAAGTGTTCCCTGTAATGTGCCCAAGTTTCCTGTTTGTATCTTCAAAACTAAAAAAATGGGAGGCGTAACTGTATTTACCCCACTACTACCCATTTTTCTAAAATTAATTGCCACACAAGGCAAGCACCTATGTTTCTGAAATTTTACACACATAGGTCCCAAGGTACCACCTACAATGTGGCAAAGTTTCATGTGTGTAACTTTAAAAATGACAAAGTTATAGGTGTTTCTTTCCTCATTGTTTCAAAACTTAATTGCCACACAAGGCAAGCTCCAATGTTTCTGAAATTTCACTCACATATCAAGGCAAGTGGTATCTGTAATGTGCCCAAGTTTCCTGTTTGTATCTTAAAAAATAAAAAAATGGGAGGCGTAACTGTATTTACCCCACTACTACCCATTTTTCTAAAATTAATTGCCACACAAGGCAAGCACCTATGTTTCTGAAATTTCACACACATAGGTCCCAAGGTACCTCCTACAATGTGGCAAAGTTTCATGTTTGTAACTTTAAAAATGACAAAGTTATAAGCATTCCTGGGTATTTATTAAAAAATTAATTGCCACAAAACGCATGCACCAATCTTTCTGAAATTTCTCACAGATAACTATCCCTAACCAGTCTACAATGTCCCCAAGTTTCATCCTTCTATCTTTAAAAATGAAAAAGTTATAGGCGTTTTTGTAAAACAATACTTGGCTATGGGAAAAAGCATTCAAAATGGCGTCCGATCCGGATCGGACCTCATCGGATCGGATCGGATCGGAGGTTGGTCGGATCGGATCGGATCGGATCGGATTTTCCCGATTTTGGGTCGGATCGGATTCGGATCGTGGATCGGATCCGATCCGATGCACACCCCTAGTGAATTTAGAAAACCAGAATAATACAGTTGCTAGACATGACTTTCTACTGGTTTTTATATTGTCCATGTGGTCATCATTGCTTCCTCAAGCCAGCCATGCCTCTGTGAATTTGATACCAAATGGTGAAGTTAAAATCTAATCCAGTCTGCAACCTCAGTAATTCCAAATGCAAGGCTGAAGCAAATTCCACTCAGGAAAAATGTAAAATAATGAGAAAACCATACCCCTATCCAGATTTTTTTAAAAAATGTTCTTGTCTTGAACATTCAGCCTGAGATAGAGTTCTGTGGAATGCAAATGCTCACAGTCTTCAGGACACATTGGTTATTCCTAATGTGGTAGGGTTCTTCTGGGACTATACTGCTTAAGAATTCAGATACAGAATCACATTGAATGCTCTCATACTGTTACCAATATATGATTTCAAAAATATTGTCCTCATGGATAATTCCATAGGGTAGAGCCATGGCAGGCAGAGTTGGAATTGAACCTGTTGGGACATCAGTGGAACCTGAAGTAGTCTGGCAGATCAGCTGTAGAGTTTTAGGGTGTCTGATTGTTTATGGGTGGCCAAGACAAAAACTGATGGCTTATGTGTGGAGCCTAGCAAAATCTGGTGATCACAGACAAGGCCTAACAAAATCATGGATCGTGTGACCATATGAAAAGGAGGACAGGGCTCCTGTATCTTTAACAGCTGTATAGAAAAGGGAATTTCAGTGGTGTTGTTTGTATCTGGTCACTCTATAAAAGTTGGAAGGGCTCCTGCAATTTTAACTATTGTGATGAAGAGGGAATTTTGTCAGGTGCTGCATGCATACAAATGACACCTGCTGAAATTCCATTTTCTATACAACTGTTAAAGATACAGGATATATTGTTAGAAGTGGGTGGGTCAAGCAGCCTGAAAAACAAAAATGAAAGAAGAAGAGTCAAGGGGCGGATCTACACTGCTCCTTTAAAGCACTTTATAACAGTAGTGACAACTGTTTTGGAGTGTGTCCTGGGCCCCAACAGTTGTCACTACTGTTATAAAGTGCTTTAAAACAGCAGTGTAGATTAAGGTGACCAGATAAAATCCAGGTCAGGGCTCATGTAACTTTAACAGCTGTAGAGAAAAGGGAATTTCAGCCAGTGTCATTTGTATGCAATTAGTTCCTGGTGATATTCCCTCTTCATCACAACAGTTAAAGGTGCAGGCACTATACTAGAGTGACCATATTCAAAAGAAGGCAGGGCCCCTGCAACTTTAACTCTTGTGATGAAGAAGGAATTTCACCAGGAACTAATTGCATACAAATGACACTGGCTGAAATTCCCTTTTCTCTACAACTGTTAAAGTTACATGAGCCCTGACCTGTATTTTATCTGGTCACCTTAGTGTAGATCCTGCCAAAGAATTAACCCTGTAATACACCAATGAACACTTTGAGGATGGAGGAAGCAGTCACTATGAAACGTAAGTACTGCTCAATGTGTCCTATCACGTAATGAAATGAATGAAAAAAACACGTTTTTAAACAGAATATAAGTTGTTTTAAGGGCAATGTGAATAGGCTTTTTATATGAAGTGTGTCCTGGGCCCCAACAGTTCTCAAAACTGTTATAAACTGTTTTAAACCATTTTAAAGCTGTAGTGTAGATAGGCTCACACTGTGTAAAAGTAGACATTAAAGGGAAACATGGGGTTTACACACCTGTGGCTCTCTTCTAACACAAATGCAGGGATTGGGAAGATTTACAGTGAAGAACCAACAGCTGAGATGGAATGCTTGACCCCTCCCTGCAAATGTTCTCCCAGACAGTATTTAATTGGTTCCCTCCCCCCACCCCATGTTTGCTAATTCAGCCCTCAGTTATGTCAGGTGACAGTGACAAGCTCAACAGGCCTAGGCAGTGCCCTGAATGAATTGAATTGCCCTTAGTAAAGATGGACATATCTGTCAGTTTCACTTTCTATAGCATTCAAAACATTTTCAAGCACAAGTTCATTACATCCTGTTTTCACATCAGCTTACATTGGGATGGGGGTGGGGAGATTGAAGATGGCATAAACATCTGTATGCATTTTCATGCACATGAGAATTTGTATGTATTTTTGTATGCAATTTCCCCTAATTTGTATGCATGTTTTATCAATATATGCATTTACTCATGCAATTTTCTCTAATGCACACGTGTGTGTGTGTGTGTTTTCCACTGCAGAACTACAATGTAAAATCTAGGGAACTGCAAAAACTAATGGATAACTGTGTTTCAGTTCATGTATTAGTTTGGGAAGTGTGAATTAAATTGTTTTAGATTAAAATGCAACACACATGAATTTCACACCCATCCCTATTCCTTAGGACATATCCCCAAATCCTCTAGAGACCCATAACAAATGTGTTTATGTTTCTTAGCAGTTATGTCAATATGGAATGAATTTCCTGAAGGTAGAAAGTTTGAAAATCACTGTCCTAAGGCATGGATCCCTAACTTTCAATTGTGTATTTTAAAGACTTTAAATAAAGCACAAAGAAATCCTCCCTGGAATAAATAAGATTTGCTGTCTTGAAAAGGATCTTTTCCTGTTTAGCCTGAAAATACACTTCCTCTATTTTTCTTGTTGCCTGCCACTTTCACTCCCTCTCTCATTCCATCATTCCTCTCTAAAGATCCATAATGTTCAGCAACACCTGTTGGGGCGGTTACAGCCATTTGAGCTTTTGCCGTTAACTATGCCCTGCTCATTTTTAAAGTGCTTCAGATCGCTTACAAGTCCTTCTGATGGCCCACCCCTCGGCTATGTCCGTGCACTGAGGGATAGCCAGACTCCAGAGCAACCCTCATGTCTAGCAGGGCGATACCAAGAAACAAGAGTCCCGTTTACCATTGTTAGGAACCGATGATGCCGAGAATAGCAGCAAAGCCTGACCAGTACAGATGGTCAGCAGACTTAAGTGAGCTTGAGCTGTGGCCAGATCCGCTTTAATTACCCAGCCTCTGCAGTTCCAAGAGTGCTTAACTCACTGCTTGGAGACTTACTTTTAGCACACGAAACATGTCAGTAAATACCTGCCAACTTAGAATGCATTATTTAAATCACCCTGTTTCTTTTCCTACTTGCTGTTTTTTTCCCCTCAACCGTTCTCTGGGAAAGCCTGATCATCATTTCTATGGATTTATGGAGATGTGAAAGCCTAAAGTAATGTTTCAGAACTAACAAATGTGGGTAGATGTGACTTTAAAAAAACAAGCTGATCATATACTGGAACAACAAAGACCTGAGGATTAAGGCAGTCAGGGAAGATGAAAGTGTAGGCACGTTAGCAGGAACGGGGGTGGTGGGGGTCGTGTATGAGCTCAAGAGGCGTTCTGAAACAGGTTGAACATGAACAATGTTTAAAAGATTTACCCTTGTGATTTTTCTCAACCAATCGAGAGATCACAGCCTCCTAATGTTAACCTTCTCATTTGATCTCTACAGGCCAAAACGTTTGGGGAAGCCCCCTTCATCTGGTCCTCCCCCATCTCCTTTGCAACATCCTTTAATCATGGGATATTCCTTCAAAATGCTGTCAAAGAAATTAATTGGGCAAATAAATGTGAAAATATATTCCAGAAGTATCAAACACTCGCGTGGATGAGTAACAATGTTAAGCCTGTGCGGGTCTACTCAGGAGCAAGTCCCATTGAGTTCGATGGGGCTTATTCCCAGGTAAGTTTGTATAGGATTGCAGCCTAAATTAATTAGTAAGTATCACCTCCCCACCCCATCTTTTGCAAATGAACTGGCACTCTTAAAAGAACGGAGGAGTTTCTCCCTTGTTCTGGACACCCGCATTTTCCCCCTTGTTTGAACAATTCCAAGAAGTGATAACTCTGGCGTCTGAGCATTGTGCTGACAGTCAGCTGTCATTCATTGTCCTTTCGTCTGACAACCTCAGGCATTCAGGCCTGGATTCATGAGTTTTCCCTTTCTCTCAGTTTTTAAAAGGAGCTGGGGGATGGGTGAGTATATCAGAGGATTCAGCTGTGAATAGACTTTTGTTTTTGTCTTTCTTTTGCTGCCTGACTGTGTCAAATGCAGTGTGTCTCTCATGCAGTTTCACTCTTTAGAGAGCCTCGCCTGGGCCAGCTAGTTAGTATTCAGAAACAAGCCAAAGAGGATAAAATTCTTTGCTCCAGCTTGCTGAGACTGCAAATAAGCACTTAGACTAAAAGGTGGTGTACTAGAAAACGAAGACTTTTTCAGCCCTTGTTTGTTGACTGGGACCTGCCAATATATTCTGCCTCCGAATGGCATAAAAGAGAAATATCTAGGCAGTAGGAGGGATAGATGACAGTTAATACACTTGTAGTATATTTGCTCGAAGACAGCTTACTTGTGCGCTGTACTCTGAACTGTAGGATTTGCCATTTAATCTTGTTTACTTATTGTAATGAGAATCAAATGGGGAAGTTAGCAGTGGAAATGAAAAATTCATCCTTTCCTCATATGTAATACAGTCAGTTCTCAGAAAGGGACAGATCAAAGTAGTCAGGGTTTCCGTTCCTATTTCATTTCTTGCTGAAGCTCCCTCACGGAATATATCAACTGCTTTCTCCCTATTTGGGATATGATATTAAGAGGGGGGGTTCTGTGGAGAGACAGTGGCTCAATTCGGACGACACGATAGTCAATGGTGGGTTGACTAACCCTAACCCTAGGGGGCACCCCCCACACAACATTGTAATAAATAATCAACTGTGGTGTGGATGAGGATCAGCGCTGAGTTGACTATGGCAGCATTCGGATGACACAATAGTCAAAACAACTGACGATTGTTTCCCCCACACAAGTTGTTTATTGTGTCGTCCGAATTGTTCAGAAAGAGTAGATAGTTTCACTAGGACTAGGTGGGAATTTTGTTTCAGTTCAATTTTATTTATTTATTGCATTTCTATTCAGCCCAATAGCTGAAACTCTCTGGGTGGTTCACAAAATAACATATCAAAATTTGCTACATACACCATATTCAGGACAAAAAGAAATCCAAATGCGGGAGAAACCAAATCTGAAAGATATGTCCATCAAGACCCGAGGTTCCAGGGTTAGCCAGATTTGAATTACTGTGTTAGTGCTGAATTAGTGTTGCCACTCTTTTTTTCTGATAGGCTCCTCATCTTTAACATCCATAAAGGAATAGATGTACTTATTAAATTTCTTTGGTGCAGATGGGTGAGAATTTCTTTTCAGTTCATTTTTTTAATAAGAATTGACAGACATTCACAAGTTCTTCATATTTAAGAGCAGGAGCAACTCAGTTGTTTCTCTTGGTAGCATTGGGCTACCCACTACCTCAGGCAGACCAATTGTAAAAGTACTAGTGTACCATTGCTTGCACCAGAGCAAACTCATTTGACTTCCTATTCTGACTTAATATTTATACAGAACTGTTCCTATATGATCAAGAGTTTCACATGCATAACCTCAATAATCCCCCAAACCTGCTATTTATCTCAGGATGGAAGTTGCTATTGATTCCAACAATTAATAGTTTAAAGTGGTTTTTTGTTTTGTTTTTTGTTTAAAGGTGGTGGTGGTTCAGAAATTTATATGTTAAATGCAGTCACATTAAATGTAGTGTTTAGTTTGGCCCAACATGATGGTGCCTAAAGTCACACAGTAAATTCATACCTGAGATGACCTTTGAGCCAGGAATTTTCCAGTTCAAAGGCCACTAGTTCTTTGTTGCCATCCTGGGGTTAGGGATGGGTGAGAATTTTGTTTCAGATTGATTTTGCTCAGAATTTATAAAACAATATTGCAAAGTTCTCCATATACAAGACAAAAAGAACTTGAGATTGGGACGGGAGGGATTAATGTGGTAGAAACTGAAACTAACCAGTTTGTCCATCCAAGCCCAGGGCTCTGAGTGCTTTGCACTTAAAAGTCCGTACTTGAATCTTTTTTTTTTTTTTTGCATTCAACCATGTTAGTGCAGAAGTAAGACTGCCATTTCTGTTTCCTAGCAGCTCCATGGCAGGCAAGTATAACATGGTCTTCTCCATGCTGGGAATAGGTATATCTATTCAATTTTGCCAGTGCAGATGGGTGAGAATGTCATTTCAGTTTGCTTTCAATAAGCAGTTACCCAAATCCACAAAGTTCTTCATATTTGGGAAAGAACGAATTTAAGATATTTTTTTTTTAAGGAATGAATGTGGGAGAAAGGGAAATGGACAGATTCACCCATCATTACCTGTCATTCCCGGAAAGGACGACGACTGGAGCGCCGATGGCGGAAAACTCGACTTATATCCGACAAGACACGACATAGAGAACATCTTCGTTCCTATGGGGTGGCAATACGTGCAGCGAAGAAAGCTTACTTCTCTGCACGCATTGTGTCTGCGAATTCGCGTCCAGCAGAACTGTTCAGGGTGGTGAGGGGTCTAACTCGGGCACCCTCCCCCCTGAACCCAATGTTAGAGCCTTCGGTAGTTCGCTGTGATGCCTTTAACAATCATTTCACAGATAAAATCTCTCGGATAAGAGCCGACTTAGATGCTGTCGTTATAGCAGAGGCTGATAATGGAGTGTCCAGCAACTCCGCGAGTAGAATTACACTGGATCAGTTTCAATTGGTGAGTACCGAGGACGTGGACAAGCTGCTTGGTCGAGTGAGGAGGACGACTTGCCCTCTCGATCCCTGTCCTTCTTGGCTGGTCGCCCAGGGAGGAGATGCAGTTAGATCACAACTACAATATATTATTAATGCATCTCTCAGGGAGGGGAGTTTTCCATCATGTTTAAAAGAAGCGGTAGTACGGCCGCTTCTAAAAAAGCCCTCCCTGGATCCCCTGGACTTTAATAACTATAGGCCAGTATCAAATCTTCCATTTTTGGGCAAGGTGATCGAGAGGGCGGTTGCCTTCCAACTGCAAGCAGTTTTGGATGATACAGATTTTCTAGACCCATTTCAAACTGGCTTCAGAGCAGGATACGGAGTTGAGACTGCTATGGTCGCCTTAGTGGATGATCTACGCCTGAGTATTGACAGGGGGAGTGTGTCCCTGTTGGTACTCCTGGACCTCTCAGCGGCTTTCGATACCATCGACCATGGTATCCTTCTGGATCGCCTGAGGGAATTGGGACTCGGGGGCACTGTGCTTCAGTGGTTCCGGTCCTACCTCTCGGGCAGGTTCCAAATGGTGATGCTTGGGGATAGCTGCTCTTCAAAAAAAGAGTTGCTATGTGGTGTACCACAAGGTGCCATCCTTTCCCCAATGCTGTTTAACATTTACATGAAACCGCTGGGAGAGATCATCCGGAGGCATGGGGCAGGGTGCTATCAGTATGCTGATGACACCCAAATATATTTCTCTATGCCTTCGACAACAGCATCAGCTAAGGATAGTGTGTCTCCTCTGAATGAATGCTTGGAGGCGGTAATGGGCTGGATGAGGAAAAACAAACTGAAGCTGAATCCAGACAAGACGGAGGTGCTTACTGTCAAGGGCCACAACCTGGGGTTGGAGGTATGTCAACCAGTTCTGGATGGGGTTACACTCCCCCTGAAAGACTGTGTTCGCAGCTTGGGGGTGCTCCTGGATCCGTCGCTCCAAATGACAGCTCAGATAGATGCGACTGCCAGGAGTGCCTACTATCAGCTTCGGCTGATACGCCAGCTGCGCCCCTTCCTAGAGTTGGAAGACCTAAAATCAGTAGTGCACGCACTGGTAACTTCGAGACTCGACTTCTGCAATGCGCTGTACATAGGGCTACCTCTGTGCCTAGTCCGGAAACTTCAATTAGTTCAAAATATGGCAGCCAGGTTGGTCACCGGTACATCTAGGGGTGACCACATTACACCAGTTTTAAAATCTGTTCACTGGCTGCCAATCAGTTTCCGGGCGAAGTACAAAGTGTTGGTTATTACCTTTAAAGCCCTACATGGTTTGGGTCCAGGTTACCTACGGGATCGCCTTCTCCCATACAATCCGCCCCGCACGCTCAGGTCCTCTGGGAAGAATTTATTACAGTCAACAAGAACTAGACTGACAACCGTTACCCAGAGGACCTTCTCTTCTGCCGCTCCCAGATTATGGAATGACCTGCCGGGAGAGATTCGCCAACTCACTAGTCTTCCGGAATTTAAAAGATCTATAAAGACTTATCTCTTCCGGCAGGCCTACCCAGATGAATTTTAAAGTGTTTTATTGGTGTTTTATTGGTGTTTTAATGATGTACTGGTTTTATCTGCTTTTAATCAGTTTTTGTATTTTGTGTTTGGTGTTGTTCCCCGCCTCGATCCGTTGGGAGAGGCAGGTGATAAATAAATATATTATTATTATTATTATTATTATTATTATTATTATTATTATTCTGACCCTACCAGAGACTAGAGATGTACAGATTTTGTAAAATCCATTCTGTCTGTGCTTCGCAGATTATCTGGTGCCTTTTGCCCTATTGTCTGCTCATGGGTGGGAAAAGTGTAAATCCCCCCCCAAATGTGCAATTTTCCCCCAAATACACAAATCCCCCCTCAAAAATGTGTGAATTCCCCTCAAATGTGCATATTTGTGCTTTAGCCTATGGGGGAAATGTAGATTTTTACCTGGAGATATATATATATTTATTGTACATATTTTGCTGTCATTAAATTTGCATAAAATTCTGAAAAGTTAAGAAAACTTGTCTGCAAGTCCACAGAATCCATGTGACTTGCACAAATCCAGTCCACTGTGGAATC
This sequence comes from Anniella stebbinsi, assembly GCA_029215795.1. Classification (NCBI taxonomy): domain Eukaryota; kingdom Metazoa; phylum Chordata; class Lepidosauria; order Squamata; family Anniellidae; genus Anniella; species Anniella stebbinsi. Next base: position 49,189,579 of record JARDYH010000002.1, read on the forward strand.
TGTGGGTCAGATTCATAGAAAGCCAAACTCATTTGATTCCATTGCAGATTTCTCTGACATCCCTACCAGAGGCTCTCTTTGCCCATGTCTACGTCATGCTCTACTGGGGCAACATATTGTGCACATCCTACACCACAATGTTCTGACACTGCAGTAATATAAAAGCCTTGCAGCTGGTTATATCCAACATTTGCCTTGCACAGCAGATCCAGAAAACAGGCTGTTAATCCCTTTTCTCCATCCATAAAATGGGAATCGTGTTGTGTTATGCTAGCACGTAAAATGCAGATTGCAAGGCATTTTGCTTATTAATAGTGCCATGACGACACTCATCTTTTGTGTTTACAATTTCCACATCTATCAAATGCTTCTCCCATTTTGCTAATGAAATGATGCACTCACATCTTTCCTGCTCAGTTTGCTGTTTCTGCTGGCACCTTTCACAATTTCCTTTTCTTCTAAATATGACCAGAATGCTACTATATTTTTCCCTCTGCTAACTTCCCATAAACACACTTCTTTGCTGGTATCTATTAGGAGTTGGTAAGACAAAAGCACTTGATTGCAAACCAGCTGGCTGTAGTTGAGGTTACTATTTTGAAGGATGTAATTTGTCTTAAAATTGCACATAATCTAATTGTATCCCTACTGCCTGCATTGCTGATCTTCCGTGATGACTATAACAAAGAGACAGTGGGCACAATCCAGGAGAAGGCTTCTCTGCACAAACTCCATTGAGATGAATGGGAGAATTGCAAGATCACCCATTCACTTCAGTTGCACTTGCATAAGAGAACTTTGCATTGGATTGTCCACAGTATCATATTGGATTGTGAAAGTTGATGGTATTACAACAAAGAAACCTAAATTTATAGCGGAGTTAAAAGGGAGCTGAGTTTTCATTTCTCTGCCACCCCCTAAAAAATACTGCTGTCTTTCAGAGGGGCTCAGACAATCATTAAATTGTCTGGGGGGGGGGGGGGAGAAAAACATATCCCACTTGTCTCTTCAATAGGATGCTCCCTTTCCCCATACCATACCACATTCAAACTAGGACAAAGCATTGGTTTCAGTTGCCTTCAGTGTCGTCACTAAATAGCTAATTCTGATTGTCTACATTGTACCATGATGCCGTCATGTTTTCCAGGTGACCCCTGATGAGCTTAAGATCACTAGAGAGTGAGAAAATCCAGCCAAAACAAAGTAGCAGTGGGGAAAAGGAAGAGCTGCAAATCATTGCAGATTGCATATACTGTTGCTATTTTTTCAGGGGGTTACTCCCCTGAACCCCCTGTCTTTTGTATCAAATATGTTCAAGAAAAAAAATCTGTTGCAGAACCACCGAACTATAATAGATTCCTCACTACAAAATACTTCAGCGTGTTTTCTTTCCTGCTAAATGATGATGTTCTATATTCTGCTATATGGCAATTAAACAATGTTTGTTGAATTGTTTAATGATAAAATAAAATGAAGCAGTTGCCAGACAGAGCTACATATGCCAGCACAGGTACTTAGCTTTTTTGTGACTGAGACATTATGCCTCCCAAGTCTACCTTAAGGCTTTATCTCACTGCTTTTGAAGCAAATGGGAGTTTAAGTGGGCTTTTAACTGAAGAGCATCTGTGCCCAGCCCTGGAGTATCATCAGCACTCACAGATCCTGCAGTTTGTAAGCTCTAACCTGCCGTGTAGCTCTGGCTGATCCGAAGCTCAGACTTCTAGTCAACTAAGCTTTACCAAATTGGAGGGATTAAGAAGGGAAATAAATGCAAACAGGTGATGATCTACGAACATTACAGAGAAGTTGTGTATGGACTTTGCTCCCAAGCAAATGGGAGCTGAGTTGGTAGTTAATTAAGGAGAAGGTGCTGTTGTGGGTTCAGATAACTTTTATCCAGAACCTACCACATACTCTACATGCTCGCTGCCAAACTAATGATTTATTTATTTATTGTGTTTATATCTCACCTTTTTTCCTCCAAAGAACCCAAGGCTGTGTACATGATCAGCACTGTGACCTTGCACAATGCAGATCATATATTATGGGAGACAAGAAGTTAGCACTGGGGAAAAACTGGTACCCTCTCCTCCCACCTCCATACACTGCCATAACCATGATTGAATATGAAATAACTTGTCTTTGACTGAAATTGCCAAATCAAGTTCTATTCTGGCTTATTCCTCTTGAGATGGACAACCATATATTAAGATGCATCACTAGCACTATTTCCTTACCTCCCCAAGGTGATGTTTGGTAGCCACCTCATGCAAGTAGGGATGGGAAAGGTAAATGTAGGGAGTTTGGATTGACATGCTTGATGCACTTGACTTTTGTGGCTTGCTGAATTTGTGCAAACCTACTACCTCAGCTGGCTCTTTATTGGGTGATGACTTCAAAAAATTCATCTTATGGTGAGAAGACTAGCAATGGACTTCACAGTCATCAGTTTGAATGTTGGAGTTTTCTGCAGAAAAGCTGCAACTATTGCTCTCTTGATTCTATAGTATTCTAGAAGTTTGGCCTTTTGTAGCATGTGTCAAATACATACCATAGCAGTATATATACAAAAGTTAATTCTTATTTGCAAAGTAGCTTTGAGAGAAATATAAATAGGCACAGTAAATTTATTGCAGAGAAATAGAAATGAGGTTCACCCGGCCATAATAAAACCTCTGAATCTTGATCGTTCATCCATAATCTATCAAAAGACAGGATATCGCCTCCAGACTCCAGGATGAGGGGGGATGGAATTTCTGTTCCAAATCCAAACAAATCTAAAACAAATAAATGCAGAAATGAGTGGCATCATACATTGTTACGTTGTTTAAGTGTATAGGAAATGGAGAGGGGGACAGAAGATCAACATAATTCTTTAAACAAAAAGGCATACACAGACATAATTTCTACAGGTACAAATATTCAGAGGGAACAATAAAAAGGAGAAGAGCTGACTCTTTATTTGTAGCTCACTTTGCAAGGCAACTTTATTAGTTCTTGTTATCAGAGGTTTTTCATTACCTTCATACTCCGCTAAAATCTATATTTACAGATTATGTTTTACAGATTACGTTTTTTCTTCTATCTAATCAGATATTTCCTATGTAACATGGATTTCTTTTTCACATATTATTTGAGCATTTGTTTGGGAGTTTTTACATCATGCAACACTATCTATATTCCCCCCTCATCTGAGTCCAGCAGGTTAATAAGAAATTAATGCTGTTAAACTGTGGAAAGTCAGCGACATTTTCTTCTCTTTGCAAAGCATTTTGCAGTAGGTGGTGAAGTATTCAAGCCATTTCAAATTCATGTCAAATATCCCAGATATGCATGGGTAAGAAGAAGGAAAGGCTGTGCTTCATTATTTGCAGCAATGAATTGACATGAAAGAAAACATTTTGAAGAGTCCAGTGACTTCATTTTCGTTGTATGCTGAATACCAAGGGTTCCATACCATGAATGTTTTGCCGATGTAATGCATAATGCATTCATTGATAAGCAACACATAGATTTTTATGTCAGAAGGAGAGCACAGTAATGGTGAACTTTTGGACTTCTCTGAAGATACAAAATTGTATCATACATTCTAGCTATAAACAAATATTCAGCTGCCCTAGAATGCTGCAGCCAGACTGTTGACCAGGGCAGGTTACAAGGAACATGCTGTTACAACAGCTTCACTGACTACCAGTGTGTATCCAGGCACAACTGAATTCATAGGACATGCTGGTGATGTCCTATAAAACCAAATACAGCTTGGGAACTGAAAGCCACACTTCAACCATATGGGCCTTGTGATGTTCAGCTGCTGGGAGAACTGTTTATATCAACAAGTGTAAGTAGTTGTATATAAAAGGCCATAAAAGAAGGTAAATATAAGAACAGTTATGTTGTAACTAGGTAAGAATAAGGGGGGGGGAGTTCATGTCTGAGTGCTGATTGGATGGTGGTGGGGGAGTGCCTGGATTGGCTGGCTGTGTGAGAGTGTCTGTGTATATATTGAGGGGAGTGTGAGTTAGTAGGAGAAAGAGAGTGTGAGGGAGAGTGTGATTAGCGGATAGGAAGGACCAATGTGTTTTGTTATTTTGGGGAAACTAGTTTGGGGGAGAGAGTAGAGAGTAGTGTAGAGTGGGTAGAGTAGGCAGGATAATTAGAACGTTAGAGTTTCTATTGTCAATGTTATAAGAAGAAAGTACTGAAACCATAAAGCATTGTGCCTGTAACCAATACGAATCTATACCTGAGGAAACCATCACGGTTATTGACTTGCATATACTTCTGTTAATAAATCTTGTTTATTTACAACTGGTGTGATCATTGGAATTGTACCTGAGTAAGGTACTGGTGGCAGCGGACATAAGAAGGGGGATTTGAGGGCTAGGGTGCTGGGCTGTGGAGCCATGGGGACTAGAAGAATAAAGGCGGGATGGGAGCAGCAGCAGTAGCCCTAAATTCTCAAACATGGCATAAGCAGGGGGGGGGGGGTGAAGTAAGCCCTGAGTGCGAGTGGCATGGACAACCCTGTGGTGTAGCCTGGTGAGTGGCACAAGTACAGGCAGGGCATCACAGGCCTGCCTAGGATTTAAGCTCTTTGGGAGAGACCCTTCTCTTGGTACCATTTGAAGTCCATAAAGTATTTGAGTTTTGCTTTGGTCATTATCAAAAGACACAGATAACCTGTCAAAGAACTTTAGAATGGTAAATTTCCCAATAGCAAATCATATTCAAGATCTGACCCTGATATTCATATTTCTGGATCTTAATATTCCTGTCTGTTGGGTATTATGGTAGGGGTATGATAGGGGAGAGGAAGGAGGAGGGGCTCTCAAATGGCAGAGGCATCACTGCTGAAAAATCCGATTCAGTCTAGATATAGGAAGTAGGTAGAACAATAAATAATTTATTCCTGAGAAATTTCATGGAGGGCTACAGTGTGGTCCTAGCCAGGCTCTACCAGAAGTAAGGACCACTGTGTTCAAAGGGAATGAAATTCACTTGGCAACAATTAGCAACCCACGTTCAAGGGTTCCGGACATCTTAATTGAAACTCATTTTCCCCCTTTTTATTTGTTCTGTTTTGCTGTAAACTTGTATTTAGTATATTTTGAGTATTAGTATATTTTTTGTTATATTTCTTTTGTAAACTTGCATTTTGTAAACTACCCAGAGAGCTTCGGCTATTAGGCGGTATATAAATGTAATAAATGAAATGAAATGAAATGAAAATTCCAGACAAGACAGAGGCCTTGTTAGTAGATGGTTCCTCTGTATGATTTAAGAGTGCAGTTTAAGCTGTTTGGATGGGTGACACTCCCTTTAATGGTTTTGGCACACTCTTGGATCTACCATTGTCACTAGGGACACAAGTGGCCTCCGTGGTGTGCCTTTTACTAGCTTAGGTTGGTACCCCAGTCATGACTTCATTCATCCATGTTCTGGAAACCTCCCATTTCAATTACTGTATCATGTTGTATATGGGAAACCTTTGAAGAAGATCCAGAAATTTCATTTAATTTATTCATTTCATTTCAATTCTATATTGCCCAATAGAAGAAGCTTACTGGGCAGTTCACAAAAGTTAAAACCATAGGTACAGCATAATATGAAACCTTAAAGCCACAATATAAAACCACAATACAAAAGTACAACCGGAATAGAACCTAGCAGTAATGCAGAGATTTAAAATACAGATTGAACAGTATAGGAGATAAAATAGAGCCCTGTGGAACCTCATAGTTTAGCTGCCATGGCCCAGAGCAATAATCCCCCAGCACCATCTTCTGGAATCAGCCATCCAAGAATGAGCAGTACCACTGAAGCACAGTGCTTCCAACTCCCAGCCCAGACAACCTATCCAAAAGGATACCATGGTTGATGGTATCAACAGCCACTGAAAGGTCCAGCAGAATCAACAGGGTCGAACTGCCCCTGTCCCTCTCCTGGCAAAGCTCATCTCACAGAGCAACCAAGGCAGTTTCCACTCCAAAACCAGGCCTGAAGCCTAATTGTGTGGAGGAGATTGTACCAGCTGATCCTGCATTACATCTTGGGAAAACAGTTGCCAGCTTCTGGCATTTTCCCCAGCAAAAGTAAGAGCAGCTGTGTATGTTTGTGGTGGATTTAGGTCAGGAAAATGGTACAGTCGGAGAGGATTAAATACCCCATCCAGCATTGCCATTGATCCAAGTGAATGGTGCCCCCCTGAGGAGCTTTAAAGTAAATATAAAACACTGGGAGATCCAAACAAAGATTGCTCATTTAATATGTAGTTTGGCCCTATTGATCTTGAAACATAGTTTGTATATTTCTCCTCTGGAGTGCCGCCCAGGCTAAATAAACATGAAATCTGTACATACAGAAGCATTTTGATTACATGTGTATCTGTGCATCAGGTTTATATCTGCTGCAATAGTTACAAATTAAAACCATTGGGAGGTTCATGATTGGCTTCATTGGGATTTTCAGTTATTCATATGTATATATTCATTCTATCAAATTCAAGATGGTTTTGGAGGTATAAAGATCAGTTTGAGCCAAGCTTGGCTGCAAAACAGCCTTCTAGCACCATAGTCTGTACAGTGAACTGAGGTACTCCGTTAATGGTAACTAGGGATGGATGAATCTGTCAGGTGTGGTTTCTCTTCGTTTCTCATTTTTCCAGTCTCATGTTTGCACCATTCCATTTCTGCATCAGTTTGCCATTTTTTAAAAAAATCTGCATGTAAATGAAGGCAAAGAGAACTCTATGTACTTCTTGCTAAGAAAATTTGAAGATTTCATTCAGTTCACAGTTTGAAGTGAACTGACTTGATTTGCACATCCTGGACTAATATATGGATCAGAATGCAGTTATAAGCTGGATCAACTGCACTGGCAAAAGTGACTTTCCTGCCCCCACCTTCCAACAACAGCCCCTCCAGTGACCTGAAAATGCTACACAGTCAGAAGACCTTACTGAATGAGCTGAGCTGTAGGGGACGGGGAGAAGAATCCCCCAAAATTGGGTAGAGGGAACTTCTGCAAATGGAGCTCTTCCTCTCATAGAAAGCCCCTCTCATGGAAGGCAGAACCTGATCCAACCCTTCTGTGTTACTCACTTCTCTCAATTTTACAATCTAATTCTCATATCAGAAAACATTCCCTAAATGTGCACAAAATGCATGCTTTGGGATAAAATGCACACAGAATGTGTATTCAACTATATATTTAAATGCAACTTTTTGTGTGTGCTTTTAATTTAAAAGGTCATATAGATGGAGAAACAGGATGGAACAGAATTATGAATGAACACACTTGAAAATGATGTGGACTGGAACTGGAGTGATTAGTCCATCCCTATTTCTTGGTTATCTCCACCCACTGTGAATTGATGCAGGTCTCTTATCTGTCTAAATCTAGTGCAGACCCCGAGCAAAAAGAGTTGCACTGAGAAAGGATCAGAAATCACTGAATACACAGGCATAAAAAAGACCATTGCTTTTAATATAGTTTTTGTTGTTGTTGTTTAAGACTGCTCCAATCACAACACATACACAACACTACTGCCAGATTATCTAATACTGGGGGTGGGAGAGGTTTCTTCTTTGCAAACCATAGCTCTTCTTCTGTTTCCAGCTTTTCTTTCCACAATTTTTTGCATTTTTGTGGGGCTTTTTTCATTCAGAAGAAATGCAGCAAATGACAGAAAAAATGTATCCAACAAGTTTTTAAAAAAATCTCTCTCGATTTCGAGATGTTCTCAAAGCAACAACCTAAGCATGTCCCCAGGATTTTTATTAGGAAAGTTTAAAAATATTTGGAGGTGAGCCCTCTTCTCCTGTAATAACCTAAAAGAGCTGACGTGTTATCATGTATGGTTGAAATGTCTTTATCTGGTTAGTTTCATCCCTATTTGAGAAGTGGGGGGGGGAATCCACTTCCATCTGTGTGTGCTCAAAGGTTATTGAGTGTCAGATGTCAGTCCTCGGACTAGGTTAATCAGGGATGCAGAAATGTGCAAAAAAAATGATACATGGCTTTGGGGGGGATCCCGCAAAACCAAAGCTTTTGTAATAAGCAATCTTTTAAGCAGCCTCTTCAAGGTCAGTATGGTGTAGAACTACTGTACTTTTATGGAAATGGTTACTATATATATAAACTGGAACATTGTAAAGTGGAAAATTAAGGGAAGCTGTGGGGAGAATGATATTCTTGCAGAATTTATCTTCTGCTACCCACTAAGAATGATATGCCTAAAAGTTCCTAGGTGCTTGACACTAGTCAGAACCTCAGATCTTGTTAGATGATAGGATAAGTCATTATGGGCTGATCATAAATGGCCGGCATCTTCCATTACCTCATGGGGTATAGTATTTAGTAATTCCCAAATGAGGAATGGAGCAATCAAGTACCATTCCAGTCCCCCCCATCAAATGTGTATCCCTTGAGACAGGGGTATTGCTCAAGCAACAAGGCCAGGCTGTGCCCAAGACCCTGAAAATTCTAACCAAGCCAGGATGCAAAGTGGGGAATACAGTGGTTGAACTCAGCATACAACCATGTTAAACCAACCCACTGCAGACATCGATCAGGAAAGATGTGGTGCAGGAAATTTCAGTGCCAACACTGATTCTGAATCATATCAAAGCATGGGGCAGGAACTGGTCCAGTGATGACACCAGGCTGCTAACACATCCAGTGGTTCAGCTGCTTGTTGGCACCCAACAATCACACTAAAATGCAGTATAAAACACCTCTGTGAACACAAATCAAGGACCTGGACTAATTCAGATTCTATTTCAGTGATCACACCAGGATGTTGCTGTGGCACTGTTTCACACTGGTACATAGTTGATGTCCATCTCCGCTATCAATCTGTTCAACATTCATATGCAGCCAACATTAAACCAACTGGTGATTTTGCATCTCTACAGCTACAGGATTAGATACCATGTGCTACTGAACATGTGCTTAACACGGAGAATACCAACTACTACATCTGTGTAGTGTTATAAAATATTATGTCATGCCAGAACATTGTAGTGGAGTTCCAGGCACAACTGAGCAAACAGTTAGGATTGGAGTGTTGTTGTGATCCCAGACGAAAGACACCCGTTCCTTTTAGTTCATGGGTCAGACAATATCTGAAATGGTTTTACCTTTGTTTTGCATCAGAACATTACTGCTTCACATAACTCTGCAGTACAAGCTTTTCAAAGTCTTATACGTTTGATATTTTATCTAGCAACTCATTTAAGTCCCATATTGTATATTTTATCACAAAACATCCATGCTTAATACTGAATTGTTCTTGGCCAGTTTTGTGATATTAGAAAGTGCTTGCCCCTTGATAAGAACTACATATCAATTACTCTATGGGTCCGGAAGAGACACTATTGAAAAATGTGAAGATATTCCCCAGGGCCAATCACATAGCTGCAGTGTGTTTATCAAGGAGTAAAGCAAGCCTTTTCGGGTATCACAAAATCAGTCCAGAGCAGCTGTATATCAAGGTGACAGAATAGCTATCTGAGGCTGATTTTGTTATGTATGAAAGTGAACTTTGGATCCTAAGTGCAACGGCTGCCTTTCAAAATCTAGCTCTTCCATTTTTACATTTCTTTAACCAAAAAGATTTCTTGGATTCATTTATTTATGTGGTCTTAAAAGCCAACTGGAAACTTCATAGAGTAGTAAAATATCACAGCCTTTTACCTAAAATTAGAGTTTTCATCTTGCAATTAAATGTTTAAGAAGGAAACCAACTTCTATGTGGAATTCTATTCTGGCTTCAACAACTAAACACAGTATTGTCCATATATTTGTCTGCACATACTGCACTCAAATAAAACCCAAAGAAAATGTGCCACCCAATTCGTTTTCTTAGAATGAAGGTCCATATCATAGGATAGCTGATAAATATTTGGAGGACTCCAGTATTATCTACCTCAGTTTGCCTTAGCATGTAGGGCCATAGCCTCCCAATATATGAATTATAGCCTCATTTCTATGCCACAGTTTTGTTCTTTGTGGCAGTGAAAAGTGAATTTCATAGTATTTGGTTTTTCATATTAATCCCTTCAAAATCAACAAATAAAAAAGCAGCACTAGCACCAAAACAAAACAGGGAAAGCCCATGCTCTTTTGCAGAACTTATTTTGCCTCGTGACTTGAAATTGACTTATGGAGCAATTAAATGTTGAACTTTATATCAATCCATTCATGATATGGGGAAAATCACATTGCAGCATTTGTATTAAGTAGTCATAACTTTACACTGGCTTTTTCACACACACACACTCAGAGAGAGAGAGAGAGAGAGGCCATTTCTACATCCCATTTTTGCCTGGGATGACCCCCAGCTGGTCCCTTTGCGCTGATGGCATGTATTAGGTACTTCTGGGATCGCCCTCCCTCCCTGTGCGTCGATGGTGTGTATCAGGTACTCCCGGGATCGCCCTCCCTCCCTCTACACCTCTATGGTGTAGAAAGGGCCAGAGAGAGAAAGAGAGATGACACATACCAAGGGCTTATTTTGACCCTTACTATGACCCATTTTAGGGAGTCCACATGATTCCCTTTATGTGTTGAAAGCACATATGAGAAGGTTACAAGTTCACCCGGCCAGGTTCACCCACACCAAAGCATGCCACTGGTGGAAGGGAGTCTGCTTCCTTCTTATAGATTCCAAAACAGGCCAAGGGGCCCCAGTAGTACCTCCAAGGTCAGACCTCCATGAACAGGTCCAGAGAGTCCACAGCCCAGAGTGGCCCCCAAATGACACTGGCAATGTCTTCTTTCTACTTCTGTATTTCTTTCTCTTATTTTAGGAAAAACACTTTTCCAGGGTGGACGTGCTGTCACACATATGTTCTTAATTTCTCAGTCCCAGAGTGCCTATGGGGTCCATGTGGAGACGAGAGAGACATGCTTGGAAATTGATAGTGAGTATGACCATCGAGCTTTGCACTGTAAAAAAGGTTGCCAAGACATCCATTTTCTTTCTGTGTCCTGGCAGCCTGCAAAAAAATCATTCTGTAAGTCAGAGCCTGCAAGTACTAGTTAGGCCATCTATGGATGTTACTTTGTACCATCCCTGGCTTCACGGTTAGAGCAGAACTCTCACTGAGTTGAACAGGTTCAGCTGAGTGTTGGTTGGAGCTTTCTGCTCCCATCCCACCCCAGAAAGCCTGGGAAGACTGCTTCAGCTAGCGTGTGATTGGCCAATGAGAATCACCTTAGCTTTGGTAAAGGCTTTTGGGTATAAAGCCAGGGGGGTGAGGTAAAAAGCTCTTGTTTGTCTACGTCTAGTTTGTTTTGCCCTTTGTGTTGTCTGCTTTGGATTGTTGGATCTCTGAAGTCCTTTTCTATTGAAGCCCCGTGCTGGTATGTGTAGACAGGTTTAGTCAGTTTTGTTGTTTTGCCCTGTATTGTTTCCAAAGATTTCTTTGTTTTGTGCATTACCCTTTTCCCTTTTGTACATAAAGGTACCAGCTATCTTGATTGATAGTCTGTGCTTCATTCCAATTAAGCCTTGGTATTAAGCCCAGAGTTTTCTTCTTGCTTCTTGCTACTGTTTAAGGTTTCAGACCTAGGGTGCCAGCTTGGGCCCTTGTTTTATAAGTCTTGGGAGTGTCCTGTAAAGTCTAACGGTCCCTGGCAGCCTACCTTGCTGGGTTGGTGTGCAATCTAAGCAAGCTTTTGCCCCTGCCTACAGTGCCGGGAGTTAGGATACCCTTGTTCACAAGGGTTTATGTTTTGCATTTGTTTTTTTATAAAGACTGCTGTTGCTGCTGCCACAACTGCTACCACCAGCACTACTCCTAGTAGCCGAGTAAGCAGGGTGGAGAGTAGATAAACTAGGCCAGCATCCCTTTGATCCTTTCCTGCTTCTTGATAAGTGAGAGGGGAGAGACCAAATGGGTCCCTTTTTTCCTGCTTCCTTTTTTCTTTCATCCTTTCTGCCCTCCCCTTCCATCACTTTCCAGGTGGCAGGAAGTGAAAGAACAGATTGCTTTTTCTTTCCTTTAGAACTTTTTACACCGGTTATTGGAACCTGCATGCCTGCCAACTTGTGTAAAGAGTTTTAAAGGGAAGAATGATGGATCACTTCAACCCCTTCCTGCCACTGGAGGGAGGAGAGAACAATCAACTCTGACCCTGTTCAGACAACATGCTAATCCATGGTGGTTAAGCATTTTGAGTTAAACATTATCGCTTAGCATGTCATGCAAACTAGGGATGTGTATCGTATTGTTCCGATGACTGATAACAAACCGATAAGGTCATTATCAGACATCCGATTACCAATAATGATACACATTCCTGGAGGCCCTATCTGATCAGATCCGAACTACATATGTCCAATAACTATCAGACATATCAGATATTCGGACCTAGGGCCGGCCCTCCCTCCCCCCTTCCACTCATGCTCCTTACCTGGGCCTTGTCCACTGCCGTCCGCTGCTCTGAACTACTGAGAACTAGGCTTTGCGGCTTAGTTCTCAGTAGAGCTACAACACTCTGGTGACATCATCACCCGGCGCGTCGTAGCTCTACTGAGAACTAGGTCGCAAAGCCTAGTTCTCAGTAGTTCGGAGCAGCGGACAGCAGCAGACAAGGCCCAAGTATGGGGGACCCCTCCCTCCCCCCTCCCTCCTCATGCTCCTTACCTGGGCCTTTCCTGCCACTGCCGCCGCCCCGTAGTACTGCTAAACAGGACGACATCACTCGGCACTTCTCTGTACTGACAAACAGGCCCGAAAGCCTGTTTAGCAGTAGTACGGGGTGGGGGCGGAGGAGGAGGCGGTGGCAGCGGAGGTGGAGGTGGTGGAGGAGGAGGAGGAGGTGGTGGAGGCGGAGGAGGCAGTGGGTAAGGAGCGTGAGTGGGGGGGAGGGAGTGCTGGCCCAGTGTTTTTCCCCATAGACTTGCATTGGGGAAAAGCTTTCTTTCCCCCAATGCAAACCTATGGGGAAAACACTGTTATCGTTATCGGAACTTCTGATATTTATTAGATTTCGGATCCAATCAAATCCGGGTACCCCCTGATATGATCAGACCCCCAAAAAAATTCTACTGGAATTTCTGATAACAATACGATAATTTTGGCCGTGCACATCCCTAATGTAAACCATGATTTAGCGTGTCATGTGAACCATTCCTAACCATGATGGCAACATAACCATGGTTTAAACACGCTCACTAACCATTTGCTGCAAAACAGTTAGTGGCCTAACCATGGTTTAGCATGTTGTTTGAACAATCCCCCTCTTTCTTTTGTTAGAACAAAGAAAAAGAAGCCCATTTATTTCCTTCCCCTCCTGCTTACCAGGTGGCCAGAAGAAAACTGACCAAGGTGATGCTACTGATAGGGAATTGGGAAGAGATAGTGGCATGGAGGTTGGGTGGGGCAGAGGACATTTTGCCCAAGGGTGCCCTCAAGCCTGATAGCACTACTGAGGGGGGGTGTCAGATTCACATCTGCCCGCTTAAGGAGGGTACAATGTGAATCAGTGCTCAACCTGGCAACAAAGGAAATTATAATTACAGAAGACCTTTGCCTATGAGAGCAGTGGCTTTTCCTCATCATCACTGACGAAGAAGCACCACATTACTTGTGCATCTAAAAGTAGAGTGAAGGGCATCCGCAGTAGGAGGGTGGAATTTTCAGCTTGGGTTTAAGATCCAGTACTTCTCATTTTATCAATTAAGCACGGTATGTACCAATAGAACCATTCCATTCCAAAAGTAACTAGGCCAAACAAACAAACAAACAAACAAAACCCTGGTCAATTAGACTCCATTGTTACTTTTAATGAGAACAGTTACAGAATAATTGGAAACATGTGTTCAAAGTGACTATACAACTGGACAGTGTTTTTTCCAAGTCATTAGATTTGAATCTCATGGATTATTATTACAGTGACATTTAAAGAAGCCTAGAAGGCAGTTGCCAATTACTCATTCTTTTTTTCCTTTCCTTTTTTTTAAAAAAAATCTATAACCCAGCCTTCCCCGACCTGGTCCCCCCCCCAACCTGGTGCCCAGCCAGCATAACCAATGACCGTGTTGACTGGGGACAATGGGGTTGTAATACACCTAGAAGGCATCAGGTTTCGGAAGGCTACTACAATCCACAGGTCTAGTTACCTGCAAAACGCAATAGCTCATCACATGGTAATCTCAGTGTTCATTTTCTTTTACAAAGCAACTTCCTAGTCCTCATGGTGGCAACATAAAAACTAAAAAAGGGGAGTCAGAGGAGGGTTGTTGTCGTTTTGGAGTTGTTGTTTTGGTGTGTGGGTGTGTATGTGTTTTCTTTTTCTTTTTTTGCCAAAATGATAGAAAACATAAAATCTTTTCCAGTGTTCAGGGAATGAAAATACACCCATTCAGGGTGTTTCCAGAAGCTAAGATTTTCCTGTGAGGACTGAGTCATCCCTAAACACTTGTAGCTGAGGCTTTTCCCATTAAAATATTTCCATTGCAGAGTAATCACAGAGGAGTAAATCGGGGAATTGGAGTTTGGAACCAGTTTATCTTAAGGAGTCCCTTCTCCCTCCCCATTTATTATGTGCTCCATTAATTCCTCTGATCCATTTAGTTGGGACCAAGAAGAGGGCCTTCCTAATAGTCACACCTAAACTGTAGTCAGACTAGGGGATGAACATATTTAATTTTGCAAAGTTGAACCACTATGCAAACCAAGCTCTGTTATCCTTTGAAATTCATGCATTTCTAAATTTCACAATGAAATTCTCCAGTCAAAATTTGCATACAAAAATTAAGGGAAATAACATTCAAAATGCATTTTATTCAGAAAATTGCTTGCAAAAATGTATATTGAAATGTCTAAAAAAATGCATGTATTGGAACAAAAGTGAACAAAAATGCTTATGAGTTTTCATGTATTTTTTTTTTCCAGTGCTCAGTGTTTGGGACAAAATGAATTTCAGATTGGAAAAATGAGAAAAAGAGAAATTGAAATTGACAGATTAGTCCATCCCTAAATTGTGGAACTCTTTCCCAAAGATATCTCACCTTGCTTCCTTTCTCATGGCCCTCCACCATTTCTTTTAATCTTGACTGCTAGTGATTTGCTAATGTTGATGGATGCCTGTGGTTGTTTTATTATTATTTATTTATTAACATTTATTTACTGCATTAGCTGCTAAAATGTCATCAAGGCAGTGTACAACAATTATAAGCAATCAAACCTCAAAACAATAGAAATGATGTTAGAAATTTTCATGACCTTGCATGCCTTGGGCAGTATCCAATTCTGCTGTTCTGCATCTGCTCATTCCGTTGCACTCACAGGACCCACTGTGAGCACAACAGGAACCCGTGTTTCCAAAAAGAACCCTGGAAAGGAGCAGAAATGCTGTTTATACAACACACTAATCCACACTCACTGGTTGAGTGTGGGTTGTTGTTGAACCATGCATTAATGTGTTGTCTGAACCCAGGACATTTCCCACAAAGTGGCTTCTTAACCAAGTGGCTTGTTAACCACCCTGAACAACCCAACAGCAAACATTGAGTTCTTAAGGTGTCTTGTTCAAGAAAGATAAGACATGTTGCATGATTAACAAGCCATCCTGCAGAAAACTTCCTGGATTCAGATAATACGCTAACCCATGGTTCAACAACAACCCACACTCTGTTATTGAGTGTGGGTTACTATGTTGTGCTAACCCGGTCAGAGTGACTGCACGATAAAAGCCTTGTCTGAAAGCACCCCAGGTGCCCTTTGTGCCTGCTCACTTTGCAATTGAGAGGCTAACAGTTGTTGGGGAACTTCAAGCCCCTGCTGCTTTCCCTTCATATGGTTCTTGGACTGGACACCCTTACAAATAGAGGATGCCTAAGTAGAGTACTGTCCCTGACTGCCCATCAAATAGAGTACTCTCCTCTATAAAGTAGGACACCTTATATATCACTACGATCATTAGCAATATTGTGAGCATACTTATATACTTGCTAGAGTTGACATAATTCCAGCAGTACTGGGTTGTGTTTACAACAGCAATGGTATAACACTGTTCTATGTACCAAGTACTCTTCCATGTGCCAGGAATGTACATTGCTTTTGACAAACATTAATAACTCTAGTCACGTGAAACTTTTAGGGATATGTACCAACCACAAGACTTGATTCAGACTCCAGTTGGTGATTCAGAAAATTTTGGCTTGGACTTCAACTTGGGTCCAAATCTGAATCTCATTTCAGAAATCAACAAATGGCTATAACTTTTTTTCTGTTGGTCAGAATTGGATTATATTTAGAGATATAGTAGTTGCTTTGCAGGGAGGGACAGATACCTTGAGACCAAATTTCACCAGGCAGTGGTCTGTCCATGATAATGGAGTAATTTCCATCCCCCCAATATCCAGACCACTCCCCTCACACCCTGAGGAAAAGACCAAGTCAAGGGTATGCCCTCCCCTATGTGTTGGGCTGGAGACAATTTGAAATAGCCCCATGGTTGTCATGGAGGACATGACGTCCCGAGCTGGTCCTGTTAAGGCAGCCTCAGAGTGAATGTTGAAATCTCCCATGACCAGGGCCCTAGGATTTTCTAGAACCACATCTGAGACCACCTTAACCGGCTCAGTCAGGGAATCCATTGGGTAGCAGGGTGGGCAGTACACCAATAGTATCCCCAATCTGTCTCTTTGGCCCAGCAAATGATACAGGCCCTCACAGCCTTTCCCAGGGTGGATAGTTTTCCCGGTGAGTGAGATTGAATTTTTATGGATCACAGTGACTCCCCACCCCGCAGCCCTCCAGCCTGGTTGGTGAAATTTGATGAAATATGCAAGGATAATTGCCCCAAGGGGATCAAGCCTGCCAAGTTTCAGATAAATAGGGGCAGAGAGGTTTGTGCAAGAGTAGCATTTACAGTTTGGTGGTTTCCAAAATAGGATACATTTCCCCCCCCCCATGTTTTTTTGTTGGCAATTGTTATGAAAATGACAATTACCCACAAGTTTCTTACCAGGGGATACGTCACAGAAGAAACCTGCAAAATTTCAGAAGGTTAAGTGCAGGGGTTAGGGAGTTATGATAATGAAAAACAGTTTAAATCTTATGTTTTCTGCTCAGTTTTCATCAAGGTAACAAAAAGTGCAATAGGAAAGGAGTAGTTGATGGATGAGAAGGACTTGAACATCCAGCATTTTCCAAGCAAGCACCCCATGCTACACCCTCCCAGATTCCAGAGACTCCACCAAGCCGCTTTTGGATTCCTGCTCCTGAGAGAGAGAACTAGAAAAGGACACTGAACACTGGACCAGTCCTGCAATAAATTACTTCAACATCCTTCCCACAAAACACTGGGAGTGGAAATCCCTGGTGAACCATTCACTGTGATTAGAAGTAGAGATGTCACAAGAGCCCGACTCCAGGAGTCCAATGGATTCCTCGCTTCTGACCCCCCCCCTCCAGACACAGTTGGGCATCCACGGTATCAGCACAGACATGCGCTTGAGCACTCCTGAGGCCCCTCACTGCTGAAATTGCACACTAGCTCCCACTGCATCAATGGGGCCTTTATGAAATTGTGCACTTCCCCTCATTGTGTTGATGGAGGGGGGAAGTGCACAATTTTGGCTATGAGGAAAGCCAGCTGCTGAGCACTTGTCGGGCCAAGCTAAGCCTCAGAAGACGCTTCTGTGGTCCAATGAGTGGGGGAGGGGCAGACAGTGGTGGCGAGGGGTAAGTGTTCAACAGGTTGGACACAGGTAAGTTCCCCACCCCTAATTAGAGGCTAGAACTGCCAGTCACAAAACTGCAACCCTTCTTCTCCCTCTCGTCTTTCTCCACCCTGATGTGCTCCTTATATAAAGAACATGGGGAGAAATATATCGATTTTTGGAGTCAGACGATCTATGTTTGTGTTCTAAATGGTCAGGAGTGTTCAGAATTGGATTCAGCCTGGCTTAAATCAGACATCTCCCAAATCTGTCAGAATCAGCCTGATTTGGTTTGAGATTTGGCCAAATTTGAAGCACACCACTACTAACTCTTCCAGGAACAAGATGAGAGAGGGGTTCATCGGTGTCTGTTCCCCGACACTGGAACTGCCTGTCAGTGGAGGCCAGGCTTCCTGCATCACTGTTTTCCTTCAGCACTCAAGCAAAGCCATTTCTATTCAGGCAGACTTTGAGCATTTAAGCTGACTTGCTGCTGAGAAAGGTTTTAATCTGGTGGGTGCTGTTATTTCTTTCATATTGATGCATCTTGATTTGATATGTTTTTATTTACTTTATTTGATACGTTTGGAAGAATTTTAATGTTTTTATAATGTTGTGATTTTATCTATATTTTATTGTTAGCTGCCTAACAAAACAAATAAATAAATAAAAGCACAGTCCCATGTTGATTGCCAGTAGGCACTGAACTCAGAGGCTGCCAAGTATCCAATGCAAGGTGGGAGGACAGTGGATGCCACCTTTGCCTTCATGCTCCAGCCATTCTGCATTTCTTCTAGACGGGTGATTTCCCCCATCTAGCAGTGGAACCTTGAAGGGGGAGGGAAGATGCTGGGCAGCCATAGGATATATTGTATCACAGTTGCCCTGGTCTCCTCCCCTCCCTGCATCTGGGAACACCCCCTTTTCCCCATCTCTGCACTCCATTTTCCAAACATGGAGAGATAGCCTGTTTGGTTCTCTTCGCACCAGTTATGAAAGGGAGGGGGAGAGAAGCACAGTTTCTTGGCTCTGAGGTCGGAGCCCTGTCTCTGAACTCTGAACCAGGAAACCAAACTATCCTAATCCCCACCCCCACCCCATCTAGGGGCATTGGATCACTCCCTCCATGAACTTTATTACAACAAATGGGATACAGCCCAGTGATAGAGCATGTGCCAAATGTCGCATGTCCTGTCCCTATGTCGCTCTGGAAAAGACTCTGTCTGAAAGCCTGAAGACCGACTGCCAGTTAGTGACAGTACAGAGTTAAATGGACCAATAATAATAATAACAATAATAATAATAAATTTATTTCTTACCTGCCTCTCCGTTTGGATCAAGGTGGGGAACAGCAGTAAATATAAAATATGATAAAATACATAAAACTGATTCAAAACATGGTGCACATTATTAAAATAGCAATAAAACATCATAAAAACATCCTAAAAACATTCTAATCTGTGTCAATATAAGGCCAGCTTCCTTTGTTCCTAACAACCTTGTAAGTAGGCCAGAATAACAATTTCAGTAACTTCAGCTATGAAGAAGAAGAAGATTTTTTTCTATGAAGCTTAAGAGAAATAGATCAAAAAGGGGGGTATTTCTAGGTTTCCAAGAACTTTAAGAAATCCAGGAAAGACTCATAAATGGGAAAAGCATTGCCAACCATGCTTCGGGAATGCTTGGCCAGGCATTTGGGCCCCTTAAAATAGAAGGAAAGAACTGCCAAAGCGACATGAATGACTCATTCCTGGTTGGCGCTCTCAGAGAGAGGCAGGCAGAACTCATCTGGAAAAATCCAAGGAAGCTGGAGACAAAACTTTGCTGGCATTATTATCCTGTTTGGATGTGCCTAATTAGTATATGTCCTCTTGAATGCTGCCCTCCTTCACCAGCCACAGCCGGAATGCATTGATATTGTCTCCTTAAAAGTTCAGAACCCACCCACCCCCACCCCCAGTGACAGGAATATTAATGCACCCACCCTGACATATCTGTTTCAGCTCATACATATGCAATGTCTTTGTTTTCAGAGATTTATGTCAGACTTTGCTGGAGTGAGGTATTCTACCATTTTAGATAATAGCATGCCAAAGTGATGTTATCAGGCACATTCACCACTCACTCAGGCAAACGAGGAGCCGTCCTTTCCTTTCCCTTCTCTTCCCTTCCTTCCCAGTTTCAGCATGTAGAAACTGTTATTTATCCTTATTTGATGAAATCTTTCTGTGGGAAGTGGTATATTTTTAGAAGAAGATTATGGTCATCCTGTGGATTATCTTTTAATTAAGAATGGATGATTTGTGCCCACTCTGCTGTAGCAAACGTCTTGCTGCTAATGAAGTTTAAACAGACTTACTTTATTTAATTACAGCTACTCACTAGGGTAAAATGTGGAATTGTCTTTGATCCACATGTAGACTGGTAATCCTTGTGGCAGATAGCATCTCATATTCCTTCCAATTCTTTTCTTTTTCTTTTTCTTTTTTTTTTTAGTTTCTCCAGGAGGTCCCAGCTCAACGAAGGGTTAATTGAGGTAGCTGGAGTGGGGTGAATGACATATTTTAGCTCATTCCCCCACCTCTGTTTTTAAAGAACCATCTTCTCCCCACTCTTTCCTCCCTCCTTCCCTCCCTCTGCTTGCCTCTCTCCATGCATTCACCTTCAGGCTGTGTAATGTAGTAGATAGCTGCTTGTTTGACAAAAGGGACCTGAGGGGGCCGAGGGCCTGCTGGATCGGGGAGAGAAAGAACAGAGACTGCTGGAAGAAAAGCAGAGGTTAGAAGAGGGCAGCAAAGACCAGTGTAAAGCAGAAGAGGGCACTAGTTAACTGACCTATTTCAGCCACCGACTCTTATACAGCCTCACAAAATAATTGATTTCCACGTGGGGCAGTAATACCATTTCCCCCCTCATTTATAACATAAATTACATGAATGAATGTTTTACTATTTAAGCTTATTTTAGGAGTTTCAGAGAAGGCATTTGACACCTACTCGTCCCAAGATTCTTTTTTTTAACAGATGATTGATAAAACATTTAAGAAATTGAATAAGATATTCAGTGAAGAAACATAATCTTGCTTTAAATCTAGTGGGGTGTCCTGTCCCAGCACTCACCCACCTGAATCCCAATGTTTTCCCTGGTGGGATGGCCCAGCCATCCTTGTCTAGACAATGTCATTACAGAAACATTGCCAGTGCAGAAAAACTGACATTTCCCAGCTCTCAAGACATGAAACCTGGATTTGGGGTGTGAAGAAATGAATGGTGGGTTGCTATTATATTGTGTGGTGGGTATTTAATTGGCTGTATGTTTTTAACAATGTCTGTTTAAGCTGAATATTCAGAGTTCTGTTGGTTAGGATCGTAAATGGATATTTTCTTGATTGCGAAATAACGCAGAATCTTGCATGAGACAGAGTGAAGTAATAAGTCCTATTCACACAATATACACTTGCAGGGCTATTGAATGGACGCAGGGAAGCAGGGGCTACACCCCCAATGCTGCACAAACTATTTGATCGGCCCTTCAGCATCCATGGGTTCCTCCCTCCCCAGAAAGAACTGCAAAGGAGTTCCTATAAGAGCAGCGGAATGTGTGTAGCTGTTCCATACAACTCAGCCCTCGTTTTGACGGAGGCGCTGTCACCGCGGCTGCGGCAGGCAGCGTGGCCTGCATTGTTGCTCCTTCTGGCCATCCATCTACACCAGAAGGAGCATCAAGGCGGCTTTTCCTGCCACTGCTGCCACGGCCTCTTCTCCCCAGCAGCAGCTGGAGGGGCGGCTGGGGGCATCGGCTCCCCTCTTCTAGGGTAAGTTTTTTTTAAAAAAAAAATTAAATGGGGGGAGGACTGAGGAGGCAGTGCAGTGAGCTTATGGCTTGCTGGTCTACCCCCTTCCCTGCCCAGCCCGCTCCGCTCTAAAAACAGTCAGGGTAAACGCCCGACTGTTTTAGAATGGAGCTTTGAGTCTTTTCCCTGCAGTAGCTTCGGAGTGGCAGCAGCGTCATGCAATCCACCTGCCGCCACTCTGGAGCTACTGTGGGGAAAACAGCCCGTCTAAAGGTCCCCTCAGATCCCAGTATAATCAACAATCCCTTTTGCATGGAGTGCCCACACCAAGAGTGTTGAATCTCAGGATGAGGGGCCAAATCCGGCCTACCTGGAGTTCCAATTTGGCCGTTTGGGTTTCACATCACCAGGTAGCTCCTGCTTTTTTCCTCACCCCCTAATCATTTGGTGATTCCCCAGTTTTTGTATGGTTAACACACAGCTCATAATCAAAGATTGAAATGCCTCTCTTCTAAGGCTTATCAGCAGTAAACTAAAATTATAAAGGTTTTTGGTATTTTGGCCCTCCCATTTTTGCCTTGGTTCCATGCCCATGGCATTTGGCCCCACCCACCACCAGAACGCGGTCCCCAAAAATTGAATTCAGCCTCCAGACTGAAAGAAGTTTGGCACCCTGGCCTACACTCATTCAGTGTGTCAGGCCATTCCTTTGCAGATCTCCATGCTAAAAGCAAGGGCACTTGACAGGGCAGGGCCAGTGGGGCTTGCATTCTGGAGGAAGGGGCAGTGGTGTGTCTTGCCTCTTTCTTCTCCGCTTGATAGCCCTTTCTAAGTATAAAGCGCAAACTGGACTGTAGAGGCAGTATCCAAGTCTGCCCACACACTGACAGGACCCACTGCTAATGCAATGGGAACCTAGTGGTTAAATCCATCAGAACTTCGTTTCCAAAATGGAGCATCTCAGTGGTGGGTCCCACTGGCGTAACAGAGCAAGTGGGAACACAGCAGAAGGATTGGATACTGTCCTAGATCTACACAGAGTGCTGGAACGCCCTGGGGTTGGGAAGGAATAAGAGGTGTTAATTGAAAAGAGACAATATGGCATCTGATGGAGAGGAGTAAGATAAGAAAACAAATAGATGATGACAAAGGGCATAGAAGGGAAAAGGAAGCTCTGTTCTACTGGCCGAAATAGTCATTATTTTATTTATTTATTTCACTTACATCTCACCATTTTACATAATCCTCCTCCTCCTCTCCATTTTATCCTCACAACAACAATGCTGTGAGTTTGGTTGGGCTGAGAGTTTATAACTGGCCCAAAGTCATCCAGTGAACTTCAAGGTTGAGTGGAGGACTAGAATTCAGATCTCCCAACTCCTGGTCCAGCACTCTAACTGCTATGCCATACTGGCTCTCAATAAACTTTATCTTTCTATAACCTTAATTACCATTAAGATTATAGAAATCATTACACAACAAGGAAAACTGGCCAGTTGGTCTTAAGAAAAATATCCCCAAATCCATATTAGGGCAATACCTTTATTAGGCCATCCAAAATGTCACAAAATAGTGTGCAAGCTGTGCCGAAACAGTATTTTACTTTGTTGTTTATAGGTATAATTTTAAATCGTTGATTCAGGGCTTGATTTGCTTTGGCCAATTCTTTTTATTACAGGCAATGGTACGCAGGGGGGAGGGGGAGTTAGAATGCTGAGCTCTTTGAATGTTGTCGTCTGATTGGTTGTTTTATGTGGAGCAGTGAGTAAGAGAGAAGATAAAGGAGAGGGAGTTGAGAGGGAGAAGGAGAGAGAAGGCCGGGCTTTCATCAGGGTAGGATTAGGAAATTGGGACTCTAGCTTTGTGGGGAGTTAGTTTTCCCTGGGAGGTGGAGGAAGGTATATTTATTTTAATACCATTAAACATAAGGTGCGTTTAAACATCTTTTTCTCTATAAATAAATAAAGTTTTCAATATTGTTTTGATATTTTAACCACACTTACTCAGCCTTATTGGTTGACGTAGATTGGTGATATATACTCGCGCTCACACAAAAATAAAAATAAAAAGATTTAACTTTCCCTCATTCATTTTAAAGATAAAGAAGAGGGTAGTGGCAGTGAAAGAGAAGTTGTGGATAGCATCACTGAGAGTAGTTGATGCCACATAAGCTTTCGAGTTCTCCAGCGTTCTTCATCAGGCTAAATGGTAAATAAAGTCAGGTGGGAAGAGGTTAACAGCTGGCTGACATTAAAACCGTAATGTGTGCTTTTAGTTACAGTCTTAAGATGGAATGTGGGAGGAGGAGGTAGCTCACATTCAAATTAGGCTCTACTAGGCAGAGCAATATGTTGGCAAAATTCAGTGGCCCTGTTCAGAAGACACCTTAAACCATGGCCTGAAAGCCGTGTTTTAAGGTGTCTTCTGAGCAGGGGCAATGCCATGCAGATGGCCTTCTGCTTGCACAACAGGACTTTCCCTTCCTTTCTTTCCCCCTGCAGCCCGCATACACACACACATACACACACACATACACACCAACTCTGCTCTGGAGTGTTGCCAGATCTGCAGGAACAATTTTTGAGGTTGTGTGGGGAGGGTGTGCATTGCCCCTCCCCATTCTGCTGGAGGAAACTATTCCATCAGTGGGAGGATTTAATTGAATATCACCCTACCTATTTTATTAAACTGTTATAATAATCCCAACATGCATGGTACCAAGATAGATATATTTCTGTTTTGCATTTTGTTTGGTTTTTGGTTTCCTCAGAATAAATTGTTTCTTTTTCAAAGGAAACCTGCCAAAGAAACTAGCCTGTTTTGCACATCACGAACCTAAAAGGTGAGAGGCAGCCATTAGTCCTTTCACATAGGACTTTACTAGCAGACGTGGTGAAATTGAGGCTGCATACTCAGGAGTGAGGTTCAAAGAGAATTCTCGAGGGGAGGCAGCAAATGTGTGAAAGGGAAGGGATGGGGTAGGTGAAGTGCCCTAGCTGGATCAACCACCTGAGCATGATAAGCAGTCGCAGAGGGCTCCATCACACCAGCATTTTATCACACTCTCATCCTGTCTGGTTTGCCATTTTGAAACACGATACTCACATGATGTCATGCCTGTCCTGCAGTCACCTTGCCTCTTCCCTCCATTTTCCATCTTTTTCTAGTGTGGGGAAAGTGTGATTTATTTTCTCCACATGAAATAAAGGCACCCTTCCATCCTGTGTATTGCCATCCTCGTGCTATGTTGCTTTCGGTGGGGGCAGTCCTGCTGACGAAAGAGGAGGACGGGGCAGTTCTCCATCTTGCTGAGTCTGTCATTTGAACAAATGGACTTGTGCTGAGCCGGTCGAATGGACTTTTGCTGCTCCAACCCCTCCCTCATTGCCTACAGAAACAGCGCCAAGCTGATTAAACACTGAATCGGTAAAACCTTAGACAACAAAACCAGAGCGATGGGGGAAGGCAACCACGTCCATCACCTGACAAGAACCAATGAACTGGAGGGGGAAAGAGAAGGGGTGGAGTGGGGTGGCCAGAAGAGCAAACAACAACAGCAATCGTAAAAGAGACCAGTGCTTGCTGAGCTAATGAAATGGAGGTCAAAATCATGGGTGCATACCAGGAAAAAAAAGTTGGTGTTGTGGAGCCCTGAGAGCAGTGCTGCCATCTGTTTTGCCACACTGGAAAACCATGATTCTCTTTCCAAGATGCACAATATTTGTATGTTAATATGGGGAGTCTGCTATCTCTGCTAAGGGATCTGCTAAGAGATTTGCTATGGGATCCAAGTAGTCCTGGCATTACCACACCAAATGGAGGGTTCCTGTGACTTAATTGCAACCCACATCCCTCTCAGGCCCACCCACACCATTTTGTACTCAACAACTTTCCCCCTTTTCCCTTCCTCCATCACAGATTGTGGGTTGTCTCCTATCGTGCCCATGCACTAGGGCAGGATCTACACTACTGCTTTAAAACTGTTTATAGTGGTTTTGACAACTGTTGGGGAACATGACACACTCCATACACAGTTTTCAAACCAGTTTCAAAGTGTTATATCCTGCTTGGTGTAGATCTGGCCTTGCTCAAGCAACCACTTTTGCACTTCTAAAAATTAACCTGAGACAAGCAGGAATGCTCATTTCAGGAAAATTTATTCATTCATTCATTTATTGCATTTCTATACCATCCAATAGCCAAAGCTCTCTGGATGATTCACAAAAATTAAAATCATCAAATACCGTTCACAGTATAAAACAAAGCACAATATAAAAAGCACAATATGAAAGTACAATATAAAAGCACAACCAGGATAAAACCGAGCAGCAATGCAGAGATTTATATCGATTTAAAATGCAGATTTAAAACAGCAAAGTTAAAAGACTAAGATGATAAATTGTTAAGTCACTGGGAAAATAAAAAGGTCTTCACATGGCATCAAAAAGAGTAGGTCACCGGAGCTCACAGAAGAGAGCGCAGCTGACCTGTCCCAATCCAGAAACAAGCATTTCCACTTGTTTCCAAGGTTATTTTTAGAGGCACGAAAGCCCCGTTGCACCATCAGTCGCTCCTGCGAACCAGTGAGGGCAGAGCAGCTGCACTGGATACTGCCCATTGTGCCCCCCCTTTCTAGTACCATACCTCTGACCTCCAAAAATATTGTGGAGTGGCAGGTGAGGAGGGCATTGACTGTCCATCTGCAGCAAGGCCAATCCTCCAGTCTTCCCTTAACTGGAGATGGGGATATCATTTCATGTGACTAGTGCAAGCAAAGCGCTATGAAATATTGGCACTATCCTAAGGAAGGAAAGACATTGTCCAGAAGCACTAGTTGTATTTGTATCACTGCGACCTGCTGCGTTACTTTTGCTTCCCCTCTCACCCACCCGCCCTTTTCTTCCTAGGTTTACAAATCATTGTGATCAGTGGCATGTCAGGAAGAGCCATGCAGCTACTTAACACATGGCTGTGAGGTTTGCCTGCACAGTCCAATGGAAATGGAATACTTCGAAAAGATTCTGCTGGAAATAGTTCTATCCATGTTTTAGGAGCATCAGTGGCACTCATCATGTGCATGAAAATTACAGGGGCTGGTCTCCTTTATCATTTATTCACTGGCAAATTTTGTTGTTGTTTTTAAGGCATTTAATTTTCACATCAGGCTTTCATTATGAGTCCCTTTCTGGATGAATACAATCCCATGTTCACCATGTACCACTCAAAATCAGGACTGCTACTGGTGCACCCACTAAAAGCCAGCATGCAGGAATGTTTTCCTATCACTTCTTTGGATGAGTGAGGCCAGCACAGTCTGACACTCCCGGTGCATCTGTGCTGTTGAATTCCAAGTATATTTTCTAGGCATGGGAGTTCCCATTTATTCCAAGGAAAAGAGCTGATCTGCACATGAAATTGATGTTGACTCTATAGATGCACCCACATTCAAAAGTGCACTGATCTGTGGATCAGTACATACGAATGCAGCCCAAACCTCTCAAAGTAAGCAAAATGCAGAATTGACTTACATGAGTCAGTCTTTGTGGTCAATTACTACAATCACTCATTAAACATCTGCAATGTTGTCTCTCCACTGGGATGCATACTTTTGCTGATATTACATCATGATAACGTCTGCACATTTGTTATGGTTTTATACATGATTTCATCATTGTTCCCCTTCCTGGCAGTTGTCACTTCTGGCTGGCAGCTCTTTCACTTTCATTTGCTGGATTTTCACAATATATAAGAGGACTCCAAGTATCTTCCCTGTTTTGCTGTTTTGATATCTTTTTAAATATATATTAGTTTTATTTTCCCCCTGAAATAACACATTTTTCCTTGTGGGAAAATGCTCTCTCTCTCTCTCTCACACACACACACACACACACACCCATACACACTTTCATATTTAAGTTTAAGAGACATTTTCTCCCATAAGAATGAGTATCCCTTCACCCTTCTTTATGGCAACAACAGCTGCATTCACATGAAAAAACTAGCTTGTTAAACATCATGTAACAGTGAATGTACTGAATATTTTAAAGGTCAGGTATTGACAGGCTTTGAGCTGCTTATGTTTCCCTAATGACCCCAATTACATCCAAGCTGAGTAAGTAGTCAATAAACAATAGCATTAACATATGTAGAAAAAGTGTTTATTTTACATTTCCAAGACAATCGGCAATCTCCTGGTTTGTCACCCCGATGCTGAAGCGAGATCACGGGTCCTTTGATGAATGAGAAGGACAAGAGAGGGGCCAGGGGTGTTAGAGACTTCAGGCCAGTCTGAGAAAGTTCAGGTTGCCTATCTCACACTCTGGCACACAAAGCGGATTTATCACTGCAATTATGCTTATGTAAATAATCCCAGGGAAGAAGATGTCACCCAGCATCTCATTCCGTAGGGTCAGCTGAATATTTAGAAAGACTCTTGGGGGAGCCACGTTACTTTAAAAAGAAATTCACATTTGTTGTTTTGTTTTACTTTCTCATGAGTTGAGCGTAAATAAATCTCCCCCTTTATTTTTAACTTGTTTGTTTCCATGGGATAAGCAAAAAAAAAAATGTTTTAGCTTTTTTTAAACAAGGCTAATACTTTTCAAATCTCCTTGTTAATACATGCATAAAATGTCCCATTCTCTGCCTCCCCCCTCCCACAATACACACACACATAAGCACATCATGTTTAAGCATTAGAAAGCACCCATTCTACATAACAATGAGTTGAAAGACATACCAAAAGATGTAATAAGAGTCAGATAAAAGGCAAAAACATCAAAGAATCTAAAAGTTAACAATTTACTGTGGCATGAACTTTAGGAACATAAGAAGCTGCCTTATACAGGGCTGGTTTGCACAAGCACTGCAGCCCACTGTGGCTTACATACAAAATGGCTGCCTGCACACTCCATAACCCACCATGGCTTATTTAAGCCACGGTGAAGTGGGGGGGTGTGCAGGCAGCCATTTTGAATATTTAAACCCCAGCAGGGGGTTGCCATGGTTTGTTATGTCATCCAAACCTGAAAAGCAGGGGTTGTTTGAGATTTAAACAACCCTCAAATAAGCCTACAACAGTCCATCTTGCTGTGTCATCTGAACTTGGGTGTCAGGGGTTGTTTGAGGGTTAAACAACCCTCGAATAACCAATGGGCTGTTGTCGGATTGTTTAACCCTCAAACAACCCCTGACACCCAAGTTCAGATCCCATGGTAAGCTGTGGCCAGGGTTTGAATAGACAATCCAGCACTTGTGGGTACTGCAGCTCATTATGGCTTAAATGACATTTAGTCCATCTTGCCCAGTCCATCTTGCCCAGTCGACATGGATTGGCATTGGTTCTCCAGTATTTTCAGGCAGGTGTTTTTCCAGCCCTACCTGGAGATGCTGAGGATTGAACCTGGGACCTTCAGCATGCAAAGCATGTTCTCTACCACTGAGCCACAGCACCTCCCATCAAGTGGATCTTCTTACATCTGATGAAATGGGCTCTCTGGACTATGAAACTCTATGCCACAAAAGAAGTGTTAGTCTTTGAGGTGCCACAGGACTCATGGTTTTTGCTGCAAGAGATTAGTAAGGATGCTGTTCTGGAATAGAAAACCAAGTTTCACATTCACTGAATTTACTTCTTAAGCCACAGCCTAAAGCTTTTGCAAGGGTCCATTGCCAAACAATTCAGAACTTCAGCAATTCTTTATAATTATTCAAGGGGTAGCTGAAGTACTGGTAAGGATACAGATAAGCAAAACAAAACAAACAAACAAAAAGCAGCTTAAAAACACAGAAATATACAAGCCTTGACTTCACAAGTTGTACAAGTTCCTAGATTGCCCCAACACACCAGTTTCAAAGTGAATTGACATATGTTTGGATTCAGTGACAGTTAACCCATAATAAATCAACAGGGCTTCAGGCTACCATGGAAGGACTGTAACTATCCCATTAACCTTGGCCTAATCTACACCAAGCAGGATATTGCACTATGAAAGCGGTATATAAAAGGCTAGAGACACACTACTGCTTTATAGCGGCATTGAAGTGCACTGACAACTGTTGGGGCCCATTGACACCTACCAAATACTGCTTTCATACCACTGTATCCCGCTTGGTGTTGCTCCTGCCTTTTATATACTGCAATATCTTGCTGGTTGTGGATTAGGCCCTTATCAGCAGACCCAGTGGTGATTGGGTGATGCCCCCCCCCCAAAAAAAGACCTTCCATTTTATGAGCATTTGATCTCACTGAGCAAACAAACTTCTGTTTAGAAAATGATGTGAACTCAAAGCTTTACCAGCCACACTTGAGAAAAAACAGGATTGAATTTTAGCCACCTGGCTAGCAACTGATCTCTTGGGTTACCTTGAATGTAACTGCATCTATCTGTTATTTCTCCAACTCATGAAGGGCAATCGGGACAGTGACAATTGGGGTAGAGCTAGAGTGCTCTTCCTCATTTTCTCTACTTCTGTGTCAAGTATTTATAGAAGTAGATTGTCTACATATGGCTATGGAATAATCTGATAGCAAAAGCCAAGAGTGTGAGCATCTAGGCACAGCCATTCCCCAGCCCTGCATTAAGATCATAATACGTAATTAAATTTTGTTTTATATCTTTCTTGCATAAACCTTTGAGTTATCCGTAGAATTCCAGGAATACAAATCAGCTCTTTGCTATCTTGAATAATGTTCACAGACATTTCAACTTACGCAGCATTGTTAGCTATAAGGAATAATTAATTTCGCAAGCTTAGAATGTAATTTCAGTGTGTCCTAACAACACTTAGCAAAGGCCTAGTTCTCTCTAGCAGCAGATCAGGTGGCCAACCTGTTTCTTGACTATACTGCTTAAGACTGGGAAGGGTGGCTCACATGAATAAATTCCTCCATATCCCCCCCCAAAATTAAGATCCTTGCATGTAGAAAACTGAAATGTCAAGGAAAAAGCCACCCTTTCTCCCTCACACCTACTTTTCTAGGCACAGGGATTTTTTTTTTGTATAGAGGAGCATCCAATCAAATGAATTTCTATATTCAGTCCTAATGGGTCCACTGAAGAAACAGGTTTGCCATTGTATAGCAAGAACTGGACTTAACATGGGATTTTTTTGTAGTTAACATCTCTCTCTCTCTCTCTCTCTCAATTCAACTACATTAATGTTTATTTGACCACATTTGTTCAATATTTGACTAGTCAATTGAACAGCCCAAATTAAGGCAATCCAAGATAGATTTTTTTCTGCCTGTGAAAGTAGAAAGATTTTGAAGAAGAAAAATATCAGCTCTGATCCTGTGTATAGCTAGGCTGCTTAATTCCCAATGAGTCAATGGAATATAAGCAGCCTAATTGCTTAAAGGCAGCTCAGGATATCAGGGTTCCTTTAACAAATGATATGCCAGACACTCAGGAATAATAAGTGGCCAATAAACAAACACACAAACAAATATCCATTAAGAGAAGTGTTCTGGTATAACATCAAGAAGAGAGCCTTCAGAAGGGACACTGTCTCTCATCCTTCATGTAAATTGACCCAAGAGAAGGTGCAACAGCATGCAACTTGAAAGATTAATTGCCATGCCTTCTGTCAGAAAGGTACTGGATTTTCCTTCGAGACTCATGCAGTAAGATTTCACACCCCACCTCTGGTAAATTTGCTCAAGCAAAGGCCAGAGTGTCACTTGAGAGGAGGTCATTCCTACATACAGAAGGGAACTGAGAACTAATTCCAGACCAAGCCTCTCTTTCTTGTCCAACAGCATAGACTGCTGTACAACAGGACAACCAACATTAGAGCCGGGAACTTACAGTTCTATATTTGTGTGTTTGGGTTGGAATTTCTTTAAGAGACAGATGCCTGATGATGCCTGAAGTGAAAGGTGTTGTTATGGAGCTGCATGAAACTTTACAGGACTTTGTTGAATTTTGCAGAGCGGTAGAAGAAAGAAACCACAAATATCCTCCAGGCAAGTGACTGAGATAGAGACGCCATTGCCCACGGGGTTCATTTTTATCCATAAATAGCAAAATATTTAGGTTGAGTCGGATATGAACAGTATATATAGAAGACTTCTATACTGCAAAGTCCCTTAGGTGTATAGAATGTTTCTGTCCACACAAACTGTACCCCCATCACCATCACCTAACATGGGATCCTTGAGAGTGGTTTGGCCATCTCCATATGGATTCCCAAGTGTAGCATTTTTCCTTTCTTTCCCCCCTCATAGTTAATGCAACCATTGACTTTTTTAGGAGAAAACAAAGGTGTACATACAGTCAGGGATATCACTGGAATGAGGGTTAAACCTGCTTCCTGCCAATAATGACCCCAGTCACTGAGAATCAAATCTGCCATGTCTACATCACTGTATTGTTATTTAAAACATTTAATAGCAATATTCATTTAGTCTGATTATGAATGAGATATTGTTTTAGCACTGTTTTGTTGTTTTATGATTGGTTATATGGGATTTTATCACATTTTTATCTCGTGAACTGCTTTGGAATTATTGTTTTTAGAAATAGAGATTCCCTACAATAACCTTTTATTGGCTTCTGTTTCTTGGGCTACATTATCGGGCTACATTATTGGTATTGAAGTGCACTGATAACTGTTGGGGCACATATTGCATTCCATATGTTCCTCTTCTAGCGTTATTTCCCACTTTTTATTCCATATTACCCAAAATACAGCAACAGAGGTCATTATTTGTGCTACAAGGTATAAATACATACAAGGGATATAGTGTCACCTTGATGGGATCGCATCGATATGACATGAGTTGTAGATCTGGCCTTGGTCAAAATGATGACTTGATTGTAATGCTAAAGCTATAATGCTAAAGCATGGCCAGTCTCAGATATTGGCTTTATACAAGGGGGGATCCAGACCTCTCCCATCTGTTGAAAAATGCAGGAGGGGGTTGTGGAGCTGATGTACTCAGTGGGCCAAGACTCCCACCTTCAGTGTGTTTGGCATACCTAAGAAGGGCCTCTTTGCACATAACAATCCGCCCCGCACACTTAGGTCCTCTGGGAAGAACTTACTCAAGTCAGCCAGAACTAGGCTGACGAGTGTTACCCAGAGGATCTTCTCTTCCATCGTTCCCAGACTATGGAATGGTCTGCCGGAGGAGATTAGACAAATTAGCAGTCTTCATGAATTTAAGAGAGTCATGAAGACTGCTCTCTTCCAGCAGGCCTATCCAGATGAATTTTAAGATGTTTTAAATGATGTATTTTTTCTTGTTTTAATTTTTTTTTAACTGTTTGTGATTCTTGTGATATATATTGTTGTTGTTCCCCGCCTCGATCCGGAGGGAGAGGCGGGTTATAAATAAATATTATTATTATTATTATTATTATTAACAATGTACATCTGTAGCACTCTTTCAAGCATGGGGTGGATTCCTGGACCAATCAGAATGAGCTCTATATGTGTACATAGAAACCCTTTTGAAACACTCCGAGCATGTGGAGGGAGGGATTATGGCAGCCAGACACATAGCTGCTGAGGGCAAGGCTAGCTCATGTGGTGCCATGACCCCTTCACACATTCTTTAAAGGCATTCAGGAATAATCTGAACACTCCTCTCTCAGAGAAAAATCCTGAAGCATCTACCCTATGCTTGCCACAATTCAGCTCTTACTGAGAAATGGGGATGTTATATAAGCCAAAATAAATAGTTTCACAAATGGGTAACACTTTCAAAACGAGATTGTTGAAAATGTTACGCATTCCTAAGAACCCCAAGAAGTGACCAGTTATGATATCATGTTAAGTCATGAATTTGCATCCATATTATTCTCCACTTAGGTATTGGCTAGGCTATCAAAATAAATGTCAGATTTCAGTAATGTTGAATGCCTTTTTTTGTTCAGTTTAGTGTAAGCCACACTTGCAACTAACCCAGAGGAATGCTACTATTTTTCTTATGCTTTCCTATATCTGGCCCAGGCTACCGGAGAGAGTTTTAGAAGGACATGCTGTTTTGGCAGGAGAGGGCTACCTGATCAACACTTAAGAGGGTGTTTTGTTTTGTTTTTCAAGTGAACTTGGAGCATCAACATGTTTATTTCCGTTAAAAGTTAGCACAGAATGGCTTGCATTGTCTGTGCAATGGCAGTTCAAAGGCTGCATTTTTGTTGTTAATCACACAAAGGAATTGTTTCGCCGCCTTAGCCTTATTAGAAGCTAATTTGAAAGAGATGTTGAATGAAGATCAGAGCAATGGCTGTGGTCCACATCCATGAACACGATCGTGGAAGCCCGCCTGCACAGCTTGCGAAAGGGTAGTTGGAGGGTGGCAAATTTAGCCATCACACTGCCCATATGGCTGCCACAGGAGCAGTAGGGTATGAAGGTCACAAACAAAGTCACGCTCTGCCGTGCCTTTGTTTATAAAAACGCCCTTGGATTCAATACATGTCCATGCAATTGCTGAGGTCCAGCAGCCTAGGGTGTCACTGAAGGCCCAGTTTCATTAAGGCTCTTGAACCTTATCGTGTTACACTTCAGAAGGAGTGACCAGCTTATTTAAAACAAAGAAGCACTGACCTTTCTCCCCTTTTGAAACTAAAAACAGATGAGGCTAAAGTGACTCATTTCCGGCTTTAAACAAGCTCTAAAAAATATTTTCCAAGTACAGTTTGTTAGCTTTTTGTGTTCTTTTCCCCCCTCTTCTTCTTTGCATAAATATCTCATTCCCCTTCTTTTTTGTCAAGGTCAACATATTTATTACTTATATTCATGGCGTAGTTCTTTTTTCTTCCTTCTAGCTCACTTTCCTTCTTTTCTATTTTTTTTTTATCTGCGTTGTTTATAACCATGACCCTTGATCCTCCAAGTCTTAAAACAGCTTGGCTTTCAGCAGCTAAAACTGACAAGGTCAGCATTTTTCTGTTTATTCTGAGAATACTATTTACCCTCTGGGGTTTTTAAAAGCAATTCTGTAAAGCATCACTTGGAAAAAGTTTGTAACATTCACTTCCATTAACTTCACGGACAAGTAGCAACAAAACTTTCAGTTTGGTGAACTTCGGAACAGAACCAACACCCCACTTCCACGCCCTGGCTTTTGCAGATAATAAAATAACAAAGTAGTGTCATACATGCTTCAAAAAGCTTCTCCCTCCCTTTTTTTTTTTTTTAAATGAAACTTTGTTTCAAACACTTCAGGAGCTGAAAAATAGACTAATCTTTCTGCTGTGTCAAAATGGATTTCCTTGAAACTGGACGCAATTTGTGTGGGCTATGCTATAAATTTTCCAGCTATGTCAGACACACACACACATCCTTAAGCTGTAGAGGAAGGGTGAGCAACTTGAGGCCCTCCAGATTTTTTGACCTACAATTCCCATAATCGCTCACCATTGGCTACGCTGGCTACGGCTGATAGGAATTGTAGGCTGAAACATCTGGAGGGCCGTAAGTTGCCCGCCCCTTCTCTAAAGATAGCACGTGATTGCAATCAGAATAAAAACCAATTCTTAATGCTTTTGAAAATGTATACTTTTTTTTCTCTTCCAGACAGATATAATGGGCACATTCTGCAAGGACTCTCCCTTGTACAACCCGATCAGCAAGAAGGGATGCTGTGGAAAAGCACAAATGGTCTTGTACATTTAATGCAGCTTCTGCACAAAAACATCCTGGGGGATTGTACCCAATTTTGATTAATCAGCATTCCTTTTTACATGTGGCATACTCGTGAACAATATAGTCTACAAATACTAAAGTGAATTGAGGTATTTGTGCTAGAAATGTTTGGGAATGACTGTAGGCATAAGGGGCATCCTATTGAACCCAATGTCGTACTTTCACTGATAGGGTTTTGGACAGGTTGTTATGGTCTTGGCCAACAGGATTAGCAACTTCTTGTCATGGAGATTACTAAAACAAATATCCAAGCATCTCTCCAAGGATCCACTAGCTAACCTTGCAGGATTTAAGCTAGCAGTGGTCACTCTGCCACTTCCCAAATTGTAATAGATGCCCATCTTTAAGGATTGCCATCTTGAATAATGAGGTAACTTGCTTGGATAGAGACCTTGAAAAAGCAAAAGAAGGGTCTGCAGTGCCCATCTCCCAGCCCTGGAGTCAGTGCAAGGCTACAATCTAAGCATATAGAATCATAGAATAGTAGAGTTGGAAGAGGCCTGTAAGGCCATCAAGTCCAACCCCCTGCTCAATGCAGAAATCCACCTTAAAGCATAACTGACAGGTGGCTATTCAGCTGCCTCTTGAAGGCCAATAGTGTAGGAGAGCCCACGACCTCCCTAGGTAATTGATTCCATTGTTGTATAGCTCTAACAGGAAGTTTTTCCTGATGTCCAGCCAGAATCTGGTTTCCTATAACTTGAGACCATTATTCTGTGTCCTGCACTCTGGGATGATCGAGAAGAGATCCTGGCCCTCCTTTGTGTGACAACCTTTCAAGTATTTGAAGAGTGCTATCATGTCTCCCCTCAGTCTTCTCTTCTCCAGGCTAAACATGCCCATTTCTTTCAGTCTCTCCTCATAGGGCTTTGTTTCCAGACCCCTGAGCATCTTTGTTGCCCTCCTCTGAACACGCCCCAGCTTGGCTGCATCCTTCTTGAAGTGTGGTGCCCAGAACTGGACACAATACTCAAGACGAGGCCTAACCAGTGCTGAATAGAGGGGAACCAGTACCTCACATGATTTGAAAGTTATACTTCTATTAATGCAGTCCAAAATAACATTTGCTTTTTTTGCAGCCACATCACACTGTTGGCTCATATTCATCTTGTGAGCTACAACAATTCCAAGATCCTTCTCGCTTGTAGTATTGCTGAGCCAAGTATTTCCCATCTTGTAATTGTGCATTTGGTTTCTTTTTCCTAGGTGAAGAACTTGGCATTTATCCATATTAAATTTCATTCTGTTGTTTTCAGCCCAGCTCTCCAGCCTATCAAGGTCACTTTGAAGTTTGTTTCTGTCTTCTAGGGTATTAGCTATCGCACTCGATTTTGTGTCATCTGCAAATTTGATAAGCATTCCCTGCACCTCCTCATCCAAATCATTAATAAAAATGTAGAAGAGCACTGGGCCCAGGACTGAGCCCTGTGGTACCCTGCTTGTTACCTCCCCCCAGTTTGAGAAGGTATCATTGATAAGCACTTTTTGAGTCCGATTCTGTAGCCAACTGTGGATCCACCTAATAGTTGTTCCATGTAGCCTATTTTTTGCTAACTTGCTAATCGGAATGTCATGTGGTACTTTGTCAAAAGCTTTGCTGAAGTCAAGATATATTATGTCCACAGCATTCCCACAGTCCACAAGGTAGGTTATCCTATTAAAAATGAGATCAAATTAGTCTGGCAGGATTTGTTCTTGACATAGTGGGACTTACTTCCAAGTATACATAAAAAACAACTTGTGGCCTACAATTTCTATCGGCCTTCTCAAGAGAGTAGAGACCATTGACCTCATCCAGGTATCAAGACAATTAAATTAACAAAACTACATAGCACCAGCACTGCTTTCCTGTTGCCCCAAGAGTCTACCAAACCAGCCAAGGGCAAAAGGGGTTCTTCAAAATTCAATGAATACCACTTATTTTGGGAACTTCAAATATTTCCCTGATTTGGCAACTACACTCTGATAAGTGAGCAACACTTCTTTTGTAATCTGTGCTCATGTGACACTTTTGATGACCAGATAGATACACAGGAGGTAGATGGGGCCTTTATTAGTTGTATAAAAGAGGACATTTCAGCAGGTTCAGCTAGTTATGCAGGGCTTAGGAAAAGTGCCATGTCCTTCTTTTCTGACCTGTACTCCTTTGTATCTGATAATACTTGTAAAGCTTGTTTCCCACCCCACCCCCCAAGAAATAAGCAGTAGCTATTGAGGTTTTGAGCCTGCTTTAATGTAATCTACTCTAACTGGGAATCCTTGTCTTCTATCCCAGATGTTTGTGACTGTGCTGTGTTTACAGAGTGGTGAGGAGAAAACTGCCAAGAGAGCTTCAGTTATGGGATTCTACAGAAATATCATAAATAAATAAATATCCGTATATGGTCAGAGACATTTCCTCTGCTATCATTGTTTGCATCTTCAAGGACTCGGCCCTGAGGGTGGGGTGGGGGGAATGGTGGGTTACCAGTTAAATTTATACAGCCCAAATAGATTATTTCATCAGATGTGAAAGTATTAGTGCATCATCATGGTTTAATCCTAACATGGACAAACTGAGGAAATTCAAAGTTATGTTTCCCAAAGTGGCCATCATTTGTACACATAACACTTACTTACCAAAGACATTTATTTAGGTAGAAAAATTATCACATCAACCCAGCAATAGAAAATATTATATATGTACAAGAGGTTTGACATATATTTGCTGTGGGAGCTATAACTTTGCCTTTGCTAACTTTTCAGCATGTAAAATCTCATCCATAATGCTCCATTTACATGGTTTTAATCACTAGCTCCTCATGGCATTTCTAGGAAAGAATTTGTTACCTTGCGTTAGCGGTTTCAGTACAAAACATGGTCTAGACATGTACATGTACCAGTGGAATTAAATCATCAATAATCACTATCTAAAATGAATTACGTTCCCAAAAGTGCAGGCTAATGATTTATCTTTTCTTTGCCGTGCTGATCTCTATCAGATTGATTTATGTAGCAGCCAATCATGTTTCAGTAAACTGCAGCATGTGCATGCATCTTTACGTGACGATAAGCTGTGACGGACTATTCATTTGTATACTACCAGCTCCCCCAAAATTCAACCTAATAGCACTCATGTCTGCAAAATACTTTCTGAACCACTAATGAATGCTATCTTTTGCTTCCCCGGTGAAATACGTGAACAACCTGCTCTGATTATATGAATACAACGTTTACTCATGGGAAGGGGGTGCTTTTTTTGTTCTATGACAGTCAGTTTTCAACGTTCGTTTTCTTTGCATGTTTACATTTATCTGCTTTGATAGAAGGTTCTCTCTCTCTCCTTTTTTGCACATTTTACATTATTGGCTTTGATAGTAGGTGTTTTTGTGTGTTGCTGGAGTGATCGACAGTCTCATGCTGTTCTGTTTAATTGTCTTTTCTATTCTGCAAGATTCAGTGTTTAAGAGACACCAGTTCAGAAATAAATGCAATGTATGTACACACTGAAGAGGTTTGATTTCATCCTAGTTTGATTCTCTGGCTCTTTGACTTCAGCAGTTGCTGTACTGATTTATAATTTCTCTAGCTTTATGTCCAGTTAAAATATCTGAGCTGTCTTCTCTGTTCTCTTACTGTGTTAGGAAGCCCTTGGGTACTTATGTTTATAATTAAGATCCCCTCCAGTATTCTTTCTCCAGCAGAAATGCATACTTTTCTTTAAAATGGCGAAGGTTATAATTTGGTTGGATTTGAGGCTTGGACAATAATTTTAAAAAATCCTTCTAAATCCTAATTAGATTAATTGTGCATTTCCTCCTTCTCTCTCTCTCTCTCTCTCTCTCTCTCTCCTTCAACTAAAAGCCTTTATTTTGTTACTGGCAAAGCAAAATGAGACTTGTGTTATTGTGCTACAAGGAATTAGAAGTAGCAGAGCCAGCCAATGCATATTAGTTGCTTCAGCTGTAGTTTTAAGTTTGAAAAGAGTCACTGAAATGAGCCAGCTTGGGAGTCTGAAGTTGTGGTAACATTGTAACATTTCAGATTAGTCCACATAATATTGTGTTTTCCAATTCATGTGTTTCCCAGAAAGACAAGTCTCTGCCATCGATAATTTATTTCACTCACAGATTTTATCTTCTGGTAGCAAGATCAACTTTGCACACTTTCACCTGTGCACTTTGAGGCTTCTTTTTCTTTTCTGTGTGGTGTTCCCACAAATGATCCCCAGCAAGTAAAAGAGATGTAGATGCAAAGAGTTGTGGCTCATTCCTTTTTATTAACACCTTTCTACATTGCATGCCTGGCACTATACATGTTATCCCATTGCCCACATGTGCCTCTCTGTGTGGTAGCAAACACCATGAGGAAGGAGGAGGTAAATAAAGAGTCGAGACACGTGTAATGGGTTTAAACAAGGGCCACATTTTATTGTAAGATCTGCAAAGGGGAAGTCCTAAGGGGCATCCATATAGGCCTATCCACAGGCCCTTCTATCCCCGGTCCGGGTGAGCCATTCTAGCCCGTGAATAGGCATATTCACTTCGCCTGTCCATGTGTTACCCCTTTTGGGGAGGGAGACCTTCCTGTGTCGCCTCCCCCCAGGCCGCAGGGCTCTGGGTAGGTGAGAAGGGTTGGTCTCAGAGGTAACCCTTATCTCCCAAGCCAGGCTGCAGGGCTCAAAGCTGGGAGCCTCAGGAATTACCAGTCACCCGAACAGTGCCAATGAATGCTCACCAAAGTCCTTACCTGTCTGGATGCCCCCCCTTTCTAATCCGCCACTGGGAGCATCAAGCCACTTGCTTAGTCACTCACACCCCACCTAAAAGCTAAAGCTTCCGAAAGACCCCTCTGCAGATCGCGCAAAAATAAATCATTTCCCTGGTCCAACAAATGGATCCCATCCTGCCTAAAGCTCCCTCCTATGCAGTGATATCCAGATGCTGTATACTGAAATCACCATGTATAGCCAGATCTCGGAGATAACTGTATTACCTTTTTTACGTGCTTTATCCAAAGCCACATTATCACTACCCAGTCACCAATTGAACCTGGGTAGTCTGCAGGATCACTCAATCAAAGCTCCGGGCCATCGTTGCCTGATGGTCTGAAAATCTGCAACCGCTTGCAGAATCAAGGCCTTGCCTCCTGTATGCTGAAATCGTTGTGTTTAGTCAGATCATGAAATATCTCCGTATTTACTTATTTGCGGGCTTTTTCCAAAGCCCTATGGTCACTACCCCTTCGCCAAATGAACCTGAGTAGAACGCATGACCAAACAATTGGAATGCCGGGCCACTGTCGCCTGATGTGCTGAAAATCAGCCACCGCTTGGAGTATAAGGGCCTAGCCCTTCAATAGCCCCAGATCATTACCACCCAGATGTATTAACAGCACCTGGGGTGAAAAGTATGTCACCTGATGTTGACCCAATGTGGGCAGGAGACATTCCCCCCGCATACCACGCCTGCCATACCACCTTATGTTAGCAAGACGGCTCAAGCCCCGCCGGGCACCGAAACTTGAATTGGCGGCTCTCCTGCCAGCCCAGAATACATAGCTGTGGCCGCAGATGATCACGCAGACTGGGGCATGGCCTCTCCGGCGATCTATAGAAAACACATACAATTTTGAAACCCAGCCAGGTAAAACCTCTCACATAAACAGTTTGCGGATATATGTTTTATATGCCGCCGACCGCCATCTGCTGACCGCACGGATTTTAGAAGGGGAAAACCCCACTACCGCTGCGGTCGAAGCTGCTCCAATGCGAAAAGAATGAAAACCGAAGGCTGATTCCGTCAAACCTAAGGCTGCAACTTTCTTCCCCACTGCCCAGAATTGAAACTTGGTGAGTGGGGCTCCGTCCTGATGGCGGAAAATTATCCCTGGATTGTCCCCATGCAGGGAAATGAATTGCCTCTGCGCATGTACGGGGCATAATGCTACTAGTGGGGCCTGTTTCAAAACAATAGCGGCCCCCTTTCCAGCCTGATCAGTTTTTGACTTCCTAAGGGTTAAAATTATGCCCTGCTCATTAAACTTCACGTCCTTAAACCGAAGTGCATGCTCCGAATGGTTGTGTCTAGAAAATGCTGAACAGTTCAGAAATCCAAAATGCCCCAAAGAAGGCAATCGAGGCTGTTGCCTGAAATAAGGATGCCTCGTAAGAGGAAAACACAACTGCTTCCACTGCTCCGCTAACTTCAACAAGATATCAGGGGAAACAGGGCACCGGGCATTCAGGGGGCGTGGGGACGCCCTGTTCCAGCCCCGTAGAATAATATAACTCTGAGATCCCTGGTGTTATCACCTACCCCTCTTACTTTGCTAAACATGCCAGGGCAGCCAACTTACCCATTATGGTGTACTAATTCCTGAAGCTGTACCAGGGTCACCGTTTTGGCCCTGCGTATAGCTTCTATTTTAACCCACAGGTTAACCAGTTTTGCCTGTGGCAAACAGCTGCTTTGCTTGACAGAATCGAGTTTGATTCCCCAAAAAAGTTATCACGCTATGGGGGCCCTCTGTCTTCTCATGCGCCCATGGAACACCCAGTTCCTCCGCCGATGATGGAACTCTTGCATTAAGTGTGCACGCTGGTTAGTGTTAGATACCCCAGCAACAGGTAATGAACAATATTTGCTGAATCGGTTCTGTTTCTATACCCACTCCAAGAAGGTACTGAATGTTTCAAACATGGCACACGAGATCGAGCATCCCATAGGCAATGCCCTGTCCACATAATATTTTCCTTGCAAAAGAAG
Organism: Anniella stebbinsi; assembly: GCA_029215795.1. Lineage (NCBI taxonomy): Eukaryota > Metazoa > Chordata > Lepidosauria > Squamata > Anniellidae > Anniella > Anniella stebbinsi. The sequence goes on from JARDYH010000002.1 coordinate 49,231,457, forward strand.
CCTAAAAGGTCAAAATCTTCAGGGTGAATGGGCAGAATTCGAAAAGCTGACTTTATGTCACACTTTCCCATCAAGGCCCCAACCCCACTGATTCGAACCATTGAGATCGCGGAGTCAAATGATGTGTACCACACTGAGCATAACTGCTCAAGGATATGATCATTAACTGACTCCCCTTTTGGAAAAGACAAGTTATGAATTAGCCAAAATTCACCAACACTCTTCTTTGGGACGATGCCAAGAGGCAACACCCTTAAATTTTGAATTAGTGGTTCCAAAAATGGGCCCACACTCTCCCAGCTATAATTCCCTTGATTAATTTTGTCTAAAACGAATGCTTCCATCTCATCCATTGACCTCTGATTTTTAGCAAAAAGGGGGAACCCAGGTCCCATAAACGGAATGCGAAATCCAACTGTAAAAACCTAACTCTAAGTATCTTACATCATCAGCCCTAGGAGAGGTAGCCAGCAAGCGTTGCCAAGGCGCAATCCTAATGGGGCTGTTGTTCCCCACCAGGATTCCTGCCCCCTTGCCTATCCTTGGATGCTCCCTGCCCCCCTCTGTATCTGTTGCAGTGGATATCTGAGTGCAATCCCCCGCAGACCGTACAGTCGTGCCTGTATTTACAAGGAGATCTGGAACATGAACCCTTGGCTCCGTAATCCCAGCAGGGCGGGCAGGATTGAACCTCCTGCCCTGCACTCCTTCTAAATGTGGGTGCGGGTTGTTGTCTAGCTATTAAATGTGCACTATCGGCCCTTTCACCAAACCCCGGCCTTGCTGAGGTCATGAACTGCAGCCACAGGTCATGATCCCGGATATCCCACTGTAAGGCATGGTCAAACGCTGCCTTACGATGAAAAGATTCGTCATAAGCCAACCAAGCCCCGCCTTCGTACTCTGTGCATGCTCGATATACCATATCGAGATACTTGGTCAGAGTGTAGCCTTTTCCTAGGAAACGCTGCCGAATGATTCCCATATAAATCAGGAATCCTGGCAGCCAATTGCCCAAGTCCTAGCCACCTTCCTCCTCCTCAGTCTTTCTACTTCTTTCTCCCCGAGTTTCTCCTTCTCGTTAGCCTCTAATTCCCTAAACAGAAGAGAAAACATGTTGATGTAGTCTCCCTTCAGAATTTTTTCCCTGGTGGCCGGGAGCAAATGATATCCTAATGGGGAAGCAGCACTACCCTTAGGAATGGCATGCCTATCAGCCCCCACGAAAGGATCGCCTGCAGCTGGCCCAACTCTCTGTTCAGGCCTGCCACCGCTTGACGCTGGGCCTTTCCAAACCGCAGCACAAGCCGCAGCAATATTGCCCACTGTAGCTGTTGATGTGCCCTCTGCTGCCGCTGTGATCGTGCTCTGCACCTGTCCCCCCAGCGGCTGTGACATTGCATCCACTGAGGCCCCGCTGCTGGTTAAGTTCGCGGGACCTGAGGCCACCTGCAATGGCCATACTCGCGCTATGTGTCCATCCGTTGTTCCCAACTGCTGAAACTGCGAATTGGGAAAGTACGGATACCAACCCCATGGATGTGCTGGGACCATGTGTGGTGTATGTGGTGACATTCCAACCTGGCCCCCACCACTGCTGGCTCTCTGGTCCCTGACCCCGGATTGGTGGAGTTGCCTTCCTCCTGAACAGCTCCACGAGGTGTCCTAGATTCCTGGGCTGCTGCCGCCTCCATTGCGTCTATGCGACTCAAAGGAGATTGCAATAAATTGTCATGCATCTGCCTCCACGTCTGGCGACCGCCTGGACTTTCCCCATCTGACGGGCCAGGCGCTATTGAAGGGGCAAGCCCTCTGCAACTTTCCAAGAACTGCGCCCATGCCATCAAAGCCTCTATGGCCGGGTCTAACTCATCCTCGAAGGAATCCTGCCTATTCTCCCCACATACTTTCTTCGCAGGAGGGGCTTTACCCTTTCCCTTAGATCCACCAATCCCTTTCTTTGAAGGCATATTGCTTGCCAAGTAGTTAGGATACTAGATAAAGTATCTGACTAGCTATGTTGACCACTATGCCCACACGAGAACACCTCCCCCCCTATAAGTAACAAACTCACTATGGGGATAAAACTGCACAGTTTGAACTAAAGTGGGCTAGACTGTAAGTTATTGCTGCTTCCGCTGCTGCCCCGCTACTGGGCTGTAAAGCCACAGCAAACTGACCCCCCCTTCAAATATGACTGGGCCTCAGGCCCGGCCTACACTTCGGAGTGAGGTTTCCCCCCCACCCCTTTTCTTAACGGCAAGGAACAGTTGCTACTTCACCGGATTCACCAGTTGCTCAAAATGGCGGTCGCTCGCAGCATCCCCGCAAGTGGCTGTCTTTATGCAGCTTGCCTGCCCCTCAAAATGACCGCCGCTACTACGCCTGGCCCTCTGGGCCGCCGCCTCAACAATCTGCCTGCTTGCCTCAAATGGCCGCCGCCATCTGCGCAGGGGCCCGCCGAGCAGCTGCCTCGATGTAGGCTGTTATTTGCCCCCTGTAATGGCTGCCACCACCCGCACTGGGGCCTGCCGTGCCTCCTCCTCCAGCAGGTGCCTTCAAGCCCCCAGAAAATGGCTGCCGCCACCCGCCCAGAGGCCACCCGGTCCAGACCCGCGTGGCCAGTGTCCACTCACCTACCCGCTCTGAAGGAGCTGCCCACAGCGCCCGCGTGGCTCGAGCCCGCTCGCCCCTTCACCCCACCTTGGCGCTTTTACGGCCAGAGGCCCCAGGGCGAACACCTCCCAGGAGACCGGCCGATCTTCTGCCAAACCTGCGGCCCCAAGGCCGACAGCGTCCTCTTCTCCTTCAGCCCTCTGCTCTTCCTCCTGTGATGCTGGGCTCCGCCACCGCTAACCGTCCCCGCGGCTCCCTTCTAAGGTAAGAGCCGCGTTGCGAAAGAGAGGGAAGGGAGGGAGGCTCTCCCTAATAAAGCCTTCGCCCCTCCCTTTCCCTGTGGCACCACCCCACTCCTCCTATCAGGAGCGGGCATGTCTCTCCTCTCCCCCCCCATCCGCAAATGCCTCCCTGCCCCCAGGCTGTTACCGGGGGCGGCAGAATGGCGCATGAGGAAACCTCACATGTAAATATGTGAAGCTGCCATAAAAGTGCAAAAAAATGACATTTATTTTTGTATGCAGCTTTCAGTACGATACACATTTTTTGTACCTCTCTTGCCCTCACGTAAACAGATTTGTATGCATTGTTTCCTAATATATAAATTTTAGGATGCATTTTTTGACCTGAGAACTGTATCACAAAAGTCAGAGAAGTGCAGAATCTGAAGGATAATTGTGTTTGGGTTTAGTTCAGGAAATGTGAATTAGGTTGGTTCACTTAAAAATGCAGACCAAAGCCAACAAGCTCAGCCCTCCCAACGGAATAGACTGGTGACATGCCAAGGTAATTAATCTATTATCTAATTGGAGATCCTGAAAGTTACACAATCTTGTGAGTGTTGATCAAATAGCAAACTCAAGACCATTGTAGTATGCACCTTGTTCAATATAAGAGCAATAGCCCCATACAGAATGAAGAAACACCTTTAGCCCCATGTCAAATCAAGACAGCATCCTGTCACATGCAGCCTTTTCAGCTGCATGTGAGCTGACCTGAATTGCACCAGGATATTCCAAATAATGGGGTACAATTCACAAAGAATTTTGGCAGGATGTTAACGTTTCTTCATTTCTTCATTCAAATATGTGCATCACACTCTTTATGTAGTAACCTCTCTCACAGGTTAATAAGTTTAAATCAAAACCATCAATAAATACATTTTTTTAAAAAAAATGGGATTGAACATCAGCAGCAGAAAGGATACATGCCAGATTTTAAACATGTTCTCTTACCTTTACAAAGATGTCTGAACATAAGTCAGCCTCTGCTGTAGAGAACATGCTGTAGTCAAGGAAGGTGGTAGGAAGTAGAGACAAGAAGCAGTGAATCTAGATTTAGGCCTACTCAACGGGACTTTGAACTCAATGGGACTTAAGTTAGTCGTTACTACCTTCAGTCCCCATTGATTTTCATGGATCTACTCTGACTAAATCTGAATCCAGCCCCTTGTCTCTACTTCTGACCATCTTTCTTGTCATGGCTAATTTAATTCCCATTGCTTTCAATGGGTCCACTCCACATATAACTAAATCCATGTCTAACTAAATCCCAAGAATTCTGAGATACCATCACTACATCACTAAAAGTCACCCTCCTGTTTAAAACAAGAACAACAACCCAGCGCTATATACTCCTGTCTTTAAAACAAGTGTGAAGTGTGCAAAAAGTCAAGATCTCCTAAATAGCCGCTTCAGGAAAACCCAATGGTATTCATTTATTTACATGGGAAGATACCCTAGTGTTGGTAATGGGCTGGAAAAGGACCTATAAACTGAAGCTCAACGCAGACAAGATCAAAGCACTATTTTTAGGTTATAAAGTTGACTAGGATATGGGAGTTCAGTTTTATTTGGATGGAGCTATATTTCCCCATAATGATCAAGTCTGCAACTTACAGGTGCCATTAGATTCAGCTCAGTGGATCTAATGTGTCATTCATAAATGTTCATAGGTAACATCTACAGCAGCCTTCTCCATCCTGGTGTTCTCCAGATGTTTAACTGACTACTCGCTGGATTCCTGACCATTGGTCATTTTAGCTAGGGCTGAAGGGAATTGGTTCACAACATCTGGAGCAGTTTTATTTACTTACCTGTATTTAACTGCTTGTCTTATTTTTAGGGCCCCATTAAGGGTAAAACCCTCCCAAGGTGGCATAGTTTTAACTATCTTTGGCTAGTTTCCACCTGCACAAATTATGGTTGAATGTGTGCAAATCACACAGAACTATTTGCAAATTGCAGTACCTGCAAAAAATAATGGGCACAAAAACTTCCTGCAGTTTGGGAAAAGCCCACAGTTCAGCACGCAAAAACAATTAAGTCGTAGACACCACGGAACTCTGGATTTCCCAGTGACGGACATCCCTATCACAGACACGTCTGCAACCTCACCTAAATCAGATGCTAAAGAGAATAGAGCTGGGTACCATCAATGTATTAATGATGACACTTCAGTGATTACTTCATTCAGGAGATTCCTCTAGAATAGATATGTTTAGTAATATCTGACTGCAGCTCTCCATGCTCTGGTAAAAGTTAACTTACCCTAACATGCTTTATATGGGGCTGTTTGGAAACTTTAGTTGGTTCACAATACAGTTGTGAGGCTGCTGAGAGTTACAGAAATAAGCATACCTCACCAGTATTTCAAGAACTTTACCAGTTACCTATTTTTTCTGAGCTCAAAGTTCTTCTTTCGATTTTTGACATCTTAAATGTGAATCTGAAGGACCACCTGTTCCCATACAAAACTGCTGGGGGGTTTAGAAGCTCATTAGAGGACCAGCAATGAATCCCTCAAACTTCCGCAGTGCAATGGATGGCAATGAGAGAGACAGGGCTTTCTCAATAAAGATAGCTTAGTTATGGAACTCTTTCTCCTTATTTGCTCACCTGGAACCAAACTGGAAAACTGTGAGGAGTCAGGTGAAAACATTTTAAATTATTATTTCCTTAAGCTTTTAATGTTTTCTAAAAGTTTTAATGCCCCCCCTTGGTTTTACTCTGGCATTTAAGCGTTACTATGTGCTGCTGTTTACTGATTTTTAAATAAGGTTATATCTCAGTGTTCTGAATAATATAGAAAGCTACTTTGGGGATGTTATATTGAAAGGCAGAGTAAAAATGCTTTAATAAACACAATAATGATAATAAAAGTAAGTCTATGTCTTCAAACATGTTTCTAAAGAGTATTAATTTATTACAAAATTAAGTAGGGCATCTGTACACAAAATGGCTGCTTCAGGAAGGCAGCTATCTCCATATAGCAAGCCAGCATCTTGCTATATGCAATGGAAGGCTATCTGCATGTCCTCTACAGGCCTTTAAAAATGCACAGGCCCTGCAGTAACAAGGGGTGGAAATGCTCAGCTCCCTACATAAAGAACGACTTAAAGTAGGGTAGTCCTGTGTCCTACTTTACAAACAACAGTTCTCTCCTTGAATGTGTCCCATATTTGAAGAGCTGACTAGTCCAAAGCTAGTTCAAATGGACCATCAGAAAGGAGGGGGTGCAGGAGGCCTTGAAGTTAGCAGTTAACAGACTGAACAGGCACACAGCTTACCACAGTCTTCCCACTATAGTATTGTATTTCTATTTACATTATAGTAATTATTTCTAAATTTGAATCTGTACATATCAATTAGTATATGCAAATGTTATGCAAATCTGTGTCTTCTTTTTCCTTTTTGGAGGGATGATGGCAAAATAGTGATCATCCTATTTTAAAGTGGCATCCATGGTAGCTGTCCCAGGTGCAAAGCTGTTGCTATTTTTATTAAACGTCTTCCTCTCCACTCACAATTCCTAGTCTAAAGATGTCTGTATTGATGAAATCATTTTCAGCTAGCTAGTTACAAAAGAAGGCAAACTCCCAGAACTCAACCAATGCAATCCATGTCACACTGTGCTAGAAAAAGCACTCTCCTCACAGAAGAGCAAATGACACTGGGTTCTAGAGCAAGTGAGCCAAGTCACATGACACAGGAAAAGGATTTTTAAAAATCCAACATCACCTAACCAACTGGTTGGGGTGAGGGGTAGAACTCCATCCTGGCTTCAAATATGGTGGTCCCTTATTTCCTAAAGACTTGAAAGCTGTCAAGATACATTTAGGTACAACTCGATGGCACCTAACATCCTGTCTCTTCTCACAGCTCTCTCAGAAGCCCCACAGAGACCGAGAGGAAAGCAGAATAAAGTTAAATGAGTTTTCAAAACATGTAATTGTGATTATTACTCTCTTTAACAGAATAAGTATGTCAAGTGTCAAACCCCACTTTAAACCTGTGCTTCATTTTGAATCAAAATAAATTGCTTAATATTTATTCCTCTTTGCTGAATAGCTGAGAGAAGAAAACGATGCACCCGTTAAATTAACACATTTATTGTGCACGGCGGCAGTTCATTTGCACAGTAAATAAGTTAAAATCTGAATCTCCTGTAATCCACTATTCAAACTGTCTGACTATGGAACCTCCCTAATCAAATACATCTACATGATATTGTAAATTACATTACAGTGTATTATTAGCTTGTAAAATGAAATTGTTGCAATGTTATGTTATATATGTTGAAGCAGTAACAAATTTACCAGTGATAGATGCACTAATGGATACATTGCACTGAAATAAATATGAATTGAGAATACCAACTGGAAAGCATTGAAGTTTTTTTTAAAAAAAATGTATGTATTTAAGCATTTATGAGGGTGAACTAGTTGATTTTTCTCTGCTATAGTCTCTCTTTTTTTTTTGAAGGGGAACTGCTGAAGAGAGAAGAATGGTGGCCTTTTCATGGAAAAAAAATTTTTATTTGTAACGGAATGAGGCTTGTGTGTAAAACAGCAGTTCTTTGTGTTTAGCTAACATTTGTTGTATACCGAAAATTATCATGCAAAATAAAATTATTCTTCAACCTTCTTCAACTTTTTATAAGTGTTTTCTAGGTTCAATTTCATCCAACTAGAGCAATCTTTATTAAAATAAGAAAAATACTATTTAACAAAAATATCAGTTCTATAGTTCAGCATTTATATAGCACATAACAAATCGTAGAATCATAGAATAGATTCACAGAATAGTAGAGTTGGAAGGGGCCTATAAGGCTATCGGGTCCAACCCCCTGCTGGATGCAGAAATCCACCTTAAAGAAGGCCTGACAGATGGCTGTCCAGCTGCATCTTGAAGGCCTCTAGTGTGGGAGAGCCCACAACCTCCCTAGGTAATTGGTTCCATTGTAGTACTGCTGCAACAGTCAAGAAGTTTTTCCTGATGTCCAGCCGGACTCTGCCTTCCTGTAACTTGAGCCCATTATTCCAAGTCCTCCACTCTGGGATGATCGCGAAGAGATCCTGGCCCTCCTCTGTGTGACGGCCCTGTGTCACATCAACTGTCACAATAAGTATTACCATTGCATGAAAAACATTTGTGCTATAGTGGCTAGGACTAGGGATATTGGAAAAATCTGCAGTGGGTTCAAATGAGTATGGATCTCTATGAATTTGACCTGCAGATCAGCTTTTTCCAATTTGCACAGGTTTTGCAGATTTGCAGAGTAGCTTTTTACTTGGTAGGGTGAATTTGCACAAATTTGGACTTGCACTAGTGAGCATTATGTGCACTTGTGCAAGTGGAACAAAATTCTCATACATCCCTAAAAAATCCAATTTCATGAATAAGCAGATGATGACATGTAAGGCACCTGTCAATCTGTAAACCACAGACAGAATGGATTTAACAAAATCGGTAAATCCCTAGGAAGAAGTGGGGAGCTCTTGGACTGGGGAGTGCCTAGGACCAGGGGTTCTTGAGTTCAAATCCCCACTTAACCCTGAAGCTTACTGCTTGACCACTTGTGAATCTCTATGTCTAGGCCTTGCAGAGTTGTTATGAGAATAAAATGGGATGACTATATACGTTATCCTGAGCATTTTGGAGAAAAGGTGAGACCGTCTGGACTACCTGGTGGGGCAAGATCTTGGGAGAATTGTATTGCAGTGGTTCTGGTCTGTCCTCTCAGGTTGTGCTCAGAAGGTGATTGGGGGGGGGGACTACTGTTTGGCACTGCAATCATTGGTTTATGGTGCCTGTCCTTTGTGTTACTTAGCATCTGCATGAAACTGCTGGGAGACATAGTCTGGAGCTTTGGAGTGAGATGCCATCAATATGCTGTTGATAATCAGTTCTGTTGCTCTTTGTTATCTGACTCCAAAGAAGCAGTTGACACTTTTAAAGATGGCCAAAATTCGATAATGGACTGGATGACAGTGAACAAACTAAGATTAAATTCCGTCCAAAAAAGATGGAGGTGTGTTGGTTGATAGAAAACCTGGCTCAGGGATTGGGATTCAGCCTGTTCTGGATGGAGTTACACTTCCCCTGAAAGATCAGGTCATAGCTGTGGACTGCTCCTGGATCCTGTGCTGTTCCTGTATCTTCAGATGGCAGTGGAGGCAAGGAATTTATTTGCACAACTACATTTAGTGCATCAGCTGTGACCATTCCTAAATCAGTCTGATCTAGCAATAGTTATCCATGCCTTGGTTACAACATAGTTAGATTATTGTAATACACTCTACAAGGGGCTACCCTTGGAGAGTGTCTGGAAGTGGTGCAAATTGCAGCAGCTAGGCTGCTAAGTGGTACACAGTGTTTATTTATTTATTATTTATTACATTTGTATACCACCCCATAGCCGAAACTCTCTGGGCGGTTTACATAGGATTAAAAACAATTAAAAACAATATACAAAATTAAAACAGCAAAAACATACAACATACACACAATCTGTACATTTAAAAACCACTTCAACACTTCAAAAAACTACAAAAACAAAACAAACCCAGGCTCCTCAGATATTGCCAAATGCCTGAGAGAAGAGGTGTTTTCCAACCTCAGTTCAGGGTATTGGTTTTAACCCTTTAAAGCTGTTAAACAGCATAGGGTCTGGCTAACTGAGGTACCATCTTTCTGGGTATGAACCTGCTTGGTTACTAACATCAGCAGGAAAGGCCCTTTTGAAGACACCCTCACTTGCAGAGGCCCACAGGTTTGGCATGTGGGAAAGGGCTTTTTCCTATATTGTTTCCAAACTCTGGAATGCACTTCTTTGGAAGATAGGACTAGACCCCAGTTTCTCTGAATTCAGAAATGAAGTCAAGACACAGCTTCCAAATCATATTCAAGGCCAAGCCCACATAGAGCACATTACAACAATCTAACTTGGCGGTTACCTGAGCCTAGACTACTGAGGCCAGTTTATCCCTGTCCCGATAGGGACATAGGAAGATGTTAAAAGTCCACCTAAGCCTCCAGAGGTACAGATGAATCCAGGAGAATCCCCATGCTATGAACCTGCTCCTGCAGGGGATGCAACCTTATCCAGTCAGAACAACCACCCACTAATAGGGTGACCAGATGGCCCGGGGTTTCCCGGTCCTAACTGGGAATCCTGGGGCGATCCGGGCGAACCGGGGGGCAAACCGGGGTGGCGGGGGGGTCACGCGGCGGTGGCGGGAGGCGGGCGGGCGGTGCGGGGCACTTACCTGCTGGGGCGTCCCTCCGGTGCTCTGAATCTACTGAGAAACAGGCTTCGCGGCCTGTCCCTCAGTAGCGCGCCGGGTGATGACGTCATCAGCCGTCGCACTACTGAGAGACAGGCCAGGAAGCCTGTTTCTCAGTAGATTCAGAGCACCGGAGGGAAGCGGACGCCCCAGCAGCAGCAGGTAAGGAGCGTGGGGCGGGTGGCGCGGGTGTGCAGGGGGGGGTGGCGCGGGGGCAGGGCGGGGGGGGTGGGGCGGGGGGGCGCGAGGCACTTACCTGCTGGGGCTTCCCTCCGGTGCTCGGAATCTACTGAGAAACAGGCTTCGCGGCCTGTCCCTCAGTAACGCGTCGGGTGATGACGTCATCACCCGGTGTTCTACTGAGGGACAGGCTGCGAAGCCTGTTTCTCAGTAGATTCGAGCACCGGAGGGAAACGGCTGCCCCTGCAGGTAAGGAGCGCGAGGTGGGAGGCGGGAGGGCCCTCCACTTACCTGCTGGGGCGGCCGCTTCCCTCCGGTGCTCAAATGTACTGAGAAACAGGCTTCGCAGCCTGCTCCCCATTTACCGGCCTTGGTAGGAAACAAGTGCTCAGTGTTAGGGAGCGTCAACAAATTCCTTGTTGGGTGGCTAAAGCAGCTTTAGTAAAGCTGCTTTTGCTACCAGACAAGGAATTTGTTGACGCTCCCTAACGCTGAGCACTTGTTTCCTGCCGAGGCGGGGAGCAGCGCGGGCATTTTAAAGCAGGCTCTTCTTCTTTCTCCTGCTGGGAGCCCAGGAGCAGGGCAAGAAGGGTGAGGGGGGCTGCAGGGAGTCATGCGGCAGTGGTGGAGATTGGCGGTGGCAGTGGAGGACCCGGTAGGTCCGGGCTGGGTTTTTTGGGGGGTGGGTGGCTTGGTGGGTGGGGGGGTGGCGGGGGTGTCTGTTTGTTGGCCGCATGGTAGGGTGACCAGATAAAATCCAGGTCAGGGCTCATGTAACTTTAACAATGGTAGAGAAAAGGGAATTTCAGCCAGTGTCGTTTGTATGCAATTTATTCCTGGTGAAATTCCCTCTTCGTCACAACTGTTAAAGTTGCAGGGGCCCTGTTTTCTTTTGTATCTGGTCACTCTAGTATAGTGCATGCACCTTTAACTGTTGTGATGAAGAGGGAATTTCACCAGGAACTAATTGCATACAAATGACACCGGCTGAAATTCTCTTTTCTCTACAACTGTTAAAGTTACATGAGCCCTGACCTGGATTTTATCTGGTCACCCTAACTGGCCATGGTCCAGGGTGACCATATGAAAAGGAAGCCAGGGCTCCTGCAGCTTTAACAGTTGTAGAGAAAAGGGAATTTCAGTAGCTGTCATTTGTATGCATGCAGCACCTGGTGGAATTCCCTCTTCATCATGACAGTTAAAGCTGTTGTTGTTGTTGTTGTTATGATGCCTTGAGTGAGTACGTGGATGGGTGTTGTATATTTTATGTTATTTTATTTTTTGCCTTGGATGTATGTGCATGTCTGTGTGTAGATTTATTATGTTGATGAATGTTATTTTGCCTTGGCTGGCTGTGGATTATTATTATTATTATTATTATTATTATTATCATTTTGCCTTTGGTGAACGTGTGTGTGTGTGAATGAATTTTTATTTTTGCCCTAGGTAGGTGGATTCCCCACCATGAACAGCACCATTGGTTTGTTGCTGTAATAAAAAAAAAATGGCTCCAAAACTGCTTTTGTGCTGATACTGATGCAGATGTTGATTATTATTACTACATGCAAAGGGGTACATGCTCTCACAACTTTCAGCTCAGTTCCAAACATTGCTTTTCTGTATGGCTTTGAGATTATGGCTATTTTACAGTGTGGCTTTGTGGATTCCCACCCTCCCCCAAAACCTGGTGAAAGGTTAACACTTAAAGTTGCAGGAGCCCTGCTCTCTTTTGTATCTGTTCATGCTGGGAATTGTCCTGTCCCAGCAAGATACTATAATAATAATAATAATAATAATGATAATGATAATGATAATGATAATAATAATAATAATAATAATAATTTATTTATAACCCGCCTCTCCCTCCGGATCGAGGCGGGGAACAACAATAAATATAAAATACAAAGACCACAATGAATGAGATATTAAAAACAAATAAAAACCAATACATCATTAAAAACATCTTAAAATTCAACTGGATAGGCCTGCTGGAAGAGAACAGTGAGTGCATAGTGTGGCTTGTCTTGTCTGAGTGTGTCTGGGTCTCCTAGGCTTTGAAAGCATCTTTCTGTAGAGCACCTGCTGGTTGCATGATCCATGAGGCCAGGCTCTGGTGATTGCATAGTTCTCCTTGACAGGAGGGGCTTGCACTTGCTAGAGAAAGGTGAACAGATGTGAAGAGACTGTGATTCTATATTCATTTATCCGGGAGTAAGCTTTATTGAAATCAATGGGACTTGTTTCTGAGGTTTCTTTGGGCAGGTTTCTTTGGGTCCCTGATTGGATTTCTGTTCTTTGCACACTGAGGCAGTGCAAATTCAGGAGATATTTGGATAAAAGGAGGGAAAGATCCTTGTCTAGCGTTGTGATAATGGGTATCCGGTCTGGCCTTTCTTTGTATTGCTATTGGCCATGGTCTTGTTTACATCCTATCTAAACTGCTGAAGCCTAATGAACTGTTTGGCTGTAGGAGCGGTGGATGGAGGGCCTGTGTCTGTGTGTGCGCAACCTCTTAGGGGCTGGCCATGTTGGGGTGTTCTCTTTTTTGGTTTCCAAAATATGGCCAACCTTCACACAGAGTATAGCAAAAGCTTCAAAGTACAGCAAAAGCTACAAAAGTAGGACTGAGCAAAGTTAATTTCAGATACATTGAATGTCTCACTTGTTCTTTATTTCTGTGATTTTAATATTAAGGTAGCACTTTTGTCTTAACTGTGTGCTGTGAAATCAGACATGTGACCAAGGCTATGTTTGGGTGGGCATGCCCCTTGGGGCTGGACCCACCCCTGGGGGCCGGACATGTTGGTGGGCGTGCCCCCTTTGGGCAGCAATTTTGGACCTGGATTTTGGTTTCCAAAATCTGGTCACCCTACCCACTAACAGCATTGCAGTCTTGTCTGGATTGAGCTTCAGTTTATTAGCCTGCATCCAGCCCATTGTCCCTTATCTAGCATATCCACAGCCTCACCTGCTGATGATGAAAAGAGGGGGGGAGAGCTGTGTGTCATCAGCATTCTGATGGCAACACACTCCAAAACTCCTGATGACCCCACTCAACAGTTTCATGTAGATGATAGAAGCAACCCCTGCAGAACCCCATACTGGAGAATCTATTGGGCTGAGCAATTTCCCACATTTCACCTTCTGGACCCAACCATCCAGGTAGGAGGAAAAGCCCTGCAATGTAGTACCTCCCACTCCCAACCCAGACAATTGCCCCCAGAAAGATACTATGGTTGATAGTATCAAAAGCCAAGAAGAGATCAAAAAGAATCAGGAGAGTCATACTCCTCCTATCCCTTTTCTGACATAGGGTATCATACAGGGCAACCAAGGTTGTTTCTGTGCTGAAACCCAGCCTGAACCCACACTGAAATGAATCCAGATAATGTTATGAGACCCATATGCACAATATTCTTGCCTAATCTGATGAATGGTGTGGCTGCTGCATTTCCTGTATTCTTCATTACACCTTGACTTAGGATAATATTGACTTTGCATTTACAATCAATATTTTTCCCAATACCCTAGTGTTTTCTTCATAGCAAGAAAGCTGTTGAGAACATTCTGAAATCTGAAAGATGCCTCAGGCTTCTATAACAATAGAAGGTTATCAAAATAAGATTGCATTTATATTGTTTCTCGAACTGGCAGAAATCAAAACAGTGCTCCGGCTCTTGTAATCTTCACTTTCTTGTCACTGAGTCACGTTTTAATTAAGTAATCTCAATATAACATATTTTGTGAACTGCCCAGAGAGCTTCGGCTATGGGTCGATATATAAATGGAATAAAATAAATAAATAAAATAATAAAATAATAAAATAAACATATGGAAATGCATGCAGACTAAAGACACATCTCTACTTGTGCCACTATTGTTCTATAAGCATGATGGACATTAGTGTTCAGCCTTTTTCACAGCCCAGGCAGTCAAATGTTTTCATATAAACTGCCATAGGACAGAAATCATCTTTTGATACAGATATTTGGTTTAACTGGGTTGGAGATGAGGTTGTCTGTGAAATAAAGAAGTTCTCTAACTTTATGGCTCAAAATAGTGTTCAATGTATTATTGTTACATATAAACCCCGTCTTTCTTCTAAGGAACCCAAGGCAACATACATGAGCCTCCTCCTCTCCATTTTATCCTCACAAAAAACTGTGAGGTTGGATAGGCTGAGAGTCAGGGGGCTGGCCCAAAGTTGCCCTGAGAGCTTAATGGCTGAATGGGACTTGAACATGGGTCTCCTCAGTCCTAATCCAACACTCTAAACACTACACCACACTGAGTCTCAATGTATTGTTTGGCCAGGGGGGTGGGTGGAGAGAGGAATGAGTTGCACTATTTTTGTGGAGTGTTGGGAAGTTTTAACCAACATTCTGGATCGCTTTCCTTGTTTAGAAACACTAAAAGGTAGATAAGTATGATCCATTTCCAAATGGTAACCTACCTTGATGACCATAAAACCACATATGGAGCCAGTAGTCAGTAATGTTCACTCAAGGTGAGGGAAATGTTTCCACTGATTGGCTCCCCATCAGAAGAACCAAGTACGTAGGAAAGTTACCCTACTGTATGGACAGATGCTACAATCAGCTGTCTTCTGTAAAGGTGCAGGCCTTTTATGTAAGTTACCACTTGGGGTCAGCCTATACGGTGGCGGCAGTTAATCCCAATGCAGCAGCAAAATCATGAGGTTTCCGGTGGTCGGACCTGCCCCCTGCCCTCTGCCCTGGTGGACAGCAACCAATCAGGGGTCACCATCTGCCCAGCCATGCCTCTGCCATGACTCCAGAGTGAGGATAGACAGCAGATGTGCCATATTCGCCTTGCTCCAGAGAAAAAAGTCAGGGTAAGTCCCCAACTTTTTTGCTTCACAACTTTATTTAATTATTGCAGCAGCAGCATGCAGCCACCCCAGGCTTTCGATGTATATAGGCAGCCTCTTGGTAAGTGATCAACTGTATTCATTCAACATTATGGTGTTTGAGCTGTTGTAGTATGATGTATGAATTAATTCATAATGGATAGAGTTATTCTCAAAGATCTTCTCATTCCATTTTAGCCCCTAGAGAGGCACAATGGGAGGCACAGTGACCCTGTTCAAATGACATGGTGGTTAAGCATTTTGAGCTAAACATTATGGCTTAACATGTTGAGTGAACCATTCCTTACTATGGTGGCTACAGAGGCCATTTCTACACCAGGCTGTTTGCCTGGGATGGCCCCCGGCTGGTCCCTGTGCGCCAATGGTGTGTATTAGGTACTTCTGGGATCACCCTCCCTTTACGCCCCTATGGTGTAGAAAGGGCCCAAATCATGGTTTAAACATGCTCACTGACAATTTCCTCCCAATGGGTTAGTGGCCTAGCCAAGGCTCTTTCTACACCTCCCGGCATTCTGGGAGGGAGGGGGGAGGCTCTCACAATATCCTGATTGCGAGAGCCTCCCCCAGCATGCACACACAGCACGCGACATCCCAGAAGGAAACAGGGATGCCGCGCCCACCATTTTTTAAAAAAACAGAGCAGGGAGCGCAATTGCGCTCCTGCAAAAAATGTAAGTTAAAAAAAAAATTGGGCCCCAAAAACCCTCCCTGCGATCCCAGGAGTGGCAAAATTGCTGCCCCCTTCCCCTGATGGGCACAGAGCTGCACCGCGTGGCTCCATGCTTGTTTCTGGTGTTACACTTACTCACAAGTAAGCAGGCACCAGGCAGGATGGGCACCCACACCTCCTTCAGTCTTGGGATGTTGCTGGGACCACTGGACGAATCGAGTTTTCCCAGGAATTCTTTATCTCTGGGAAAACCCGTGCCCGTCCCTCCTGCCCCTGGGAGTCCCTGTGCATCATTTGAGCACCCAGGGAGCATCCAGGGATGATCCCATGAAAAAAGGCCGGTGTGGAAATGGCCCATGTCCGAACAGGCCTAGTGTTGCATGGAGTGTTGAACGTGTGCTAAATGACTACAACAACAGTTACTCTTTTGCGGACTTGATGGATGGACTATTTGTTTGATTTTTTTTAAAAAAAATCATTTCTTTTACCAGTCATTCTGCATAATCCTGAGGATGTTGCTTTTGGCTGACCTGGAAACAACCTTAGTCTTCCTTGTTAGCACACCAATGCACTGAGAAAACAGTATGTTTACTTTTAAATGCTGCAACCTGGGTCAGCTGGGCCTGGGAAGTTATGGTCTCTGAATGCATCCTAACTAATTGTCATGCTTGGATCTTGGATGGTTTTCCTATACATCAGATTTATTGCCAGGTCTGGGGTCTTACTGCCTTCCTGTGTAGCGACTAGCTTCATGTTCTTGAAACATCTGAATCTGTTTTAATGTAAAAAATATATATTTCATTCCCCAATTTCAAAATTGCCTTTTGAAGTGACACAATAATAGCATGAAACAAAAGAAAAGCTATATATATATACCCTTGCTCTGAATTTTATTTGTTCTTCTTAGTCTATGCCACTAAAGAACAGGCAAATGGTTTAACACCTTCTTCAAATTTTATCTTATCATTTTCAATTTAGAAATGACACATACATTTTTGTATGAACAGACACTATCTTCCTTTCTTATAATGACCCATTTTGATTGTATCGGAAATTAAATAACTCTACTTCTGGACTACTTTCTGATGAAAATTAAAAAGAGAAGACACATATGTGCAAAATGCATTCCATTACTTTTTCAATTTGAAGAAAGTATCAGTTCAGCCTCAGTATGAATTTCAGGTAAAAGTTCAACAGTATTGTACTCAAACTAGTTTGACTATTGCTATGCAGTGTAACTCACCACATTTTCCCTATTTATTCTGCCAAATCCTAAGGTAGACAAACATTCTCTGAACCTATGTTTCATATGTATTTGGGGATATCTTAAAGAGATATGGTATAAGACAGTAAGGAAAGTTTCTGTATTTCAGTTTTTATAAAATACTAGAAAATGCCCATCATTGTGATGCCCAAGATATATGGAAGAAAGGCCTTTATGGGACACCGTATGGAGAGCTGTTCATCTGTACTGCAAAGACATACTTCAAGGATGGATGTCAAGTTTTGCCCTCATTGCAAAGATAGTGCTTTGCTTTTCCCAAGAAAAAAGAGATACCATTTGGGTGGAAGCAAAAACTGATCCCTGCCCCTGGTAACCTAGCTGGTGGGAATCAAGCCTGATCCTCTTTGCATAGTCCCCTACTGGATTCTTATTCTGCCAAGGAGTAGTGGAATATTGAGACGCCACCTTCACATCCTTTCTGATACTGAAGCATTGTAATGCTTCACTCTAAGGATGGCCATGGTTAAAAATGATTAAAAGTGTGAAAACATGCCATCAGTAGTCAAGGCTGACTCAGGCCCAAGGCATGAGCAAAGTAAATAGCACAACAAGCCGGTCCAAATTCGGGTCAGCAGATTGATCAAGGAGTCCACCCCAAGTTATGAGTTGAAGCAAAATGCCTGTACACCGAAAAACGGTGTCAGTCAGTAGGGAAGCCAGAAGCCCATCTGGGTTATCAGTCAGAGAGTTCTGCCTCAAAAAAATATTCAGATTTACCGGGTCTTGTATTACTGGAAAATAAAGCAGAAGGAGCAGGAGATGCACAGGAGGTGGGCAGCGTCATCAAAAGGACCCGTGAAAAACTGTGACTGACCAGTATCGAGTGTGCTATAAAATGCCTCCCGTGTGTCTCCCGCTCCTTCTGCTCTATTTTCCGTGACAAAATAAGTACCGGTAAATAAATAAAAAATCAGTGGTTGAGTGTGAGTTGTTTTGAACCATTGGTTGTTTGTTGAACAGAGGCTAGCATGTTGTCTGAATGCAGCTGGGGTGGCTTGTTGACCGTGCAGTGTAGCTTATTTTCTTGAGCAAGCCACCTTGAGAACCCATACTTTATTGTTGGGCTGTTCAGTGTGGTTAACAAGCCACCCTGCATGGTTAACAAGCTGAAATGGCTGCACTGAGACTACATGATAACCCACCTTGAGGAAAACGTGCTGCATTCAGACAACACACTAACCCATGATTCAACAACTCACAATTCAAAACAACCCACATTCAACCACTAAGTGTGGGTTAGTGTGTTCTGTAAAGAGCCCCAATATCTAAGAAACTAGAAGGTCAATGTCTGGGAAAATGTCTGGTCTTGTTCCACAGGCAAAAATTGGGGTTTCCCTACATGTACATAAATGGAATTAGGAGCTAGAGATAGGATACAGATGAACCAATTCAGGATCCTGGATATTTCACTGTAATATTCAATATTTCATCCATCCCATCATCATTATAAGTACATCCTTTACCAATTAATGATATTAACTAAAGCTAACTCATACAAAAAAACCTGTGGAGTCATTAAATTCCCCATAACCAGATGTTACTTGCGGGTAATGGAGGGTGGAAAAATAACGAGGGGACACACAGAAGTGGATTTTAAACAGGACCACTTTATTAAAGAACTGCAGAGTGGGGTAACCTAAGTGGGTATCCTAAATATTTCAGGGCGAGACATTCACCGTCTGTGAAGTGGCACTTCCCAGTTCGCCACAACCCAGACTTCCCCTTATGGAGTAGGAAGGCCTTCCGATGTCGACCTCCCCTCACATCGTACAGCTCCGAGAAGGTGAGAAAGGTTGGCCTTAAAGGCAACCCTTATCCCGCCAGCTGAGGCCATAAAACTCAGCGCTGGGGGCCCTCAGGCATTACCAATCACTGAAACAGTGCCTATGAATGCTCACCAACCCTATGACGCTCCCAATGCCCACACCTACCTGCCACAGGGAGAAAGAAAGCATTTGTTTAGTCGCCCCTTCCACCTAGACTCCATAACGTCTTTTTAACCCCTCTGCAGATCATGTAAAACTATATAGCGTTACCAATATCAGATAAATGCATGCCATCCTGCCGCAATAGCTCCCTCTGTGCAAGCACCATCGCAGGGTGTTGAATACTGTGATCTCCGTGCTTAAGCAGATCTTAAAATTTTTGATTATATACTTTGTTACGCACCCTTTCCAGGGCCTGATGATCACTGCCCGCTCTCTGGTTGATCCACGGCAATAAACAAGACCATATGATCGCCATGCCTGGCCAACGCTGCCGAATTGTTTCCAACTCGACTATCGCTTGCAATATCAGGGCTCTACCTTTCAGTAGACCCGAATCATTGCCACCCAAATGAATCATTTGATTATTTACTTTCTTACGCACCCTTTCCAGGGCCTGATGATCCTTGTTCGCTTTCCAATTGATCCATGACAACATGCAGGACCAAAAGATCACAATGCCTGGCCAATGCTGCTGATTTGTCTTAAAATTGTCTATCGTTTGCAATATAAGGGCTCTGCCTTCAAGCACACCCAAATCATTGCCACCCAGGGGGACACCAACCGAACTCAGATGGAATAAGGTAGAGAGTAGACGCTCCCAGCGCATGCCACGTCTGCCCAGCCATTGTATGCTCGCTTGCTGGCTCAATCCGCAGTGTGCCCCAAAGCTGGATCTGGAAGCCCTTTGTCTGACCCAGAAGATCCTGCTGTGCCCACTGATGATCACTCGCATCTGGGAGTGGCCCACATTTGAATCTAAAGTAAACATGGATATGTTAGTACGTAATATAAATTTCTCCTTTATTTAGGCAGCTGTCTAAGGTAAGACCGGAATGCCTTATACCTCTATCTGCAAACCATCTGGATCTGTTATGAGGAAAAGCCTCCATGGATGCTGTGCTGATACGGAAAGAATGTGTACCAAATTGACAAGCATCCAAACCTACAGCCTGCAGGGCACCCTTAGTAACTGACCAGAACTGAAATTTTGTTAAAGTCATAGTGTCTTGATGACAGAATAAAGGGCCGCTACTTGATTACTCATCTCTGTGAGTCAGACATAATCACATCGCAATACTGGGCTGCTGCCCAATTCTGGGCTGCTGCCCAAGTGGGTACCAGTAATCTTCCGAAGACAAGAGCTGTTAAAACTTTACAAAGGATGTATAATGTCTGTTCCACTGAAAGCAAGGGAGCTGCCAGTTTGAAATCTAGGGGCCTGGTGATGTTGGCCATGATTGTCATGACCTATTTAGCTACAGTCCTCCACTCTCTTGCATGCTCTTGTCCAGTCTCTGGATTTCCCTTTACTTGGGTGGGAGAGGAGACTCACAAGCCCTTGTACAATCTGGTGCAACCCGGCGTCACATATAAATGAAGCTGGACTCTATTATGCTGCAAGAATAAAATTGCCATCATCTCTAGACTGCGTGAAGGTGGTGTGTAAATGTGAAACTATTTCTTTTATAGCAGCAAAATACACCACGGAAATTAAAGAACTGGTTTTCACATAGCAACTATAGAGAAAACTCCAAATGAAGGAGGCCTCTTCATCCTTGCAGGAAATCAAGACACAAAGCAGAATGCCCTTTCGTGCCTAATACAGGCTGTGCAATCTGACTACCATGATGCACACCAAACGCTAAAACCACTTGCCCTTGAATTCCTGCCATGTTCTAGATGTGGCTGTTCCAACTCTAATATGATAAAATAAACAACATCCCCCACGTCCAGTAAGACATGGAGTGTGACCTTGTGTGAGCATAATAAATGCGTGTTTTAACTTTAAATCGAGAGTTTAACACCCTGCAGACTGCTCCACTAGTTAATTGTGTCAGCTCACTTACCACAAGTGAGAAAATACCCTAGGAAAAACGTAGAGCCTTTCTGATGAAGGCCCCAAGGACTTCTGCTTACAAGAGAAATTAGTCTTTCATGATACTATGATTGGGGTTTTAAAGCCAAGAAAATCATGCTCGAGGTACATAAATTGCCCATTCAAGTAACTCCTTAAGAGTTACAGTATTGACTTTTCTTTGTGCCCTCTCAAAGGCCTGTTGGTTACTACCCTCCTTCCATTAAGAGATGGCAAAGGTTATAGGATAAGGGGTTTTCCCTTTAAGCAAACCAAATTGTTGCCACTCTGATGCATGTGAAGACCAAGGGAAGACACTGAGTTAGGCTGCTGAACTAAGCAAGGTGAACATAAAGTCTTTGAATATCTTGAGCCTTGGTCCCAGCATGGTGCCTCCTAATATATAACTGACTGTCCCTAATGTAAGGAACTCCAGAAACCTAAAATGACATCCAGGTGCACAGAAACAGACAATGATATCATGCCTCCAGTCCCTTCATAGCCCCGGGGTGAAGTATTAACTTTCTTGAGGTTCTGATGTGGTGGGGGTTATCTTTCCATCCTTCTCAACTCCCTCTAGGCTGCCTAGAATTAAGGGTAAGTCAGAATACACCACCTCATCTGAGGATTCCAGTCAGCAAGACTGCCTATTGGTGAAGATCTGGGAACTTAAAAACGTTCTCCCTTCTTTGCCTCGATCAGGCTCAGCAAATGTAGCTGCAGCAGGCAGCGTAAAATGTGTCCCTGGGCCTCACCCTGTTGTTTTCCCCAGGCTCCTGAACATAGGAAGCTTCCCTGTCAGAGTGAGATCTTGGTCCATCCAGCCCAGCTCCGACTAACACTGACTGACAGTGGCACCCCCAAAACGCTGGCAATACTGTTTCTGAAATTACGTGGAGGTGCCAAAGATAGAACCAATGATATTTAAAAATTAAGGACATAAGACATGCCATGCCATATCAGACTGAGGGTTCAACTAGTACAGCATTCTGTTCACATTGGCCAACCAC
This sequence comes from Anniella stebbinsi, assembly GCA_029215795.1. Lineage (NCBI taxonomy): Eukaryota > Metazoa > Chordata > Lepidosauria > Squamata > Anniellidae > Anniella > Anniella stebbinsi. The sequence goes on from JARDYH010000002.1 coordinate 49,253,519, forward strand.
TGTTTTTAAGTGTTTTGGTCTTATGTAAACCGCCCAGAGAGTTTTGGCTATGGGGCAGTATACAAATGCAATAAATAAATAAAAATAAATAAATAAATATAAATATAAATATAAATAAATAAATATACAGGGACCGACAAAGCAGGACAGCCATGGGCCAACTGGTGTACATAGGCTTAATGCCTCTGATACTGGAGGCAGCACGTAGCCATCAGGACTACTAGTCAATGATAGCCATCTCCCCAGAAATCCCTCCAACCTTCTTTTAGAGCCATCCAAATTGGTGGCCATCACCACGTCTTGTGGTAGTGAATTCCATAGTTAATTATGCACTGACTGAAGAAGTACCTGCATGTGGGTGATTGGGAATAAACATACTCCCTATCCTTATCTAATCACCCTATTGAACTAGAAATCACTGTTGCAGGAATTAATTGGCTTAGCCACACCAAATATTTTTAAACCGGTCAATCAGCCCAACTAAAATCCGAGTCACCAGCCGGCCATGGTTTGGCCAGTGGCTGATATCCAGCCAAATTCGAGGGAATATAGGATTTGCCCAGGCTCCGTCTCCCCTCTGGCTGTTGCAAGGACCCCTACCCAGCACCAGGGAGGACAAACCGGCCTTTCCCTTCTCCCAGTATCCTGTTGGCCCTGGCTACCACTGGCTACCACTGGCTATGGCTGATTCGGGCTATAACACTATGACCACTGCAGGATATATAAATTATTATTGGCAATGATCCTGCAAAGGGTCCTTGGCCAGATTGTTTGCTCGTCTCCCAAGGCACAAAACTCCCAGGAATTAACCCTATTGCTTGGGCAAAAGAATTGTAGGTCCTCCCTATCTCTGTACTCAGCCAGAGTAGTATTCAGATAGCCCCACCCCACAAAGAGTCATCACACACCCCTGGGGATGAAATTAAGCAAACTGCGGCTTGGGAGGGGAGGAATTTTGAATTCAGCCGTCCAACTCCTGGCCCAGCCGGGCAAGAAAGAGCCTACCAGCCCCAAAACGGAGGAGGAAAAACCGCTTAAGCCCCCAGGGAGGCCTAACGGCTCTTCCAAAACCTGTGGCCAGAAGACGCCCTTTGTTTACTTCTGAGGCCAGGGTATTGTCACTGCCGCCGCCGCCAAGATCTCTGGAGTGGTGAGGAAGCTGCCAAGAAGAAGGACAGGCGCATCTTGCACCGAGGAGAAGCAGCAAAAAACGACAAGGCAGCAGGGAGGGGTGAGCCTGCCTTTAAACTCACTCAGTTCCCTCCCTGCCACGAGGCACCATGGGAGCAGCCAATAGCTGCCACCCACACCACCTCGTCACCCCACTCCCACCCGCAATGGCCTCCACGTGCCCAGGCATGCCAGCCCGTTGTTTGTTTATTTATTTATTTATTTATTTATTACATTTGTATACCGCCCCATAGCCGAAGCTCTCTGGGCGGTTTACATAGGATTAAAAACAATTAAAAACAATATACAAAAATTAAAACAGCAAAAACATATAACATACACACAATCTGTACATTTAAAAACCACTTCAACACTTCAAAAAACTACAAAAACAAAACAAAACAAAACAAACCCAGGCTCCTCAAATATTGCCAAATGCCTGAGAGAAGAGGAAAGTCTTGACCTGGCGCCGAAAAGATAACAATGTTGGCGCCAGGCAGGCCTCGTCGGGGAGATCATTCCACAATTGGGGAGCCACCACAGAGAAGGCCCTCTCTCTTGTTGCCGACCTCCGAGCTTCCCTCGGAGGAGGCACTCGGAGGAGGGCCTTAGATGTTGAACGTAGTGTTCGGGTAGGTTCATGTCGGGAAAGGCGTTCCATCAGGTATTGCGGTCCCAAGCCGTTTAAGGCTTTATAGGTTAAAACCAGCACCTTGAACCGGGCTCGGAAACATACAGGCAGCCAATGTAAGCGGGCCAGAGTAGGTCTTATATGTTCGAACCTACTGGTTCCAGTTATCAATCTGGCCGCTGCATTTTGCACAAGCTGCAGCTTCCGAACCACCTTCAAAGGCAGCCCCACGTAGAGTGCATTGCAGTAATCTAACTTGGAGGTTACCAGAGCATGGACAACTGAAGCCAGGTTATCCCTGTCCACATAGGGACATAGCTGGCCACCAACTGAAGTTGGTAGAAGGCACTCCGTGCCACTGAGGCCACCCTCCATTCAGTCAGCGGAACCCCCCAATAACAGCGTCTCAGTCTTGTCTGGATTGAGTTTCAGTTTATTAGCCCTCATCCAGTCCATTGTCGCAGCCAGGCACTGGTTCAGCACATCCACAGCCTCACCTGATGAAGATGAAAAGGAGAAATAGAGCTGCGTGTCATCAGCGTACTGATGACAACGCACTCCAAAACTCCGGATGACTGCACTTAGCGGTTTCATGTAGATGTTGAACAGCATGGGGGACAAAACTGACCCCTGCGGAACCCCATACTGGAGAATCCACGGGGCCGAGCAATGTTCCCCAAGCACCACCTTCTGGAGCCGACCCCCCAAGTAGGAGCGGAACCACTGCAATGCAGTGCCTCCCACTCCCAACTCAGCCAGTCGTCCCAGAAGGATACCATGGTCGATGGTATCGAAAGCCGCTGAGAGATCAAGGAGAATCAACAGAGTCACACTCCCCCTGTCTTTCTCCCAACATAGGTCATCATACAGGGCGACCAAGGCTGTTTCCGTACCAAAACCAGGCCTGAAACCCGACTGAAATGGATCCAGATAATCAGTCTCATCCAAGAGTGTCTGGAGCTGGCTAGCAACCACCCGCTTCAGGACCTTGCCCAGGAATGGAACATTTGCTACTGGCCTGTAGTTATTAAGATTTTCAGGGTCCAGGGAAGATTTCTTTAGGAGTGGTCTCACTGCCGCCTCTTTCAGGAGGCCTGGGACCACTCCCTCTTGCAAAGAGGCATTAATCACTTCCCTGGCCCAGCCAGTTTTCCATCCCTGCTAGCTTTTATTAGCCAAGAGGGGCAAGGATCCAATATGGAAGTGGTTGCATGAACCTGTCCAAGCACCTTTCTATCCTCAGGGCTCTTTCATCAAGATCTCCTCAAACACTGTTTTGGGTCCTTTTGCACACCCCAGTGTCCATCAAAACACTGATAGGATGTGGGTGGCCAACTCTCTTCTTGAACTCTCACATGTAATTCTTTGCATGAAGGAGTCAAGTTATAAGCCTCTGCTACTACTACAGCTGATGTGGTGGTGGTGCTAGTGGTATTCTGGTCCCATTTTGAGGCCAGAAACCCATACAATCCCTTACAAAGGGTATGACATTAATTTTACTTAGAGATACCGCAGTAAGAAATAAGAATGTTTAGTAAATATTGAGTACACAGAATTCTACACCGCAAACACTTGACTTCTCAACATAAGGAGAGCCATGCTGGATCAGACCAAGGGTCCATCTAGTCCAGCACTCTGTTCACACAGTTGCCAACCAGGCGTCAACCAGGGACCCAGAAGCAGGACATGTGTGCAACAACTCTTCTGGTTCATAAGAGTACCAAAACAATACCTTTGGCTGAGCTGCCATCTGTTTTGTAACATTACTCCATTTAAATAATTCACACTGATTTCAGAAATTATTTTTTAAGGATTTATCTATTTCTTTCAGTATCTGGAAAAGGAATTATAACATGCTATTGTCTTCATATTGTTTCTGCCATTCATAAACTCAAGAGTTTGTTTTCCACGGGCTTTGTATTGCCTGCAAATAGTTTTGGAACAAAGATAACATTGAGCTTACTTGTATAAGGGGCATGACTGTTCATGTTGCCCCCAAGGAATCCTGCAGAGCAATACCTACTCCAGTCTTAGAGAAAATATGTAAAACATACTTTCTGCCACCAGTCTTCTTGCAGTGTGGTAGGGCTTGTCTGGCTGATGTCATGAGAACCTGCATTGATGTCTACATTTTTTAGTGAGGTGGTAGTGATAGAAAGGTTGTCTGCAGTTTCAACCAATGTGTGCTATTTGTACAAATATTCACTTTAGTCACCTATTTTGGGGGCTTGTCTTGGTTTCTTTCTGCTCTCTGACGAAAATGGGCCCATGCTCAGTAGAAGTAAAGTGTTTCTACATAAAATCCTGTGGCCAAGATGTTTTTAAAGGAAGCTTCTCTATTATTTTCATGGCTATGACTGCATGACAGAAAAGTGGTGAGGCATGTCCTTCAACACGTTGATCTACAAAAGTGGATGTGCCATTTTTCAAGGGCAGGATTTTCCACATTGTTAATTCACATGTCAGTTTGTATGTTGATTCAACTTCTAGCATTCGTCTGCATTGCTCCTGATTCATGAAAAGACACAGGGACTTTTTCTTTTTTAAAGGAGAGAGAGAGAGAGAGAGAGAGAGAGAGAGAGAGAGAGAGAGAGAGAGAATCCCTTCCCCCATGCTCCAACGCAAGTGTGAGGGGTGGGAACAGCATTGCACTCACCTCAATGTGCTGTCATGCAGACACACACTGTGTCCAGATGTAGGCCATCAGTGGGCAGAGCTAAGTGCTTTTATAGGGACTATAAAAGGACCATAAAGGACTATAAAAGCCCATGCTGCCCACTGCTGGGCTCTCTTTGGAACTTTGTGGCACTCACTCTGCCACCCATAAGTTTGCACTATAAGCATGACTGGTTGCTTTGAGGCCGAGACAGAATAAATCTGCATGTATTATTTTAAATTTTATTTTATTTTAAATATTTTAGACCACGCTTCATCTTACAATACAAGAGGTAGCATACAAAATGGGGAAAATCCTAATATGCTATTGGATTTTTAAAAACATTAAAACAACATCAACTACAGCAACAAAAGGCAGGAAATACATAAAATCAACAGCTCACATTAATCAGCTTAAAATAAACCAGTTGAAAATGCATGGGTAAACAAATATTTTTGAGGAGGTCAAGAATATAATGTTAGTGGCTGCTGCACTTCTATGGGAAAAGTGTTCCACAATCACCTGGTGACTTGCAGAAAACAGGATTTACTTTTCCCGCCCGCCCCGGTTGCTGCTGTGCTTACTCATGAGTAAGTGCAGCGGCACAGATGGCACGGAGCCGCACCGTGTGGCTCCGTGACCATCAGTGGAGGAGGGGACAACAATTTTCCCATCCCCAGGATGGCAGGGGGAGGGGGCCCAATGTCGCACATTTTTAAAAAACTTATTTTTTCGTTGGAGCGTAGGAGCACTCTTTCTGGGGTTAAAAAAAAATGGCGGACGCGACGTCCAACAACCCAGGACATCACGCCCATGATGTGGTTCAACAGCGCTGATCCCAGAAGTGGCTACTTCCGGGATTGCCATGCTGCACCCGCTACACCCCTCTGGTATAGAAAGGGCCTCAGTATCGACAATACTGGGCTAGATGGACCAATGGTGTCACCCAGGCCAGATCTACACCTTGTGCCAAATCGTTACAAATGTGGAATAAAAAGCAGGAAAAAACACTACGAAAGCATTATATGGAATGTGTCCTGTGCCCTAACAGTTACCAGTGCACTTCATTATTGCAACTTGTAGAAGGTGAAAATGGGGACACAGTAAGTAAAATTATAATGTGGCTGACTATTAATGGATTGAGATAGATATAGATATATATCCTATTACTGTTAATGGAGCTTACATTCCCATTCATGCATTCATAGGAAAATAGAAGATTTTTTTTTACTTTGTTTCTTTGTTTCAAAGTAAGAAATGTATTTTTAAAAACTGAGTAGAAGTAACAAAAGTTTATTCAAGAAGTATTTAAAACAATCTGCATATGTTGTGCTGGGTGTTTGGGTTTTTTTTAAAAAAGGCAGCACATACATACCCTCCCAAAAAAACCAAAACTCTGACAGTTAGCTCCCTAGATTAGATAGGAAAAGGAAATTAAAACAAGGATACTGCACTGCCTAAAATGCTAACAAGCGGAGAACCAAACGGATAACAGGAAGGGAATTGACCCAATATAAACAGTCACAAAGGGTATTGTTGGCAGACTGTCAGATCCAGAGCTGGAGGAGAACAGAAATGTTTAATTGTTGAGAAAAAGACAAGTTAAATGGAAAAATGGGGATTAGCAAAGAAATTTAAAGGAAAATCCTGCAAAAAATGTATTTCCATTGTATCGTGTCCCATCCCCAAGATGGACCAGAAGGGCAGTATTTGCGAAGATGTGAAGAAATAGTCCATAATGTTCTGAACCTGGAGTAATGTACTCAGATGCAGTGTGGTCCTATATGTTTCTACTCAAAAGTAAGCCCTATTGACTTCAATACAACTTACTCCCAAATACATGTATGTAGGATTACAGCAGAAGAGTGCAAGCAGGGAAATTTGAACTCTAGTTCAAATCTCACCTCAACCACAAAGTTACTGGCTGTCCTTTAAATAGCCATTTTTCCTCAGCCCAAGCCCACATCTGCAATATGGGTTGATATTTTGGCCAACTTTACAGAGTTGTATGGAATACTGAAATAAAGTATATCAAACACTTTCAACATGGCAAAAATGAAATTCAGCTACTACTAGTAGTAGTAGTTATTACATTATTTATAAACTGGGAGACTCTCCAGAGACCCACTGCAATCTATTTCTGCCCAAGAGTCATTCTCTGCCAAGCAACCATATCTTTTGTTTTTAAGCAGGCTCTTCTTTTCATGCCAACACCTTTCTTGAAATATAATGTGAGTGTTTATTTTCCCATGACTTGTACAAGGATCAAGAAGATTCGGTGTGCATTAGCTACCCAATCCATGTCTTAGTGGTAACATAAAACTTAAACTGTGCACTTTATAAGTGATATCAAGAATGAAAAGAATTTAAGATGGGATGCTCTGACTGCTGCAGTAGTGAGATGCCATCAGTTTTCACCTAGGTTTTAATGATGTGAATTCATGACATCATATCCATATATTTTCAAGGAATGAAGACACTGCTGCAAAATGTGCTATTTTCAGTCTGCACTTGGATGTGGGGTGTCCAGTGCAGATAGTATAAACAAACTTGTAACAGCATCATCTCATATGGCATGCATCTCAGAATATCATAGAATCATAGAATGTCATACTTAGAAGGGATCTTGGAAAACTACTCCAATGTCTTCTTCAATGGAGTAGCAGGCTTTCCTTCAACAGAGATATTTCAACAGAAACTGGGCAACTATCTGTCAGGGATGTTGTAGTTCAGTCTTCTCCAACTTGGTACCTTCCAGTTGTTTTAGACTACAACTCCAGCATTCCTGGCCATTGGCCTGTTCATTGGGGCTGATGGGAGTTCAGGTCCAAAACAACTGGAAAGCATCAGCTTGGGGAAGGCTGAACTACAACATTCCTGACAGATGATTGCCCAGTTTCTGCTTAAATATCTCTGCTGAAGGAAAACCCACTACCTTCCAGGGCAGTCAGTCCTACTGTCAGACAGTTCTGGAACCAGTGGTGTAGTGGAGCCAGGACATGCAGCACCAGCACTCTTTGATTAGCAGGAATACTGGCATCATCTGCCACTGCCTTCAAAACCCTCTGTTCTGTCTGAGTTTAGGTGCAAGGCTCACAGTATCTGGGAGGAAACTAATTTTCCCAACAATATGTTGAACCCTGTTGAAATGCAAAGTATTTTGGGGCATCTTGGTCTTAAATAGGAAATAGACCCATTAGCTTTACAAAAGATTTGCTCCTGGTGGAAATGAAAACTGCTAGAACTGGTTTGTTGATATGAAGCAACACAACTGCCTGAATGTTTGGACTCTCCTTGGCGGTGTGGCTGTGGGGAGTGTCATGATGAGTGCCTGTACTTCAACATTTACCACCACTGTCTAGAAATCCTGTGTACTCAGTCATATATATTAACCTATTATCCCTTTTCATCACTTTTCAAAAGTGGTGCTAAAGCTCCATTTATCTATCAGTTCTTCCTCTCCTTATGCATTAACAGCTATTAAGAATGGATTTCCTATGATTCCTAAAGAGCCTGTTACAGCTTAATCTGAAAGTTAATCAAACATGTCCTCATGTGCTCCAAATATAATTTCTAATTGCAGCTAGATATATAAACTTTGAGACGGTGGTGGTGCACTAGGCCTGGATTCCCTGCATCCAGCAGCTGTCTGTGTGTTTTGCCAAGAGGCAAAGGTTCTTTTAGGATTCAGAAGCAAAAAGCACACAAATGGATAGAAGTCTTTCATTCCATAGCAGTAAAAAAGATGCAAGGAAACACATAATACTGAGCAAGATAGCTTACTTCCCCATTCAATTGTTGGGCGCTCCATGTAAATGACAATGGAGAGATCCTTGTCAAACAGCCAGCATGCAGCATCTCCTCCTCCAGCTTCTCAAAGCTTCCTGTGAGAAAGTTTCTGGGGACTTATATACTTGAAGGCTACATGGACTACATGCTGGCTGGCCATGCCAGTGAACTTCAGCACACCTGATGTGCTGGTCCACTCCCATGTTCCTTCTTATTCCTCCAAGCCTGAGCAAGCCAATAGAGATAATTCTAGTGGCATCCTTCACACCCTAATTAATATCACCTGGGGCAGACAACCAATGCCTCAGCTTGACGGCGCCTCTTCCGGCGCGCAGCAGCAGTGGCAGGCAGTGCAGCGCGCATTGACACTCCTTTCACCAGTCTTAATGTAAGGAGCACCACGATGGCTTTTCCTGTCGACGGCAACGCCGCGCCCGCGCTTCCCCCTGCCCAGCAGCAGCTAGAGGGGCGGCTGGGGGGGGGAGTAGCCCCCCCATTCAAAGGTAAGTTGGGTTTTTTTTGTTTTTTTGTTTAAAATGGGGGGAGGGCTGCGGAGGCGGAGCAGCAAGCTTATGGCTCGCTGCTCCACCCCCTTCCCTGGCCAGCCCACTCTGTTCTAAAAAAAAAGTCGGGGTAAATGCCTGACTTTTTTAGTGCGGAGCAAAGGGCCTTTGCCCCTAGATTGCTTCGAACTGGTGGCAGCATCATGTAATCCACTTGCCACCACTTCGAAGCAACTGCGGGGAAAAGTGCCCATCAAGAGGTACCCCATGAGAAAATATAGAAAAATAATATGAAGCACTTTTTCAAGGAATCAGGATCTCATGGTGGACAACATGTCCTACAAGGCCCCCTTCCATCTCTTTGTTAGTCCTAGCTATGGTATATTTCTGTTAGAAATGCTGTGTACACCCTTTCTGTGCTGCATAAACCTGACCTGGCTGAACAAAAACACAGTAGGAATAGTATGAAGCGAGTGGTGATCATATGCAGCTATGCTAATGCCCACAAAAGCGGTGCTGAATAATGCTTCCACTAATGACAACCTGTGAGCCAACCAAGCCCTGTCCTTTACAGTTGTTTTACTTGCAACAGTCCAAATGTGAGTTTCTTCCTGCATAATCATATGTCTTTTTTTTTTTTTAGTATAATTTTTATTCATTTTTCAACAAAACAAACGAACATACACATGATGATATATAAACAAACTAACTCCCTCGACTACCCCCGTGCACCCCCCCCACCCGAGACCTACTCCCATTCATTCATCTTCCTTCCAGAATTTTAATGATTCTTTTGAAGGCGAATGTCCCTTTCCCGATCTTAAAACATATTCCAAAAAGGGATTCCATATATCTCCAAAATCACTCTTACTGGACATTCCCCTCATTATTTTCATTTTACATGTCAACACATCATTCAATGCTATATCCCAAATTTCTTTATACCAATCTTCTATTTTATAACTTCGTTGCCCTTTCCAATTTTTAGCAATCATTATTCTGACGGGCGCCAGGAGGTTGTTTACCAATTCTCTATTAATTATATGCTTATTACTGCTATCCCATATTGCTAGTAGAGCTAGCTTCGGGTTTAATTCCAATTTACTTCCAATTATATCACTTATTTCTTTAAAAACCTTTTCCCAGAATTTTTGTATTTGTTCACAGCTCCACCACATATGAAAATAGGTCCCAACCTCCTGACATCCCCTCCAACAATTCTTAGACACTTTTTTATCAATCTGATGAAATCTTACAGGTGTTAGATACCATCTCCAAACTGTCTTATAATAATTCTCCTTAATTCTAATCGACAATAATTTCAACATTCTTACATTCCACATCCTCCCCCAATTATCTTCATTAATTTTTCCCCTAATATCTACTTCCCATACCTCTTTTATAACGTTAAGTGAGTCCTGAAATTCCCCCTCTATTAAAATTTTATATATCTCGCTAGTGAGTCCTTTTTTAGCTCTGGCTTCATCTTTTTTTTCTATTTGTTCAATTAAATCTTCAAATCTGGTATTATTTCTACATTTCTTATTTTTTTTCCTCCATTCCTCTGTCCATTTTACCAGTTGCAGTGACTTAAACCACGCTATCTTCTGTCCTTTAAACAACTCTTTAATGTGCTCACTATCTTTCATCTTTCCCATCCAATTCCTTAGCTTAAGAATATCTTGTTCTTTCAGTCTCACTTCCATCTCTGATTTTAATGCTCTTGGGAAGTTTCCCACTACCACAACTGGGGCTAGCGGAGAATCTTGTGGTATCAACTTCCCCCTATACTTCTTCCATATCGATATTATATTTTCCAATAATGGGTTGTCCAGTACCTTCCATTCTTTCTTCTGCATTTTGGTAAAAAATATATTTCGCAATTTACATTCTATCTCTACTGTTTGCGATTCCAGCCAATCCATATCTTGCTCCCCTAAAATAGCATGAATAACATATCTTAACTGATTAGCAATATAATAATTCTTAATATTAGGAAGTCCTAAACCTCCTTTCTTTTGAGTCTTATACCATAACCCCTTATTTATCCTAGCTCTTTTATCCCCATTACAATATGCATTAATCATATTTTGCCAATTTTTAAGCTCAGCTGCTGAAATTCTAATAGGTAGCATTCTAAACAAAAAATTAACCTTAGGTAATATCTTCATTTTAATAACCGCTATTCTACCAAACCAAGAATGTTTTAATTTTCTATAAATCTGTAATTTCTCCCCTACCTCTTTTCTTAAGCTTACAAAATTAAGTTCCTCTATTCTTTCTAATTCTTTATCTATATTAACTCCTAAATATCGTATTATATTTTTATATCTTAATCCTAACTTAGCTTTACATTTCTCCATCTCTTCCTTGTTATAATTATACAACATCATTTCAGACTTCCCCCAGTTAACTTGTAATCCTGTAATTTCCCCAAATTCCCTCACATGTTTCTGAATCATCTCCCCACTTTCTAGGGGATCTTCTATTGTCAATAACGTATCATCCGCAAACATATTTACTTTAATCTTATTTTTTCCCCCTATCCCCTTTAATATTTCATCTTCCCTAATTACATTTGCTAAAATTTCTATAACTATTGCAAATAAAATCGGTGAAAGTGGACATCCTTGCCTAGTTCCTCGGGCTAGTATTATTTGTTGCGTTAACCCATCATTAACCATTATTTCCGCTTTATTATTTTTATACATCTGATTTATCACTCCCATAAATTTATGTCCAAACCCAAATGTTTTTAATATTATTTTTAACGCTGGCCATTCCACGCAATCAAAGGCTTTGAAAATATCTAAAGCTAATAATCCTGCTTTTAAGTTTCTTTTTTTTATAATATTTATTATATTTATAACTCTCCCAATTAAATTCGGCATTTTCCTACCTAAAATAAATCCGCATTGATCATTTTTAATATATTTAAATATAAATGTACCCATTCTTTTAGCCATAATTGCTGAAAATATTTTTGCATCCTGATTTATTAAAGATATTGGTCTATATGACGCTGGATCTGTCAAGTCCTTACCTGGCTTCTGTATTAATACTACCAGGGACTGGTCCCACGATGGCGGGGTCATTCCTCCTTCTATTATATTATTGAATAATTTTTTTAATCTTGGTATTAAAATATCTTTAAATATTTTATAAAATTCCGGCCCCAGACCATCAATCCCCGGAGACTTACCTCCTTTTAGTTTTCCAATAATTCCCTCAATTTCTTTGTCAGTAACCAAGGCTTCCATACACTCCCTATCTTGATCATCCAGTCTTATTTTCCAATTCCTTTCTACATATTCCCGAATCTTGTCTTGTGAAAGCGCCTCTGAAGTATATAAATCTTTATAAAATTCCTGAAAAATCCTTAATTTATCTTTCATTACATTACATCTATTCCCTAACTTATCTCTTATTGTCCCTATCATATTCTTAGCCTTCTCTGACTGCGTGGATCTAGCCAGTAATCTGGAATTTCTATTACTAAATTCAAAAAAAATCTCTCTTTAAATATAATAAATTCTTTTGGACCTGTTCTATTTCTTCTTTCTCCAATTCCTTTTTTTTTGCCTGAATTAGGGCATATAATCGCTTATCTTTTGACTGTCTCAGTCTCTCCTCTAGACTCCTTATCTCTTCTTCAACCTTTTTATTAAGTACTTCCTGTTGCTTTTTAAGTGTGGACATTTCCCTAATACAGATCCCTCTTATTACTGCTTTCATCGTATCCCATAATAATCCTTGCGAATTAACTCCTTTTTCATTTATCTGCCATATTTCCTGCAATTCCTTTTTTAATTTATCAACTATGTTTTTATTTTTAAAAATTCTTCCGTCCATTCTCCATCTCTTTGCTTGTTTATAATCCTTCTTTAACTTAATATCCATCATCATTAAAGCATGGTCTGTGATCTTTATTACTCCAATATCACAATCTATTAATTTAGGTACCATATTCTTTGATATAAAAATATAATCAATCCTTGAATAGCTCTTAAATCTAGGTGAGTAAAATGTATATTTTCTTTCCTGCCCTTTTACAACTCTCCATACATCCATTAATTCTTTCCTCTCCATTAATTTAGCTAATTCTGTCTTACCCTCTCCTCTACTATCTCTTATTATATTATCTCTATCTTTCCCTTTATCTAGTACCATATTAAAATCTCCAGCCATCACAATATTCTTTTTCCCTAAATCTCCCACCATATTAAATACTTCTTTAATAAAATCAATTTGTTTCCCATTTGGAGCATAGACATTTATCAGCACAAATTCTTCCTCTTCCAACGTACAGTGAATTATAAGGATCCTTCCATTCTTATCTTTCTTTATTTTTTGAATATTAACACCACACTTCTTCGATATTATTATTGCCACACCTCTTGCTTTAGAAGTACCAAATGACTTTTCATAAACTCCAACTTCCCTCATTCTTAACTCATTAGCCCCCTCCTTTATCTGATGGGTTTCCTGTAAAAAGATTATATCTATTTTTTTTCTTTTCAACAATGTTTCAATTCGTCGTCTTTTAACCACCGTTCCTAGCCCCTTAACATTTAGAGTTGCACATCTCAATCTATTCTCCATTTCTTACTTCCAGCCACATCATTAAATTGGTCTCGGTCAGTGATACACATACCCCCCCTTCCCCCCCCACATACACCCATTTTTACCCCCCTCCTCACCAGTCATCTGGGCTCTGGTCCCAATTATTTTAGAACTCTTCAGGGGGGGGGAACACGGCCCAACCCACAGAGCAAAGTCCGATCCTCCCCTCCTTTTTTTTTTTTTTTTTTTTTTTCTTTCCCCTCTAATCCCTTTCATTGACTGGAACCTCCAACCGCTCCTTCTAGTTGATCTCTGGAACCTCCAACTGCTCCTTCCACTTGGACTATTTCTCCCAGATCCTTGGCATCAATTATGCCCAGCTTCTCCAACAACTCGATTCCCTGCTCGCACGATGTTATTCTTTCTTGCTTCCCTTGCCAGAAGAATCTCAAAAATACTGGGTATCCCCAGTTGTAGGTTATCGATTTCTTCCTCAATGCTGCTGTACAAATTTTGACACTCTTCCTCCACTGGACAGTGTGCGCCGATAAATCCTGATAAATTTCTATTGCTGTTGCTTGAATCTTTGGTTGAGCTTGTCGTCTGATTGCCTGCATAAATTTTTCTTTTTTATAATAATTTGCAAATTTAACAATTATGTCCCTTGGAAGCACTCCTTTACGCTTAGAACCAACTCTATGCGCCCGTTCAAGATCAGCTTCCTCCCAGGCCTCATCTGGAAGTTGTTCTCTTATCCATGTCAAAATAGTATCTCTTAAATCTTTTAAAGTCTCTCCTTCTTGTTCTGGGTATTTTCTAATGCGAATATTAGCCCGTTTATCTCGATCCTCCATAGCGATAAGGCGTAGTTCATGTTGAGAGAGCTGGACTTCCTGTTTCTTACAAACTCCCGCCAGAGCTTTAGTATCTGCCTGGAGCACTCCAACATCCATCACCACTTGCTTTAAACCCTCCATGAGTTCGGTCTGCGTATCTGAAATGCGCTTCGCCAAACGTTGTTCCAATCCAATAAGCATGTTTTTTATGTCATCCTTTAATTCATCCATTGGGTCTGGCTGCCCTCCTCTGGGTATCTTCGGAATTGCAGCTGGCTCTGAAGAAACAGAGCCCTTAACGGGAGATTTTTTCCCAGTCTGCTTGTCCGGCGTTTCCACTCGGGTCAGCCTATGCCACAATCGATCTGATCCTCTCTCTCTTACAGGTCTTACCCAGGCGGGGGTGGGAATAGAGGGCTTCTGCCGTCTCTGCTTCTTCATAAAATTCCCTCCTCCTTCTTCTGCCTGGAGGCCTCTCACTTATGTCTCTACGTTGCAGCCAATACTTCAGCTCACTGGGAGTTAACTTAACTTCTTCTCAAACTCCCTCCAAGTGTGCCATAAACAGGCTATCTGCCGATTATAGTCCATAAATCAATCCACTAATGGCGTCTCGCTCCTTAGACCCCTTTTGCATCCAGCCGGAACAAAGGGAACAGCCGGAACTGCCAACAATCAGCAATTTCTTGCTACTCTCAAATCCCCCTTCAAAGATTGTTCACTTCCAGTCTATATATAATGCCTGTTAATCCTTTAAGTCAAGCAAGCTGTGTTATTATAAGTCCATAAATTACCTCATTAATGGCGACTCTCCTTCTCCGTAATCACGTAGTCACTTTCACTTTTACTGCAGCAATCAGTAAACAACCTCCGGCCAGCTCTCGCTCGTTTCCAGATCGCCTTCAGCAATTATTCAGTTCCAGACAATATTTCATGCCTTTTATTAGTCTTTACGATAAGGAATTAGTGCTTAATTCATAGCTTTTTTAAGGAGGACAGAAGATCTGCGACTTTACCCTGACTCGATCATAGCCACGCCCCCCATAATCATATGTCTTGATCCTCTGACAGCTCTATTTCCAAGCACTTGTTTTATCAGAGAGCCAGAATAGTGTAGTTGTTACGATTTTGGATGCAGACAATGGAGAATCTGACTTTCCCACTATTCTCGTGTCTGCACAATGTTGACCAGCAGAGCTTTTTTCAAGTGGTGAAAAGTCTGCTCTGTATAGGCTTGGTAAAGCAGAACAAAACCTCAAAGGCTTGCTGGGACCAATTTGCATTACATTTTGCAGACAAAATTGGTCACATTCATTCTGGCTTTGATAAAGTCAGAGATGGATGTGGACCATGTTCCATCTAGTCATGTTTTGTTAGGTAGATGGACAGGATACTTAGAGGTTTGAGACCCACTACTTGCTCCTTGTATCCATGCTCTTCCTGGATATTAGAATCTGGACCTTAGAGGTGGTTAATGCTTCTCTGATGGAGGGTGTGGTTCCACTGTTCTTTAGGAAGCAGTGTCTAAATACTTGTTTTAACAAAATCAAATCTGGATCCCCAAATTCTGGGCAATTATTGCCCTGTATCTAGTGTACCATTTCCAAGTAAGATACTAGAAAAGGTCATGGCTTCTTAACTCCAGGTGGTCTTGGATGATACTGGTTATTTGGATCCATTCCAATATAGTTTCCAAGCTGGTTTGCAGACAGAAATAGCCATGGCTACCTTGATGGGGAATGGACAGGGGATAGTACAACCTTGTTAGTTCTCCTGGACCTCTCAGAGAACCATGTTATCCTTCTGGTGTTAATAAGGAAATAATTATAATGTTAGGATACTGCTTAGCAGGACCGTGATAATCCTTACTGCCTTCTTGCTAATGTTGCAGCTCTGAGTAGGGACAATGGACAGGAATGTGGCCTTTCACCACTTTCAAGAACCTACTCCTGGTCCTAGGTGGACTATTTGTCCATTTTGTCTAGTACTGTCTATTGTACCTAACAAAGGCTCTCCAGGATTTCAAGCACACCTCTTTCCCATCACCTGCCACCTGATCCTTTTTATATTGGTATGCCAGGGACTGAGCTTGGGACTTCCTGCAAGCAGGTACTATCCTAGGTAGGGTGGACATGTGCTCTACTGTACAGATGATCGTCCTCCATTTGAAGATGTCCTGTAGTTGAAGGATCGACCTGTCTACGTCCAGTTTAAAGATAGAAAGGGAGAGCAAGTTCTCCATCAATAGTTAGCACCTTGTCAGCAGCAGATTGAGCAAGCAAACAGATCACCTGGTCAGAGTCCTCCCCACTAGGGAAAGATGTATGGTATTTCTGTTTAAATTATAGTCATTATTACTAAATTTGCATGTATATGTATAAATTAGCATATGCATATTTAATGCAAATCTTCCCTTCTTTTGTCCTCTTTTTTGATTATGCATTTGCTCTTTTTCAACAATGTGTAATGGTTACCTTAGACTGTGTCTTTGTTGGCAACACAACAAGCCACAGGTCTATGTAATAAATCCAAAATAAGTGAAATGCCTATTGATTTCTCTTTTGCCTTTGTTTCCTGTTTGGTCTGTTGCAAGAATTAAAAGGAAAGGACTGCAATATATGTGGTGTTTACAGAGTGTCTTGTGCTGTTGAACTCAATGTGAAGTTCAAACCCAGCAAAATCTCCCATAATGCAGGGAACAAAAAATACAAAATGTTTTGTTGCATTTGCATTAAGATTAACATATATACATTTATCTTTTAACCTTTTTTTAAACCTCATTTTTCTTTCCAACTGGCAAGTAAGGCCTTGTGGTAGGAAAGAATTTGAAGTGCAAAGGCATGTACATTCTATGGCTAATAATTTCTGTGCCATATGAAATCCCTTGTGTGTAAGAATCTGTGCTGCTAACTGGGGCTTTAATAGAAATGTACAGGTGAGCATAAAGAAAATTAGATAAGACTGAAGCTGTAGAAGCAAATGCAGCCCAGGTATTTAGAAGATCAGAGAGTAGCTCATGCTGTGTTATAATATCTTCCTCACTTTTTTGTGGATCCTACAGACTGTTACATGACAGATTAGCTTCTCACCAAGTCATATTAATAGCTTCTTAATCAAGGTATATTGACTTTCAGCTTAAGACTAAAGAAAACTCTTTTACTGATGTCACATTTTTAGGAGTGCCTGGATCATTGTGGGGGGAGTGTATGCACACACTTTTAGGAATCTCTCTCTCCCTCTCCCTCTCTCTCTCTCTCTCTCTCTCTGTGTCTTTTAGAAAAAGCAAAATTACAATGTTTTCTTCAAGCATGGAATGTTCCCCACTTCCATTCACTCCCTCTCCATCCTCCCAGAAATGAAAGTCTAATCAGTGAGAATCGGCATACTAAGTACTTTCATTTCAGAGTGTAATGCAACATTTAAATGTGAGAAGGGTTTTATTTAAATGAAGTTCAGATGCCAATTCAAAAACAATTCAATCCTGGTTTTGTTCTTAATTGCTCCATGAGAGTCGTATTATTAGTTTGTTCTTTATATGACCCAATTCAGCTTTACAGTGCACGATGTATAGCAATTCTTTTTAAGTGATACTGTCAAAAACTCAACACCATTTACTCCTCAATGTCTTCCCCATCAGTGCTTTTATCCAGAAAGAATCCAAACAGTTTTGAGGTAACTCTTTTGCACCTCAAAAACAGGATACATTTTACTTTCAGAAAAGATAAGGAAGATAATGTTATGTAGAGGTCTAGACAAAGAGGAGAATCAGAAGACATGTAGGGTGTCATTTGGGTAGAGTTGGGGAATTAAACTCCACTAGGAGCAAAGAAAAGGAATGAAATGGCATGAAAACTTGAAACACTGAACCAGGACTTTTGGAAAATGGTCAGAAATATCAACAAGAGAGCCCTGGAGACCATAAGAGAAGCTGTGATTATGCTGCAAGAGCAACACAGTGTTCTCTTTTGGGGGGGGGGGGATTATGCACTTCCTGCTTCTCCAAGTGGTGCAGAAGCTCATGCTACAGGGGTTGAGTTTCCTTTGGTTCAAAAAGAGCACCTTCCCTTCCCAAAAACATACAACTCCCCACTCTTCTCTAGGGTTGTGCAGATTTTGTTAAACCCACTTCTGTGTTTTGTGGATTGTCAGGCATCTTTCATTCCATCATCTTCTCATTGACAAAATTGGATTTTTTTAAAAGATGTATGAGAATTTCCTTCCACTTATGCGAATGCACATTTGGGCTCAAGTGCGCTTATGCTTAATACACACATGCATTAAGTCCACGTTACCTATCCTTCAACCTCTCCCAGTATATCTACATCCTGCAGCACCTATTTCCCAAACACTGCTCCTCAGTCCTAGCTGTCTTGTGAACACATCACATGCCTCTCATCCTTGTTGCCCAACATAAACACATATACACTCTTCCTAGCAACTATGTCCCAACGCCAATACATAAACATCTCCCAATCCTTACATGCTCCTAGCATCAGCTGTGCATATCTATATTAAAGAAAAAGATATCCATATATTTATTAAGTTAGCATTAAGTAAGTAAGTTCGCATTGAAACAAATTTCTCCCCCATCCTGATATGTATCATATTCTTAATCTTATAAGAATTTATGAACTGTTCCTTCATGCAAACGTAGATTTTAGGGCAGTATACAAAACAATTTGAACTATATAACGTATATAATATTACGTGCAGACCCCATGCATGTACAATTTTATGTGAGAATTTGTTTGGTTTGCATTTTAATGCATACTTACCTAATTTCACTTGCAAACTAAAATGCGAACCAAAGCTCAGTTATCCTTTCACGCTTCTAGTTTTGCAATGGAGCTCCCCAATAAAAAATGCATACAAAGATTTGTACATTAGGGAAAGGTACACAGAAAAAAGTGCACATACTAGTGAAAATAATGTTCAAAAGCACACCATATTTGGAAAATAGCTTAAGAATGTGTATATTGTGCATCATTGTATACAAAAATGTGTGTGTTAGGAGAAACATGCACAAAAATACATACTAATTTTCATGGGAACTTTTTTCCTCAAAGTTCGGGACAATTTGAATTTAAGATTGGAAAAATGAGAAACTAAGAAAAAAATGGAATGGACAGATCCCCTCCCCATCCCTAAACGTATTAGCTATTTTGTCCCCATTCTTCTCTTCCTGCAACCATCATCCTTACATGCCTTTCTCCTCAACCCAAATTGCAGCATATAAAGAAATCAGAGGGTCAGCTAGAAATCCACAGCTCCTTTACTTTCCTCACCTTCAGTATTGCCCTGATTTTGCAGAGAAAATGGATTGGGGCTGAAAATCCAGGGCAAATTGTGGTTGAATGGACACTAAGGTCTAATCCACACCAAGCAGGATATAGCACTATGAATGTGGTATGAAAGCAGTATATGGTATTTGTCAATGGGTCCCAACAGTTGTCAGTGCTCTTTAATACCATTATAAAGCTTTTTATATACCGCTTTCATAGTGCAATATCCTGCTTGGTGTGGATTAGGCCTAAGTTATAAGTAATCATAATATGTGGGACTCCACAAAGCTTTTACTGTTTACATGGTATGCAAGTTAAAGCAGGAGCCTTAACTTGCAATTTCTGTGCTTTGGGGGACATGTGCATATTTGTAAGAGCCTTAATTCTTCCCTTAAACCTTTTTTTAAAAAATAGCCTAGAATTCTTTTTCACTTTTATGTCTGCTTTAGATTCTATAATGTTTACAAAAGATGCTTCCATCTCCATCTAAATAGACAATGTATCTCGGGACACTTTATGTCTTCAGACAATGTTTATAGGTGTAGACAACACAGTGTTAATTTAATCTCTGTTTACAAACTGCTGGGTGAAAGGGCAAAGTGTGCTTATTCTGCTTTGTGTCTCATGACAACTTGACACTAGTTCTTTTTGATGGCCTCTATCAGTAGG
The DNA here is from genome assembly GCA_029215795.1 of Anniella stebbinsi. NCBI lineage: Eukaryota > Metazoa > Chordata > Lepidosauria > Squamata > Anniellidae > Anniella > Anniella stebbinsi. Next base: position 49,273,618 of record JARDYH010000002.1, read on the forward strand.
GAAGAAGTAAAAGCTCTGAAAAGCTGTTTTATGAAGTTGGGCATATCTGAGCTGAAGAGTTAAGCCCCCAGAAGTTATTTTTAATACTTTTATTGATATTTAACAATATTTTAAAAAATCAGTATTGGGTGAAATATGATCTCTCTCTCTCTCTCTCTCTCTCTCTCTTATCCACACACACACCCGGGCCTGGCAATCCCACGCCTACATTCAGCCTGGTCCTGTGACTTGTTGAATTCCAGTAAGGTTTCAAGACCACTCTGCCCTTTCCTGCTGATTTGGAGTTAGGCATACCCACAGCTCCTTTTGCTGTCCTGTTGCTTACTCTTCAGATTTGTATTGCACCCGTCATCCATGGATCTCCCCTGCATTTTAGTCTCACGATAATATGGGAGGTTGGACTGAGAGAGCAGGATTGCCCCAGCATCACCCAGAGAGCTTCATAACTGCATGGGTATTTGATTTAAGGCCAGCATTCTGTCCACTAAATAACACAGGCTGTAGTTCCTTGGTCGCCAGGAGTCCCTGCAAAAGGAAGGAGGAGGAAGATGGTTTAGGTAGGCTGACCATCTGAAAAGGAGGACAGGGCTCATATAACTTTAACAGTTGTAGAGAAAAGGGAATTTCAGCCAGTGTCATTTGTACGCAATTAGTTCCTGGTGATATTCCCTCTTCATCACAACAGTTAAAGTTGCAGAGCCCTGCCTTCTTTTGTATATGGTCACTCTAGTATAGTGCCTGCACCTTTAACAGTTGTGATGAAGAGGGAATTTCACCAGGAACTAATTGCATACAAATGACACCTGCTGAAATTCTCTTTTCTCTACAACTGTTAAAGTTATATGAGCCCTGTCCTCCTTTTCAGATGGTTAGCCTAGTTTAGGAAGACTGACCAACTGTTTTGTCCAGAGCACCTTGATCATGCTTCCCCAAACTCTAGTTCCTAGTTTTCAAACCTCTGGTTCTACCTAGTTTGAACTCTTGTAATATTTTTCCATAGATCTTGCTACCTACCCTCAATTTCCTGTCCTTGTCTCTAAATTCCCATTTCCCTCCCCATACTTCTCTGCTCTATCCTTCCAGGATCTAATCCTATTTTGCCTTAGCACTACATAGGCTTTTAGCCCAAAATCTATTCATGCCACAACTTACCTCCAAACATTGCTCATGTCCAAGGCAGCAACTGACATGGGTTCATCTCACTCCCCGTCCCACAGAAGTTGCAGGCATCCTTTGTTCTCCATTATTCCTCTTCCTTTTACACACTCTGTGGCATTGGATCATTTCAGTGTGTCTATTACTGTTCATTTACCCATGTTTTATATGCCAGGCCATTTACCCTTTGCCTACTCCTTCCACACCGCTGTGAGCCTTCTGCATCTGGTTGCTCTTTTCCTCCCTCTGCACCAGTTCCTTTACCTATCTATCACCTTCTGCTGTTCCTTCCTGGCAATATCAGTAGAAGTTGATGCCCATGTTCAGCATGACATAGAAAGCCCAAACAACACCAGCAAACTACAACAGGTTTATTCAGCATGGATAAGAGCACATCTGCTTTATCCGGTGACCTGGAGAGATCTCTTGTAGCTTGACTGGCTGAGACCAGTTGTGGTATGTTGATCCTAAAGAGGCAGCTGTGCTCCTTACACTGACATGACCTCTAACATTTGTCAGATGAAATCAGGCACACTTGCTTCACGCCACATGTGAGAGTACTTCATCAGAGGGAGGAAAAGAATAAGCAATATGAATCAGTTGTTTCATGGGGTCTAGTAGCTAGCACATTCTCTTAAATAATATACTAAACCGTGGAGTAACAGCCTACCACCAAGAAAAATATATTGTTACTTTTTCATGTCACAAATATGTATATTCAAGCTTAAAATTAAAATTCTAAAAGCCAGATACACTTGGCTAATGTGCTACAGAATTTGATATAAATGCCGTATTAAGCTCAGCTGGCAGACACACTGAGAAAAGAAATACTGTGGGTTGAATCCAGATATGGGCTCATGGAAGAGCTGCAGCAGTGATGCAGCTCCATGAAAACACTGCGCAAGTGGTAGTGCCACATGAGCACATTGAAAGCTGGCCTCAAAGGAAGAGCATATGATATATAGTGCAATGTTGCACAAGAGCATAGCGCATACGGATTCCAGTTTGATAGATCAGGATTCTAATGTTAGCACAGGTGATCTAAGGGCCAGATTTCTCCATCTTCTCTCCACATGTCATCCAGCTCTGCTCTACCCATTTTGCCTTGCTCCATGCCTACAGTGCCAACCACTCCTGCAAGTGTGGGCCAAGTCAGACATCTCCTTCATGCGCTGCATACTGCCCTATTGGGGCAACAAGCAGCATGCACAGGGAAGAAATTCAGCCTGTTTCTCATTCCTTGCACAAGCCAAGCATCCTTGGCCAGTGCTTGCAGGAATGCTGGGAAATTGCACATCACTTAGCATGCAGCTCTCTCAGGGGAATTCTCTTGCTATCTCCAATCTGTGATAAATTCTCAATGGGAGGGGAAGTGACATATGGGGGCATCCCCTTCTTATCTCCACTTACAGATCAGAGAAAACCAGGAGATACCCCTCCCTGCCTCCTCCTCAAGTTTCTGGTAGCCTCCAACCCAGTACTTATTTACCAAGCATCATCTGCTGTGGCACTAAATGTGTTTCCTTTGCCATTGCTTAGAATTGCTTCATCTTAAGATTTGTTTCCTACTAAATAAAGGGTTGGTTCACACATGCTGTATATTACTTGCCATTGTCTACCACTGACTGCTGTACTCTTGACTGGCCACTTATTTGATGGGCTGACTCCATTTAAGGTGTTTGTCTTTGAAGCCATACAAGGTGGAGTTGTATCCATGATCCATTCATCAAGTGATGAACACACATGTAAAAGTCACAAGAGTCCTGTGGCACCTTAAGGACCAACCAATATTTTATGGCATATACTTTTGAGGGTCTCAACCTACTTCATCAGCTGTATGAATTGTATGGAAAGGTCAGAGGACCCTTGGTTTTTTTGCTGCAGCAGACTAACATGGCTTCTCTGCTTGAGTATGCATGTGTGAACCAGGCAAATCCTTCTACAACCATTTCAGAATATTGCTCTAACTAATGCACTTCAAAAATCACTCTGATTTTGATTATTTTAACAGAAACAGGAGCATCATATATAGATAGGCACTTTGGATTTAGTTTCTTTGACTTAATAGGCCCTTATGAAATCTTTTCAAACACCAGGTGCTACAATTATTCTAAAATCCATCACCCAGACTTCTGTTTCCCAGGCGAAGAAGTCAGAGAAAGGAGCGAAAAGCTATTTTAGGCACTTTCTGGCCCACTCTACACACACCAGGGATAAAACTATTGCTAGGATAGGAGCTCTTTTAAATCCTAGGAGACTGCAAGCACCTCAGATGAGTTGTACCAAGGCCCTAATGGCAGAGACAAGTCTGGATTGTGCTGTCCATATTAGCTCTACTGGCTAAATATGGTGGTGATAGTGATACACAGGCCAGGATATAGTTGTATAAAAGCAGTATATAAAAGGCAGGAGCCACACTACTGCTTTATAGCAGTATTGAAGTGCACTGACAACTGTTGGGGCCCATTGACACATACCATATACCAGTAGATCCTGCTTGGTGTGGCTCCTGCCTTTTATATACCGCTTCCACACTGCTATATCCCGCTTGGCGTGGATCTGGCCATGGTTCGCTAGCAAAGTGTGCACCTGCTTCACTACAGACAAATGTTGACAGCACCTGAGCATAACTCATGAATGCTGAAACAATCATAATTTTATTGAGCAGCTATGGAAAACTATTTTCAAACAGTGGTTGAAATAATTTGAATACAAATTACTGTTAATCAGCACCATTTAGCACACAGATATTTGATTATTTTTTTCTTTCAAACCTATTATACTAATGAAGAGCAAAATATTACTTCTCAGTAGTATTTTTGTGCTCCTCAGAAGGATGTTTCTAACTGGCATTGTTTGTCTTTTCTCATACTTTTATCCTATACCTTTCAATCTTTAGATGTTTCTAACAGGGAATTCCTACATATCAATTCCTACATATCAAAATTAAGTCCCATTGAGTTCAGAGTAACTTAGGTTCAATGGGACGTACTCTCAGGTAAATGTGTATAGATTGGCGCCTTAAGGTAGATTAAATATGAAATAGTATTTGCCAGCGATTTCTGAAATACAAAAAGGCTTTTGACCACAAAATATTTTCCATATATTTTTGAACCCTAAAGTTCTTTGAATCTAATGTTTTTGTATTATTTTGCAATGGAAAAGCATTTATATCAGAAATTCCATTAGAATTATTTAAAACAAAACACTCAGAGAAGATGTATTAACTTATGTGATGGAAAACTTTAGACTTGGAGAGAATATAGAAGGATCAGGGAGTAGACAACTGACCAAAGGTTCAACTAGATTCTTACAATATATACAAATATTCTAAATGAAGTTATTCCTGTGCACAGTTTCATAAAGTATATACTAGCAAACACACCACCCACCACAGTACGTACTCGAACCAAGCCCTAGACCTAATCCTAGCTCCCTGATACATTTAACTGTATAATACATGCATCTGAAAATACTTGATGGTAAAATGCATACTTAAATTTTATGAGTAAACATAAAATATGTTACATGATGTATTCATATGAATGTAACATGGAAGCAGCCCCAGGACTGATCCAATAAAAAATGTGTTCCTCTCACGTTGAGCTCTATAAGGTTACAAACTTAAACACAGACAAATGTTGGAGGCTTCATTGCACAAAAGCCACACTCTTTCCTATGTTTTGGTCCTGCATAGTCATCCATTGCTTTTGTTTGTACATTAATGGAGGCACAGTCGTGCCTCCATTGTTAAGGGCCGTCAGTAAAAAACACATTTTGCCATGTTAAAGTGATAATTGGGGGGGGGGTCATTCTAACAGCCATAAAATCGAAAATGTTTCACCAACCTTTCTGAAATTTACAGGTGCCAGAAAGAAATGTTTGTTTTACATTACCTGAAAATTTCAAGAAGATTGGTGAAAGATTGAGGGAAGGAGTGCAGTTTAAGGTAGAAAAGGAACACAAACCTGTCTCCCTGCTTTTGTCAAATGACTTTCGGTTTCCGAGTTTTGTGCTCACGATTTGCATAATTTCTAGAGCCTTATTAATTAATCCAGTGGTGGGGTCTTCTTCCTCCTTCACTGTATTTGGTGGAAAACTTTTCATTTTTTTAAAATTCCCTTCGGTTGATTTTTCAGGAATATTTTAACCTCTCATTCAAGTCAATGCTTCCCTCATAGCGCGAGGCATGCTCAGTAGCGTCACTCTCCCCCCTCCCTCCTGCCTTAGAATGTGGGGTGGGTGGGTGAAATGGCCGCTGCCTCTAGCACAGACCTTTTGAGTGAAGAAGAAGAGTTTCTTTTTTCTCTTCTGGAACATGCATTCCTTTGGCTCTGAGAGTAATTTTGGCTATCTTCATAAGGCCAGTTTGCTCTTTTGCTCAGTGAAGCAGGGTGTGGTTCCTCTGGATCCATGCTAACCTGATCTTCAGATATCTCCTGGGAATAGGTGGCTATACATCTCTTTCTATCCATCCCCACCCCAAACACACACAGGGTGCTCCTTCCCTCTTTTCTAAGAGTTTGGTCCATGCTGCTATAAAGTTGAAAGCTTCTAACACTTCATTTAATTAATTTGGGCCAGTGTTAAGTTTTAAGTACAATGTTGAAACCTTTCAAAGTGCTTCTGGGCCTACAATGTTGGTTTCGGCCTAGTCCCCCTGTTTTTTTAATAAGGTTTAGAAACAGTTGAGCTGTCATGTAGTTTGCATAGTGTACACATGCATTTTCTTTCTAATCCTTGCAGTCTACACTGGCTCCCTCCTTGATGTGTTTTTGGATGCAGACAAACCCTTTTTTGTTCCAGCAGGCCTTTGGCAAATAATCTGGACCTCTGTCTGTACCTTTGACTTTTAAATTGTTATGTATTTTAAATGTTTTAAACGCTTTAATATTGAAAAGTATTTAATTATATTTTTAACTTTTGTATATTCCTATTTATAGGTTTTAGCTGTATATGTTTTAGTTTTGTAAGGCTGCCCTGAGGCCCAGCATTGGGCAAAAGGCAGGATACTACTACTACTACTAATAATAATAATAGTAATGTTTCAGATTTCACTTCTGCATCTAATGTTCTTTTGCATTTACTTTTCTTTATAAACCATTCATATCTTAAGACTTCTTGTGTGGCATGTTTTCCTTGGTTTAACAAGTTAAAAGGGGTATTCACTGTTTTCATGCTTATGTTATAAAATCTATTTTCAACAGACCTAGTAACTTCAAGAGTAACAGAGTTGGGGGAAATCCTCAATCTCTTTGCTATCAGAGGCACTGAGTAAGGTACCCCTGGAGATAATTTAGACTGACCCCAACCACAAAACACTATTCCCCCTTCTGAAGAGATCTGGACCACAGACTACTAAAGACAAACAAAGTAGCAGGCGATAATAACAGTTCTCATGTGGCCATTTGCCTTATGAGGCAGGTGCTCTGCGGGGTACCAAATGGAGGGACTAAAAGACCATAAAGTTGCCTGGCTGGGTCCACCAGAAATCCACCCTCAACACTCCTGGAAGGTCCATGTTCTATAGCACCTGCTGTCAGATGAACTTGAGGGAATCCCTCCCTCCACCCCTGGGCTTAATTTACTGGCTTCTCCTGGCTGGACCTTGCAGGAAACTATAGGGACAGACAAAGCAGGTATTCATAACACACATAGAATGCTGAGACTGGCAAAGCTAAAAGCAAGTGTGTTGCTTTTCAAGAACCAAGGAAATTCAATGGGTCTTACTTTTGAGTAAATATCTAGGGATGGAAATGTAGCCTGTGCAAAAACTGAGTAGGGTGACCATATTTGGGAAACCAAAAAAGAGGACACCTAGTGGGTGGCAAGAAAATGGCTTTCTAGGGCCATCTTAAAGTCCCCAATTGGAGCGGAGGAGGGGAAAGCATGTTATTTTCACCCCCACCCCACTGCTCCAATCAGGCCCTTTTCTATAATGTCTGGGAATGACACGTTTTTCCCTTTTAAGGCCTTGATTGGAGCAGTGGGAGAGAATGACACACCTCCAGAAAGCATGTCATTCCCCCCCTGCCACGCTAATAGTGGCCTTAAAAGGGAAAGTGTGTAATTCCAGGTCATTATAGACTATTGCATAAAATCCCCCCTGACACCAAGGATAGAACAAAAACCAGGAGAAATCTGGGGAAATCCTGACAGGTTTTTTATTATTATTTTTTATTGCATTTATATCCCACCTTTTTTCCACCAAGAAACCTAAGGCGGCATACATAATCCTCCTCCTCTCTATTTTATCCTCACAACAGCAACCCTGTGAGATGGGTTGGGCTGAGAGTCTGCAACTGGCCCAAAGTCACCCAATGGGTTTCCATGGCTAAGTGGGGAGTAGAACCCAGATCTCCCAGCTCCCAGTCCAACACCTTAGCCACTATGCCACACCTTAGTGGTCACCCTAGAATTGAGCCATGTCAAGTTGGAAGCAGATCGGTTCGTGCCTTAATTTTTAGGATTTTTTTAAAAAAAGTTTGTCTTCAAAAACATTTCTAAAATTCAAGGCATGAACCAATCTGCTTTCAATTTGGCATGGCTAAAGCCTTACTTAAGAGGTACCATGGTGCCAAGTTTCATCTCTTCATCTTTACTTTCTTTCTTTTTTTTTATTGTACTGCTCAAGGCCCTAGACCCCGAAGAGGAGTATTAGGTTTGAAGTTTTAAAAATTCCTAAAACTCAAGGGATAAACAGATCTGCTTCCAACTTGGCATGGTTCAAGCCCTACTTAAGAGCAACCATGCTGTCAAGTTTCATCTCTTTATCTTTAATTTCATTTTTTAAACTTGTACTGCTCAAGGTCCTGGTCCCCAAAGAGATTTCTGTTTGAACTTTAAAAAATTCCTAAAAATCAAAGTATGAATGGATCTGCTTCATACTTGGCATAACTATATCCCTACTTAAGAGCTACCATGATGCCAGGTTTCATCTCTTTATCTTTAAAAATGAGGGAGATGCAAGCATTTTGGTTGATTTATTAATGTTAAAATTGAGTTCAACACATAACACTAGCTTTGATTTTATATTGGATGTCAAGATGGTATAACATCCTGGCTGACGCTGGCTTGGTTGTCAACTGTATAATATCCAGTCATCCTTTACACAAAGCCATGAAATTCATTAAACAAAAAACTGACTTGCATTGATGGGAGTTGTAGTCCAACACCTTTGGAGGGCACCAGGTTGGGGAAGGGCTGCTCTAAACAAAAAAAGAGAAGTAGGTGGCCCTAAGTTGTTTGTGATCAGTTTTCCACAACCCCACAGTCACCTCTGCATATCATATTCTCCACCCTGTCCTCATGGTTTATCTGCTTTGGGAGAATGAGAATTTCATTTGCACTTTCTGCCTCCTTAGGGAGGATGTGGCGTTACGGCTTGTGAGCCTTAACTCCCAATTTCCCTGCTTTTTGGTGCTTGGTTGGAAACTGTAGAGCCTTAACATTGTTTTTGTAAACCGTAGGTTTTTTGTTTAATGAATTATCCTATGAATGGAAGCCTGGACAAATATTTCAACCTTCCTTTATCACAGAGCTCAGGTCCCAGTGAGCAGTCTGGATTGCCTAATTGTTCCTCAAAAATTGAAGAGCAAAGCTTTCCCTTAAACAACATCCATGGTTAACTTTGCAATGTCATCCCCTTTGGCCCTCCTTTATTTCTTCCTATAAATCAAAGGATCCCAACTATAGAATAGGCATCAGAATGCTGCTCACTGACTCTGTGATTCACTGACCCTTTTTGGCCTCACAGCAGTCAGCCCAGCGCTCTATATTTTGCCTTTTCCTTCGCCGCTGCCACCATTGAACGCCGTACCCTACCTCATTTCTGAAACAGAAATAACTTTTATTTAACCATAAATATGGCTATGCAGTTTACAAAGCTTATGGTTTCATCAGTTTCAATACATGTTTGGTTCAATACAGTTTCATTTGCAATTCTGCCTGCAGTATCACCTAGACTACACTCTCTCCTCCCAGATACTCTGTTCCCAAAATAATAAAAGATGTTCCTTCTCTCTCTCTCGACCTTTCCACAGACAAATCCAGACTCCAACTGACTCACTCTCTCCACAGACAATCTCTACTGCTTCCCTTAACTCCTCCCTCTCATTGCTAATTGCCAATTCAAACCTTTGAACCACCAGCCAATCAGCCTTCACCTCACATTCTATCCACTCTCTCCCCCTCACACCAGATTTAACCACTTACCAACCTTGTATTTGAAGCCCACAGCACTAACATCTTAAATGGCAATAATCATTAAATGTTTCAAACTCTTACATTATATATAACTGGCAATAAACAGTAAAACATCACAGCATCCAGGAGTGCATTATGTCCCAATAATGAGGAAGGTTGAACACCATCAACACTGAGTGTCCATCCCTTCCCACCATGTCACAAAAACTGCTTTTTGTCTCCATTCAGTTTCAGCCAGCTTGTCTTAATCATTCCAGATAATCTGCTTATCTTCAGTCAACTTCTCTGCCAGGGCTGTGATAGAGGATACAGGTTGACATAATGACAATGTGACAAGGCTAGCAGTGCTTCTGTAGTGAGGAAAAGACTTTGGTTCATAGGACAAGAGGTATGATGGGCATGATGAACATATGGAACTGCCTTGTACTGACTCAGACCATTAACCCTTTAGCCCAGTTTTAAGGACGGAATCTTTCCCAGGGGTTTGACCTGAAATCTCTTAACTGAATACAGGCAAGGTTTGAACCAGGGACCTTCTGCATACAATTTATTGTCTTTATTCGTTTAAGGGTGTTTTGCCCCACCCTTCAACAGGTTACCAGAGCAAATGCTCTACAGAGTCAATACTCTACTATTAAGGATGTTGGAGAAAACTGTAATGGAACCAAATGAGTTTGGACTTTTATGAATCCAGGCCACAGACTCTGCAGTTTCCCCTGTCGGGTAGATTCCGTAGAATTGCAGGTAGTTTTTCTAACCTTCAGGAATTTTGCGCAAATTTTGTCATAGAAAAAAATGTGCATTACTCTCCATAGGCTAAAGGGTGAAAATGTGCATTGGGAAGAGATTCATGCATTTGAGAGGAATTTGTGCATTTTCACACATCTGCAAAAAAAATTGCATTTGCATAGAATAGGAAACTAAAAAAAATCCAATTCTGCTAATGGGCAGACAATGGAACGAAAAGTGCCTGGCAATCTGTGAAACACAGACAAGATGGATTTTACACTATCTGTATATCCCTATCTACTACTGTACTATAGCCAACTCCCCTCAATGCTAGGCTGAGAACATAATAAGCATGTTCAAGCAATACTTGGGGCCAACTGTGACATTGTGAGCTGGGAATAGAGGAAGGTAGGTAGGCCTGTCATGCAATGGCCACCTTCATCTGACAAACTAAGCCATGGTTTAGAGCATGAGACACAGTGAGCCTCAGTCTCACATGCTCTTCACTCCCTTCCACTCCTCTAGCACGGTCAAGGGGAAGAGTTCAGAAGCTTTCACTTCCACTTTTAGTTAACCACAGTTTGCCATCCCATTTGTACTGGACCCAGAAACCTGGTTAACAGAAATTATGGTTGTTTCAAGAAGCCAGCTTCAGAAACCATGATTTGAATGTGTCTTCTTTGAAATTATTCATAGTTGGTGTTAATCACAGTTTGTCACATCAGACGACACACAAGATAAAGCAAATGGTTCTGAACTCCTACATCCAGCTCTGCTTTCCATGGATGAGGCATCCTTAGAATGTAAGAAAATGCCATTAGCAAAAGTCATCCCTGATTGTGAAGGCTGCAATAATGTTTTATGGATCCATCTTCAGGGATAGTCCTGTAGTTAAACCACTTTATAACTGAATTGTTATTTGAACATTTGAAAATGAAATTATCCTCTGTAATGTTACATACATATCAGTGAGAAATTGTAATGCACGACAACTTCACTTAGAAATACATAACTACATTATGATACTTTAGGTGAAACAGATTATAGTAATCAGGTGCCAAATGCTATAATTAAAGCGGAGATTATTTTTCCTCCATTTCCCAAACCCCATTTCATTCATGCTTAATTTTTGTCAAAGAAAAAAATATATCTCTTGTTTACCAAACTATTTGACATACATCCATGTCAGTGGATGGGAACAATTAACTCAGAGCATAATTAAAGCAATCAGAAGGGTTTAAATAGCCATGGAGTTATTATGTACCTACGTGATAATTAAATGATCAAGTGACTACACAGTAATTTCATGGTGATTTGTGCTATATACAATATTTACTATGCACAAAACAAACAATACTGTCAGTTCAAAAAGAAAGTGAAAAGCCATATGTCAGCATTAAAATGTGTGCATGATATTTTTAATGTTGATTTACTTCCACAATTATCACTTTCTCACCACATTTTATGGCATGTTTTCACTGCTTTGCCTGTGAACAAAGTGTCATGACTAGTTTAATGAAAATACAAACCTTTGTGCATATATGACACACTATAAAAGACAGTAATGCAGAATCTAAATACTTGGAAGTATAAAACAAAACTGAGAGGAAAACATTATGACACATGCTGGGTGCCTAATCCAAAACCTGCACTAAATACTATGCTTCCTCTTAGGGTCTAAACCAAAACAAAAATAAAACAGAACAATGACACAAAGTATAAGCTACCCTGGGCCAGATCTATACCTTGTTAAATCATTATGATCACATCATAATTGTAACACTATATCCCTCTTGTGCATTTATACTTCGTAGGACTCACAAAGACATTTGTTATGATATTTTGGACGATGTGGAATAAAAAGCAGGAAATAACACTATGAAAACGGTATATGGAATGCGTAATGTGCCTCAACAGTTATCAGTGCACTACAATAGTGCTATAAAGCAGTAGTATAGATCTAGCCTTGATTTCCAGATCAACTAGGTGGCCTCTCAATCCCAGCCCCTCATGGGTAATTAAAGCTAGCCAGCATGGCTTGGCTGGGCAGATCCAAGGTGTGCTTAATACATCATTGTGCGAAGGAGTGGTGAATAATGCTTTGAAGGTTGGATTTTGAAGGAAGTACAATCACTCCTGAAGAGGCCCACCCTGGATCCAAGGATCTGTGATAACTATTGCCTAGTCGCAAACGTGCCAATTTTAGGTAAGGTGATTGCAAAGATTGTGGTGGGCAACTGCATGCATTCTTGGATGAAACCAATAATCTTGACCCTTTGGCCTTGGTCATCCTATTAGATGACCTTTATCAAGAGGGGGACAGAGGGATGCAACCTTTCTCCTCTTCCTCAATCTCTCTGCGGTGTTTGATAACATCTGCCATGATATGCTCTTCAATTGGCTTTGTGGGATGAGTATCAGGGGCACTGTGCTTCAGTGGTTCCAGTCCTAGCTATGGGGACTGTCTTAGACAGTAGTGTTGTGGGAGTGCACCTTGGGCTCCTGGCACTTGTGCTATGGGGTGCTGCAGAGGTCTATTTTATCCCCAATGCTATTCAATATGTATATGAAGCTGCTGGGAGCAGTCATTCAGGAATTTGAAGCAAGGTATCATCAGTATGCAGATGACAGCTGTATTTTTCCATAACATCTGAATCAGGTGTAGACCTGCAGACTAACACTGGCCCCCAGATTCAACCTTATCAAACAACCTACATCATTCTATACATACTTAGCCGAAACAATCTTGGAAAATGCAGATCATGAAATATACTGGGACAAAACAATTCATATGGACAAGACAATATCTTTCAACCGACTAGACATAACAGTCATAGACAAAAAAGAAAAACACACATACCTCATCAACATAGTAATACTGAATGACAAAAAAATGTTGCTGAAAAGGAAGAAGAAAAGACAGAAATATACATCAATGGCCATGGAAGTCAAGGAACTATGGCAACAGGAAAAGATCACAATTATTCTATTAGTAACATCAGTCACCAGCATCACATCAAAAAACTATACAGAAAACCTCCAAAAACTGGGTCTACCAGAATACATCCACATCCACATCCAGAAAGCAGTCATAATTAAAACATGCTCAATCAACAGGAAATTCCTAAATCGATAAAAGAGAGCATGACTTGGCAAAGCCCATCATGTCCATCTAGAAAAACCACCATGAGCGTGAAAGTGATAAATAATAATAATAATAATAATAATTTTCTATACCACCCAATAACTGAAGCTCTCTTCAGCTATTGCAGTGGTGGACTGGATGAGGGTCAATAAACTGAGTTTGAATCCTGGCAAGAAAGAAGCACTGTAGATGGGTCACAGGTTTGGGAAATTGCCTTTCTAGATGCGGTTACCCCCCTCCCTCCTGAACAGACAAGTGTGTACTTTGGGAATACTCCTATTCAGCTTTACTCCTTGAGGCTCGGCTGGCTTCAGTGACTAGGAGTGCTCTTGCCACCTTCAGCTGGTATACCAACTACAGCTGTTCCTGGACCATGATAGCTTAGCCACAGTGGTACAGGCATTGGTAACCTCAAGGTCGGGTTATTTTAATGTGCTCTATGTGGGGCTACCCTTGGCTTGGTCTGGAAGCTGGGACTGGAGTAGAATGCAGCAATGAGGCTGCTAAATGGGGCCTTTTCCAACAGCAAGATATCCCCTCACTAAAAGAACTGCACTGGCTGCCAATAAGATACCAGACCAAGTTCAAGGTGTTGCTGTTAACATATAGAGCCTCAAACAACTTGAGACCAGGTTACCTTAGGGATCACCTCATCCCTTATATCCCTGCCTGATCATTCTGAGGGTGCCACGTGATCCTGAGGTTTGCCTCAGGAGTACTTGTAGTCGAACACTTAGTATTGCAGCACCTACACTCTGGAAAGCTTTGCCAATTGACATTGGATAGGCCCCCACAGTTCTAATGATCAGCTATCTTCTTAAAACTCATCCCTTTACACAGGCTTTCCCTGAAGTGTGAGCCAGCCAGCTATGGTTTGTAGCACACTATAGAGCTTGCAGTTTTTATTGCTGATTAATTTGTATTGTGTTGTTTTTATTGTTATATTTATTGTTGTTTTGATGCCATTGTATTTTATGTTCACTGCTTTGATACCTCTGTGGAAAGCAGTAGATAAATTTGAAGAATAAATTCAACAATAAACTAAAGATACTGCCATTACAGTTAGGGATCAGGGAGAAATGCAATTGGACTGTATTTTAATGCAAGCCTATCTTATTCGCACATCCCAAACCAATACCTGAACTGAAACTGTCATTTTTAATTTATTTATTGGTATTTTCATTTCTCTGAATTTTATGATACAGTTTGTAGAACAAAAATGTGTCAACAAAATGTGTGTATGAAGGAAATTTGCAAGCATAAAATGTGTATATTAGTGAAAATAATGTGCAATGCATCCTTTTAGGGTACATTGCTTGCAGAAATGCATATATTAGGCAGAATTACATCAAATGCATATGATTTTTTATGCAGACTTAAAAGAAATTGCATGCTTATGCAGAAAAAGGATGATACAAACATAAGATTGGAAAAATTAAAATCAAAACTGATGGATTGATTCATCCATCCCTAGTTACCATTAAGGGAGTACCCCAGTTCACTGTAGAGACTATGGTGCTAGAAGGCTGTTTTGCAGCCATGCTTGGCTTAAACTGATCTTTATGCATCAGAAACCTTGACCGAAAATCACTGAAGCTGATCACAAATCTCCCAATGATTTTAATTTATAATTATTCAGCAGATATAAACATGATGCACAAGTACATTTGCAATCCAAATATTTTTGTATGTACAGATTTCATATTCTGTAGTTTGGAACATTTCAGAGGAGAAATATACAAACCATGTTTCATGATCATTAGGGCCAAACTACATACCACATGAACGATACGTCTTTGTATCTCCTGACGTATTTATTTTTATTTTAAAGCTCCTCAGGGGGCTCCATTCACTTGGATCAATGGCACTGCTGAAGGAGTATTTTACCCTCTTCCTCTGTACCATTTTCCGTATCCTACCACAAACATACATAGCTGCTCTTAGTTCCGTTGGGGAAAATACCAGTATCAGGCAGCTGTTTTCCCAAGACGTGATGCAGGATCAGCTAGTGCAACCTGCACCACAAACAGCTGAAGTTTCTGGATCATCAAAGACAGCCCCATTTACAACATGTTACAATAACCACAATCAGCAGTTTCCAGAGCACAGATCCGTGAAACCAGCTTATCCACATCTAGATAGGGTTATGACTGGGCTACCAACCTCCCCTATTATACTCCTACCATAAAAGGCACTCCACACTACTGAGTTCACTTCTGTTCCTAGTGACAGTGATAAATCCAGGAGAATGCCTAAACTTCCCCTCTAAAGGGAGTGCCACCCATCTAAAACAGCATAAACTGCACTTATCCATACAGAGGAACCATCTACTAACAGTGGCACTATCTTGTCTGGAATGAGTTTCAATTAAGATGCCCAGAACCCATGCTCAATTGCTAATTGTTGCCAAGTAAATTTCATCCCCTTTGAATCCAGTGGTTCTTATTTCTGGTAAAACCTGGCTAGAACCACACTGTACCCCACTCCCCATGAGATTTCTCAGAAATAAAGGATTCACTGCTCTACCTACTTCCTATCCCTAGACTGAATTGGATTTTTCAGTAGTGATGAAAGTCCCCCTCCTTCCTCTCCCCTATTAAATCCCTACCATAATACCCAATAGTTAGAAACAGTTGGGTTCAGAAATATGAATATCATCAGGATCAGGGTCAGATCTTCAGGCTTGAATATGAACAGCCTGTTGTTGAATTCACCCTTCCAAGATAAAGTTATTCCATAATTTTCGAAGGTCAACTCCCACTTTCGATAATGACCAATACAAAACTCAAATATTTTACTGATAAATCTTTAATATTTTTCAAATGAATCATTGTGCCTTCACATGAATCTGGCCCTTTGTTTCCAATTCTGTAGCCTTGTTACCATGCATTATGTTCACCACTAATGCCTCAACAATGCTACAATGCCGTTCATTCATCCCAGTGGCATGTAGAGATTGATGAGACCACATCAGCTTTGCAGTTTGTTTCCTAAGGCAACTTTTTCTGGTATCTGATCTGTAGTTGCCTGATGGGAGGGATGTGCAATGTCTCATGCTGCTGTTATGCACTATTCCCACCACATAACGCTTTTGAAAAGTTCAGGAGTTTAATTCCTACTACAGATCATTTCAAAGGCCATATATAGGGTTGCCTCTCCTACAAAAGCTAATGACACTAGATTCTTCGAAAACTTCCTGCCATAAAAAAAATGGATGGTGGAAGTAAATACTTTTGATTTCAATGGAACATCTTTCCAAATGTATGTAAGGTTACAATTTTGTAGGCTGGAATGCCTAGCCTACAGATCCTGGGTGTGCACAGACAATGCTGAAGAGTACCTGATACTTTTCCTAACATTGCAATCCTCAACTGGTCTGCTTGAATTCAATGGGATTTACTCCTAGGTGAGTGTGAAGAAGGGAGTCTTAAGAAGTCCCATATGGAATCTCCTGAGCTGAAACAGTGGCTTTCTAATTAGGGATGGTCAGATCTGTTTATCTTGAACTTGCCAATATTGTCAGTTTTTTAAGGTCAAGCTCTTTTTGTTTCATTTACAAATGAACTTGTGATTTTTTTTGTTTTGTTTTTTAATCCACATGAAAATTCATATGCATTTTTGTAATGTACACATTGACATGTGCATACATGTACACATTTTTAATCATACACATTTTGTATGTATGCATCCAGTGACTAAAGGTGTTTCTGCACATTTTGGAAATGATGCATTTTTCTTCATGCATTTTTCAAATGTATTCACATTGTCAAACACATTTGTTTTGTTCTGCAAAATGCTTTCAAGTTCTTGTTTGGGTTTGGAAGGTGCAAATTAAGTAAATCCATTTTAAAACTTGATGAAGTAAAATTTCCACACATCCCTATTTGTAATTCAAGGGAAATTGGAATGGGTTAGGGTGGGGTTTAATGACATCTACACCAGGAGCCTTTCCTCTTAGAAAAAAGTCTCATCATCACCAAATGGCTTCTTGAGCTCAAGGGAAGAACAAAAGCCATTGCAAACCCTTGAAACTATCAAAGCCTCTTACAGTACATCATGTTGAGTGTCAATGTGCAAAACAGAATGCCGATATTAGTTTTAAAAAAAACTTTGGAAAAGAGTTACGCTCTGTCGATAACCATAAATGTCTATGTGCCAATATCTGTGGGTCTATCAATCTCTCTCTATACACATTTCAGACAGTATTAGTCTATTTGACAAATAAATGACAGAAAACTGATATCTTATTTTCATGTGTTGGTAGAAGTAGTGATAAATCAAATCCTCTTGCCAAGAACATCTTTCTCCCTTAAAAAGAGGATCCTATTAGACTTCCTCCTCATATATATTACTTCCTAGAAATTGTCTCCCAGTATGCATTTTTTTTATTTTACAGTGATGGGGCCATTCCATAACAGGCAAGAGCTTGTTTTCTTCTTTCAGGCTGGGCTGATGCAGTCCTCAGTATCCCATAATTGCACCCATAGAAGAATTTAAAGGTCCTTTTATGCCAAACATGGCAGCAAACCCAGATTTCCATTTAAAGTAAATGCAGCAGTGAGCTTAAGCCAATCCATGGTGAATATAGCCTGTTTGCTATGCATGTCTGTACACCTATGACATCTTAAACCAATATGTGTGTGTGTGTGTGTGTGTGTGTGTGTGTGTGTGTGTGAAGCAACTGGGGGTAACCTAAGAGGGTAGTGGGGGACAGACATAGGGAAGAGGTGGGCGCTACAACAGATTTTTTGGCTTAGGCTGACCAGATAAAATCCAGGTCAGGGCTCCTGTAACTTTAACAGTTGTAGAGAAAAGGGAATTTCAGCCAGAGTCATTTGTATGCAATTAGTTCCTGGTGAAATTCCCTCTTCATCACAACAGTTAAAGGTGCATGCACTATACTAGAGTGACCATATACAAAAGAAGGCAGGGCCCCTGCACCTTTAACTGTTGTGATGAAGAAGGAATTTCACCAGGAGCTAATTGCATACAAATGACACTGGCTGAAATTCCCTTTTCTCTATAACTGTTAAAGTTACATGAGCCCTGACCTGGATTTTATCTGGTCACCCTATTTTCTAAGTAGTTAGTGCTAGGAACTTGGTGGGGGAGGCAAGCTCTTATTAGGAGGCCTAGATCCCTCACATTGTTTCCACTATACAATTAAGTAACTGTAAAATCTCATACACTGCCACCCACATCTCGTTTTCTGTTCCAACCAAACACAAGGTCAGCTTGGAAATCACTTGTTTTCCCTATATTTACTACATAGTATCTTGAGCTACTTTTATGCAGGTGCAAAAGTGCTTCATGAACACAAGAACAGCACCCTCCCAGCCATGTTCCCCAGCTATTGTTGTACATAGGCATACTGCCTCTGATAATGGAGGTAGCATATAGCCATTGGGGTTAGTAGCCATTGATAGCTTCCTCCTCCAGGAATTTGTCTAACCCCCTTTTAAAAACATCCAAATTGGTGGCCATCACATCTTGTGGTAGTGTATTTTATAGTTTAACTATGTGCTGGGTGAAGAAGTACTTCCTTTTATCTGTCCTGAATCTCTCATCAATCAGTTTCATGGGATGACCCCAGGTTATATATTATGCGAGAGGGAGAAAAATGTCTCCCTGTCTATATTCTCCACACCATGCATACTTTTGCACACCTCTATTACGTCTTACTTGCCTGTTTTCCAAGCTAAACAATTGCAGCTGTTTTAACCTTCCCTCGTAGAGGACTTGCTCCAGCCCCTTGACCATTTTAGGTGCTCTTTTCTTCACTTTCTCGAGCTCTTTTTTTAGGTATCTACAATGCCATTTTTATTTGGTAATATGTGAGAACCAGTGTAGCCTAGTGGATAGAGATCAGAACTTGATCAGACTGGGATATCTCCTCCTGTGCCTGCAGGAGGAGGCGACCACCATCAACCCACCCAAGGGAGAGCTGCCTGCTGCTGCTTGTTACCATCACCGCCCAAACCGTGTTGGACTGCTGCTGCTCAAGTGGACTGCCACGCCCTGCAGGACCAGGCCCCCAGGTACTCAGCCAGCTGCTGCTGGCAATCTCCACCTATCCCTGTCTTGGAAGAGGGATACATAAGCCGGCTGGCTGGGGTATCCTGGGAGAGCCAGTGCCTGCAGGAGGAGGGGACTACCATTACCCCATTCAGGGAAGAGGGAGAGCTTGCTGCTGCTGCTGCTGCCGCTGCTGCTGCTGCTGCTGCCGCTGCCGCTGCCTGACTGCTTGTTTGCTTCTGCTCTTTTCCCCCCTCCCTTTCCCCGTCCTTTTTCCCTGCTTGGCTTTTTCTGGATCTTGAGCCATGTGCCTGGGAGGGAGGATACAGAGCCCAGTGGGGGGATTTGAGGGGGGCCCAATCAGTGTAGTGATGGGTAGAGGGAGATATGGCATTGTGAGGAGGATGTGCCAGGTAAGGGGAATGCAGCTCAAACAGTTAATGGCGGTGCCATGTCCCAGTCCTCCTCGCAACCACAGGTTTGTTGGTTGCCCTATCAGCCAGCCCTCGGGACTCCAGACGCTGCTCTTAAATGCCAGATCAGTACATAATAAAACCTCCCTCATCCACGACATCTGGCATGTATAACCGAGACCTGGGTCAGTAAGCAGGGAGGAGTTAGTCTTTCCCAGTTATGCCCACCAGGATACTTGGCTCAGCACCAGGGTAGACCTGAGGGCAGGGGAGGGGGGATTGCTGTGGTCTATAGGAACTCCATCTCCCTCTGCAGGCTCCCTGTCCATGTGACTACTGGTCTGGAGTGTCTGCAACTTGTGTTGGGTCAGCGGGACAGATTAGGGATTCTGTTGGTGTAATGCCCACCCCGCTGCTCATCAGACTCCCTAGGTGAGCTGACGGAGATTGCCTCGGGTGTACTGCTGAGATCCCCCAGACATTCACGCTGAGATCCCCCAACATTCACGCTGAGGGCACCTTATGCGGGGCAGCTCAGGATTTCATGGTCTCCATGACAACCATGGGACTGTCCCAACATGCCATTGGCCCAATGCATATAGCAGGGCATACTCTAGACCTGGTTTTCGCAACTGGATATGGAGATGGTGATCTGAAAATAGAGGACTTTACATCAGTCCCTTTGTCATGGTCAGATCACTGCCTGCTGAGGTTTAGACTTACAGCGGCTTTTCTCCTCTGCAAGGGTGGGGGACCCATTAAGATGCTCCGCCCCCAGAGGCTAATGGATCTGGATGGTTTCCAGAGGGCTCTGGGGAGTTTTCCGGCTGATAGGGCTGGCTCTCCTGTCGAAACCTTGGTTGATTTGTGGAATGCAGAAATGACCCGGGCAATTGACACGATTGCTCCTGAGCGCCCTATCCTGTGTAGAGCACGTACGGCTCCAGGCTTGTTCTGTTTTCTTGGATGAGTTTCAGCTGATACAGCTCAAGGATGTTGACAAGGTGCTTGGACAGGTTTGTGCAACCACCTCTGTACTGGATCCTTGCCCCTCTTGGCTAATAAAAGCTAGCAGGGATGGAACAGCCGGCTAGGCCAGGGAAGTGATTAATACCTATCTACGAGAGGCAGTGGTCCCAGACCATTTGACCGAGGCGGTAGTGGGACCACTCCTGAAGAAATCTTCCCTAGATCCTGAAAACCTTAATACCTATAGACCTGTGGCAAATATTCCATCCCTGGCCAAGGTTGCGAGCCAGCTCCAGACACTCTTGGATGAGACTGATTATATAGATCCATTTCAGTCTGGCTTCAGGCCTGGTTTTGGCCCAGAAACAGCCTTGGTCGCCCTGTATGATGACCTATGTCGGGAGAAAGACAGGGGGAGTGTGACTCTGTTGATTCTCCTTGATCTTTCAGCGGCTTTCGATACTATGGTATCCTTCTGGGATGACTGGCGGAGTTAGGAGTGGGAGGCACTGCATTGCAGTGATTCTGCTCCTACTTGGTGGGGCGGCTCCAGAAGGTGGTGCTTGGGGGACATTGCTCGGCCCCGTGGATTCTCCAGTATGGGGCTCCGCAGGGGTCAGTCTTGTCCTCCATGCTGCTCAATCTCTACATGAAACCATTGGGAGCAGTCATCCGGAGTTTTGGAGTGCATTGTCATCAGTACGCTGATGACACACAACTCTATTTCTCCTTCTCATCTTCAGCAGGTGAGGCTGTGGATGTGCTGAACCAGTGCCTGGCTGCGACAATGGACTGGATGAGGGCTAACAAACTGAAACTCAATCCAGACAAGACTGAGATGCTGTTAGTGGGTGGTTCTGCTAACCGGATGGAGGGTGTTCAACTGTTCTGGATGGGGTTGCACTCCCCCTGAATGAGCAGGTTCATAGCTTGGTGGTTCTCCTAGAACCATCTCTGTCACTTGAGGCTCAGGTGGCCTCGGTGGCACAGAGTGCCTTCTACCAACTTTGGTTGGTGGCCCAGCTACACCCCTATCTTCAGTTGTCTATGCTCTGGTATTCTCTAAATTGGATTACTGCAATGCACTCTACGTGGGGCTGCCTTTGAAGACGGTTCAGAAGCTGCAGCTTGTGCAAAATGCAGTGGCCAGAGTGATAACAGGAACCAGAAGGTTCAAGCATATAAGACCTACTCTGGCCTGCTTGCATTGTCTGCCTATATGTTTCCGAGCCCAATTCAAGGTGCTGATTCTAACCTATAAAGCCTTACATGGCTTGGGACCACAATACCTGATGGAACGCCTCTCCCGACATGAACCTACCCATACACTACAATCTACATCTAAGGTCCTCCTCCAGTTGCCTACTCCGAGGGAAGCACGGAGGGTGGCAACAAGGGAGAGGGCCTTTTCAGTGGTGGCCCCCAATTATGGAATGGTCTCCCCGACGAGGCTCGCCTGGCGCCAACATTATTGTCTTTTCGGCACCAGGTCAAGACTTTCCTCTTCTCCCGGGCATTTAACAGCATATGATGAGGTTTTGTGTTGTTGTGTTGTTGTTGTGCTTTGACCCAGAAGGATATTGTAATTTTAACTTGTTTTTATGCTTTATGGTGTTAAATTTTGTATATCGGTGTTTTTAATGTTCAATGTTTTTAATTTTTGTAAACCGCCCAGAGAGCTTCAGCTATGGGGCGGTATATAAATGGAATAAAATAAATAAATAAATAATACTTTTGTGCTTTGGATGTAGGGCTGCCTGCTTCATATGATTATATATATATATATATGAATGAAATCCCCATGCTTCTAAATGTTGACAACCACCACTTTTTCTGTAACATGCAAAGGAGTGTTTCCGTGTGAAAATGCAGGGCTGTTCCAAAATGGAGAAGCACAGTGAGACACCTGGGGTGTTATGAATAATAATAATAGTTGTTGTTGTTGTTGTTGTTGTTGTTGTTGTTGTTTTACTTCCCGGGAGAGGTATTTGTGGGGAGTTTTTTCCTCTTAAGTGCCAAAATAACTCAGCCAGGCTTGCATACCATACATGTCTCCTATATGTTTTGCACACACATGGCTTCTAACATGATAGAAATAACAGGTGACATGCTGTAGAAATATATGGAGATCCAGCTTTTCCTGACATGTGAATTAGCTCTCATTGTGTAATTCTGTGTACGTTTTCATTTCTAAGCCTCATTTCCTCAGGGGTTTTACAGAATTATCAAAGATAATAGCAATAAACCTCACAGGTTGTTGTGGAGGTACAAGAGAATGGAGACTGTAATTTCATTTGGACTTTAAAGCCTCTGTAAATGAGAAAGGGTACTAATAGTAATAGTGGCAGTACACAGTAAAGTGAAGTTGAAATCACTGATGTTCTCCTGTTAATGTGGCATGAAGCCTAAAATAAATTTCACATATAGAGTGCTGACACTTCTACAGTACAGACCTCCCAAATCATTCACATTTGCTGCCATATTTTACCCTACCTAGTTATTTAAAGGCAGGGCCAACACATATAAAAATATATGTACATACTCATGTACCCAACCCCCTCCCCCATTAAATACCTTGGATATTTTGTTTCATGTTTGTCTGGCTTGCTACTTGGCCTGGGTGCTTAACGCTAAAAGATGGCCCGCAAGGAGCACTCTTTGACTTGATCGGCTAAGTTAACGAATTGGTGGCCCTATTCACTTTGATGAAGAGTAGGCAAACAAGTTATTTAACAATGAGGGAAGAACATTTTATCATTGGTGGGGTGGGGGACTATCTTCCTTTTGAGTCAGAATTCTGGCCGTAAACAGAACTGTGGCCATCATGGCACACAAACTAGGGTGACCAACTATCCAGTTTTGTCCAGACAGGTTTGGATATTCATAACCTCAACCAGGGTCTGGAGGGAAATTTTAATATTTATATAAATGTGCAGGAAAGGCACATGGGCAGGGGAAGTAGGGAACAGGTCTTCCAGGCCTCCGTAAAGTGCACAGACCAGCCATACTAATGGCATGGCCAATCTGCACACTTCCAGAGGCCCAGAAGATGTGCACCTTCTTTCCCCCTCCCATGCCAATCAGGACATCTGAAAGGGCCTCTTAAAGCTTGCATTAAGAGGCCCTTTCAGAGATCCCAATTGGTATGGGCAGGGGGGAGTTGTCATCTTCCCTGCCGCTCTCCCAGAAGTCTCAAGTTTTTAGCGAGACTTCCAGGATGAGCTGTCTGTACTGAAGTCTCAGACAACTCATCCAGGAAGTCTCTTTTTTAATATTTTTATTTAGTTTTCAACATATAATACATAAAATAAACATAATACATAAACAAACCCTCAACATCCCCCCTGTGCTCCCCTACCCTTGAGACCTTCCATGCTGTTATATTATACATTTTTCCAAAATTGCAGTGATTCTTTTGAAGGTGTACAACCTCTCCCCTTTACTAAAACATATTCTATAAATGTTCCCCAAATACTTTCAAAATCATTCTTTTTGGATAATCCCATCCTAACTTTAATTTTACATGTTAATCTATCATTAATTGCAATATCCCATATTTCTTTATACCATTCTTCTATTGTATAATTCCCTTGTATTTTCCAATTTTTAGCTATCATTAATCTAGCCGGTGTCAGGAGGTTGTTTATCAATTCTCTTATATTATTATTCCCATATTCTTTATCAAACATCCCCAATAAATCTATATTTGGACTTGCTTCCACTTTCTTACCCAATATTTCACTTATTTCTTTAAAAACTCTTTTCCAAAAATTTTTTACATACTCACATGTCCACCACATATGGAAATATGTCCCCACTTCCTGACAACCCCTCCAGCATAGCTTTGACATTTTCTTATCTATCTGATGTAATCTTACAGGAGTGAGATACCATCTCCAAATTATTTTATAATGATTTTCTTTTATCCTTATTGATAACAACTTTAAAGTTCTTAGTTCCCATATCTTCCCCCATCTATCCTCAGTAATTTGAATTTTTAAATCTTCTTCCCAGATTGTTTTCAAAATTTCTTGTGGCTCTCCCTCCTCTACCAATATATTATATATTTCACTTATTATACCTTTTTTATTTTTATTTTCCCCCTCCTTCTCTCTTGACTCAATTAGCTTTTCAAATCTTGTTTCCTTTCTACAATCCTTATTTTTCTTTTTCCATTTCTGTGTCCATTGTTCCAAGTGTAGGCACTTAAACCATATATTTTTTGGCCCTCTTAGAACTTCTTCTATTTGCTTTTTGTTAACCAGTCTCTTCAGCCAATCTTTCACTTTAATTTTTTTTCCCCTCAGTGGCCCTTCCAATTCTCTTCTCAAATTGCCTGGGAAGTTCTCCAGTAAAACAACTGGGATTAGAGGAGAAATTCCTGATATTAATTTCTTTTTGTACCTTCCCCAAATTTCTATGATATTCCCTAGGATGGGATTTTCCATAACCTTCAGTTGATTCTTTTGTATTTTACCTACTATACTAGTTGTATTTCCCTACTACTATACTAGTTGTATTTCCCTACTATACTATTTATAATGTATCTTAATTGGTTAGCTATATAATACATCTTTATATTCGGGAGTCCTAATTTTATTAATCCTAGCTCTCTTATCTCCATTACAATAATTATTTATCATACTTTGCCAACTTCTTATTCTACTTGTTATTTTAATTGATAACATTCTAAACAAAAAATTAATCTTTGGTAATATTTTCATTTTAATAACCGCTATTCTACCAAACCATGAATGCTTTAATTTCCTATAAGCCTCTAACTTCTTCATTATCTATTTTTTTAAACTACTAAAATTTATTTCCTCTAACTTTTCTAAATCTTTCGTAATATAAACTCCTAAATAGTGCACTGTATTTTAACCTTCAGATCAAGTTTTAAACTACACTCATCCCTTTCTTCTTTGTTATAATTAAATAACATCATTTCTGATTTCCCCCAATTTACTTGTAATCCTATATTCTCTCCAAATTCTCTCAAATGTTGTTTTATTTCTTCTATGCTTCCCCTCGGATTTTCTAGTGTCAATAAAGTATCATCCTCAAACATATTAATTTTTATTTTATCTTCCCCTCCTATTCCCTTCAATCTCTCATCTTCTCTATTAACATTTGCTAATATTTCTATAACAATTGCAAATAATATTGGGGAGAGAGGACACCCTTGTCTTGTTCCTCGGGCTAAGGTAATTTGTTGTGTTAAACCATCATTTACCATTACCTCCGCCTTATTGTTCGCATAAAGCTGATTAATCACTCCCATGAACCTTTCTCCAAAACCAAATATCTTTATAATAGTTTTTAGCGCCGGCCATTCCATGCAATCAAAGGCTTTAAAAATATCTAAAGCTATCAACCCTGCTTTTAAATTCCTTCTTTTAATAATATTTATTATATTCAATACCCTCCCTATTAAATTGGGCATTTGCCTCTCTGGAATAAATCCACATTGATCCTTTTTTATATACTTATTTATAAAGGTATTCAATCTTGTTGCCATGATTGCTGTAAATATTTTAGAATCTTGATTAATTAAAGAAATAGGTCTATATGATGCTGGGTCCGTCAAATCCTTATCTGGTTTCGGGATTAATATTATCAACAAATGTTCCCACGATGGTGGGGTCTTCTCTGCCTTTATTATATTATTATACAATTTTTCCATTTTTGGTAGTAAAAGCTCTTTAAATATCTTATAATATTCCGGCCCCAGCCCATCTACTCCTGGAGATTTCCCTCCTTTCTTTTTCCGTCACTAATGCTTCCATATAATCCCTATCCTTGCCTTGTAATCTTATCTTCCAATTTTTCTCTATATACTCCTGTATTCTTGTTTGTGGGCCCGCTTCTGATGTATACAATTTCTGATAAAAATCTTCAAAAAAATTAAATTTATCCTTCATTAAATTACAGCTTTTCCCCATTTTATCTTTAATTGTCCTTATTATATTTTTTTCCTTCTTTGATTGCGTGGACCTTGCCAGCATTTTAGAATTTCTGTTGCTATATTCAAAAAAATTCCTTTTCAAATATATTAATTCTTTTTGAACTCTCTCTATATCCTTTTCCTCAAGATCTTTCTTTTTTGCTTGGAGTTGAGCATATATATGCATATCCTTATTTGTTCTAAATTGTTCCTCTAATTCCTTAATCTCCTCTTCGATCTTTTTACTATGTGCATCTTGTTGTATTTTTAATTTACACGATTCTCTAATACATATCCCTCTTACTACTGCTTTCATCGTGTCCCAAACAATCCCCTGCAAGTTTACCCGTTTCATTTATTTCCCATATAGTCTGTATTTCCTTTTTCATTTTTTCCACAATGTTTTTATAACTTAAAATTTTAGTATCTAATCTCCACCTTTTTGCTTCCCTGTAATCTTTCTTTATTTTAATATCCATGCTCATTAATGCATGATCTGAAACCTTAATTACACCTATTTCACAATCCATAATCTTAGAAAGCATATTCTTTGAAACAAATATATAATCATTCCTGGAGAAGCTCTTATATTTTGATGAATAAAAAGTATATTTCTTTTCTTTACCCTTTTACTATTCTCCAAACATCCTTTAATTCTCTTTGTTCCATTACTTTTGCTAAACTCGTTTTCCCAATACCTTTTATAGTATCTTTATCTTTCATTTTGTCCATCACCATATTAAAGTCTCCAGCCATTACAATATTTGCTTTCTCTACATTCCCCATATTACTAAACACTTTATCATAAAAATCAATTTGCTTTTCATTTGGAGCATATACATTAACCAATACATATTTTTCATCCCCCAAGAAACAGTGTAAAATAATAAATCTTCCCCATACGTCCTTTACCACTTTAACCGCATTAAGTGCACATTTTTTAGAGATTATTATTGCAACTCCTCTTGCTTTAGAAGTCCCATATGCTTTCTCATATACACCCAAATTCCTCATTTTAAGTTCATTTCTACCGTCTTCTTTTTTATGTGTTTCTTGTAAAAATATTATATCAGCTTTCCTTTCATTCAACAACCCTTCAATCCTCTTTCTTTTAATAACACTACCCACCCCATTAACATTTAAAGTTATCAATCTTACTCTATTTTCCATATCTCCATTCTTATTTTTTTCTGTAGGTCTCCTAATGTGTCACAATTATCTCCACCTTCCCTCCCCCCTCCCCCCACATATAACCCCCATTTTCCCCCCTTCAACCCTGGGTTCCCCCGGGCAGTAGCTCCCATCCTCCTCTTCTTAGGACCCTTCGGGGGGGGCGGCAAACATCCCACATGGAACCAAAGCAGAATTCCCCCTCCCTTTACTCTTCTTACTATCCCTCTTTAATCTATTTCTCAGTCACAAACTGCTTCCTCCTGCTGCCCCTTCTTCTTCTCTTTCTTGTTCTTTCTCCATCAGGCCCAGGCTCTGCAGAAGATCCATTCCTTGCTCACATGATGTTATTCTGTGTTGTTTCCCCTTGTACATAAATCTCAGGAATATTGGATATCCCCAGCTATAAACTATTGAGTTCTTCTGCAGGGTAGTTGTACACAGCTTCACACTTTTCCTCCATTGAATTGTTTGAAAACATAGATCATTGTAGATCTGTATCTGTGAAGATTGGAACATCAATTGCCCAGCATGTCTAATGGCTTCATCAATTTTTCTTTTTTGTAAAAACTGGCTAATCTTACTATTATGTACCTTGGGACCACTCCACTCCTTTTAGGTCCAACTCTGTGGATCCTTTCAATATCTTCTTCAGCCCATATCATTTGAGGATCCATCTCCTTAATCCATTCCATTAGCTTGTCTTTCAGAATCTTTGAGTTTTCCCCCTGCTGTTCCTGGAAGAATCTGATGCGAATATTAATTCTTTTGTCTCTATCTTCCATAGAAATTAAACGTAAGTCCATTTCTTGTAAAATTATTTCTTGCTTTTTTATCTTATCTTTGTTCTGATCTGTTTGCTGCTCCAAAGATACAAATTTATCATTAATCATTTGAAGACTGCTTTGTAGCTCCAATTGGGAAATCTGGATCTTCTTAACCTCCCGCATGAGCTCATTCTTCTGCTTATCCAGCATGTCTTGAATGCCAGCCAGCAAGGCTTCAGAGGACATCAGCTCCGTTTGTGGTTTCATTGTTTTGGGAACTGCTCCTGGCTTAGCTCCATTTTTATGATTTCCACTTCCAGTTGCCGGCAGACCCATTTTCCCATTCATCATGACTGCCTCTAAATTTTCTGAATTCTTTCTAGTCAGACGAGACCAACTCTTATCGGAGGGGTGTGCTTTGGATCTAGTCCACCTCGGTGGCAAAATGTTCTTACTTCTCCCCCTTTCACTGCTCATCTGGCATCCAGCCAATGGTTGCGACGTTCGGTCTTTCTGCTACCTCTTATTTAGATCCTTGCTAATTAGTTAATAATGTCCAGTATACTCTGTAAGTACAAATTATTCTTTGCTTTAGTTTGAAGTTGTATCAACAAAGATAAGTACACTCTGCCGTTTCAGTCCCAGCTTGGCTGCTCTCCCAGGTTCATTAAGATTTTATAACACTGCCGGTTTATCTACAACTTTGCAGTTTTCTTCCCCTTACTCTGTAAAGATTCCCATAACAAGTACTGCTTTCCACTTACAGTTTGAAGTTCTTATAAATGGGATATTGTTCTTTTTAGTTTTTCTCACGCAGGAGGAGAGACGATCCCAATCTGTTTACTCCATACCGGATGTCCCGCCCCCTCATCCAGGAAGTCTCGTGATACTTGAGACTTCTGGGAGAAGTTGGCCATGCATACAAGACAAAAGACACCTGTTTGGCTGCATGGCTTCTTGGATGCCTGGCTTGCTGGCAGTGCGGGCAGTGGTGGCAGTGGCAGAGGCAGCAGAGGAGTTGCAGAAGCAAAGGTTCATGGAGCAAGCAAGCAAGTGAAGAAAAAGGGTGGTGGTGGCAAGGGGGGCACTTCAGGCAGGCAGCATGGTTCCATTGTTCTGCACTTTTATTTGAAACTGGCATGCATACAGTAACTTCTACTATAATCTAGACAGCTTCACAGAAGCCCCAAATGATGACCTTGATAAGTTAGGTCCCACTGACTTGTGCCTTCTGCTCAGAAAGCTGAAAGAAATTCCCCAGGTGTATTAGGTCCTGAGGAGGTAAAGCACATGCAGCTCTTTGCTATGAATGCATTGCTTTTTAAGGATGCTAATCCTCTTAAATCTCCAGCTTACCTGTGTGTGTTTTTTTTAAAAAAAAAAAGTGGGGGGAGCCATTGTCTGTGATTTTGCACTGGAAAGAACATATAACAGAAGTCAAAGTGCTCTTGAGATTCTATAGCTATTGCCCAACAGAAAAGGTTTATAGTTGGTGTCCATCATAACATAATGTTATACCTGCTTGCTTGGAAGCATTCAGACAAAGAAGCACCTGAGTATAATTTAAATGTTGTTTACTTTTTTGTTTTACTGGCAATCAGCAAGCTAGAAATGTAGCAAAGATTCAAAATGAAAATTAAGGTTGGGGTGGTAGGCAAAAGGAAGGAAGTCCCATCGAAATCAGTGCAACTGACTTCTAGCTGTCTAGCCATCTCATTTATACCCCATCCTCCCTGCAAAAAGAACTCAAGGTACTGTACATAGAGAAATAAAGAAATCACATGTTTGGGATTTTGTGGGCTGTAACCAAAGTTCAGTCAAGATTTTGGGCTCTGTATCTTCTAAATAAGTAGTCATAACTTTGTTTGGCTCTATGGGGAAGATAATTTGGTTTTGTCGCCCAAGCACTGGCTTTAGAAATTTTGTGAGTAAGGGGCACATTTGTTTTTGGGGAACAGATAAAAGGGAAAACACTTGGAAAAAGGTTAGTTCCTAATTGGAAGTGCAGAGGAATTTAAAACTTTTACTTTCCATTAAATACTGCAGGCACAATACTATTGGAATTAAGCATTTTTATGTCCTGTGGATTCAATGTTTAACAGTACCATCCTGCGTATGTTTACTCAGAAAACACCTATGTTCAGTGAGGCTTACTCCCAGGAAAGTGTAATTGGATTGCAGCACAACTGTCCTATTGAAATATTACTCTCTGCCAATTCATCCTTTTGCACTTTTAGCCTTACATATCAGGAATCTTCTGTCTGGAATGGGAGTCATTAATATTCTTTTGCAATGGAAACTGAGGGTGAGTGGTGATAACAATAAGTGGTAGCAATCCTATGTACACATAGTTCAAACCCTTGGAGTAAATCTCATTGAACTCTGTGGGACTTAATTCTGAGTAAACATGCATGGCCTGGGATGCACAACATCACTCCAGGGTCCTTGAAGGGAGGGGGAAACTTTACAACTGCCTTGCCACAGTATCTCACTGGCAAGTCTCCCATTAAGGTATTTCCAATGAAATTCTACTGATGAAAATTCTGACCAGTAAAATATCTCAACCTATGCTCTGAAAGCATCTGCCTGGAGAGTACCTGCTGGTTGCATGATCCACAAGGCCAGGTTCTGTGAGTGCATAGTTGCCTTGACAAAAGGGGCTTACACTTGCTAGAGTAAGATGAAGAGATGTGAAGAAGCTGCAATCCTATATTCATTTATCTGGGGGTAAGCTTTATTGAAATCAACGGGACTTAATTCTGAGGTTTCTTTGGGCAGTTTTCTTTGGGTCCCTGATTGGGATTTCTGTTCTCTGCACACTGAGGCAGTGTAAATTCAGGAGATATTTGGATAAAAGGAGGGGAAGTTCCTTGTCTAGCATTGTGATAATAGACATTCATTCTGGCTTTTCTTTGTATTGCTACTGACCATGGTCTTGTTTACATGGCTAATGAACCAGATGTGTAATGACAAATTTTTAGATTAGTTTCTCATTGATAAAGCAGAAGATGAAACAAGTTAAGAGGTGCTAGTGAGAAGTTACTGCAACAAGCTGTTAGTCCATTTGTTCCATGGCTAATGTTTACAGGGTAATAGTATTTTATATTCTTTCTGAATGCTAGGTTGCTAGTTTGTTGTACTAGATTTTTCTGCACTTGTCAGCTGCTTTATTTCTTCAGTGGTAGCAGTATGCTGAAATTGAGAATGGATATGAGAAAAGTGATGAGGAAAGAGTGTTAAATGTTAGGAAAGGTGAGACTACGGTCATCCGGTGAAGGATTTGCTGTCAGAAAAGATATTTGAGGGAAGGGGAGTCTGTAGCACACAGAGCTTCAAAGTAGGATGTGTATCATATCGTTAAAATATACAATAAGGTCGTTATCATGCATGTTTTTAACAATGATGATACGATAGAAAATCCTACGATAATCATTGGAGACGATAATTTTCAGGCGATTTTATCGTTTTATCGGACTGCCATATAAATATACCTACAGTATTTTAAAAGTTAGAGGCTTGAAACTTGGTCACAGTGCTTCTGGGGTATGCCTAAGTATGTGTATGAAATTTGAGATCGATCCCTCCAACCTTCGATTTTATATAAATTTTTTTAAGATCGTTTCCGTTCTGACAGATCAGAATGACAGCTTGCAACACCTGTCAGAACGGAAACGATCTTTAAAAAAAAATTTTTTAATCGAGGGTTGGAGGGAACGATCTCAAATTTCATACACGTACTTAGGCATACCCCAGAAGTACTGTGACCAAGTTTCAAGCCTCTAACTTTTAAAATACAGAAGTTATAGGCATTTTTTTCTTTCTGCCAAAAATATCATTTTTTAACAATAATTTATCGTGAAGACAATACAGATCACCTACGATATGAATGAAGACGATATTTGTTTTGGTCCAAAATGGCAATAACGATAAAAAATGATATTTTTTGGCATGCACACCCCTACTTCAAAAGCTACAAAAGTAGGAGTGAAGTTAATTTCAGATACATTGAATGTCTCACTTGTTCTTTATTTCAGTGATTTTAACATTAAGATGTAATGTAGAACAAGTTTGTATTAATTGTGTGCTGTAAAATCAGACATGTGACCAAGGCCATGTTCGGGTGGGCACACCTCCTTGGGGGCTGAACATGCCCCCTTGGGGGCTGGACATGTTGGTGGGCACATCCCCTTGGGGGCAGCTGTGGTGTCCTTC
The DNA here is from genome assembly GCA_029215795.1 of Anniella stebbinsi. Lineage (NCBI taxonomy): Eukaryota > Metazoa > Chordata > Lepidosauria > Squamata > Anniellidae > Anniella > Anniella stebbinsi. Next base: position 49,306,342 of record JARDYH010000002.1, read on the forward strand.
TTTTTGGTTTCCAAAATATGTTCACAGTGACATGGTGTAGACGACAGAGTGGAAATATCTCTGGATAAAAAGTAAAGCTATGAAATGGCTTCTTTCTTTCCAGATGTATGCATAAAAGAAACTACATCATATTGACATAAAGAGTACTTTATTGTAGTATTTAAAATATCAGAGGGAAGATGATGCTGGATCCTTTCTATTGTTGTGGCTTGAATGAAATTAATAGGTTTTGTTGTGCGCACGCAATATTAGAGAACCTCCAAAGCAAACACTCTGCTCACCCCCTCCCAGCTTTTTTTCTTTAATGGAACTGGAGAAATGTTTACATAGCAGCTTTAAGCTTCAGAGCAACACAAGAAAGCTAATACTTTTCAGAAAGGTGCCTGGAGACCAAAGGAAATGTTTCAACTGTCCAGCAAATGAGCCCGCTTACAGTCCCCTGACTGTTATGGAGGTGATGATCTGATTCTTAGTACAAGCAGCGAAGTCTTTACAATCCACCAGATTAAAGTCCTGGTCAAGCCTTAGAGATCAGATATTCCCACATGAAACATAATACACCATGAAATGAGCAGAAGAGCGATGCTGAGCTTTTAACCAGCCACTCTGTGACAACGGGGCTGAGTGTAAGCAGATGTTGCTGCTGTCTAAACAACTAAGCCCTTTGTCCACACAGGCCCTGAGAGTTTAGATTGTAATGGACTGGTGGATAGCTTTGATTTACACAGTAAAGCTCGGGTACTAGAAATACCCCTTTAAAAAGGGGGAGGCATAGAGATAGCCATCTACTCATTTCCCTGCATCTTATGACCTACAAGGACAGTCATTTAATTTTCCTAAGAGCAAAGCAAACACTTAAGGATCCTACTAACTAGAGGCCTGAACCATTGTCAGAAGCTAATGGCTTAAGAGTTAGATTGTTGCCCTTAAAGCAAATGCTTTAGACCAGAGCTTGAGGATATTTGTTTGGAGCAGTCTTCTCAAAAGAGCCTGATAAGTGCAGAATATTTCAAGACACTCTCTTCTGTCCCTCCTACAGCTTTCAATGTCCATGCCTCCTTTATGGTGTTTATATCACAGGCCTTCCCATTCACTGATTGGGTCTGCCATTTTAAATGGATGCCTCAAGCATATATTTTTACAGTGTTGACACTGTTGGCTGAGTAGCTGGTAGCAGGACACAGTATGTAAGTCAGCCTTCCCCAGCCTGGTGACTTCCAGATCTCTTAGGCTACAACTCCCTTCATCCTTCCCCAGCTTTTTGAGCATTATGGGAATTGCAATCCAAGACATCCTAGATGGTACCAGATTATTCCGAAGTAGGCCAATTAGATTTAGTGAGACTAGTGCAAAGTAAGAGCTTTTGATATTCTAGAGCTGTGAACAAATTGGAGGATACAATCCATCCCCAAATGGGGCAGCTGCCTGCATGCAGAGGGATTAACATAGGAGTCCCCTGCCCTTGCCACAGCCTGCTGCATACAAGCGACAGTGCGCTGTGCCATGACCAGGACTGGGCCATTACTAGGACTTGCATTTTACTGTGTGTACATCCCATATCACCATTAGCTTCCCTCTCATCTGGATAGAGATTATTTAATAGGAAGTGCTAGATGGGAATATGGGAAGTGTGCTTGCAGTGCTAGATGGAAAAAGGGAAGCAGGCATGGGGACCCCCATTTGTGGTAATGGGCCAGTATTCTGTAGTATAGAGTTTGGCAACTTGTGGCCCTCGAGATGCTTTGGCCTACTACATCTACCATCATCCCTCACCATTGGCAATGCTGGATAGGGCTGATGGGAGTTGTAGGCCAAAATAAGTCAATCCCTTTGCAGACAGGGGTCTGTGGCCATATCATCAAATGTCTAATACCCCCCTTGAGTTTTTTTCAGTAGGTTTATTACATAGAAACAGAAGCCACTCTATTCATTCCAAACAATCACCCATATCTGGAGGTGTAGAATCTACTTGGGAATGCAACAGGGGCAATAGCATGACAATTTTGTGACCACACCTGAAAAATGCCACAATCCATTGATGGAGCCCGAAGGCTCCTTCATTCCATTTCTCAATATTTTCTGCATCTAAGGGAGACATTTCTGCATTGCTCAGGCTTTCATATGTCTGTGCAATGAATAACAGCCACTTGTGCTTTAACTGTAGGCAGTATAGTAGCACAAGCGAAGGATATTTCATTGGCATTGACATATATAATATAGTCTCTTAAACAACACATCTGTATCTGACGGTATTCCCTCTGTGCAAATTTTATGGCTCATTTAGAACATACATGAAGAGAAAAATGATCGTATAATTTCCCAGCAAAACAATAATGTCATCATGATTAATCATTAAGATTGCTGTGATTGATCTAAAAGACCCCATCTCATATGTCTATCTAAATTTCTGACTATGTCGAGACAGATTCATGTTTGTTGTATGAACAGTAGAAACAAGGCACTTGAAAGAAGCACGAATCAAAGACCAGTGATACATTAAACCTACATTGAGGTTGCAATCTACAGGCTTTATACATATGGGGCTGCTGCTAACACCATAGCAGGTGAAAATCTATGCACACACACACAAGGAACCTTGCCACCAGCACAGTCACCAATGGGAGAGCTCTGCTTATCTGTATGGGGATTGTACTATCCAGAGAAATCCCATTAGTCAGTGGAATTTCCAAATAATTGTTTTAATTATTCTGAATAATTCGAGCCACTGTGAGTAGGAATGGCTAAGCAGCCAGACATTTTAGACTGCAATTCAGAACTTGTTCAGTGACTGTAACAAAATAAGGGCCAAATCACACTCGCCTGCTAACACACAGTTTATCTGAAGGAATGTCTCTTCCCATATATGCCTGCCTAGAGCCTAAAGTCATCTATAGAGGCCTTCTTCCAGGTGTTCCCTGCCAAATGAGGGGAAGCAGGTGGCTACTAAGGAGAGGGCCTTTTCAGTGATGGCACCCCAGTTGTGGGCCTGTAGGCTCACCTGATGCCTACATTGTGGTCTTTTCGATGCCAGGTAAAGACTGTTCAGGCTGTTTAGTTGTTCAGGTTTGTTTTTTAATGTGTTATTGTGTTTTTAGATCTTTACTCTGCTGCTGACTTCTACTTCAGTTTTACTCTGTTTTAAACCTTTAAATGTTTTAGATCATTTTATCATGAAGTATTTCAAGCTTTTAATTTTTGTGAAACACCCAGAGAACTTTTCTTATTGAGTGGTATAGAAATCTAGTAAACAACAGCAGCCACTGGAAATCACTCAACTCATGCAGAGTTCCAACTCCAGCAATACACATGCGGACGTTGGATGGCAATAGTCAACATGTACTCAGCAATACATTCTTCTGCTATCAGCGTGGCACTGCAACCAGGCATAATAAGTGAGTATTTACAAATGGCATTTTAAAAGTGCATGTGTACATAGACAATAGCAGCACACTGGCCTCTTCATAGGACTTCCACAGAGCCCGTTACTGAGTGGTTTCCAGGGACAGACCCACCCTCACAGCATCATGGACTCACCCCTAACTCAGCAACAAATGATTTGTGAATAATACTCTTTTGAGTATTATTAATAATACTCTGGGCTTCAGAATTGGAAGACTGAGAAAGTACCAACAGAGGAGGAATGGCTATTGAAAATTACAGAACTGGCGGAAATGGCAAAACTCACTGCAATAATAAAAGATAAAGCAACAACTGGGTTTACTGAGGAATGGAAACCTCTGATAGATTTTTAAAAGAGAGAGAAGGGAAGGACATATTTGCATGCAGATTCAGCGATTAAATTGGAAGAAAAACAATTGATAAAGATAGGGAAGTCGAGAAATTCACTCACTATTTTGTTTCGTTTTTCATTAGTCTTATTTTGATAAAGCGTTAAGAAAATATAGATATTTTTGTATGTTGGAGAAATTCGGAAGTCCAGTTTAATGTTGTATGTTGTATTGTTGTAGTGTTTATGTTTTATATTTGTTTGAAAATAATAATAAAAAAAATTTTAAAAAAATACTCTGGGCTTAATCTCAGCCATACAATCAATTGACCATCAAGGCAGAACTCATCAAAAACTGCAGGCATTCTACACTGGAGTAAAAACAGTGAAGCCATCAAATGTGAACTTTCAAGAGAAATTGACTTTGGGGAGTTAATTTATGATTTTCCAATGAAAAAGGGGCCAGATTAAACAGTCAATGTATAACATACTTGCTGCTGCATTAGCCCATTAGAATCTTTTTTTAAAAAAATTGAACTTCAACAGGATGATAACTTTATTAAGAACAACCAAAAAGTTACAAGATAGTTAGTAAGCTTTGTGGGACTCTTTTTTAGGATGGATGTTATGTTAAATAAAACTAGCAAAAGAGGGGGCTTGGGGGCATGGTAGAAATGTCCCAGTGTAGGCTATGGTGTTAATTTCAGAAAGGTAGAAAATGCCATTTCAGATTTCAAATTGAAATGTTTCTTTCATGGCTCATGAGAACATCTGTATGTGGGAGGAGGGCCATGTTTCAAATTTGTATTCCCCCAAAATGATGATGATGATGATGATGATGATTGGAACCTTGTGTGAGAATTACGTTATTTGCTAAGTCTAAACACTGTGGATCTGCAATTGCCAGAGTCACAAGCGACCTCAATATTTTGCAGTAAACAAATAGGTTGAGTGGTGGTTTTAAATCTCTTGACTTGAATTTTCAGACAAAACAAGGTCAAAGCACAAATGATGCACCAGATAAACTAAGAGCAAAGGTCAATGGTTTTTAATGCTGGATGATCGATATGCAAAGCGTTGGGATTTTGTCGGGATGTGGGGGTGGGGGGGTGAAACAGACAACTCAGGATATTTCCAAAGGGACTTTGTTTTAAACTATTTCTTTCAACAGACAAACACCTCCCTAACAGCAAAGCCCTTGAAGTCTGTGACACCAGAGACATGCAAAAGTCATTAAGGTTTATCCCCAAAGACCTTCTAGAGTTGCTTCACATTGGAGTGGGTGTAAGTCTGCTTAAAATTAGATTACTTTAAAATAAAGTTAGAGCGCTAAGCAATATCCTGCCTTCAACTTGGCAGGGTTTCCCGTGAGAAAAGAGAGTAGGCAAAGAGAGCTTAGACAGACAGACAAACATATTTACCCCTAGGTGGAAGGTACAAATTAAATTAGCCTGCCACAAAAGGGGGATGTTTTCTCCTTCTGTTCAGATGTCATGGTAGTGAGGAAACATAGTCTTGGGGCCAAGAAAAATGGCACAAATGCATTCATCTAAACTACCATTCATTCTGTTCCAAGGTCTAACAGCATACATAAAAGAACAGCACTGTTGAGCCACTTCCTCTCCTTAGTTACCAAGTGGGGGCTTGCAAAGGAAGATGGGAGAAGAGGGTGGTAATTTTTCCAGAAGGTTTCAGTGTTCTGAGGGGAGGGTGGTGGAAGAGGTTATCAACCTGAGGAGACCTCGAATGAGAATATCACAACGAAACCTTGATTTCATACTTCATGGCAAAGTTTCTTTCCCCCCCCCCCTTTCCTTTCTCTCCTTCTTGCCCTTGCTCTGTGTGGTTACATTTCAGTGTACACTGCAAATCTTCTCTCTCTCTCTCTCTCTCTCTCTCTCTCTCTTTCCCCCTCCCCCTCCCTCCCTCCAGCTGGAAAACAATACTAGCACTTCCTGAGTCAAGTATATCTTTTATTGTGCCTCATTAATATGCATGTTTTTGGCACTCAGTTGGGTTCAGCTGGTATGCTTTCCAGTATCTCATTCTTTATTTATATGAGACTGGGAGGTGTGACCTATGGAGCCAGTTGGCTGCCATGAATTGGAATATTCATTAAGCCTTGTGAATTATGCATCTGACTGCTTATAATACTGTGATCAACACTGGATGTTGCCAGAACTCTCAGCTACTTCCTGTGAGGTGGAATGCTCCATGACTGGGTCACAGAGGGCATGCGCTCCGTGCACTTTGCCAATAAAGCTGATCGGTTCTGTGTCTGAAATGCTTTGGGGCATGAGAACGGATCATGGAGGGCATTTTTAGCCCTACAAACCACAATAAAATAATAGTCTGATATTTTTGCAATTCCACCCCATCATACCCCAACCCTTTTTGGCAGTGTGCATAATAGGTTTCTTATTGTTTCGTGCAAAATGTCAGATATGGCAATAAAGTGCTCTATTATCAAACTTTCAGTTTTGGTTTTATGAGGAAACTACTGTGTTTTGACAGCACTCCAGAAGTATAGTGCTATATCTCTTGGACACTAAAGAATTTTACAGTCTAAACAACTGAGTCTGGGCTCTCAAAAGCCAGTGTAGTGCAGTGGTTAGAGCACGGGATTTGGAGACCCAGATTCAAATCCCCAGTCAACCATGAAACTCTCACTGAGTGACCTTTCATCTGTCACTGACTTTTAGTTTAACCTAACTCATGGGGGGGGGGGGGGTTGAAGATAAAATGAGGATGAATTGGGGGAGTCAACCATGTATTCCACCTTGATTTCCTTGGAGGAGAGGTAGGACATATAACGGTGAATTGAAAATTGCATGCTAATTTTTGTAAAAGGGATTATGACTTTTCCATTCAGTATTTGCTACAGTGGCTCTCATAAAGTCAGACTGCAATCTATCCCCACCTGAAAGTCGTTTCATTTCCTGTCCTATCAAGTTCCAGCTTTGCTCCCATTTTAAATGGGTTTCCTGTTATTGTATGTTGCAGAAATCTACTGTAATTCACCTTATGGTGACTGACACGAGCACTTTCACACATTGGCTCTGCTCTAGAAAAGCACTAGCCAAAATGTGTGGGTGGAAGGTGGCTTTTCACCCTTTCCTCCTCCCATGAGTGGGAGCTCATCAGACAAAAGGTGCCTCTGCCCAATTTTTGGTGATCCTTCTTACTACAGACTGCCCTATTCCAGAGGCTTTCTTCCAAACCTCATAGGAACTAAGATGTTCTCTATGTCGTGTCTTATCGGATATAAGTCGAGTTTTCCGCCATCTGCGCTCCAGTCGTCCTTTCCGCTTCAACCTGAGATCTTCTGTATACCAGGGCACCCGATTAGAAGCGGGTCGGAGAGGACGTTTGGGGGCGATCATGTTGATAGCCCTAGTTAAGTCTTGATTCCATCTATTGACCAGGGCTTCTACAGGATCGTCGACAATACCAGCCATAGATCCCTCCAAGGCCTTCTGGAATCCAAAAGGATCCATCAGCCTTTGAGGGCGGACCATCTTAATAGGTCTGCCACCCCTGCAGGGGTGGGTGGCAGCCGTGATACAAACCATACTAACATATGGGGGAATACGACCTCCATTGAATATGTGCTCATGCATATATATATATATATATATATATATATCCAAGCACACTCAGTGGTAAAACATGCCAATACTCATTGAAAACATGTGACAAAAATGGTCGGACATGTCCACTCCTACAAGCCTCCAATACCCATGGAAATGCTCCCCCACAGCTTATTGGCTGTTTGCTGAGCCCACAACTCACGACAAACAGCAATGACCTCACAAAGGGGGGGGGGGCACACTGCACATGTTCATCAGAATGGAAGCAGGAGAGCCAAAACAAATGATACAAAAGCAGTCAGGGATATTCTGGGGGAAATAAGAGGTGGAGCCAAGATCACCGCGGAAGCAGTGACAACTGCGATACAATCCTGCAATAAATGGCTGGTGTAGACTCCCCCTTGGTTGCACCTTTTCCACCACATCACAGTGAAATAGCTACAAAAAGTCTAATGTGGGAGTGGGATTGTCAATCCACCCAAGTTAAGCACCCTTTAATATTTCACTTCGGGGCCATTCACATGACCCTGGGCCTTTCATAAAGAATGGCTCCAAAACAGCACGTATTGAGCTGCTGGGCTTCACACAGAGAATGCTTTTTAAAAACCTAAAATCTCACCAATCATCTGTTCAGCAGGGAGGACTGAGCTACAGGATCTTACGTGTCTGTGTGTGTGTGTTTTAAAGGTCTCTGGATGAAATTCAAAAACACACTAACTATTGTCTGCCAGTGCAATGGGACTTCCTGCTTCTTTTCTCCCCCTTGCAGCACCCGAAAATCTGTTCCATGGAGTTTCCCAGCCCTCTAGGGCAGATTTAGGGGGTGCACAGGGGCTACAACTGGGAGGAAGATTGTCCCCCCTCAGTTTGAGAACAGAAGCAATTCCATCAGCAGAACGACACCATGGAATCCAATCCTCTGTGTGCAATCTCAAATACAGAGTGCTAGCAATGTGCATTAGGAGAGGGACCATAGTTCAGTGGTAGAGCATATGCTTTATGTGCATAAGGGGCCAGATTCAATCCCTGGCATTTCCAGTTATAAGTCTGAGGTATCAGGTAACACAAAGTGCCTTTGCCTGGGATCCTGGAGTATGGCGACCAGTCAGAATAAATAATACTGGGCTGGATAGGCAAATAGTCTGATCTAATGAAAGATAGTTTCCATGATTCTATTCCTGCAGATGGATCAGGATGAGTAAGTTCAAAGTGTATTATAATTTGCTGGGTATTACTTTAGATATATAGATATTCAGATGTGACTTTTTTTCTGCTCAAATTAATGCATGTTGAAAATTGATTAAGATGAGAGGCAGAGCAATTATATGACCACTACAGCCAGCTACAAATGCACTCTGGATTCATTGCATGCTTCGGGACAACTGAGGTGATACAAATCAGTTCTCATATTCAAACTGTCTAGTTCCATGTTTGTTGTTCTTCCACTCCGTACAAACAGATGACTTTCATATAAACATTGTTTTTCAGAAGTTGCTTGAGAAAATTCCATTTGTGTCAACTGCATCCCACCCACCCCCTCCCCCACTCCCACCCAGTATCGATTTTCTGCTTTGTCATTAAAAGCCACTGAGATATACATATAGATATAGGTATATACATGCACACACACACACACAAATACTAAATAAATTATCTACAAGTGGGGTATCGTTAAAACCTGTCTTTTTAAAAATGCAGTGTGTTCCACATGTGTTTTAAAAAGAATACAATAAAGGAAGAAGGGGGTTATGTCTAAAGTCTTGGCACAGAAAGATTAATGAAGGGTTTTAATGGCTTTAGTAATCTCAAAAGCCATACAAGTATTAAAGCACAGCCTTGCCTTGCCAGTTAATGACCTATATTACTGAGGTTTATTGTTTCAGGATGACCCCCATGCAAGTTGAAACTGTAAAGTGGCCCTTTTGCAAAACTACATTCATACTCCGTTTAACCAAGAACCCTAAACAGTCAGCATTCTCATTACTGCTATAAGCAACAACCTCCCTTCTGCTGCACTGCTGCCAGAGGTGAAAAGCAAAGTGGGGAGGGGGGGAGCATGTGAAATAAAATTATGAAAAGTACAATTTACAGCATAAACTATACTCACATTATTGTGTTTGATAGCTCCTGTGGCCAGGCCAGGCCTAGAAGTAGATTGGCTGATCTATATAAAGGTCATGGGTGAGCCCTGTGTAAAATGGCATTGTTTACAGGTTTTTTAGTAGAGAGATTAGCTGTCACTTATTTCCACATACCTAACTGAAGAGCTTTAAAGGTTCCCAGTGAGAGCATACTCTGTTCTCTTTCTCAGCCTGTCACATCCTTGTCAGTTTCGATAAAATTACTTACCTGAACTATGCAGATGAGTTTTTGTTTTGTCCAGAACCCATCATTGTTCCTCTCCACGATGGCTGAAACTTCTTGTAGGATTCTTGCTTTTACTGTCTTATTCCAGCCCTCCTTAGGTCAAGACCTTTCAACCTCAGGGCTTGACTTATGCCACAACCATTTGACAAATCGCCCGGGCCCTTACAAAAGCTGGTTGAGCTCTGGAGTGAGTGCTCTCTATGCACCACTGTTTCACAGTTTTGACATTTCCTTCTCACTTTGCCCTTCGGTAATTAGACAAAAGAAGAAAAAGACATTTGTGTCCAAGGAATGCTTTCATTTAGGACGTGATAAATGGCCATCCTTTCCAAGAAGTCATGGTCTCACTATATGACAGAAAGTTCCTTCACAAGAATTTTGACTAGTTAAATATTACCCTGTAAAACACAATTCTGATATCTGATTTTAGCTATAAGTCTAAAAACTGAAAGAATTATTAACTGGATCGCTTTTTTATCACCCAGAGTGTGCAACACCTTCGATTATCTATCCAGATTTGGTATCATGCAGTGGAGATATACTGGCAAGGAATGGCTACACTAGATGAATGGTAGACTGAAGTGTTAAAGAAAGTTAGTCCTATGGTCCCTCCCTAGGGCAGCATCCTAGAGGCCATAGGATGGTTTGTATCCTCCCTTCCCAGAGTAAGAAGTCTGCCATCAGAGGTGGAGACCTGACCTCAGGTGCCCCCTCCCAGCCCCATGGAATACTCTGGGTCCCTTGCCTCTCCTACATTAGTACTTGGTGATGATAGAGGCCAAACGGAGGCAGACCAGGTCCCCAGACATGGCCCTAACATTGGTGGGGGGGGGGGGGTGTATGCCAACCCTGAAGCAGGTATACATAATTTCTTTGTCATTGGTGCCTATGGGAAAAAATCATTTAAGAATGAAAGGAAGACCCAAAAAAGGAAAACAAAGGAGAACAAATACTGCTGCTCCCTCCCTTCTGGGCTTTGGATCCTCTGATATCAGAGCTTTCCCTGACCAGGTATGATTGCTCTGTTAAGATGATAAGAACAGGCGTGCTGGTTTAGACCATGGGTTAATCCCACCCAGCATCCTGTTTCAGCAGCGGTCAGTCGCATGCCTCCGGGAAGCCTACAGGCAAGTCGTGAGGGTCAGTTTGCTCTTTAGCAACTAGAGATGTTCTGCATCTATGCACATTGATCACAGTTGTTGATAAGCCTAAACTCCAAACGGAACAACTAATGAGTTAAAATAAAATATTAGTGGTGGAAACCAGTGCCATGGGTAATTTTCTCTTTAATTGTGTGTCTATAAACCAAAAGGATCTTGGTAGGCAAGGCTAGAGAATAAAAATGCAATATAGGGCTTAGGAGTCATTTTCAGCCCCTTTGTACTTTTGATCTCAGCGCAGCTTTGCATGTTATAGACAGTACTACAAAGCAGACGTCAGATATACTTTTACCCAGGAAAATGGACAAAATGGATATGCATCTGTCTTTTAGTGAGTCATACTCTTGCTATGGCCAATCTATCTGCTCTGTTTGTGTCTTTGCATTAATCAGAGTGTTGCCAAATTACATTACCAAACAACTCAAATTACCTTTAGGAGCCAATGGCACTTCATAAAGAAGAAGTCTACAAAGCTACCCAAGAACCTGTTTTTATGCATGACACATAAACTCCTTCAAAACTAAAGTCCTGCATCAAGACCAAAAGCAAAGCAAAATATAAAACAATCCTCTTGCTAAATCATTCATTACAGATATGCCATGGTCTTTATCAGATTCCTCTGGTTCTCAGCATTACAGTCTTCTAATATATTTTTAACCTTCTCCTTTCACACTGGTTGTATTTAGAAAGCTTTATTTAGAACAGTTTTATTTAGAAAGTTTAGCCCTCCCTTTCTGTCCATCCCTGCCTTTTCTCTACAAATTGTGTGAATGGAACTGGAAAATATCAGCGTCATTTCTAAAACAACAAATGCATTCTTTTAATTTGCCATGCTTTAACAACTTTAAAAGAACAAGGGGTCTTTAAGAGTTTTGCATAGGTATGCATTAGACCAACATCCTGATGCCTGCAATAAGGCACCCGTAGGCCAAATACCCTGGATGCATTCCACTTAACAGTTCCTTTCCACTGCACACAAATGCATTCAGTGGGGAGAAGGAAACCATGGGAACTCAACTGGTCAACCTTTAACTAATATGCTATATAGTCAGATGATTGTTTCACTTAACTGGCAAGAGCCAAGCTATACGTGTCCAAACATGCAGGAAATAAACACACTGCATAATAAATTTACAACCTGAAGGCAATATCCTGAAGTCCTTTCCCAAGCCAACTCAACAGTGATGCCAGTGGAAGTTCTCTCTGAATAAAAGCTATAAAGGTTGCACTAACTTTGTTTGTGTTGCACATTCAAGTTAAGCATTTCTGGAGGGGGGGAACCAACCCAAAGTACTGTGAGCATTAGGTATTTTCTTCTTCATCATCTGGCATGGGCTTTTGTTGCATTTATTTATTTATTGCATTCCTATACTGCCCAATAGCTGAAGCTCTCTGCACAGTTCATAAAAATCAAAACCATAAAGTACAATTTAAAGTATAAAACTTAAACCACAATGTAAAAATGCAATATAAAAGAACAACCAGAATAAAACTGAGCAGCAATACAGAGATTTAAAGTACAGATTTAAAATAGGAAAGCTAAAATATTAAGATGGGAAAATGGGAAAATACTGGGAAAATAAAAAGGTCTTCACCTGCCGTTGAAAAGAGTATAATGTAATAAATAAATGAATGAATGAAGATCAGTGCTTAATTGACCATGTCCACATTCTAAGAACAGTTGTTTAGAAGCTTTACATTGTTACAGTTTTATGTGGTGAATTGATCTGATCACCTCATGCAACACTATAGCAAGAGTTATGGTAGCCCAGTAGATGTCAGCATCTTAGTCCTAAACAACTTTGAAATTAATAAGTGCAATTATTAATTAAAGGAAGAGGAAGGAAGAGGAGGAAGAGGCAAGGTGGAAGCCTGCCATTGGCGGCCTCATATTGCAGTGTCAATGCAGCAGAGAGGGGCTCTAAGGTATATAAGCCAGCTTACCCCAATATGATGCACCTTCATTCTTTGCAGCTCCCTCCCTCCCTGTAGGCAGTGTGGGTTTTACTGGTTGCCTGTTTATGGGGCCAAGTAGGATTTTTTTTGCTCTTGCACTCTTTTAGTCTATGAGGTTTTTTGCCTACTTCACAGTGTAAGACGGGTTGGGAGTATTAAATAGGTTAACGTTGCGTTAATAATATATTGGTCACAAATTATTTGGCAGGTAGGCGTGGGCATCTGGAGCGAAATAGGGCAGGTGAGTATTCACAGGCATTTTTATGGTGATTGGTAATGCCTGAGGGCCCACAGCTGTGAGTTTTATGGCCTCAGCTGGTGGGATAAGGGTTACCTTTGAGGCCAACCTTCCTCACCTACCCGGAGCAGTACAACGCGGGGAGAGGCGACATCGGAAGACCTCCTCACCCCAGATGGGTGCAGCCTGTGTGGTGACGGATTGCTGATGCCACTTCACAGGTGGTGCACGGCTCGCCCAAATGAGATAGATGCCTGCTTAGCTTACCCTCTGCAGATCTTTAATAAAGTGGCCCTGTTTAAAATCCATACCTTGTGTCTGACTCTTCATTCCTCTACCCTCCATTATCCGCAACAGGGACTGAATGTGGGATCTGAGACATACAACATTACTTGCCCTCCCGCAAACAAATTTCTATAGTATGGTTCAGCCTTTCCCAACCTGTTTCAGATTACAACTCTGAGCCAGTATGGGGTTGAAGCCTGACACATTGAGAAGGCAACAGATTGGGGGAAACTGGTATGGTTTATACTTTCTGATTGATTGACTGATCGATCTCTCTCTAAATGTGTACGCGCGCACACAACACACACACACATATATAGGCATTTCCTATTTTTTTCCAAAACCAATATGAAAAACATCCCATTTGTCTCTGCCCTACCTGAAGCACACAAATTGCTCTTCCTATTATTCCTCTAACTATCAAAATTATAACACAAGGCAAAACAAAGAACAAAAAAGATGAAGAAAAAAGAAAGAGGAAAGGGGAAAGAGATAGTGCTGGATGATATTATTAAATCCTTAGCTCTCCAGTGATAGCCTCATCTCTTTTAGTGAAAAATTAAATAAATTAAACACATTACAAAGGAAACAATAACTCAAATCGAACACTGAATATAATGTACATTCAGTACAAAACCACCTTCTTCGCATATGTATGCATCAAGCACTGTACAACAGAATAAACTACATCTTACTATCAGTGTTTCATGGCTCTAAGACTTCTCTTGAAATCAATGGATTTACTTCAATTGGGTCCTTGTTTTTTTTAAAAAAAACCTACTTTTGCTGAACATTCTTCAAACAATACATTAAACAGCAATACATTTGACAAGGTTTCATGAACCAACATTGTTTCAAACATAACAAACAGTTTTCAATTACATATTTTTCAGTCACCAAAGATCACATTCATTTATATACACACACATAGATATTTGACTTTAGCATGCCTTTTACTCATCTTATTTTTATACATACAAGACATGTGGACCATTTCACCAAGAAATCATACTTGAAATTAGGGTGCAAAACATAAATATATTGTCCATTATAAGCAATCCCTATACTTTATCAAATAACCTCTTGATAGATGGTACCTAGTGGTATTTCTACCATGAGGCCAGTTAAAGTTTGGCTACTGTTAACCAAAGATCTATTCATTCACTTTCAGTACTCAGATTATTCTCTTTCTCTAAGTAACCCAACAGAACCATATGTGGCTTCAAGGGGACTGTATACCCTGGCCTGTCATGGACTTTATATAACTAAGGTTCCTTGTCCACTATTGGATTACCTTTGAGCATGACCAATATATTCCTTAAATTAAAAGGGGAAAATGCAGTATAGGACTAGTGCAGCAAGGATTAGTTGGTTAATCTGTTAAAAACTTTTTGATGCTTCAAAAAGATGCCCCCCAATTTATTATTATTATTAACAATATTTATATACCGCTCTATATCTAAAATAGATTCCACAGCAGTGCACATCGGAAATTAATCAGGCAAAAGTTCATTTGTTTGATTTTTTTAATGTTAATTATTAATATTACAAAAATTGTGGGCTGCAAATATCATCTTATAAAAGAACATTTCTCCTCTCTTAAAGAGGCTTTGAGTTGGTGATCATGGAAAAACAATAGTTTTTCTTCAGAACTATTATATTATTGTATGTGGACTTAATTTATTACAATACATGCAGTTAATCAACTAAGATTTCCCTCATTGGTGACAGATCTAAAAAGAACTTCAGTACAAGGAATCTGGAAACCACAGTGACGGCTCTGGAAACCTTCCCAAAGCTTCAGACTTTGAAGCTTTGGAAAGGAAACTCAAGAACTTTGGGACCCAGATAGTTTTCTCATCCATCCTCCCAGTTCTTGGAAGAGGAATAGAAAGGGAAAGAAAAATACTCCGGGTGAACGACTGGCTAGGAAGGTGGTGCCGATGTGAGAGATTTGGATTCTGGGACCACGGGCTATACTACTTGGAAGAAGGACTGCTGGCAAGAGATGGGTTGCACCTCACAAGGGCTGGGGAAAATGTGTTTGGCCACAGCATGAAGAACTTCATCAGGAAGGCTTTAAACTGAATCCTATGGGGGAGGAAGATGTAAACTTGGAGACAACAATGGATGAAGACTTATGCACCACAACAGGGATAACAGCTCTAATAGTGCCCAAAAGTAATCTTCACGATAGTGTAGTAAAGAAGCCAGACTATGAAGCACATGGTCTTTGATGTCTATATACTAATGCCCAGCGTATGGGAAACAAACAGAATGAACTTGAACTCTTAATACATGAAAGCAAATATTACTTGACAGTTATAACTGAAACTTGGTGGAATGACTCCCAGGAGTGGAATACAGCAATTGAAGGGTATAGTTTGTTCAAAAAGAACAGAAAAAAATAGAAAAGAAGGCGGAGTCACACTATATGTTAAAAATACTTATCCCTGCACAGAAATACAAGAGGATGAGCCTGGGAGCCCCATTGAGAGCATCTGGCATTAAAATAAATGAGACAAGGAATAAAAGGAGCATGATAGTCGGAGTCTACTACCGACCACCCAATCAAGGGTGAATTTGAAAAGCAAATTGCCAGTGTTTCAAGGAAGTGAAATGTAGTAGTAATGGGGGAGTTCAATTATCCTGATACCTGTTAGGAGACAAATTCTGCCAAAAGTGGCCCTTCCAAGAAATTCCTGACATGTACCTTCCAACTCTAAAATGTAATGACATTTAAATTCAAACAATAAAGCACCATATTAAGGTGCTCAAAACTTACCTTTTCAGAAAACCAGACAGGACTAATCAGCTGGAATTAATTATTTACACAACTATTGGAGGCATACATGTCTAACCACCTCTCTATGTCATCATTTCGAAGTGTGGAAGGTACACCTTACAAAAGAGGACCAGGTAGTTTTGAGGAGGAGATAAGCAGTTCATTTTATCTGTTCCATCTGGATCATGCCAGGGCATCCGGGGTCAATCAGTCTAAATACATTTTAAAGTGCTGAATCATGTTCTCTCTTTTCTTTTTTAGGTTGAGATTCAAATAGCTTTTCGTTATAATCTGTGGCAATAGTGCCAGGAACTGGATACATAAATGAAACATTGGAATTGACTTTGGGTTCAAAGATGGGTCATGGTAACACTGAGTGGCTGTTTAGATTTGAAATACAGCCAGCTTCTACTACTGTTCCCAGCTTGTCCTCCCAAGCTGGTAAGAAGATTATATCCGAGTGGCAGTTAGTAGGAATGGTCATAGCCTCTCCCCCATTGCTGGCTTGGTAATTAGAATCTCCTTTAAAAATGCAGGGAATTTTTCCTGGAATTTCCAGCATTTGAGCTACTTCAGAAATATATGAAAAGTGAAAGGGGGTTTCCATGCTAGTTTACAAAAGATTCAACAATAGAAAAGGACAAGATGACATGCTCAAAATAAATAAAGGGGTAAGTGTGTCAGTTATTGGATGTGAGGTGATTTCCAGGATTTCAATTAAGCTACTCTTCATTTTTGTTCATTTTGTTCATGAGCTAAAAGAGTTAACTACCTGGACATTCCTTCACGTGTGAGGTAAAGATAACTAAGACTGATATCACCAATTGTGGCATCCTTCTGAGTTATCTTGCAGGAATGGGGGTGGGGATTTGGTGGGTTCGGTGGACAGGTCCCAGTTTTGTGGAGGCATCTCATGTCTGAATGATGAGAAATGTGGACAAGGTGCTCGATTGAATGGTTGTTGATCAGCTCCAGGTTTTCTTAGGTGACACTGATTTTCTAGATCCATTTCATGATCTGTTGAATGAGGTCATCCAAAGAAAATGGCAAGAATTAAAGAACCTGAATAGAGAAAGGGGAGGTTGAAGAGAAGCTTTCGTCAGTGACACCCACTGTGACTATATTGCACCAATCAATAAACAATAAACAATAAATAATCATCCCAAAAATAGGACAATCAAGTTCAAAACAGATCACCATCTTTTAAAAAGCAAAGGTAAATATTTGTCAAGCCATCTAATTGAGTTCACAAAATTTTAACTTTGTAAGGATTTTTAATTTTGAGCCCTTAGTTGAAAGTGTCATAGATGAGTGTCCATATAATACCATGTGAAGCTTGAGGAGATAAGACAACTCTTATCAGCAGATGCAAAGCCAAATAGGTCAGTAGAATTGCAGAGTTGCCTTATTTAGGTGCCTTATTTAGTTGGAAGGCTATCAAGCCTTACCGAAACATGGCTTGATTGAACCCAGTTACTAGCCCTGTTCATACAAATGCATGAAGGCTTAAGAGAGGTAGGCAGTTGGGGACAGGCATTCTGGCTCCACCTCCTACATCTCTGGATGCACCAACCTTGGTGGAGAAAAAAGAGAGCAAAGCTCTGGTGCTATATAAAAATATTTTTCTTTATTTCTTTTATCCTATCTTCTAGCTGCTCGACACGTTTCGGTTACTAAACCTTCATCAGGAGCTGGAGCACTTCTCTACAATTTCGTGATTGTTACTACGAAAAGCTGAATCTAGAATAAGAATTAAAGACCAAGTTTTCTGCTCATGTGATGTCCTAATAGGCTCAGTCGTCTCAAAATTCAATCACGTGAAATGCAATCACGTGAAGAGTTCTACTCACATTAAAGAGTGATTCTCAGCATGCACAGGACTGACTCTCTACCCCCTTTAAGCCTTCATGCATTTGCCTGAACAGGGCTATTGTTTCTGTACCTTCCTTCCACCCCAGTGGCAAACAAACTTTTCAGAACAATTGTTACATCCCATCTTTCAACTGATTGCAAGTGAAACGAGATCATACTGATGAAAACATAGACACACAAATAGAGTAACTTCCATCTCAAATAAACGACACTTTCTAATAAATTAAATACTGATAATTTTTACATAAGATTTAGCATTGAAAATACCTCATGTGCAAGGATACCAGGAATATATGAGCTGAATGGAGCTCTGACAAAAAAAATTTCCACACTAATTGCTGCAGTGGCTATGCCCACTTATGCCGTCACCCCTCTTATTCTAGTAATAGAAGCTGAAGATTGCCAGCCATTAAACGCTGTTAGCAACTGTGGCTAATGCAAAAGCATTTTTATTAGTTACACTCAAGTCCCATCAAATCTTTAATTTGTATTGCTGGGTTTCCCCCCTTTGATCTTATGCTGAATTTCTGAGGGAGGGTGGTGGTAAAGTGGAGCAGAAAAAAAGCAAAAGAAATAGGAAGAGTAAAAGTGAACTGAAGGCTGGGGGAGAGAATTTATAGTGGGTGGAACAACAAGAAGGAGAATTCAAAACATTAAGTGAAAAGTTAAGGCATGCTGAGAGAGAGAGAGAGAGAGAGAGAGAGAGAGAGGAGGAGGAGGAGGAGGAGGAGGAGGAGGAGGAGGTAAGAAGCTATCAACCAGGGACCCACAAGCTGGACACGGTGCAACAGCACCACCCCATCCATGTTCCCCAGCAACAACATATATAGGCTTGCTGCCTCTGGTACAGGAGGTAGCACATAGCCATCAAGAAAAAGGAGGAGGAGAATGACAACATCAACAACAAAAACAGAACAAAGGACATGTATGTAAGAAAAAACAGAACTCGTATGTCCTAACAACAAACATGAGAAAAATAATGGCCTTGCTGAGCCATGATCTTTCATTGAAGTGGGAAAGATCATAGCTCAGTGGAAGAGCACATGCTTTGCAAGCAGCAGGTCTCAGGTTTGATTCCCCGGCATCTCCTGGAAAAATTCCTGCCTGAAATCCTGAAGAGTTGCTGCCAGTCAGTGTCGACAACACTGAGGTATACAGATCAATGGTCTGACTCAGTATAAAGTAGCTTCCTATGTCCCTAAGTAGGGGAGTGAAAGAAAACAGCCACCAAAGTAATGCTAGCATTGGGGCTATGATTGAGACCTCTATGGCCATTTGTTCAAAATCAAAACCATTAAATTTGATCCTAGCCATGGGACCACATAGGCTGTTGGGCTACTAGGCACAAAGGGGCATAATGTGCATTAAAATTACCTTGACTTGGTATGATATGAAAAATAGGCTCTTTGCTATCCCTCTCCCCCCCCCACCCCACCCCTAGACTGATAAACTATATTAAAATGGTTAATACAATGGGATGAAGTAGTTTTAAAATAAAGTCACCAAGTTCATTTTAATAACCCGTTTTTGCAACTTTCATTATGCTGTATATTAGAAGTTCTTTTAATATACAATACAATACTGTGCTATGATGGTCATGCTTTGGAAATGCAAAGGTCAGTGGATAAAAGCTCCACTGAATTCAGTCATGATGGATCAGGGCCAACAGCTGAATAAATCTACAGAAGAAATATATCCAAAGGACTGGAAATAACTGTTTTGAATGATCTAATTTCTCATAGTCTTTTTGCAGCTGACAGAAGGAATTACCACAAATTAGGAAAACTCTGTTTCACCGCTATTGTTAAGCTTTCCTTTTTCCTTAGCATTTCCTCTATTTTATTTGGCATGCCTATATATATATATATATATATATATACACACACACACACACACACACACACACACACACACTTTTCCCAGAGAGGACAAAGACCAGGTGTACTTTACCCATATATTTACACATTGTGTAATCCCCTTGTCACCTGCTGAGTTGTCTTTTGAAATTGTGGATGACTGTTCATAGCAATGATAATAATGGAATAGCACTGCTTTTTAAAAAGGAAAAAAACACCTTTTTTGCATCACTATGAAAACTGAAAAGGACTCAAAGCCCTCCACACTCAGATGGGCATGATTAAAACAATCAGAAGCAGCGTTCCAAATAGACATAATTTTGATGTAATTTGCACTGGATAAATCACTACAAAATTAATTTGATCAAATATTAATTTTTTTCTACATCAGACTTCTTAATTCTTTCATTTGCCCCCTTGGGCTGCAATCCTATATTCATTTACCTGGGAGTAAGCCCCATTGAAATCAACAGAACTTACTTCTTAGTAGATATGGGTAGGATTGCACTGTAAGTTTTGATCTATGTTTTCCCGTACATCTGCCGTTTAGTCCAAGAATGCTCTCTTTTTCTTTTCTTCCCTTTGCTTTCCTCTGCAGAAGCAGTCCTCTAAACTGGCAGAGTGCAGAGTTAAAGTGCTCTGAAATGTGAAGTGAAACAGCTGCCCGTAATCACTTGCACAAGTGAGGACTTTGGGGCATTGGTTTCAATTCTCATCTGCCTGGAATCTTGCATTTCCTGTGTCCAGATCAAGTGTCAGACAACGGCTTTGATATATGGACACCATTTTCATGGGTTCACTGCGTTAGACTTTACTTTAATAATCACTGCACACTTTTTCATTTGATATGATTTTGGGAACCTTTGTTCAAATGCAGGTGAGTATCATCCCCCTCGGAGATAGATAGATAGATAGATATGCACAAAGCATGCTTTGGAACCATTTTTCAAGTCAAATTTAGTGTTGATTAATGGAGGAGTTCCATTGCTCACCAGTAGGGAGGAACAAACCCCTTAGAATGTCAAGTATACAGCTGCATGCAGCAAACAGAATTTCATTCACCTCATTTCCTTAATGCACCTTGACCGTCACCTAATGAGAACATCCGTCTCTCACGATTCCATTGTATACTTCACTTAGCCAGGCTCACTTTATTGAACTGTCACTGAACTGAACAGTTAGTCCTTTGCAGGCACAGACACCTTGGCACATAAGTCTGCAAGAGAAGACAACAAATGTTGGATGTCTTGTCCCCAGGCAATTCACTCTGAGGACAGTGATTAGCTACATAGATGACAAGAAATCTTCACTTCCTTTCAAGTCTCTTAACAAAAACATGCATGGTCTTAGACATAATGATTTTATACTCCAGAAATGAGTGAAACAGCAGGAAAGGGAACACCAATCAATGACATGAATTTACTTTTTTCCTTTTAATGTCCAGCTTGGCTTGCTCGAGTCAGCTGAAACCATGTGATGTCCTACACAGTTATGAGCTGTATTGCTGGTTGGTTGGTTTAGGGCCTGATCAGATGACATGCTAAGCCATGGTTTCGCTTCTAACCATTTTGGAGCAAATGGTTAGTTAGTGTGTTTAAACTATGGTTATGCAGCCACCATGGTTAGGAATGGTTCACACGACACACTAAGCCATAATGTGTAGCTCAAAATGCTTAACCGCCATGGGTTAGTGTGTCATCTGAACAGGGTCTTACTGTATTTGTGACATACCTGGTCAGGCGGCAGATGGGGCCAGCAAACTGAAATCAACCTGTGCCCCTGTCAGGGCATCCATCAAGGAAAGAAGAAGGAATGTGGCACAGCACGCACTCCACCTTGCCTGCATGGCAGAAGGTGAGCAGAGGGCACCATACAGCATGAGAAAGGATTGGGAATTCCCAACGTCAGCCAGCCTGCCAACACACCAGTCAGCCAATCACCACCACCTCTTTCTCCAGCTAGGGAGGGTTGAAGAAGTGCCCTCTGACAACTGCAGGCATAATCCACTTCCCCTGCATGAGAATTGAGTGGTTTCTTCTTTTCCCAAAAGCCTTGAGCATGGTGAGAGGATAGGGCTCGCTTTGCTGCCCTTCGTTTGCTGCATGTCACAGAGGGGAGGGGTCAATCCTCTTATTTCATGCAGGGCTCCTGGCAAGGGTGGGGGGCAAGCAGCAAGGCCTCCCTTTTCAGGTGTCTGTGTGAGATAAAAGGACTCTGCATGTGTGTGGCAGCCAGGCACTTAAAACCTCTTCAGAGAGAGAGAGAGAGAGCGCAATAAGTAGTGTGAGGGCAAACAAAAGTGGGGGTGGGGCAGCAGCTGGCCATTACAACTGAAGCAGAGCCTTAACACAGAAGTCAAGAGAATTACCAGTTCACACACATCTCCACCTCCAACTGTTCTTGTTTGTTCTTCTTCTGCCCACACACCTACTTTATAGAGAACAGTCCTCTGTTTGAAGGCCAGTCATAGGCTAGTCCTATATTGGAAGTTGTTCTCTATTTAGATCAAGATGAGATGAAAAGCCATAAGGCGGGAGAGCAACAAGGGTCTTGGAGATGCCCAATAACCTTCAGTACCCAGGCAGCAAGCTGAGCAGACACATGGGTCACCAGGGGGTTGCCTTTAAGGCAGGAGGTTGCCACCATGATAAGCAAAACCCCATGCTTTTGCTGGGGTGGGGTGGGGTGTCCACCCTCTGCCTGGGTGGACGGCAACCAATCAGGGGTCGCCATTCACCTGGCCATGCCTCCACATTGAGGATAGAGTGAGGTTAAACAGTGGAAGGGCCATGTTTGCCTCACTCCATCCTGAAAAGTTGGGGTAAGTCCCCAACTTTTAAAATGCGGAGCTTCTCTGGAAAGCCCTGTGATGGCTTTGAGGTGGCTACTGCATCATATAATTTACGCAGTGCCACTGTGGAGCCACCTCGGGGCTTCCAGGACATATAGACATCCCCCTGATCACAGTCTTCCCCACTATGTTGTGATGCACTATATTTCTATTAAAATTGAAGTCATTATTTCTACATGTGCATCTATACACATAAACTAGCACATGCAAATTTTATGCAGATCAGTGTCCCCTTTCCTCATCTTTATGATGATAATATTGTCTTCCTTGGTTGATGTGTAAGTGGTACTGAGGAATGGAATGTGAGAAGAACAATGGGGCAGTTCCCACAAAAAATGTTCAGTTCATGTAAAACAAGGGAGCACAACTTGTGTCCTCTGGGCCTTTAGTGCACCCCTGCCCTTGAATTCCCCCTCCCAATTTCTGCACCACCAGTTCTCTTGCTTTCCCAAAGAACCCTGTGTGATTGCTTTTTTCCTGCCACTACTAACAACAAGGAAAGAGTGTTCTGTATCAGGATCTCTGGAGTGTGTTATGTGTATATGTGCCTGTGTGTGTGTGGCCCCTGACCACTGAGCCAACATCACTTGCAGACCTCAAGACCAAAAAGGGCCTGATCCAAGATACAGTTATTTCACATACTTACAAGTACCCTACTGCCAAGTAAGAAATATATCCACACATAATATACACCACCTATGATTTCACCACAGATGAACCTAACACAATATAAACTACAGTTCTGCCACAGGTACAAAGCAAAAACTAAACGTGCATGCAGAGCAGAGAGGGGGGAAATGCATGCAGAGCAGAGAAACCAAGCCCAGCAACACCATATGTCATCACATGTAGCATATTATAAAGGAACTTAAGCATTTAGAAGACACCCAAGAAAATACTTACCCCTTCTAGAGATAAAAACACTAAAGCTGAGACTAGTCTTTCAACAATAACAACAACACAGAGTTAGACTTATGGATTACAGAAACAAGCCAGGATCATCAACTGTGGTTTCAAGTTGGTTTGCTTCAATACACCATAGTTAAAGACAGCTTGTCTGGGCTCAGATCTGAGAGAAACCAAGCTTAGTTCAAAATGGAAGCAAATGCAAGCCCACATCTCATCCAAGTAACACTAAATTGTGGATTAATGTTATTAATGTGAAAGAGAGAGTTCCTTCTCTCTTTCACAATCTCTCCCTCTCTCACACACACACAAAGAGAGAGAGGCAAAGAGAGAGACAGAGACAGAGCCTTGCTTTGACGGTTGCTCCTCCTGGGTTGCACTTCCTGAGCAAAAAGAGGCTCCTCCACATTCTTCTACCACCACTGCTTATTTTCTCTCAATGTCAGACTGTCCTAGAGGTGGTGAACTTACTTTAGACAGCAGAATTGGGTGGTGCCTGCAAGCAGTGGAAATGGTGCAATAATAGCTAGCTGGATGGAGTGAGGTAGCAGCACTTTGCTGCAGCATGTTCCTCCTCCTTTGTGAGAACACAGTGCCCTGACGTGAGGCGAACAGGCTCCTCCTCACCATGCCACACAATGGCCACCTCTGAGCAAAGCTCCTACTTCGAAAATCTCATTCAAGTCACCATACAGCCACCTCTGCCTCTATCTGCCCTGTATGTATGCACACACCAAGCAAACACACGTAGATGGGTGAGTTCCAGGATCTGCATTTATGAGATGGAGAGTTCTGCTCATGAATGGTTATCCCACCTGATTTTGGGGGTTCCCCCCACAGCGCAGCTCATCCCATTCAGCAAACTCTCATGATTTCAATGTAGCATTTACATAGGAACATAAGAAGAACCATGCTGGATCAGACCAAGGCTCCATCTAGTCCAGCACTCTGCTCACACCATGACCAATCAGCTGTCAGCCAGTACATGGTATAACAGCACCCTCCCATCCATGTTCCCCAGCAACTACTGTATACAGGCTTACTGCCTCTGATACTGGAGGTTACACTTAGCCATCAGGATTAATAGTCATTGACAGCCTTCTCCTCCAGGAATTTATCCAGCCCCCTTTTAAAGACATCCAAATTGGTGGCTGTGGTGTTCTACTGTTTGTGGTTGTAAATATATTGCAAAGTTTATTGTTTGTGATATGCATTTGTTTATATCTTTAAAAAGGGTTAAGAACAATAACAGGTAAACAACTAGGCTGAAATGTACTTACTGTTTATGGTTATAGGTCTTGGTAAGTACAGAGTGATTGGCTGGTTGTGGGGGAGTGCCTGGATTGGCTGGCTGTATACCCAAATGGAAGGTGAGTGTTGAGTGGCTGGTTGGTTGGAGTGCCTGGATTAGCCGGCTGTGTAAGAGTGGGAGGAGTCAGAGAGCGAGTGGAGTGTATATATGTGTCTGACAGAGAGAGCTGACAGGGTTGATTGGGGGGAGATTTGAGGGGGATTTTTGAGAGAGATGTTGAAAGGGATTTGAGAGAACTGAGAGATTGAGATAAGATTTTAGAGCATAAATTAAATAAGGAACAGTTTGTTAAAATATAAGAGTTCTGACTGAAACCAATAAGCATTGAAACCTTGCAACCGATATGCAATTGAACTGAAGTAACCATTAAGCTTGTTGACACACAATTTCTTATTAATAAATTCTTGTAAATTCACTCTCCTGGTGTGGTCTGTGGGTATACCTGAGAAGGTACTGGTAGCAGCAGAACAAAGAAGTTATCTGGAGGCCAGGTTGCTGGGCTGTGGTGCTGTGAGGCCTAAATAGTAAAGGCGAGACAGGGGCAGCAGCAGCAAGTGGTTGAGCATAACCTCACAGTGGCCATCACCACATCTTGTGGTAGTGAATTCCATAGTTTAACTATGAACTTTTATCTGTCCTGAATCTCCCACCAATCAGCCTCATGGGATGACCCGAGTTCTACCATTATGAGAAAGGGAGAAAAATGTCTCCTTATCCACATTCTCCATGCCATGTATAAATGTGTATGTCTCTAGCATGTCTACCTTTACTTACCCTTTTCCCAAGGTAAACAATCCCAGCTGTTTTAACCTTCTCTCATAGGGGAGTTGCTCCAGCCGCTTGATCATTTTAGTTGTCCTTTTCTGCAATTTTTCAGCAGGCATCACATTCATAGCATACATCCCAATTAACGGTCTACATTTTCCAGGGGCATTGATTTGAATGGCAAAGATAAACATATGCTTGTGTCTCTCCCACTGAAATGGATGGACTTCATCTGACTTGTTCCCCTTAGTGTATCTTGAACAGGCACACACTAAATATATAATGCATGTATATTCTCAAATATAGATTATATAACACCTGCTAAGAACATGGGGGAATTGGAATTCCTTGGGCTAAATAAATATAAAGGTTGAATTAGATTATTCATATGAATCAGATGCATGTGAATCCCATAGTGTTTAAGGGGGTCCATAAGTGAATTTGCAAGCACACCTTACTGGTGATTAATTGGGGAGACTGTGCTTTAAAAACAACAACCTTCTAACCTCTTGACTGAACTGGATCCTCCAGGTGGCTTGCCAAAATATAAAATAGATAACAGTTATTAAAATTAGGAAATGTCCCTAACACTGCAAGCTTAATAGGTCTCCAGTGAAAATACTGTATTAACTCTGATTCAGACCACATCCTCAGAATACTTATTAGGAAATAAGTTCCCAATGAACTCCATGGGACCTGCAACTAAATCTACTGAGGATCGGACTGCCACTCAGTGAGGGAGCATTTCACAGTATTTCAAACATCCTTGAGGATTCTTTGATAAATGACAGTACAAATGCTTCTAGGATATGATGTTACTGCTATGATCCATAGGGATAGCAATGCTGTTGCTGGGTGTAACTACACTGGGGAATATGCAGCATATGAATGACCGTTGAGAGTAATAGATGCTGTAAGAGGAAGGACGGGAATATGATGTAGTTATTAAAAAAACAGAATACGTGAATGTATAGGAACGTAAAGGGTTGCATTATTCAATTGCACATCTCCCTACTGGCTTAATGAAATTCACCGATTCTGGAATTCTATGCTGAAAGAGGGCCAAAATAATTTTAAACAAACAAACAAACAAACAAACAAAAATACAAAAGAAATTGGCAATTAAACATGCAGTGTAATTTTAGCAAGTCTACTCAGAAGTAAGTCTTTATGTCCAATGGGACTTACTCCCAGGTAAGTCTGTATAGGAGTACAGCCTAAGTAGTTTTAAAAAATCGCGTTAATATCACAGGAAAGCCCCTGGTAACAATGAGCATTTAAAAAGAAAAATATTTACAGTCAAAATTATTTTCACCTGCTTTTTGCACTGCAAGGAAATCATTTGACTTATAAATCATTTGACATAAGCTCTTCTATACTAAAACGTTTTTACAAACAACTTTCCGATCAATGAAGCTTTGAAATACGTGTAGTATGATAATACTGGATGTTCATCACTTTCAAATCCAGCCCTCTGTTTACTAAGCATAAAGAGAGGCGCTGACTAAAGTACTTTCATTTGTACACCTCTCCCATTCCAGTGCAGGGACAATTATCTCCTTCAATTTTTAATGGTCTAATCCTAAACAGACAGTACTACAAGTACAGGCAGTACTCCCATTAATGTGCTGTTAATTTTCAAGCTTACAGGCTAAAATGGACTATAGAGTTACTGAAAATGAGCAGAAGCGCATTTCCCTGAGGTAAAATGCACTCAGCAGTCTCTGTATAATGGGATTAAATCTTTTTTCCCCATAGTTCTGTTTAATGGGTTAAATCGGTTCTGTCCTCCATGTTCATCTGGTAAATATAATTTCTCTAGCTCTACGTGATATTCATACTGACAAATCCTAGACCTAGCTGGAACCATCTGGGTGTGGTTTCCCTCAAGTGTCCCCTCTTTTTTGCTCTCATTCAAAGTAAATTATAATATTTGATAAGAACATAAGAAGAGCCATGCTGGATCAAACCAAAGGTCCATTTAGTCCAGCATTCTGTTGCCAAAGCAGCCAACCAACTGTTCACAGAAAACCCACAAGCAGGACATGAATTCAACAGCACCCTCCCACCCATGTCCTCCAGCATGCTGCCTCTGATACTGGAGGTAGCATATAGCCATCAAGACTAGTAAGCATTAATAGCCTTATCCTCCAGGAATTTGCCCAATCCCCTTTTAAAGCCATCCAATTTGGTGGCCATCATTACATCTTGTGGAAGTGAATTCCATAGTTTAACTATGCGCTGTATGAAGAATTACTTCCTTTTATCTGTCCTGAATTCCCCACTAATCAGCTTCATGGGATGACCCTGGGTTCTGGTACTTTGACAGAGGGAGAAAAATGTCTCCCTATCCATTCTCTCCTCACCATGCATAATGTTGTACACCTCTATCATGTCTCCCCTTACTCACCTCTTTTCTAAGCTAAACAGTCCCAGCTGCTGTAACCTTCCCTGAGACCCCCTCTAGATGGATTCTGTTTGACGCCTGGTTAGCCGATTATGAGCATAATTGCTGAAGCGCTTTATCGTAAATGCTTGTACGCAAGAGGTAATTGAGCGTATAACTGGTGGCCTTACCGGTTGTTTGAAATGTGCTTTACAAGTAGTTAATGCGGAGAATCGCTTGTTCACATAGGCAAAATGCGCTTTAACAGCCGGAGGAAAATAAAACTCGCTATTTAACGCGCATTCGATAATGCGCATAATCGGAGAGATAAAGCGGCGAAACTCCCGATTTACGCTCCACTCTTATAGAGGTAAAATTTTTAATGAGACTTCAAAGAGCTTTAAACATCTCGTGTACAGGCAGCCTCAGAGGGGAGTTGCTCCAGTGCCTCGATCATTTTAGTTGCTCTTTCTGCACTCCCCCCCAACTATACAATATTCTTATGTGTGTGTTGACCAGAACTGTACACAGTATTCCAGGTGTGGTCATACCATAGTTTTGTATAAAGGCAGTATGGCATTGGCAGTTTTATTTTCAATTCCTTTTCTAGTTATATGTAATATGGAATTTCCCTTTTTCACAGCCACACCTGGGCTGACATTTTCATTGAGCTGTCCGCCACAACCCCAAGGTCTCTTTGTTGGTCAGTCACCACTAGCTCAGATCCCATCTGCTTATACAGTACTTGCCAAAAGCCTTTGTCCTCTGCTATGGAAACTGGGGATTTTTCTCCTTCAAGTTCAGTATCATTTCTATATTGTAGCAGCTCTTGCTGCAAAAATGATGCTGGGCACAACAGAAAGTGGCTTTTGGTAGAAAATATAGCTTTCTCAGATGAATGAATCAGGCAGGTTGAGGACTAAATTACCTACTACATTGAATGCATAGCATGAAGCAGATCCTTACCATTTTGTTTACCTTAGTGTAAACATGTAGGTCGCCCATCCAATTTGGGACCAGCATGTGCACATTGGGAAGGTTCAATTTTTTCAACCAACTGCTTCCACCCCAAAAATTGTGGCAATGGAGGCTTTTTCCTTCTTTTTTTAATGGGGGAGGGGATTTGGAAGGTAGCTTTGTAGAATAACCAGATACAAAAGAGAACAGGGCTCCTGCAGTTTAAACTGTTGTGATGAAGAGGGAATTTCATCAGGTGTTGCATGTATACAAATGACACCTGCTGAAATTCCCTTTTCAATACAACTGTTAAAGTTATAGAAGCCCTGTCCTCCTTTTCATATGGTCACCCTAGCATACATTAATGCTTAATTTTGCAAAAGTAAGCTGAATTGTTTACTTCAGTTAATTTTATGATAGAAAATATATATTATATATTAGAAACTTAAATTATCAGTGGTATTAGAGGTCTCTGAGAAGACTTTCATTGCTGCTCATGAAGCCAAAATTCAGTGCTTTGTCTGTTCCTCCCATATATCCCAAAAAGATAACACAGGGATAAAACCCATTTTCACATTAAAATGCAAAAAGCTTGGCTGCAAATCTGATTATTTAAAGCCTTATTCTATACAAGCTATTAAAGTATATGTTCCACATTGCCAGATTTTTAAGGTTGCTCCGTGTTCTTCATTAGTCTCTCTAAGTTACACTGTAGATCTTGGAAGGCTAATTAAATATTAAAGGTAATATTAATGGAAAAGAACAAAGCATAATGAATATTCCTCAGTTTATTAGGAAAGGTAATGAAGATTGATGTGTCTATTCTGAAGTATTTTGATAAGGGATAAAAAGTTAGAGACTATATTAAATGACTCTCTTTTGTTTTGCATCATAGGACTGATACGATACGATACGATACCGATCCAAGTACTACTTTTCTAACGATTTAGAAGAAAATACTATGAGAAAAGCAGGGAGGAAATGGCCAAATGAGTGGCATGTGAACCTGACACATGCAATTGGCAAATCTCCTCAAAGCTGTTCCTCCATTTTTGTACTTCATCTTTGGCTACCTCCACAAGGGCGCTTTAATGCTCTTTGAAGGCTCATTATAAATTTTACCTTCACACCAGCGGAGCGCAAAACGGGCGCAGAGGCGCGTTATCTCCCGGATTATGCGCATTATCGAATGCGCGTTAAATAGCGACTTTTATTTTGCTCCGGCCGTTAAAGCGCATTTTCGCCGTGTGAACAAGCGATTATGCGCATTAACTGCATGTAAAGCGCTTTTTGGACATCAATTAATGCGCTTCGCCGCTTCTCGCCGCCTCCCGTGCAAAGGGATTAGGAGTAAATGCGCCTCCGCGATAATGCGCATAATCCCCGAACCGGGCGCAAAAGCGCATCCTTGTGGAGGGGGCCCAAGTGTCTGACTGTTGCTATCATGGATGTAGTTCGAAAGCCACACCTGAGCACATGCCCTGGAATTTTTTGCCTAAGTGTACGTGAACTCCATGGCTGGGCTGAACATTCAGAACGTTACAGGTGGTCTGAGATGGCTGCCTTTAATTTTCCTGTTGCATTCGCAAGTTGCATTTGTGGCCATGAATTTCTCCCCTCCTATTGCTAGAGGGATGGAAGGGGAATGCCTGTGCCCGGCCTGGAGGACAGGAACCAGCAGTCACCTTCCCTTTCTGGGCAAATATGCCCTCTCCATTGCTGATAGTTTTAAAATCATCTGGCTGCCCCTTCCTGTTCTTGGATTGGTTGCCACAGGGCCAATAAGTGACTGCCCTCTGCCAACGTTACAAGTTTCAAATTTGTACTTTGGGCAGTGAGTTGAGGAATGAAGTGCAGCAGATTCAGGTTGCGACAACCCTGCTACCACTATATTAGCAGAAGCACCAGATCAGCTTCATTTACAAGCAGGCCAGAAGGTTGTTGAGGGCTGATAGATGGGGAATCCTGACACCATCGCCATCACCTCCTCCTCCTCCTCCTCCTCCTGGGGTTTTGGTTCTGGAAGTTGGCAGGCAGTGTCTCTTTCTGTATTGGCATTGTACGACCTATGTGATTTTTTTGTACTTCATCTTTGTGTCTGACCAGGCTCTTTCCCTTCCTTAGGGCTGCACCATGGAGTAATTGTAAATATGAGGGGAAAAGGAGGTGGCATAAAGGGTTTTGGGTTTTGGGTTTTTTTGCAGGAATACTAATGGCCATAGGCTGCACTTGGCAGGTTGATTTAATTTTCCTTTTATTGTAAGTTACAAAGTAGGGATGGTTGGTGGCTGCTCTGTTTCATTTAGCTCTGTCTTAGCAAAAAAGGCCCACTGGGGAGTGCCACCATGGGGAGGGAGTCTGCAGAGTCATCACTAACTGGGTGAGTGGAGTAGGAGTGGCTCCAGAGACCTCCCCCTCCTGTTGCTGCTGTTGCCACTGTGGGCTATCTTTAGGGTGACCATATGAAAAGGAGGACAGGGCTCCTGTATCTTTAACAGTTGTATAAAAACGGAATTTCAGCAGGTGTCATTTGTATGCATGCAGCACCTGGTGAAATTCCCTCTTCATCACAACAGTTAAAGCTGCAGGATCCCTGCCCTCTTTTCTTTCTGGTCTATACAACTATACAGGAGCCCTGTCCTCTTTCTCATATGGTCACCCTAGCTATATTCGATTCTTCCTGCTGGAAACCACAGCACCCAACAAACAAGGGTAGGCATGTGACATCAATATCATACCAAACTTTGTTTTACTGCTCCTGACACCATGAATTATTTCACTCATGCAACATCTATTACAAAATGCTGTGGCCCTACATCCTAACTGTTTCCCCTATTTTTGCAGCTATTTTGTTAACAGGCTTTTAACAGTAGGTGGATTACAATGTTATTTATAATTGAAAATTTAAATCACAATTTGAAATGCAATCAATGCAGTCAATTTCTTCATGAATTAGACACGTTTCTGATATTCAAATATGAAACATTTCAATTCTGTTTTAATAATATGTGTCATGTTTTAATCAGTTTTATGTATTTTATCATGTTGTTGTTCCCCGCCTCGATCCAGACGGAGAGGCGGGTAAGAAATAAATTGTTATTATTATTATTATTATTATTATTATTATTATAACAGTCTCTTCATGGAACAACAGTGCAATGCTATACGTTGTCTACTTACAAGTAAGACTCACTGTGTTCAGTGGGGCTGACATTCAGGTAAAAGGCTACAGGATTGCAGCCTAAATATTTTAGTTTTACTATAGTTAGTTCTGTGGACCCTGAAGGCCAAAACAGACATGGCTTTAAATCCATATCTAACAACTGCAACTTCTTCTTTTTAACCTTTATTCCAGATTAGGTGAAATGGGGGCCATTCCTCCATGCTAGAATCGTGTTCTGAACTGCTCCCCTCACCCCTGAGCACAGTAGAATAAGATCTAATATGCAATGCATAATTGCATATGTATAGAACCAATATGGTCCATTGGATAGAGAACTAAATTTCGATTCGGGCAACCTTGGGGCTGCCTTAAAATAAAGATGCTCTTCATGTCCTTGACAGCTCCCAGATGATCTTCCTCTATTTCTCATTGCTCAATGAAAAATACTTTCCAGACACACTGATGAAGTCATCCTGTATTGAGATGTTTTGTTTTACTAATTCCCTGGTAGACAAAGATTCCCATAATGTAAATAATAAATATGACTTGGTTTTTTCAGTGTTTCTGCTGAAAAACAAAGATTCTTCAGATCCATCATTATGTTTGTTTGTGCTGCCTAATGTACCTGGTTAATAAAGGAGTTTAGACTGAGCACTTCTAGTTTCTTATAAAAAGGCTATTTAGAACTTAGATAGTAAAATGCTCCTTATATTTGAGGAACTATTTCTAATACAGTAAGAAAAACAAGTATACCACATTTACTGATCTTTACTTACAAAAAAGAAAGCTAATCATTTAAACTAATATAGTACAGCAGGAGATGATGGCTGTAGAAATAGGGGATTCAGTTCAGTTTCTCTTCAGTAGCCAACATCAGTAGTGGAGTTTACATCACTATCCCTCAATCTAACCTAACACATAGGGTTGCTGGAAGAGAAATTCTAAACCATCTGTAAACAAAGTTAATCACATGAAATGCAATTAGAATGGACCGAGGACAAATATCTTACTATATTACAGTTTTATTTTATGATAGTATCTTGATAGCACAATGTAATCCATACACAAGAAGTGACATTCCACAGCTGGGTTCTCACAACATGACAGCCCACACTCAAGGTTATGCATAGGCTGACTGTGGGTTATCACTGAACTGTCTGTATTTGTTCAACCGTAAGTTTATGTGTTGTCAGGGCCATGCAGGGGGGGCAGGGGGGCCAGTTGGCCCGGGGCCCCCGATTTTGAGGGGGCATTCTGACAAGGAGGTCCCCCCTAGCTTACGCTACTACTTCCGTAGTGTAAGTGGCCCATCGAGAAGCGAGGAGCCAACCTTAAGGAACCAGTGCAGAAGCTGTCTGTCGTGAATACCACGGTCAGACTACAAGCTCCAGAGGGCCATGCCGCATGCAGTGCAGGGATATATGTGCCTTGAGTTGTTGTAGAACAGGTTTAATGTGAAGGTGTTATGTAGAATGGACATGTTGGTGGGCACGCCCCCTTGGGGCGGCCATGTTGTCCTTCTTTGAAATGTGGGGGCACACACTTCCCATCTGGTCTGGGCATATTACCAGCTCTGCACGGCCCTGTGTGTTGTGTGGACCCAATTATGCTAACAAACCATGGTTTGTTAACTACGAACAGCGCACACAAAGAACCCATGATTTGTTGTTGAGTTATGAACTGTGAATTCTTCATGGTTAACAAATCATGGTTCACATAACACAATAACCCACAATTCAAGAACAACCCACAGTTCAACAACAACAACAACAACACACTCAACCCAAACTCAACTCTGAGTGTGGGAGCTGATCTACACTAGGTTTTTAATGTTTTATAAGGGTTATGAAAACTCTTTGGGCCACATGACACACTCCCTTTAACGTTGTATACCCGAGGTTTTTTAAAACTCACTTCAGCTATATACAACGGTTTCACTTTTAATAAATTGTTTATTAATAAATTGTTTATTACCGTTTGTGATTCATGGGGGCAGTGCTTCGTGCCCAAATGCTTAGCCGTTGATTGGTGGGGAAGAAAGAAGGGCTAAAGAGAAAGTGGGCGAGTGAACTACAACACCCACAATGCTTAGCCCTATACTTATTGAAAGCTAGGGAATGACAGAGGAACTAAGGAAGAAGTGGGTGACCGAACTACAACGCCCACAATGCCTTGCCCTAAACTCATTGTAAAAACAAAACAGAAAGAAACGGGGCAGAAAAGTGTGTGACCGCACACACCACTTGAAAGACTGAAGAATTTTTCTCCTGTAACGTGAGTACTCAGTAATGTAGCCTAAGAAGTTTTAGAACGCACCTATTTGGAACGTTTTAAAATACTATTTAAAATGTTCCAAGGGACTGTGTAGATAGACTCTGGGTTGACATGTTGTGTGAACCCAGCCAGTGACCCTGATATAGCTACAGATAGTCCTGACTAATCCCATTGAAAACTATTAGACCTTAGTTTGCTGAGAGTCTTAGCTTGAGGCTAACTTGCTCCATTTGTTTCAATGACACTTTTAGTCTTCGCTAATGATAACTGCTCTACCATTTTTAACTCCCCTTTCCTGGGTTCCTTGCTTTTCTGACAAGTGAAGGCAATAATGTTTTGGTCCTAGGCCTACTTGTCACTCAGGTGGTAAACCTGTGTTGGGGATATATCACTTCATACTGCTGGTGGTGACGTACAAGAACCAAACCACCGCCATTTGAATGTACGCACACATTCTGTCCGTGCACTAGAAACATGCACAAGCGAGAACCAAGCTCATGAACAAGTTACAAGTTCTGCATGATTAATTTGTTGTTCAGTCAAGGCTTTGCAAGCTAAACAACAGGATGTATCCGGCGTATGTGATAAGAAACCACAGCCCCAAAAGGTGGGGGTTTAGTGGAAATTTCTAAGAGCTTGCTAAGAGTGTATATAACCCTTCTGTAAACAGAGTTGTGGGCTCCACTTCATTGCCTGTGCTAGCCTGTTGCAATTGTAATAAATGCTGTCTGCTTGAACCTTGCCTGCTTGTCCACTACATTATTGGCTCACAGCTAGACAACGAATCGAGGCATAGGCATTTCCCTATGCTTACCACAGTGGAGCCTCATATAGCTGAATGCTCCACATGAAAAGCCTTTCTACGTATAGAAAACTGGCATTTGGAGAGAAGAATTCTAGTCTAGCCCTCTCTCTGGCATACTCATTTTGAAAATGCAGGGAATATTTTGTATGGGGAGCATTCAATTATGTGACCTCCCTGCCCCCATCGTCTGGAGACTAAAATGGTACAAGCTTACCATTTTAGTGAGAACTACGCCCTACTCTCAGATTTATCTGAATGGACACATTAAGGACACAGATAATTCTGGTTAGCAAAGACCCAAGACTAGAACGGCAGATGCTGATGCAGATGGATTAAAACCCATTGTCAAATGAAGCTTTCATAATTCTGCCATTTGATTAGACAGAATGCTTTTATTCCAAGTTTCATTCACAAAAAGGTCAAGAGAGAATTTTATCCTACATTTCAATACTCCTAGTCTCTGAAGAAAATTCATTATCAGTGATAATATTTATTGCAGTAAACAGTGTATGATATGAAAAAAGGAAATCCCAGACCTTGGATCTTTGTGAATTGGGTAAAAAATATTGATTTTCATTTTGTTCAAAGAGCTTCAGTGAGTGATTTAAGAGCTTAACATCTATATGAGTTTGGCTGTGTCCCCAAAATAATTCATTACATGGTGGTTATTATTCTGCATTTGCAATTAATCAGCTTGGTAAAGTGCTTCATTTGGTGGGTATGTATTGTTTAAATAAATCTGGAAACACTAACCTTGTCACGTTCAGGGGTCGAGTGTGGGAATGAATCTTTAGAACACAGAGGGTAAAATACTTAAAGGCGTAGCCACAAGAGATTTCAGCTGGACAATCAGAATTTATTTTCTAAGCGGATGGTATACCCAGCAAGCGCCATGGCATGTTTTAAGGTCCCCTTAACCTGTCTGAGCAAATTGTATAAATCACAGCAATAAAATCTTCCCATTCAAAATGCTAGCACTGAAGAGCACTGACCAGCTTTTGACCTCCTATTCCAGGCCCCAACTGACCCTAACATAGAAGTTCAAATGGTCAATAGCAGGTCACTGAGGGCAGATACAGAGCTATTTTAATTTCAATTTGATTGTAAGGTTAAACTTATGTAATACAGGTATGCTTCCCAGTTTTCTCTAGTCTTTCTCTCACCACAGAACATGTGGATCTCATGAAGCAACGAGCAAATATGTACCCTCCCTCCTTCCACTTTCCCCTTAAAATAAACGTAAGAGTGCGGGGAAACCCAAGCAGGTTGCTTTCCTTCCGGCATAAACCGAGTTGGTCGTTTATCAGTATAATGGATCTATGGACAACCTTAAACAATTGTCAAACATTCTTTTAAAAGCCATTAATTTTTCAACTAATATATATCTGTTTTGTGCATTTGTTGAACCCTTCACTTGTCATTGGGAAGGGCCTGTAAAACTAAGCAGAGGCCTGATCAGTTTTCAGTGAGCTCTGAGCCTCAGAGTTCGCCTGGGTCACCCACAAGATTTATGAGACTTAGTACCAATGTCTGATTGGAACTGTTAGGCCTAGAGAAAGCTGATGCTCCCTCCCCTGCACACAGAGTCCAGTAACTCCACTCATACATTCCCAGTGGCTGTCAAAGAGGCAGCAAAATTGATGGCCTGTACAGATACCAAAGTGGACATCAATAAAAGGAGATGGATGTGAACCATTCGAATGACATACCTCACTGCTGGGGTGGCTGGAGAGAGGGGGGAACAGGTTAAAAAAACACTGGAAAGTTATTTATATAAGCTTCAAGGACAAGGAGTTTGTCACTCCTTGCTTGAAGATTTAATCTTCAAATGCCCTGTATTCAAGATTTCAACATCCTCTTATTAACACACACAGAAAGTCAAATTATTTCAATGGCTAAGTGTCTTAGCAGTCAGCTTTATAGGAAATCATATTTAAATTTATAGGAATATTCTATACACACACACACACACACACACACACAAACACACACACACACACACACACACATAAGTACCACAGGACTCATTAAACAGCTTCAAATAAAAGTCAAACTATACAAGCCATTTTGATGAGTACCCCTTTATTAACAAAAACACACAAGACTCCCAAATTAAGTCTAAAGGAGCACCACCACTTAAACTTCACAAATGCTGTCCTTTTAATAAAATGCAAGCTTGTGTTCTCATTTGAGATTTCTATTTGTCACCTTAAATTAATTTATCTTCATTTCCATGCCTCTGTGTTTCATTTAATGGCATTTTATGTCCAGGAAGATAAAGGTGAAAGTGGAAAATGTTAAAATCCCAGAGCCATCTCTTAAAAAGCTTTGTTTTAAATGAGTCTATCAAATCCTGTCTTATACCATATGACAACCAATATCAGACCGAATTTGGAATTGAAAATTGCTTCATCTCATGGTATTATTTTATAATAATTTTATTTTTATTGAATCCCACACTGCACGAATCAGTGGTTGAGGCATTATACATAAACAAGGTTTAAAGACTTATTAAAATAGTACTTAACTTCTGCAAGGTTAAAAATAATTTATAAATCAAGAAATGGCTATATTGGAAAGTCTGTGGCCAAAAGGGGACCTTTATCCATGTCCGGTGGAGCTGTCCAAAAATTCAAACATTTGAGCAACAAATATATGAAATCTTAGCCTCATAAAAGGACATTTCATATGTCTTCCCACTCCCCT
The DNA here is from genome assembly GCA_029215795.1 of Anniella stebbinsi. NCBI lineage: Eukaryota > Metazoa > Chordata > Lepidosauria > Squamata > Anniellidae > Anniella > Anniella stebbinsi. The sequence continues at coordinate 49,344,303 of JARDYH010000002.1, forward strand.
GTATATATTGTATGCATGGAAGATAAGCTGGACTGCACTCACTGACTCCAGCCTAATGTCAGCATATGCACTGGCCATACCTTTACCCCCTGCACATTCAACATAATGCATGAAAGGTGCATCTATAAGCATAAAGGTATACCCTATAGACCTTCCAGTCACTTGTAACACCCAATCATGCAGAGTTTCTGAGCACATTGAAAGTCTAAATGCATACAGCTGTATTGGCATAGAGGCCCCTTTCACATGTTTTACTGAACACGGGGAATGTGAGGTGGCTAGTGAACGTGGTCCTGTTCATACAATTGGTATATGTGTGAGAGGAGGAAACATCTGCACAGGATTTGAATTTTTTTTTTAGAAAATGAGGGGAGTAAAGAGAATAAGGCAATTTTGTACAAATGTGATGAGAATGCCCAAACTGATGAACCATTGGGTTGCTATTTTCAAAATGATTGAAGATGTCATAAAAGTAGAAGTCCCAGCATCCCACAAGAGATTTTGGCTGTTTTACTCCACTTGTTTAGTCAGTCTGTGGCTGCCTCTACAAGAGAGGTTTAAAGCTCTTTCAAGGTGCTTTAAAAAATTTACCTCTACAAGAATGGAGCGCAAATCGGGCGTAGAGGCGCGTTATCTCTCCGATTATGCGCATTATCGAATGCGCGTTAAATCGCGAGTTTTATTTTGCTCCGGCCGTTAAAGCGCATTTTGACTATGTGAATAAGCGCTTATGCGCATTAACTACTTGGAAAGCGCATTTTGGTCATCCGTTAATGCGCTTTGCCGCCTCTCGCCGCCTCTCGTGCAGAGGTATTAGGTGTAAATGCGCTTCAGCGATTATGCGCATAATCGCCTAACCGGGCGCAAAAGTGAATCCTTGTAGAGGGGACCTGTTTTACTTGACTTGTTAGGCATAGTAATAAAGAAGGGCTAGGTTCAAATTCTCCAAATAAATAACTTTTCATGATCCTAAAACTATGAGCTGAGTATGGATAGCCACCAGGGCAAGATTTCAGGAGCAGCCTTCACATGTAATGAGACACCCTTCTCCAGAGACATTTAGATCTTTCACACCCATGGAGTCCCCATTAATTCCGATGGAGGGAGATGTGAAATTGTTCCATTCTACTCGAATGAATGGGAAAACTGCCCCAGGTATTCAAGCATCAGAACTTTTATGACTGTAACAAATACTGGAATTGGAATGAGCTAGACTTCTAGTTGGTGCTGGACTTCAGCACCAACAGTGTCAACACTTTATTCCAACTTGTTACTCTGCAATCTTTTTTAAATTTAATTAAATAGACATATGCATCTAACCAGTGAACTGATTTGAATCTGCATTCTTGCCTAGAGAATCATCCAGATGCTGCAGCATTCTTGAAACTAAGCAGTTGCGGATCTGATCAATGTCAGATGGGAGACCACTGGGAGCCCCATATAAACAGCTAAAGGAAGAGCAGAATTTTATAATGCATACATACATGAAACCATTCGTATATTATATCCCTTATATTAATCCAAAAAGATGTCAGATGGCTATGTATTTCACTCCAAGTGAGGTATTAGATGTCAGGCCTGTTACAACCAATTAAGATTATTATTATTATTATTATTATTATTATTATTAATATTATTATTCACCACTTTAGGGCCATAGTCTTCCCAAGGCAGATTACAATATAAATCAGTAAAATTAAATATCAACAAATTGTAAAACCACTTTAAATTTAGTAAATTACATGTCTTGGGACGACCATGCCTGACGGAATACCTCTCCCGACGCAAACCTACCCATACACTACGCTCAACATCGAAGGTCCTCCTTCAGGTGCCTACTCCAAGGGAGGCTCAGAAGACGGCAACATGGGAGAGAGCCTTCTCATTGGTGGCCCCCAATTAGGGAATGATATCCTCAATGAGGCCTACCTGACACCAACATTGCTATCTTTTTAGTGCCAAGTCAAAATGTTTCTCTCCCCAGGCATTTAGCAGCATGTGATGAAAGTTGTTTCTATATATATGTCGTCTTTGTGTATATTGTTTGTTGTATGTTTTTATGGTTTAAAATTTTGTATTTCATTTTTAATGTTTTAATCTTTTGTAAAATGCCCAGAGAGCTTTGGCTATAGGGCAGTATTGAAATGTAATAAATAATAATAATAATAATAATAATAATAATAAAACATAATAAAGAATAAGTCAGTTAAAATGCAATACTATACAGTTCAAATATTTAGTAGCAGCAAATACACATTTTAATCAATTGAAAGCTAGAGAAAACAAGTACATTTTTAAAGCCCTCTTAAAAACAGTCACTGAGGGGACCAGACATATATTTCTTGCAGGGGGATTCCATAGTGTAGTGACTATGACCAGGAAGGCCTTCCACTAGTGCCTGATAATCTTACTGATTTTAGTGGCAAGCCAGCGAGTAGGGCCTCCAAATATCTTAAAACCTTAGCAGGTTGATAGGGGTTTAAGTAGTCCTTCAAGTAACCTGGACCCAAACTATTTAGGGCTTTAAAGATCAACGTCAGCACTTTGAACTGTGTGTGGAAATGCACTGGCAACCAATGCAGCTGGTACAGTACTGGTGTAATACTTACACATTCATAGAAGGTGCGCCAAGAACTATATTGGCTGCCTCTACAAGAGGCATTTAAACGGAGTGCAAATCGGGCGTAGAGGCGCGTTTTCTCTCCGATTATGCACATTATCGACTGTGCGTTAAATAGCGAGTTTTATTTTGCTCTGGCCGTTAAAGCGCATTTTGACTATGTGAACAAGCGATTCTCCACATTAACTACTTGTAAAGCACATTTGAAACAACCGGTAAGGTCACCTGTTGAGTGCTCATTACCTCCTGCATACAAGCATTTACGATAAAGCGCTTCCAAGAAGATGCGCATAATCGGAGGAACAGGCGTCAAACAGAATCCATCTAGAGGGGGTCATTGTTAAAATTCACCTGTCAGAGAGCTCCTTCAAGAAGCTACTAAACTAGAAGTGTTTGTATCTGTTTCAGCTTTCATGAAAGAAAAACAATGAAAATGTACTTCAGATTATGCAGGAGAAAGTGATATTGTTGTACAATCCTGATGACTATCTGTGTTTATTTATTTATTTATTTTAAAAAATGCATAAGAAATCAACAAGAAATGATTTCGAAGACTTCTTCCTTTTTATGCTCAAAGTGTTTATTTGCCCTCTGGGACATTTTCTGCATTCTTATGTATTATGTAAATGAGATCTAAATCTAAAATGTGATCTGTGTACTTGGAAGCATTATGCATTCAACCATGTAAAAAGAAATGGCAGATTCTCTAGATCACGATGTTTACAAAGGACTTTTTTCTGTGTACTTACAGTACTCTGAATTGATAGAGCTTTTCCAGTGAAGAAACAAATGGACTGAGGCAGTGCAACTAACAAACGTAGAGATAACAGAGTAGAAAATATGCCCATGAAATATTAAATATATTCTGTTGATCGAGCTCAGCAATGAAAGCCAAACTACACAAGGACTAATTCGTAACCCAGCTTTGCCACGGGATGTTTGAACGCTCCTCTCAGTGATATAGGAATGAATAACCATCTGTTTTATAGAGGTATAAATGAGGCCCACTGTACAAAGCAACCCTCACAACCTTACTGCTGTGGGCAAATTTCAACAGAACCCAAAACTAAACACTTTTATGTTGTGCATGTAACACTAGAGGGGTATCTAGACCTCTAGAGGAGCCTTCCCCAAACTAGTGCCATCCAGATGCATTGGACCAAAACTTTGGCAATGTGGGGTGGGAATTATGGGAGTTGCAGTCCAAAACATCTGGCAGGAAACAGGATGAGGGAGGCTGCACTAGATCTTCCCTCTCCACTAAGATGAAAAGCATAAAACAAAATGCCAGAACGTCAGTAGAAAGGACAAGGAGGTGTGAAAGCAATGCTGCTTTTAGACCTATTGAACAATCCTTTTTTATCAGACTCCTTCACAATTAATTCTTACTAACAACTTTGCTCTCAGACATTCTTGATGCTCTCACCTGTTACAAGCTCCCCATCCATCCTACGTCCTGCTGGCACGGCAGGAGGAATGGCAGAGGATTTAAGCCAATCCATATTTGGTTCATGCTCTTTGCATTAGATGGGCCTCTGTGCCCATCTAGCTCACTCACCTCCTTGGAGATGGGGATTGGGGATGAGAGGCCTTTGGCTCCTGTAGATCCATGGCCTCTCCTCTCCTCTCCCCACCCACTTCACAGCTTGAGAGAGGAGCTGCCAGACATCTTTCTGCTGTGGCTGGAAGGAGCAGAGTGGGGAAATTCTGCCTCCAAGAACAGAGCTCTGTTTCCAGTAGTGGAGGAAGAGACATGCAGCATCCTATGGTCCCACAGATACTGTCTAGGAGCATAGAATTTCTCTCTAACATTGTCATAATATACGATACCCATTCCAATTAATTAATTTTATTTATTTATTTATTTAAATCCTTTTCAAAACTGGAGCATGTAAGAGATAAGGTGTGTTGGGGAGGGTGCTCCAAGAATTCCTAACCCTTTCCTATTTTCTCTGTTTTTGTTTTATTTTATTTTTCTTTATTTTCCCCATTTTTTAACCTGGTTTCCTAGGTATTGGGGAGTGATCGTGGGAGGGGGATTGTCCTAAAAGCCTTCAACACCTTGCTATTTGTCCCCTCCTCCTTTTTGATATTTCCATTTTTTTTCAGTATCCTTCGCAGGCATGATCTTAATTTATTTACTCCACTTTCCCTTTTCTGTGAAATGGAACAGAATTCTCCTTCTGTGTGGATTTTCTCCCACTCCCACCCTACGTTCTGCATTGCAGGCATGATTTCAATGTTAATTTGCCTCAGCTTCCTTTTTTCTGTGCAATGGGTTGCTGCCTTGGTGCAGCCTTCTGCGACCCCTTGGCCCCACCTCCAGTTAGCTGCCTTGCCCTCCACTTCCGCAGCCACTGAGTCCACCAAGCCATTTTTGTAACTATGGCAAGTTTTAAAAGTAGTTTGTAACATGAGGGAGGGGTCTACCTTCAAAAGGGGGGAATGTTTTGTAAACTGTTTACCCAGGGTGACCATATGTCAGGAAAAACCAGGAGGGAATCTACACTTGAGGTTTGTTACATTTAGAAAGGGTTACGAGCACTCATTTGGCCACATGACGCTCTAACTGTAACGATTTATTGCAGTGTTTAATTATAATGATCTAATACTTTATGTTACATTGTTTTAGTTTTATAAATAATTTTAAATAGCGTAATATGTCTTTCCTTACCGTATCTGAGAAGGTGATTTCTAATGCCTGGTATTCAATCACAGAAGTGTGGGCGGTGCTTTCACTTCAGGCACCCAAATGCTTTCTGTTTCGCTTCAACAGTGACTGATACAATGAAATCAAGGGAAAGGAAGTGAGGGTTAGGAGGAAGTGGGTGTGGAAAAGACTGTACAAGGAAGAAATGACACAGAAAAAGACTCAAAGAAGAGTAAGTGAGACCTAACAAAACGTATTAAAGTCGGGGAAAAGGATCTACTGAAATGTAAGTCCTAGACAATGTGGCCTAACATGTTGAAAAACGCAGTAATTAAATACGTTTTTAAAAAGGGATTTTAAAACGTTTCAAGCGATTGTGTAGATTGGTTCCAGGACATGTCAGGATTTTTGGTAACAAATCTGGGAAGGGGGGGGGGATTATGATATTTGAAGAAAATCCAGATTTTCCCCATCCTCCCCTCACCCAAAGGGCAGCTCTACTTTATAGTCAATGTGAATGAACAAAAATGCTTACAGCTCTGTCATTTTTAAAGATAAAGTGATGAAACTTGCCACCATGATAGCTCTTAAGTATGGCTTTAGCCATTCCTAGTTAGAAGCAGATTCGTTCATCTGATGATTTTTTAGGATTTTTTTTAAGTATGAGGTTTTAAAATTATTATTTTAAAAAACATCATTTTTAAAGATAAAGAGATGAAACTTGGCACCATGATAGCTCTTAAGCAGGGCTTTAGCCATGCCAAGTTTCAAGAAGATCTGTTTGAGGTTTTAAAATTATTATTTAAAAAACAACAACACTGGAGCCATACCCTTCAAACTCAGGTTGTCAAACCTCCCGTTTGGGGTCTTGCACCATGAGCAGTTTCAGCCCTTGGCATCAAGAGTATCTCAAGTTTTTAGCTAAGAAGTGCTAGGCACAGCACCTTTCCTGTTGCTTGTTAGGTGGGCAGTCGGGCACCTGGAGCTCAGCAGAGGTGAGGTATCCACAGATCAAAATGTGGGAAAGGCGAGGTCAATCAAAGCAGCCTACAGGGCAAAATGGAATGGGCCAGAGGCTTTTTTCTCAGAGTTCCATATCATGGGTGATGAAGGGTCATCCTTAGAGAAAAACTCTCATGACCAACAGTGAGGTGCCAGTCGAGAGAGAGGCTCTCACCTTGCAGATGCCCTGTTGGTGTGGATGTTGGAACCTGGCATGTCATTGCTTTGATTTGCGGCTTGGGCTGGCTGGCATATCTCTTAGAGACAGAGTTAGACTGAAGACACAACTCAGAGATGGCTGAAGCTGAGTCCTGAGAGGCTGGCGTGCCACACAGAGCCTTTCAAGAGCATCTCAGAGTCCAGTGTTTGTGCAGGCAGCGGCAGCTGGCAGCAGTGGCAGTTTTTAAAGTAAGAGTCACCAGACATGACCAAGCAATAAGCTGGAACCCTTTCCCCCCCACCCCGGCCACAGGGTACAAGTGTGCAGCCCGGCTGGACTATTGGGAAATTTTGGAAGAGGGAGAGATATTGACTGTTTGAGGCTGGAGGCTTTGGTTTGGCTGCAATGACTTAGAAAGAGAGACAACAGAGGCTGCACACACAACCCAGAGATGCCTGTTGTAACTTAGCCCCATGGTACTACCATGCAACGCAGGGCATTAGAAAGAGGGTCTCAGAGTCACGTGTTTGTGCAGGAAGTAGACAGGAGTTCAAAGTCTGGATATGAAAAGTGGTTCCAATGTACAAGCCTTGAGAAGCTAATGTATATAAGTGAAAAGTGTGAATGGGCGAAGTAGTGTCTGCTGCCCACAATACCCACCGTAACATTAGAGTAGAGAAACTTGTGACAATCATACACAAGTTTCAAACAAAAATTTAATTTTAAAAATAAAAAAGCCAGCCAGCTGGCAGCATGCCCTGTTAAGCAGCAGCTTGCAGCAGAGTGAGAATGCAATCAGAAAAGATATTTAAGGGAAGGTGAGAATGTATCACACAGAGTATAGCAGCAAAGTACAGCAAAAGCTACAAAAGTAGGAGTGAGTGAAGTTAATTTCAGATATATTGGGTGTCTCACTTGTTATTTCAGTTATTTTAACATTAAGATGTAATGTAGAACAGATCTTTCTTGTGCTGTAAAAGCAGACATGTGACCAAGGCTATGTTCAGGTGGGCATATCCCCTTGGTGCTGGACATGCCCCCTGGGGATGGACATGTTGGTGGGGACACCCCCTTGGGGGCCAACCATGTCCTCCTTTTTGGTTTCCAAAATATGGTCATCCTAGTTTACCAGCTGAGACACCTGACTGAGGCTGTCTCTTTCTCTCCTCTCCTTGGAGGTATTTCAAGGCTGCTCCTGGCAGAGGTTGTGTTTGGGGTGGAGCCTGCTGGAGGGAGGACCTGTGTACCACCTGAGACACCTGGTTCAGCTCAACACACCCAGCAACCAGCAGCAGCAAATAGTAGCAGCTTGAAGAACAGAGGAGCAAATGCAGACACTCACCTGCTCCTTGTTAACTGATGCACTGAGGGCCTGGGGCTCTCTATTTAATGGCATTGTTTTAACATGTGTATGGGAAATTCGTAGGATAATCTGGGGGGAGGGGTGCCCCTATTAGTGTGGTCATGGGCAGGGGGAGGTATAGCACTGGGGTATTAACAAGCCAGTTGAGGAGAAGAGGGACTAGACACCTTATGCCCATCCCCTCTTCTGGTTCTTTCTCCAACCAGATGGTTGCCTCACTAGCTTGCCCTTAGGTCTGGTGCTGCTGCTGCTTGAACAGAAGGTCAGACTATATCAAAATTTCCCTCATGCATGATTTGATTGTGGATGTTATGTTACTGAGACCTAAGTGGGGGAACTGGGAAGGGTCAATCTGTCCCAGCTGTGTCCTCCTGGGTACTCAGTGCAGCACTAACATCCAGTAGAGCTTTTCAGAGTGGTTCACAGTCTGCTACAATATGGCCCAGGGAGAGAGACAATGGAACCCTTGGTAGCATGCTTTGACAAGTTTGCATGCCATTTGAAGATAGTCACTCAAATTCATGAGGAATTGGACTTCACAATTAGTGCAATTCCATTAACAGAGGTGTCCAGAGCACCATCTGGTTCAGTTTTGTTGGATGAGTTTCAGTTGTTGAAGCCCAAGGATGAGAACGAGGTGCTTGGCCAAGTCTGGGCAATCACCTGTGTGTTTGATCCTTCCTCTCATACCTTATTATACTAATATGAAAGGGGATATGTGGCTGGATCCAAGAAGTTGTAAATTCCTCCTTGAGAGACGGAGTGGTGCTGGACTCTTTAAAGGAAGTGGTAATTATACCATGCCTGAAAAAGCCTAACTTGGATCTGGATGATGTTAACAGCTATAGGAGAGTAACCTGGGCAAGGTACTTGAGCAAGTGGTTGCTGGTCAACTCCAGGCAATCTTGAATGAAACTGATTATCCTGACCCATTTTAGTTGGGCTTCAGGGCTGGTTTTGACCTGGAAACTGGACATTTGCTGAGAGGAGGACAGGGGAAGTGGGACCCTATTGATTCTCTTGGACCTCTCAATGGCTTTCAATACCATTGACCATAGTATCCTTCTGGATAGGTTTTCTGGGTTGGGGATTAGAAGAAGTTCTGCTCTTGCTTGGATGGCAAATATAAAAATGTAAACTTTTAATATTTTTTTATCTTATCGTGTTGTGTTTTATGGTTTTAATTGTTGTGAAGTGCCCAGAGACCTTCGGCTATTGGGTGGTACAGAAATGTAATAAATAAACAAACAAACAATCCCTTTAGGCTGGCACTTACACGTACCATCAACACATCTCAAGTATCTCTTTCGATTATACCATCCTATAGCTTACAATAGCCCTTCTCCAGTGTTAACATATTAACTTCCTTCCACCTGACCCCTCCCTGCAGTAATTTCTCTTCTCATGCTCCTTAATTACATTGATTATGCTTTCAGTCCCACCTGTTTCATAGCATTTGAGCACCTGCAACATAAAAATGAAATCTTCCTGCACGGTGACTTCTTATTACACCCCGTGGCCATGACCAACTTTTTATAGCTTCTACCTTCCTAGGAACCTCTTTCCTAATGTAATTGAAATGACCATTCTCCTTGCAACCATTCTGTACCATTATGGTCCTTTTGGTGAAGTCTCTGGAGCTGTAGAACTATATAAAAAACCCCCATAATTTTAACTAATCTTAAATATTTCAGATCCATATTCATTTTTATTTGTCAGTGCAATTAGGATAAAGATTCTTAAGCCTGATTTAAGATTAATTCATCCTAGTCATAGTGATTTGGAAGCTGTATCTGTGCAGGAGGAGCAAAGATTGCCCCCTTGCCTCTTTAGATAAAGGCACTATTACAATGATTAGCGATGCCTGGCAAACAGTTCTGTCTTACCAAGTATGTAAAAAACCATATGTTAATCAGAAGTCAAGCAAGCATTCTCATTCTCTAACATGATCAATAGGAAAGTGGAATTTTAGAAAATGCATAGTATTTCATTCCTGAAAGAGAATATGTGAGAAGTATTTGAAAAAAGCACACACAATATTTTATTATTTATTTATTATATTTATATCCCACCTTTTTTTTTCCTCCAAGGAACCCAAAGCATGTACATAATCCTCCTCCTCTTCTCCATTTTATCCTCATAAACAACCACCATGCGAGGTAGGTTGGGCTGAGATTCTATGGCTGGCCCAAAGTCACCCAGTGAGCTTCCTTGGCAGAGTAGGGACTAGAACCCAGATCTCCCAATTCCCAGTCCAACACTCTAACTGCTATACCACACTGGCTCTCTATACACATTCATGCCCTTGATGAGACTTGAAATTAGCATCAAGAGAGGAGATATGTATTTGTTAATGGATATCACACCCCACAAATATATATATATATATATATATATATGTGTGTGTGTGTGTGTGTGAGTATTGCCCTTGGATGGTTCCTCTCCCAGAAAATCATTCGAGTCGTGCTGAACAGTTTTAATTTCTGCTGTCCTTACTAAGAATCTGTTTTTGAAATGGCCGAAAGACAGATTTCTATACATATTACTGAATTACTATAAATATTACTGAAACTGAACACCAAAGAGTAATCCAGTCCAACTATGGCTTGTTCTATCATACTTCTTATACAGACTCCTATATTTTAAATGGAAGCTGGAACTGAATGTACATATTACAAAAGGTGCTTTGAAAGCATGGATCATACAGTCTGCCAGCCCAAATGCTCTGTTATTTCAAAGTGCTCTCACCTTTGTTATAAGACAGAACCTGGGATCTATACTACATCCTCATGTAGCATGGTTCCCATAAGCATTCTGGTCCAACACCCAGAAAGCAGTGAATTGCCTCTCCAGCTACGAGCAGTCGAGGCATAAAAAAAGGGAAAGAGATAAAGATGGAGGCGAATCCTCAGCCACCCAATAAAGCAGGGGTGGGAAATTTGTTTTTGGCCTACAACTACCATCAGCCCTAGCTACCATAGCCAATGGTGAGACACAACATCTGGATGGCCACAAGTTGCCCAACCTTGTCAAAGTTAAGCACTCCCGCCCCCCCAAACATCTCATGTAAATTTCTCCTACTCCTCCCAGTTTTGGTGGTTTCTTCATTTCACCCTACCTCACCCTGCTATGAATGGCAAAAAATAGCTGGACTGAACATTTCTGCCCAGCATTAGCATGTATGTGTGCTTGGGGGATTGTGTCCTTTACTACAGAATTTAAAAATGTGCTATGTTTTTAGGGACACCTGGTATACATACACATAACCAATTCCTTGAGTTCTTGTTTTTGAAAACTTATTATGGAAACTCATTCAAACACATTTATGCAAACTCATTTCAATTGATTTAATTTTCAGTGTTTATGCATAGCTTATTTATGAAACTTATATAACTCTTTTGTTTACATGTACATAAGACATTTGAAACAATTGAACAGAACACTCAAGTTACATATATTTTGATACTTGTTTCAAAAATCTATACAGATTTTTAGAATTTATGATTGCAAAAATAATAATAACAGATGTCTTTAACATATGAATTTTAGAATCTGAAGTGACAATAGCCCCTTTCATGTGTCCCCTTCAAGCATTACTTGTGAATGCAAGAAAAGGGGTGTGGGACCAAGCTAGCTAGCCACAGCTCCAGTCCATACAGCCCTCTGGTCATGTCCCTGATATCTGCAGATCCAGTTGGATGTATGAAAGAGGCCCCTAAACATACAGTTGTATGCATGTAGTGCTTTCTTGGGATTTGAAATCTAAATTGCGCAGGGTTTCTGTTTGTGTGGAAGCCCCTAACAAGTATGCATGGTTATCAGCACATGGTCAGATGAGTGCACTGACATTGGGGGCCATGGCTATATGGTATGGTCCTGCTTCTCCTCTTCTACATTGTTCAGGGAATGTATGGAGGGGAACATGTGAAAGAGACTAATATGTGGGTATTTTGGATAAACTCCAGCAAAAGTTAATCTCCATTAACATTTAATTAAAAACACTAGAATGGGCCTTAGTCATCACTAACTTTTGCTGAATTGTACCCATTAGAGTAAGAAATTGAAAACTTATTAATTTTTGCCAGTGGAATTAATTTTGTCAGTGGAAAACAACAGTTAAATGGACAACAAACTGGATGACACTACAAACCATAGTGGTGATCTTAAGCAACCTGCAGGGCACTTTTTGTTGAAATCAACAGGACTTCCTTGATGTAATGTGCCTAGATCTGTACTAAAAGCTCTCTTGTGCTTATCTCTGTTTGACTGTCAGTGGCACAGGGCCAAGTACCATCACAGGTTTAAGAGCTATTTACCTTGGCTACCCAATCTAGTACATGCAGTTGAAACATTAATTTCCAAGCATGTGTTAAGGTACAAGTTTCCAAGGATGTGCATTCCATTTGTCTTTGCTTTAGTGAGATTGACATGGTGAATTATGAAGTCAAACCCTAGGCTACAAGATGCCTATAAAGATTAAGGCATTTCTTCCTTTCTTTAACAATTAGCAACACTAGGCTGCTAAGCAGAGATCAATTGTAATTGGGAAACTGAAAGAAGACAATAAACAAATTACTTGTGTTTTCACTGAAGCCTGTTGGTTTACAAGACCAACTGTTATTTAATCCCAAAGCCTCCTTGTAGGCTGTAAATTACCCATTACAGATGTCACTGGGCACTGAGCAAGAGTTAGTTACTACTAGTGGGGATGGAGAGGGAACATTCTGGTTCTTTACTGCAGGTGAAACTGAACAACAACAGCACCTTATTAATGACCTTTAAAAGTTTGCTGCTTGTGTCAATGCATTTCAAAAATACAAGTTTCTGAGAAAGGAATATAACATACATTTAGGCTATTTATTCAAGCCAACCATCAAAGGATTCTGTGCTAGGTAAGAAGAAATAAAGTTGAGCTAAAAAGGATGTTTCATGCTCATGATGTTTCATGAATGCTTTGATTTAAAATACAGCAAATATATATGAGAGGAACAATCCTTTCTCTCTCTGTATTTTCACTGTTGTAATAATTGTAACGCTATTGCAATATGGCTTTTGTTCTTGATTTGAGGAGAGGGACGCCATTTGCTACACCACCTCCATTCAGCAAAATATCATTGGCTGGCATTGTTTGCTGTGTGTGAAATCACTGTAAAATGTGGATTTATATGCTTATAATGTAAACCTGCAGTAGGACTGTAAGGAGTTAAACCTTTAAAAATGACATGATACCATATCTATTGTTGACACTTTGAAACCAACAAACGTGAGCAGGCATTAGAATGCTTCTTTATTAAAGAAGAAGAATGTGTGTGTTCAGTGATGGAATGTATGCTTAGAGTGCATGCATCCTAGGTTCAATCCCTGCAATTTCCAGGTAGGGCTGAGTATGTCACCTGTCTGAAACCCTGGAGAGCTGCTGCCAGTTAGTGTAGCATCTATTGTAGGCAATATCGAGCTAGATGGACCAATAGTTTGACTCAGTGTAGGGCAATTTTATGTGATTCCATGTGTTGTGTCTGTATCAGGTTGAGCATCTCATAAGATCTACTCTATGTAGAGAAGCTCAGCGAAGGAGGGGATACTTCTTGTCCTGCTTCAGCCTATCAGCAATGAATTAGAAGCGTGTGTGTGTGGAGTTTCAGCTCAGTGTGTTTCATTGGCAAAGTGTAGATCCCCACTTTTACTCTGAAAAGGAAATAGCCTATAGGGGAAGTAGAGAAAACACCTGGGTTACAGGTAAATACTGACTGAAGGGGACTGGACCTATAAGACCAATTGAGCTTAGTAGACAGAATGTGCTTCCAGGAATCGGTGCTAAAATAGGGCTTGGTTGCCTGTTTCTGGTGCAATAATAGGAGATTGATTGCTATCAATGTTTATTTTCTTGATTTTAACTGAAAGACCCTAATTTGATCTCATTTTTCTTATTTATCTCATTAGGTTGCTTCTCCACTTCCACTGGCAGGAGCATTTGTGAGTAGAACTCCATTCAAGGGACAATTCTGCCAGCAGGGAGCAAACTCAGGATCCTGGCCATCATATGGTTTATGCCACCATGAAGGCAGTTTAACTGACACAAACATATACACTTAATAATTAGAAGGCAGCCTGATAAGCTTTTGAATGCAAAACATGTATTGATTAATTTATTCAAACATTTTCAAACTCCCCTGCATCCTTACAGATGCTAGGGTGGTATACAAATATAGAGCTTTTCTACATGAGGCATTTATTGTGTGCTCATGATTTCTTACTCATAGTTGTTTCGGGTTCTTTAGATGATGTTGTGATGTTCCAGGTTTGCTTCTGTTTTTTTAAGAACACTTTCCCAGTGTGGTTGTTGTTGTTGTTGTTGTTGTTGTTTTACAGCAGGAAAAGTGGAATATTATTTCTGGAAGCAAAAGAAAAAGTATTTTTCCTTCTCGTGTAATTGGGATATTCCACTACAGCACAGCACTACCTAGGGGTTATGTAGTGGAAAAGCAGGAAAGGAAAAGCTCTATGTGTAGAGCTCTGATGTCAATTTTTCGATGAAATCAAAAGTAGATCCACTGATTGACAGCCTCGTGTAGAAAAGCTCATAATGAAAACAATAAAAGCACATCATTATAATAAAACAAAGAATGAAGTCAACACAATGAAACAGACAAAATCGCTCAACAAAAATGCCTAGATAAACAAAAAGTTTTCCAGCAAAACAATTGCAGTAGTAGTGCCAGTCACACTTCCATGAAGAGGGTATTTCATTGTTGGGGTGCCACAACTGAGAAGGTTCTCTCCCTTGTTGACACATGATGTACCCAAGCTCCCTGAATATATTAAGTCACATGCAATGTGGTATAGCAGGAGGCACTCCTCTACTACTAAGCTTACAGCTCTTCCCCTGAAGTTTGTTGAAGTATGTTAAAGGAATTGGACAGTATCCAATGGAAACCACCCATGAGCAACTAGCCCTGCCCACTGCTTGCAGAACAGAGATTTAACACTTCCAAGGATAACTCAAAACAAGTAGAAATGCTTCTTTCCAGACTGGAGCAGATTACCAGAGCTCGTATAACGTTCCAAAAATGAGCATTTCCACCCATTTCAAGGGTTGCCCCTGGAAGCACTGAATCTCCATTCCACAAGAGATGGGTGCCGCTTGCAGAAGGGAATCAGTGGGTTTGGCCGCCCACAGAACGAAAGTGGCGGCGGGTCCCACTCACGGACAGGCAGTATTAGATATTGCCCTATATGTTTAGGATTGGTGTTCCAATATGAGGAAGCTCCAGTATGAAGAAAGTAACTACAGATTGATCTAACTGATAGAATCAAGTTATATGTTACATTGCTATGGTGCAGAAACAATGGGTAAAGATTTGTCAGCAGATGTTTCTGGCATCGCTTTATAGTTGCTAATCCTTGGGGGTGGGAAAACCCACCTCACCCACAAAGCCTCATGGAAACATTTGAAGGAGGAGACTGTGATAACTTTTTAGATCTTCTTTCATGATAAAAGCAAACATGTGAGAAAAGGCATTAAGGTATTCACAACGTAGAAGGTGGATAACCAAAGCTAACCACTATCATTATTAAAACAGAAACAAGAGCCAACTATTGGATTATCTCAGAAATAACAGCCACTAATTATTAGGCATTGTTTAGCATTAAGTAACAATTTGAAGGTTAGTCTCCCAGAAACCATGGCTTGAAGAATAATATGGATTAATTGTTCATAGTTATGGAGTAATCAGGAGGCTAGAAAATAAATAGTTTGGCTACAAGGCACTGAAAAATAAAGTGATTCTAATAACCACTGTTGAATTAAAAGGCACTTCTTATCTCTCTCTGACTTTATGACATAAATATGGTCCTGTTGCATACTGCCTCTTTAGGAGGCAAGCCCAGACAGCTTCAGTGTTAGTACACCATGCAAAAGGAATGCTTTTCACTTCTGTCGCTTGAGGTCCAAGTGGCCATGGAAGCTTGGAGTGTCGTTTATCAGCTTTGGCTGGTTCACCAGCAGTGGCCTCTCCTGGACAGGGATACCTTGGTAATGGTGATACGGGCATTCTTAACTTCAAGACTGCAGTCTATGTGGGGCTGCCCTTAAGGCTGGTATGGAAGCTGGAGCTAGTGCAGAATGCAGCAGCTCGGCTGTTGTCAGGAGCGCCCCCTTTTCAACATGCAATTCCTTTGCTGAGGGAACTGCACCAGCAGCCTATTCACTACCAGGCCAGGTTTAAGATTTTAGTACTAGTGTACAAAGCTCTAAACAACTTGGGACCAGGATACCTGAGAGAGCACCTTCTCCCATATCAATCTGCCCAATCACTGAGGTCGTTGTGGGGCATGTTCCTGGTGGTTATAATAAAGTTATAATTTATAACAAATAGCTGCCAAGTTTGAAGACATTTGGTGTGTGTTGCTGGTTCCCATACACAAAAGGCTTAATAACCAAGGCATTACCTCTAACTAATTGTTAATGTATCCCATCATTGTTTTAAAACAATTCTCATTTAGTCAGGCATTTCCAGTTGTACATCCAGCCATAAACAATGACAGCCAATGCAATATTGAGAATGAACTTCACTTAGGGTGAATCCTATGCATGTTTCAAAAGTCAAAAGCCCTACAACTCTCAGCATGCTGGCTGGGGCATGCTGGGAGTTGTAGGACGTTTGTCTGTTGAAACATGCATAGGATGCAGCCTTAGGAAATTAAAAGAAACTGAATATTTTTTGTTATTTTTATATTATGAAGTGGTCTGAATTATCACCACCAAAAAAGAGAGGGGGCTTGGATATATAAATAAAATAGTTATTCTTATAATAAGAATGCTTCCTTGAGTAAGTTAGACACATTTCATTTTATCTGAATATTACGTTTTGTTTCTACTAGTAAACACGGCTTTAAAACCACAACATCAGTCAATCAGTAAACATGATCATTACTTCTGTTTCAGATTCCAAATCAAGGGTTTCATTTAATTTTCCTAGAAGAATAATGCATACAGATGAGGAAGTCACATTGCAAATAACCTATATTAGAATGGTGTTTGTTGTGTTTATGGTAAGTAATCACCATTATTGATTTAGTTCAGGGATATAAGATACAGAAAAACGCTAAGAATAAATTGATGGGAAGAATGGAGAAGTGCATCACTGTTAAAGACCTGGAATCAAAGAGAAGCTCATTACTTTAGTTTTGTATCTTAGGGATGCATTTGCACACGTAGCTATAGAAATATATGGATAATGTGTATGATATTGATTCTTAATTCCCATAAGGCAAAAGGAAGAATCCTGACTTCATTCAAATGGTTATTCTGGGATTCATTATCAATCTGTTCAAATACAAACACTGGAATATGCAATATGGATTCACTGTCCCCATTTAATTGGTTCCACTAGTAGCTAATGGCCATAAAACTATTAAAATTAGATCATTTTGGATCAGGTTATTTTAAAATAAGTTAGGATGAAATTTGAGCTGTTCATCTTCAAATGCAGAAGTTGAAGATTTGACTCTGTCAGTAGATGTCTTACCTTGTCGTTTTTTGTCATTTCTTGTATGAATCTCCAGGTTTAAGACTAGCATCATTCTGTGGGTCACTGAAACGTTTTTGGCAGCTCATCAAGGACAAGAACAGAGTCAGAAACAGTAATAACCAGACTCTTTGTAAGATAAAATTGCCCTGGGGTTCATACATGGAGGAGGCAACGTCAACTCTGACAGTACACTCTTAACTAAGAAGATGAGGGGAGTTCAAATAGACATACAGCCCTTGGGCCTCTCCCAGTCTTTAAAAGGTCCTGGCAATAAGTATTTTAAAAAGCTATGAAGAGGTTGGAGGGGAACTTCTAAAATGGCACCAATTTCCTAGAATAGCCCAGTTTCTTTAAGATAGAACCATCTTGGAGAAAAGCGCTGCTGCTCCATGAAGTGCTGCTATGTATTTCCTAGCTTCTAAAGGAAGAAGAGCAATGAAGTAGAAGTGTTTCAGATGGCGAAAAATGAGATTGGGTGGGCAGGGGGTGGAATTTGCTGCTTACTTACAATTCCCGCATCTGCACAAGCAGGCATCTCACCCTGCCTTAGAGACGAGCTCTGATTCTGGGGAATTAGAACAGTTTCTGGCCAGTTTTTTCTTAGCCTGGCAACTCCTATTATTTCAAATGTCGAACCGATTGGTTCCGATAGGACTTAATCTGGGCTTAGCCCCAGAATGTGAAGGCAGAATTCAGACAATATGAATTAATAAGGAAGAAGAGTGCCCCTTTGAACATGTGTAGAGTGCTTTCCCCTCACTACATGGTAATTATGACCATCCTCCAAATATCTAAGGGCTAAATGGAACATGATATTAATTGTATGAATGCAATTAGCATAAATGTTTTTTTCTTAAGTAAAGAGAAGCTACAGAAAAGCCTGAGTAGCTGAAGGACCATAAGGAGGGGAAATTTAACTATTTCCTTCCCTGCCATGTTTTTACCCAAAATTGCCTCTAACACTGGTATTTGCATTTCTCTTGGCACCTCCTTGGGCTCCAATGGAAAATTTCTCCCCAAAGTAAGTCCTCAAGTCAACTCAAGAGATGAATGGGTTAAATCCCCCCACCATACCACTTCTTAATTCTCATCCCATCCCAGGGATGGCCACAGACATTTTGCCCTAAGGTGAAGGACAAGGTGGTGTCCGCATCCATTCCATATGCAAATGCTTACTGGACCAGTGATTGAATCTTTCTTCAATACTGGCAATGGGAAACATCTTCCACCACACCTGAAGGCAGCAGGCTATCTTAAGGGTTTTCCTCCAACATCTTACTGCCACCTCACAGCTTCTGCTCCCTGAAGCAACTGCCTCACTCTGCCTAATGGTAGTGCTGGCCATGCCCCCCCCCCCCAGCTGATGTAGTTGGCATTTTTAAAATAAAAATAAAAATCTGCACGTTAAATGAAAATACATTTAAGTCACTGTCTGCTTTGGCTCTGAATATCCCTTCTGTATGTCTAAAAAGGATAATGTTTTTATTTTTCTGAATTTTATCCAATCATTTATTATGAATTATTTCAGGCTTAATACTGTATAGGGAATATACATATGCAAATAAAGAAGTTATTGGGAATCTTTCAGGATGACAAATGCCTCACTGATAAGGTTAAGAAGTGGAGAGTTTGGCTTCCTGGCAGAAGCCCTGTCCCCTTGCAGCTTTCCTTGGAGACAGAAGTTCACATCCCTTTTCACAATAAAATATTATTTTTATGGATCCATTATTTTAGTTGCATCTCATTGTCATTGCATATTCATGCATTCATGACATTATGTCATTGTTATGAATGTATACAAAAATACTATATAAATCATCCTAATGAGATAAACAATCAGTACGCTGCCTCTTAATCATCTGAGGCATCATTTGTGACCTGGATACATTATAAATACATAGTGCAGTTTACGCAGAATGTTGTTCAACTCTATAAATCCTGACAAACTCAGTCAGTGTTAAACATGTCCTGACTAAAAATGCAAGTCAGGGGTCACCCCAGTGAAACACCCTTGGATCACTGTGACTCCAGTGCGTAATTAAGGTCTATACGATGCCAAAAGAGGCCTGCTCATTGATAACTAGTGTCTTTCACTTCCTTCCATCCTCAATAGAGAGCATTAATTCTGTTTCTAATTAGAATTGCACAATTTAATTCTTCTGCTCTGGGCTATACAGAAGATATGGTTCATGTAACAGCAGCTTGGAGCGTACACATTTCTTGTAATCTATTTGTAACTCATGCTAAAGATGCTCGAAGAAGCAGTACTTCTAATGTTACAAACTGCAGTTGGGCATACACCAGGGATCATTTCCCCAGCATGGTAGAGGATCACTCTGTGAACCACCCGCTGTGTTTCTCCAGTTGAAACCAATCTCACTGCTTCTGTAAAAGAGCTATGCTTCTGTTAGCAATGATGACTCAGTACATTACTGTAGATTTTCCTCCTTCTCTGACTCAAGTATCACATACAGCAGTCAGTGGGAATTTCTATTCTATTTATTGTTCAATTTATTGTAACTAACCATTATCTTTAAATATATATGTTTGTGTGTGTGTGTGTGTGTGAATTAAATCAAATTAAGAATCCTTCAGACCTACTCCTGGAATGGGGTGGCTTTATTTAAGGTTTTATTTAATGACTACTGAAGTGATGTAAGAGTAAATGCTTTTTAGAAGACTGGTCAAATCTGCAGAAAATACAGTGTGCTGTGTTTTATTGCATTAAATTGCTAAACACAGAGCATGTTATACATACAAGACAATGGACCAATCCAAAGATCCAGATGCACATGGATAACTTACATGGTTAGGCTTCCCAGTTCATTTCAATGGAGGAATCATTTCATAGATGCTGTCCACATAATCATTGAAGCCAAGTTTACCAAAAACCTGAAATATATGTCTTCTATGTCCTTTCTAGGAGAATTTACAAGATGGTCCAAGGTGTGCCCATCAGAATCTAGTTTTTGAAGTACTATAAATCTCCAAACATATACAACAGGCACAAAATGTATACACTTGGGCACTTCCATATGCTGCTTCAAGACTGTCTTGTATCACTATTGGAACTTTTTCTTCTTCTTTTAAGCTCAACACAATCCTATGCATGTCTCCTCAGAAGTAAGTCCTATTAAGTACAATGGAACTTCCTCCTAGGTAGGTGTATATAGGATTGTAGCCTCAACTCACTACCTGCTGATAGACATGTTGCATGCTAGCAAGCAATCATTTATTAAAGCTTGCATGTGTTGCAATATTCTCATTTAATAATCAATCATGTCATGTTCACCCAATACGCTGTCATTCTGATTGAGAAAAAGTGTTCAACGTAGACTTGTATTGTACTAGAATAAAGGCGTGCTAATTGTAAGACAAACTTTTATTTTAGGCATCTCTTGTGATTTATGACAAGAGGATGTTTCTACTGACATACTCAAAAGCTGTCAAAGTAAGATATTCCTACTGTTTCCAGAGTATAGGTGAAGCTCATAACGTGCCAGTAGCACCACTCTAATCACCATGTGACTAGTGGCCCAAGAGGGCAGATACTTCTGTGCATTTCCAACCACATCGCAAGATGGCTGCATTCCTATTCATACAGTGGAGTGAAGCACATATGGAGCTTCCTGCTTGTAAGGAAGAGAACCAAAACACATACAGCTGGGAGGCTCTCTTCACTATGATAATGCATAGTGATGCACCTGCATCTTTTCACTATGTAGGGTAGAGAACACATGCAAGGTTACAATATTAAGAAAAGTGAAGGCAAGGATTTCAGTTCAACCTCTTAAAGGTATTTAACAGAAAACAAGCATTCTAACTATAACTAAATGTCTCCGTAGGAAGATACACAAAGGGTTTAATTTAGCAACAGTCTGCACCATAAAATATTAGTCAAGTGCTAACATAGCCATTAATACTCTTTTTTAACAGAAGGCAATTTCACAGACTCATTTACCAACTGGAATCTCCCAAGTCTAGTTGGTAATTGTGCTTTTTATTCATCTCTGTAAATTCCATTTAGTGCTTTTTAGATGTTTCTTAGCATAAATGCATTGAATGTTGTTAAATTGGATTAATAGCTTTTATATGTAATATATATTATGTATTCATTTAACTGGAGGTGTTTCAACTCATATTGCTGCAATCTCTTTTTTAAAATGTCTTTTTATTTTGCAGATTTTATTTTATGGACTTTTTTCCCTTTGGAAATACTTTTTGCAGTATATGTTTATGATGTACACTTTATAAATAGAGGCATACTTACTGTAGGAAGATGGGGTTGTGGTCACCTTTAGCTCAGTTCACATTGGTTTGGCCTGAAGCCAGCCAAGGGAGAAAATCAACTGAGACAGGAACTTGGAGCTTCTCTGTTCCTAAATCACAACAATCTTGTTTGAGCATTTAATAGAATTATGTAGAAAAAATAAGTTAAAATAGGTGCAAAATTAAAATATTATGATCTAACCCAATACATCTACAGAGTATTGGGCTAAGAATTCTAGTGCTTGTGAGTCTAAGCTTCATCATGATATATATTGGAGTCACCCTACAAAACTGAAATTCAGAGACCATTGTTTCGGTGAAATCTGTGGACAGAGAACTAAAAGCCATATAAGGGCCGAATCCTATGAATTTTAGACAGAAAATGTCCTACAACTCCCAACGTTGGAATGCTGGGAGTTGTGGGACACTTTTCTGTCTAAAATGCATAGGATTGCACCCTAATTCACATTATTAATATGTTATCTCTTTCTCGCTCGTAGCAGTTTTTCTAGACGGACATGACAGGCTTTGCCAGGTCATGCTGTCTTTTATTGATGCAGGAATTTCCTGACGATTGAGCATGTTTTAATTATGACTGCTTTCTGGATGTTGGTGTGGATGTATTCTGGTAGGCCCAATTTTTGGAGGTTTTCTGTATATTTTTTTGATGTGATACCGGTGACTGATGTGACTAATGGAATAATTGTGACCTTTTCCTGTTGCCATAGTTCATTGACTTCCATGGCCAATGGTGTATATTTGTCTCTCTTTTCTTCTTCCTTTTCAACAACATTTTTGTCATTCGGTATTGCTATGTCGATGAGGTATGTGTGTTTTTCTTTTTTGTCTATGAATGTTATGACTGGTCGGTTGCAAGGTATTGTCTGTATGAATTGTTCTGATCTGCATTTTCCAAGATTGTTTCGGCTGAATATGTATTATTATTATTATTATTATTATTATTATTATTATTATTTGACAGCACTAATTCCCCATGGGAGTTAGGCTGCAATCCTATGCACGCTTACTTGGAAGTACGTTCCAGTGAAGTAAACGGGACTTGCATCTCAGCAAATTTGTGTAGAATTGGCCTGCCTGTCACAAAGAACATTAGCTGGATTGGAATCTCTACTTTGAATACAAATGTCATGAAAAAGATATATTTATGCAGGGTTATTCTTAAAGATAGTGAATCTTTACCACCCAAGCCTGCCCACCTTCTGTGTATCTTTTTTCTTTCTCTTTCTGCCATGTGGAAACAATGTTCTTTTCATTCTTTACTATGGTTTTCAGCCTTGACATTGCAGAGAACAGAGAGATACTGTGCAGTTCTAAGAATTATCACCAGCATAGCTTCCAGCATGAATTGTCCTGTTCCCCTGTTATTGCCGCACACTAATAAAAGCTGAACAATATTTGCAGGTTTTGTGAGATAGAAATGGTGATTCATATTTAATCCTACAGTTGTTCACTCTGGAAACATGTTTCAATCTCCCATCTGATTCCAAATGTACTCTTGTCATTTGCATACGAGGTATATTTTATTCAGATGTTTTTATCTCTGAAATCTATATCATTTGTTCGTTCTTGGGAGAAGGTTGTCAGTTAACTGTTTATATACTCTGTCTCTAGGTATGGATTTGGCAGGCATCTCCCCCCCCCTTCTCCCACTGCCAAACAATCCTCTCAAAATGGCATGGATGTTGTAGATTTTTTCCATTCTGAGCACAATATGTCAATAACTTTATAATAGGCGACACTGCCTTGATAACTACCATATACACAGCCCTTTAAAAAAAAATGTATCATTTTAATTGTATGTGTAAACATTTATTATATTCAACTTAGTGGAGGCCTTATGTTTCTTGTTATTTACAATATGGCTTCATATTCCACAGTTTTCCCAGTCCTGCAACAGGTTAAAGTATCATTTTAATGCCTTTTAATGTATTTAGGAAGAAAAGCACTAACAATAGGCCACATAGATTGGATCCAGAGTTGCATGGAGCAGAACTCCGTGAACTGGATGATCCCTTGGGGGGCTACTCTGCCTCCCCTTACAGCCCCCATGCCCCAAAAAATCTGCTCTGAAGGTTTGGGAGACTGTCCAGAACACTGTGCGAGGTGGCACTGGGGGCTGCAGGGAAAAGGAGGACTTGGCAAAAATTGCTGCCTCCTTCCTCCAGTGGGGGAGGGCTTCACTGGATCCCAGTTCCCTCGGCCAATGTATAAAGTCCTTTGTGACTTCGTTGTGAGCGTTCCGTCGTGAAGTGTCCCTTATTATTACTGTTCAATGACTACTAAATAATACTGCAACTAGTGCTGTGCAGAAATGTGTCCTCTAATTTCCTTTCAGTTTTCTACCTCTATCAAAGAGGCTACTGTTTTTCTACCTGCTTCTCAGGACGCTTTAGAATTCGTTTTGGTGGTGATTCTGAGCTTCTCTTATCATTGGGAGGTGTCCAAGGAGGTTGCCTCTGTGTGTGTTTTCTTTCTATTACACATCTCAACAACACTCTGCAGCCTCCTTGACTGCCCACACTTCCTGAGCTGAAAAAGCCCCAATGGGAAGTGTTACCTTATAAGATTTTCTCCTGAGCTTTAATTGAAAGTGCTGGAAGCCAGGGAGGCTGTAGACTGCTGGAGAGATTAGTGTACAATGAAAGACAGAAAACTCTCATCACCTCATAAGTAACATTGATGCAAGAACCACCACACCACACAAGACATTCATTGAAATTTTCTTCTCCTTTAAAAATAATTTTGAAAGCAATCTTCTATCATGTTGAATGAGAATGGTTGAAAAATGTAGAAGAAATTTTCAGCACACTGCAAATCTGCAACGGCTACTACTGTTTTTAGTACTGTGCTGTGAGCATACAGGAATCATGATGGCAGAAAAACAAACTCTTGTTTCCATCATGAAATGACAAGCCTGAACTGAATTTTCAAACCCAAAATATAGATAAAACTTGGTGAATAAGAAGTGTTCTATTTCCTATGCTAAATTTGATGTGACTGACATAAAGGCCTGATAAAAAAAAACAGCTTCACTGATAAATTCCATTCATAGAGTTTCTTCCTGTAAGAGAAATTGTCCTTGACTTTCAGATAATGTACCTTCTGTGCTTCAAAAAATAGGTGATTCATGAAGTCTTACTTATTCAAATAAAACCGGAACTGACTTTTGAACTATTGGCCAGGGTGCATAAATCTGGGTACCACCATTGATTCCAGTCACAGAGTGACTGGGATGCAGGTGTAAAAAAGGGTGAACAAGGAGATTTTCCACTCTGCTGTTTCCACCACTCCAAACAACCTCCTCCATCTCAGTTATGTAATCGTGCTAGGCAAAAGCCTTCCTTGCCTGTGATCTTAGTGAAGTAGTATATCTTCCAACATTTCACATATGCAAATAAGGACTTTTCTGTGCACTTGCAACATTCCTGTCCTTCGCCAACAAATACAGCACATACACACTATTTGTATTCACCTGCCATTTGTTTAATTTGCAATAGTCTGTTTTGCAATAGGTTCTGTATCAGATGTGTTCCTAAGCAGATTCCAACACTTTCCTTTTCTGACAATTATTATTATTATTATTATTATTATTATTATTATTACACTTATGCCTCATGGTTCACACCCTCTAGGGGTTAAAGTCTAATTTTTTTAAAAGTTACAAAAATTTGACAGAATCTTTCATCTCATATGGATCTGACTTTGCTTATTACACAATAGCATATTCTGAAATGATCTAAACCCATTCTGAAACATTGTCTTTCTCCACTAGATGACGACAAGGAAGAATGATGGACTGAAAGCTACTGCACTGTTAGGACATGTGTTCACACTGAAATATTTGTGTCCACACTGAAAGCCATCCCAAAATCAAAACAGAAATAATGAGAGCCAAACTAAAGGATAGTCCCCTATGTGAAGGCATTCTTATTTGAAGGGCTGTCCAGGCCAAGACCAGTTTAAAGGTAAAGAACCAAAAGAAAGGAGAGCAGGAGGATCCTTCTAAATTGCCCGTCCACAGTTACCATTAGGACAGCAGGCTAAGCAGGCATGTAGGTCATGCCATGGTAACATACATTATTATTATTATTATTATTATTATTATTATTATTATTATTATTAATATACCACCCCATAGCCAAAGCTGTCTGGGCGGTTTACATAAATTAAATACATTAAACATTAAAAAACTGCTATAAAAATTTAAAAACCACAAAAAGTATAAAACAGATTATAAATACAATATCCATTTAAAACAACTATTCTGAGTCAAACAACAACAAAACCCCTCAACATACGCTGTTAAATGCCTGGGAGAAGAGAAAAGTCTTGACCTGGCACAGAAAAGATAACAATGTTGGCACCAGGCAAGCCTCATCGGGGAGATCATTCCTAACTATGTCCCAACTATGATGAGTTGTATTGAATATCTATTTAATTTATAATTATATCTCAGTTTGCAGCTATACATATAAATGAGCACATCTGTGTCCTCTTTTGACCCTGTTTTGTGGGGTGACACATTCTTGGTGATGCTTAGTTCCATTCACCATATGTGTGAATGTGTCTCTGCTCTCTTTAAACTTATGCAAATAGCAGCTAAGGAGGGGGGACTAATCCAGAGGAACAATTAACCCTTTAGCCCTCCATTGCTTTCCCAATGAAAATTGCCCCCCCACTCCGAGCTGTTATTTACCCTACTAAGAAAAGCATGCATCCATATCACAAAGCTAAAAATAAACACCAGGAATGGTTTTCTCTGGGGAAGAACAGGGGAAAATCTCCCATTGACTAGGGCATGTACAGACCAGCATACACTGACTACTTTCTTCTCCCTTTCCATGCCTATCCATTGTCTTATATACTTTCTCTCCTCCCGAGGTGCATTCTGCTACAGGCAGAAATGGGTAGGTGCTGGCTAGCAGAATCTATGGACTCAGTAAAGTGTAAACATTTCAAAACAAAGAATATGCCTGTAGGTGATTAATTTAAAATATGAGTAAATATTTGAAGAAAATGTGTTTTCCCCTCTTCTCAGCTCTTCAGCATCCAAACATAAATCAGAAAAACTAAAGCCCCTTAGACTCCTTTACTCAAATAATTCCTTAATTTATATCCAAGGAGTTTTATAACTAACCTGTATCACCTGTGACAGCCACAGGTAAATCTCAGATTGGAATTGCTGTTCCAATCTAAAATGGATCCTTTCTAATATTGCCCTCAGCTGCTTGGTTTATGAATTTTATGGTGTGTTAGGATAGTATTCAGAGATAAGAGAAGAGCAGAGATTAGATATGTTCTGTGTAAATGTTCTTTCTTTCAGGAGGTTGGTGGGGTAAAGAGAGGAGCCTTTAAACTAGAAGAAATGTTTCAAAAATCTTTCCAGAATTGATATGTGGTATATTTCTCTCTATCTCTTTTTTTTCTTTTTTAGACAAGGTGACAGTATATGTGAGATGTAAAGACAAGTTCAGTCAGGCAATTACCCCTTGTTGATAGCAGATTATTTCCTCTACTAAACTCAAAAATAACTTCTATGTGTATAAGTTACTGCTTTTCTGGGATGCCGTAACTTACGTTCCTGCCTTTTTTATGAGTTTATTTACTTTAATCAGCACAGTTTGGAATACTTATTTTTCTCCTATACCTCCATTTCCTTTGACATTATACACCCTCTTACAGGTAATGTGGGAGAGTTCATTTGTTACACACAGGAGTGGTGAAGGGGATGATGCACAGCCAGAGAACATTTTTAGTGTCAGAAATCATATCCTATATGCTTTTCCCCATATAAAGAATGTGATATTCATTTTCTCCAGCAGTGGTTCAAATTATTATTTTTTTCAATAAAGCAGTGCTTAGAGAGTTACTAGGCACCGTAATCAACATCTAATGTCAAAATATATAGAAGGAAACCAAGATAGAGGTTTAAGATGTGGGGGAAAGTAGACAAGGTTTCAGGTTTACAAAAACCAATGCAAATTCTAAAGAAAGACTGCAACCTATGTTTACTTACAAATCCCACTGAACTCAGTGGGGGTTTACTTCAGAATAGCTCAGCTAGAACTGGCGACACCACAGATTCATTGCTACTAAGGTGACAAAGACTAAACTCTTTGTTAGGGCATAGACATGTGGTGCAAAACATGTGCTGAGTGTCCCTTGTAAAATTAAGTCAGCATGTTGAGCTCAAGCACCATTTTATGCCCATTTCAGTAGACAGGTTCCATACATATGGGCAGTGACGTTGTCCCAAGGGAAGAATTAAGGGCCAGCAGAAGTGAACCACACCACACTTGACCAACACTGGGGAACCCCAGGAACATTACCATTGTTCAGAAAGCAAAATGGTAAACAACCATGGGTCCTATATGACTGGGCAAAGGATAGGGCCAGATGTGGGTATCAATACTAATGTGCTACCCAACAGCTATAAAGAAGATGTCTTCCCATTGGTCTGAGAGGTGAGAAAGAAAAAAAAGTATTTTTAAGTGTAAGTACAAGGTGTAGCTCCAGTTTAATCCATTCTATGGGTGCCTCTACAAGAGGCATTTAAAGCTCTTTCAAGGCGCATTAAAAAAATTACCTCTACAAGAACGGAGCACAAATCGGGCATAGAGGCGCGTTATCTCCCCGATTATGCGCACTATCGAATGTGCGTTAAATCACGAGTTTTATTTTGCTCCGTCCATTAAAGCGCATTTTGACTGTGTGAATAAGTGCTTATGTGCATTAACTACTTGTAAAGTGCATTTTGGACATCTGTTAATGCGCTTCGCCGCCTCTCGCCGCCTCTCGTGCAGAGGGATTAGGCGTAAATGCGCTTCTGCGATTATGCGCATAATCGCCTAACCAGGCGCAAAAGCGAATCCTTGTAAAGGGGACCCATGACAAGGTGGAATTGTTCAGACATAATGTTAAGCCATAGTTTAGCATTATATGTATGTGAGGGCCTTTTCAGTTGTAGAATGCCTTCGACCCAGAGAGACTTGCCTGGTGGTCTTTTCAGTGCCAGGTGAACCCCTATTTATTCTCCAGTCCCAGGCATTTTGGTTCTCCAGTTTTTGTTGTTTTAAAATGTGTTGTTTCATTTTTAGATCTTTATACTACAGCTTTATATTTGGTTTAATATCCTAGTTTATACTTTTAAAGGTTTTATGTTATGTATCATGTTATTGTATGTTATGGTTTAAGTTTTTGTGAACTAGAGAGTTTTAGCTACTGGGCAGTAGAGGAATGACATAAATAAATACATCAATAAAGACAAGCCTCATGCCAATGCACTTAGGGTGCAATCCTATACATGTTTAGACAGGAAAAAAAAATTTACAACTCTCAGAATTCCTCAGCCAGCCATGCTGGATGAGGAATGCTAGGAGTTGCAGGACATAAGAAGAGCCATGCTGGAGCAGACCAAGGGTCCATTTAGTCCAGCATTCTGTTCACACAGTGGCCAGGCAGCTATTGACCAGGAACCCACAAGCAGGACTCGAGTGCAACAGTGCCCTCTTGTCTGTGTTCCCCAGCAACTGTGGTACATAGGCTTACTTCCTCTGATACTGGAGGTAGCAAATAGCTATCAGGACTAGTAGCCATTAATAGTCTTTTTTCTATCTAAATATGTATAGGATTGCACCCTTACTCTTCCCAATCTCCTCTCCCTCCCTCATTCCCAAGAGCACATAGATCAGAAGCTCAGATCACAATAGCAGTTTCCATAGTTTCCCTCCGTAGCAAACCACAGTTTGAATGCAAATCAGGATCACAAAACATCAAACTGCTGTGATTTGTGCAAACCATAGTTTTCTGGGTTTTGATGAAATGGAAAATGGAAGCTTCTAATCTCTGAACGATGGGGGAAGGGGAGTGGGAGCCCAAGGCATGTGTCTGCTCATGCCTGTAATGCTAAATCATGTTTAACATTAACATCTGAATGCTGCCTATCATCTACAATGCCATGTTCAAGTCATCTCCCCGCAAGAGCAATTGTGCAGAAATCTGGTTGAATTTATTGTTTTCATTGCAGGGAAAAAATGTTTTCTGTGGCACCAGCTACGCTTACAATCTCATTGATAAAATATTAACATACAAACTATTAAAGTAACCAGTTAAATGCATTCATAATTTAAAGCATTGGCAAACAGTTCCTGCTTAAAAATTAAGATGCAAGGGAGTAGCCCACATTAAAATTAATGTGTGTTATGTGGATGCCATATGTTTACTTTAGGCTTAGGATAGGAAATATGTGTGGCTTTATACACAGTGCTATGTGGTAAGTGTTGGCATATGCTGACTTTTTAATCACTGCTACTCTATAGCTGCTGATCTTTTTGCCCTTGCTTCATATGTGATTTATATTTACTTTCATTAGACTTGTTTAGCACATTAATCACTTTTATGTTGTTTCCTATTAAACGTATTGCATGAAATGTATAAAGGAAGGTCAGTAATTAACCATTAATGGTAATATTTGGGCAAAATCATGTATGCTGTTCTTTAGTTATACATAGATAGAATGACAGACAGACAAACCTATTCATCACAGGAAGGTCCATGTGCTGAACTCCTCCACTGTACAAGCAAGAGGCTGCTATGGGAGTGAGTATCAGCTCTTAGGGTAGTACACATGTAGCACTAGGGATATCGGAGAAATCTGCAAAGGAACCAAATTTTATCCATGTTTACTCAGGAAGTAAATCCCACAGAATTCAGTGGTGCATACTCTGAAGTACAGTCCTGTTCAAGAGTTCAAGAGAACACGGGAGGACTCAAAGGTGTCCAGGTATCCTACTTTACAGAGGAGAGTTGTCAATTTGAAAAACTGTCAGAGGACAGTCCTCTATTTAAAGGTATCCTCTGTGTTGCTGTTGTTTTAATATTCTATAAGCCACCCTGATTGATGCTATTAAAATTATTGATTTAATACAATAATAAATACAATAGGAAGCTGTACAATGAGAAGTTCAAGTGATTGAAATCTTTTTTTCTTCCAGAATTGTTATCTCTTGTTGTCTCTTGCAATGTATATCTGGGGGTGTCTGTTCACTTATGAGGAAAGCACTCAGCCAGGTAAGAAAAGCAGTTTTGTTCTTTACTAGGCCTGCTCATTACACACATGCAGAATTGCAAGAGCAAACCATTATTTTCCTAGTGAATTTATCTAAAATACCTATCATCGTATGGCTCCATATTAAGAACATAAGAAGAGCCATGCTGAATCAGACCAAGGGTCCATCTAGTCTAGCATTCTGGCCACCAACTGCCCACAGGAAACCCACAGGGAGAACATGAACGCAACAGCACTCTTCTGCCCACATTCCTCAGCAACTGGTGCACACAGGCATACTGCCTCTGATACTAAAGGTATAGCCATCACATCAATAGCCATTGATAGCCTTATCCTCTGTGAATTCGTCCAATCCTCTTTTAAAGCCATCCAAATCGATAGCCATCACTACATCTTGTGGAAGTGAATTCCATAGTTTAAATAAGTACTTCCTTTTATCTGTCCGGAATCTCCCACCAAACAGCTTCATGGAATGTTCCTGGGTTCTAGTATTATAAGAGAGGGAACAAAATATCCCCTACCCACTTTCTCCACACCGTGCATAATTTTGTACACCTCTGTCATGTCTTATCATCCCAGATTATGTAACCTTTCCTCCAGCCCCTTAATTATTTTAGATGCCCTTTTCTGCCATTTATTTGCCTTGTTCCTATAATTTGCTCCAGCTGCAGATCGTCTTTCAGCCCAAGGACCATTTTCCATTTTGAAGAAGCTAATAGGGAGGTGTGCTTTCTAGTGGTGGACGAGGCTGAAGGCAAAAGGGGGCAGAGCCAAATGGAAAAGGGGTGGGCCCAAAATACTAAAAATATATTTGAATACTTTAGCTTAAAGCTCTTACTACCAGTCTTTGGAGCAGCATTTTACCCTTTTAGAATGACAGGAGGGGGAAGGAAGAGCCAGGAAACTACTAAATAAATAACAATGGTGCAGCCGGAGAAAGGGGCATGGCCATCTGGGAAACCCTGGTGGGCCAAATTGGAATCCCAAGTGAGCACTATTTGGCCCAAGGGCCAGAGGTTCACCATCAATGGATAAAAGTTTCCATTCTGCGCCCCTTCCTAGAGTTGGAAGACCTAAAGACGGTACTACACACGCTGGTAACTTCGGGACTTGACTTCTGCAATGTGCTATACAAAGGGCTACCTTTGTACCTAGTCCGGAAACTTCAACTTGTTCAAAATATGGCAGCCAGGTTGGTCACCGGTACATCTAGGAGTGACCACATAACATCAGTTTTAAAATCACTTCATTGGCTGCCAATCAGTTTCTGGGCGAAGTATAAAGTGTTGGTTATTACCTTTAAAGCTCTACATGGTTTGGGTCCAGGTTACCTGCAGGATCACCTTCTCCCGTATAATCCACCCCGCACACTCAGGTCCTCTGGGAAGAACTTACTCAAATCAGCCAGAACTAGGCTGACGAGTGTTACCCAGAGGACCTTCTCTTCTACTGCTCCCAGACTGTGGAATGGTCTGTCAGAGGAGATTCGACAAATTAGCAGTCTTCATGAATTTAAGAGAGCCATGAAGAGTGCTCTCTTCCAGCAGGCCTATCCAGTTGAAATTTAAGATGTTTTTAATGATGTATTGGTTTTTATTTGTTTTTAATATCTCATCTATTGTGGTCTTTGTATTTTATATTTATTGTTGTTCCCCGCCTCGATCCGGTGGAAGAGGCGGGTTAAAATAATAATAATAATAATAATAATAATAATAATAATAAATAAATAAATAAACCTAATGTAACTAAAATGTTAAAATACTGAGAGCCTAACACAAGTAAAAGGTTAAATACTGAGCCCCCAAGATAATAAATAGGTAGGATAGACCCGCACTTTAAAATAACTACATAGGCTGGCCTGAATTTCTCCCTGAGCCACCTTGCTACAATCCTGTGAGGAACATGAAAAATATTCCCTATTTCATCATTCAGAGGGTGAAGTTAGAGCAGGGTTGGGGAAACCAGCAATGTTCGAGATTGCTAAGGTTCCCTGAACATTGTCTCAGTGCCAGATTCCTGTTCACATTTGCAATCTCTGCTTGCTTTGTGTGAATGGAAAACTCGCGCAAATCGAGCAGGGATTGAACAGGAGATTTGTGCAACTCTCTCAAAATTTGCGCAAATTCACTAATTTGCACAAATTTCCTCCATAGATAGACCAGGAGCAGTTCAGTCTACTGAGGAAATTCAGAAATTTGCTCAAATTGAAGTTGGAATAGAGAATGGGATGAATGCGAGCACATGTTTGACAATTCTCAAATATTTTTGTGCATTCAGGGCTTTAAATGTGGCATGTTCACATGTTTTGCGAGCAAAACCAAAATTCTCATACATTCCCAAATTAGACGCCTTATGTGTGGCATTGGAGAAATAGAAGTGTCCACTGCAAATACAAGGCTTGAACCCAGGCTTTCCAGATCCAAGATAATCACTCTATCTCCTGGATCACGCTGTCCCCTGAGCAAAGTATCTATGCACAAAGCAATTAAACAGCTCTTGCCATTGTTGTAAAACAGAAAGTGCTTGTAAATATCAAATTGGAAAAGGATATGAATAATGGAAATATGCTGTGTGCCTTTTTTTAACAGTGTCTTTTTTCATGGCTTGCTGGACTTCACATGCTTCATTTCCAGAGCCAATCCACAAGGGGAAGAAAGCACTTCTGCAGCTCTTGAAACACTCTCTGCTTGATATGTTATCCCTATTTGACAAAGGGGCCTGCTGAAGATGAGCATTAGGAAAGACAGGGGACTGGCAAAAATGCATGTAGAACCCAGAAATTTGTCCATTTCCCACAAACCATTACATTGTGGTCCAACTAGATTCTAGGGACGTCCTTTGAAATGGTCACAACCTTCCTTTTCCTCCATTCCTCAAGCTCTTTCTGTGTAAACAAGCTGTTCTAACCACAAGCGAAAAACCACACTTGTCCTTAACAAAAAACACTGATTGACTGCAACAGAGTTAAGGAAAACAACATAAGTGGCACCAGCAGTAACAACTTGGTTGCTTTCTTGATAGATATACGTACAAAATATTTATTACATTAAAAGATTTAAAATCAAGTCAAAGAGACCAAACGCGTCTTTGTAAACCGCCCAGAGAGCTTTGGCTATTGGGTGGTGTAGAAATGCAATGTTAGTGTAGAGTAGGACTGCTTCACTTTACATAAATACGTCTTGGTCCCGAGTCCATTCCTGCTGGCCGCCCACTTGCCCTTACATTTTCTACTTATGGCTACTTTTCTATACCTCACAACCTACTTTCCAACCATCTAAAATATAAGCTTTGTGAAGCAGGCAAATAATCAAATTCACCTAATATGCATAATTTATTCCATCTGCAGAATTAAGGTTTTGTGGTTACAGCAACGACTTCCAAGATATAGAGTATCCTTAGGAACCATTGTCAATAGCTTCAGCAACAGAAAGCAGAGAAACAAAGTAGCAGGTTTTGAAGGCAGAAAAGGGAAAGAACTATCAATGCAATCCATGTGGCTAAAGGGGTGAACTCCTATTCTAGAAAGGGCTACTGTGTCTATAACTGGATTCTGTCAGATGTCTGGCAAGGGTAGCGTCTCCAATATGGTGATGGAAAAAGCTGCACCAACAGAACTTCTCCTTTTCATTAGGTCAGCAAGTGGTGGTATAATGTCAGGAGGTCTGGGAACCAATTTTGTCCCCAGACACCCCCCACAGGAATCAAAAGGGAGAAAAATTAAATAAATGTTAAATTCCATAGCTGGTGTAAAACCTCAAAAAGGTCCAAATTATCTTGCAAAGAAGCTAACTGGGAGGATCCTTCTGAATTTCAGGGGTGGCAGGGACTACAATGGGGGGCTACAGGGATGCATGCAGCACATGACATGCATGTTGCCGACCTCTATATTAAGCTGTTGGAGCTTGAAAATGCCGTTGAGAGTCGAAAACATGTAGTCCTACGCAGGACCTTTTCAGTGGTAGCCCCACACTTGTAAAACTCCCTTCTCTGAGAACTCCGCTTGTCCTATTTTCTTGTGGATGTTATGGTATGCTGTTCCTAAAGATTTTTCTTTATTCCCCCAAGCTTTTTATTGAACATATGTTGCCCCTTCCCATGTTTATTTGCTCTTATGTTTGTGCAATTGTTTTACCTTTAACAATTTTTATTATAAGACATTTTTTGAGGATTTGCCTCAAAAGCTTGGTAGAAATATATTAAATAAATATGAGGCAGCTAATAATAACATAAGAGAATTTTACAGGGTTCTACAGATTCTGCTTTCTCCACTGTCTCGCTGTGTGTGCTTGTGTTTCAAGCTTACTTTTTCCCCTTGTTGTTATCAGAAATAGGCTTTAAAATGGAGACAAAAAACGTGTTTAATCGCTACCATTTCTTCCATGCTGCTAGTTTTAACCTACAGCACTATCTCACCCATTCTACTCCTACAACTAGTGCCAGAGATATGACAAATGCATTGTGACATTTCCAGTGCAAACCACATTATTGTCCTCTGAGTACTAATTTTAACAGCAAAAGCAAAAGTAATGCTTCTGTGGAATAGCTAAACAAAATCATTATACCACATTACTGGCTTGCATCGAGGGCTTCTGCGGCACAGTTTGTAACAATCCAAAGCTGCTTCTATCTTTATAAGAGCGATTTCTCTGCTGTGTGATTTGTGACACCAGACAACGAGCTGTTCCGTGTGCTGCATCAGCACCAATAACAGTTCAGAATCAATGTGGGTGTTAATGACATTGTGAGTAGAAAAATACAGGGGCCGAGATCCAAATCCCACCACAGCCTTCCTACACTTCACACCAACTCTTCAAATGGCAGATTCTTGGACCGTTTCCAAGGAACTCACAAGATGAACTTCCTGTGACTTTGTGATACGTTACCATCCAGTCCCCATGAATCCCTCAGACAGAGCCCTATATGTGTATTTTTTCTGAGGAAGTGTCAGCCAGTGTGTTCTGCCTACATTAAAGAGTACAATTGTTTAACAGTTTGTCTGACAGTTAGCGAGGGTTGTATCAACACACCAGGGTGCGTCGTTTATAATTTAGTTTGAATGGATTTTTGACCCATGAATCAATGAGCCCTTTAGAGGCTGAGTAATATCTGCTTCCTGAAAGACTGTACAATAGCAACAAGGTCACAGTTTACTGTCATTTTTAAATAAAAAAAACTTACACTTGGGGCACTTAACATATTTTGACAAGGTGACCCACAATTATCCATTAGTGTTGTATTTGTCTAAGCCCCTCTGCATTGAGATGCAAGGACTATGAAATAGTTCATTGATGTCCCACTTGGGGGTGGGGGATAAGGCAAGTGGTACTTTTCCAAGGTCTTTCACAGCCAGAATACATCTAACTATTGCGGTATTGATTAAACATTTGGGTAGTTAATCAACACAGCTAAGCCCCTTTAACCTGCCATGTGCTGTATTCAAGAAGAAAAGTATATTAAAAGGAACCATGAAGATACTTTTTTTATTTCTCATGCAACACAAAAAAGATATATCTTTGCAGACACTAAGATGATCGAGAAGACATGGGGTTAAAACATGTTCCAAAATGACATTTGATTAAACACATGGATACTGTCATTATGTAGTCCTGTTTATTTGTTTATACCAACATTTAAGTTTTATCTGGATACCAGACTACATTTTTACTATCAATCAATAGCAGAGTAGCACCCTAAGAGCAGAAAAAGAATAAGATGTCCATCTCACTCTGGTCCAGTTCAAATGCTCTTAGATCCTCCATGGAGTAGATTATCCCTATGAATATAGCCATGGGAATTTGTTGTTTGATTGATTGTGGAGGGTCATCTTTTTTAAATCTGCCATATTTGTGAATATCACTGCTCGGAAAATGTGCTCAGGTCAGGTTAGATGTTACTTCCCCCATATGCCTGTGTCCCTGGGGATGTTTTGTGTGGAGGGTTTTAGAGCATGTGAACTTGACCCAAGTGTTCTATATGTTCACCCTGGACACCTGGGTACCATAGGTGTCCAGGGTGAACATATAGAACACTCTGCCTCCACTAAATCTGTTGTGCTCATGGAAGCAACCACTTGTTCAGGAAACATTAGTTTCCAGATCAGCAAAGGTCAGTGGAGGTCCCTTCTGAGAACTGCATTGACCTGACCTGTTCCAGAAATGAGCATTTCAGCTTGTTTCAGGTTACTTTTAGAAGTGTGAAAGACCTGTTGCACAAGCAGTCGCTCCTGTGAGCGTACAGCCGCAATAGGATCCTAGCTGTGAGTGTTCAGCATATAAATCACCTAGGGCACAATCCTATGGAGATAGCAGCCTCCAAATTCAGCGGCTGCTGAGCATCCAATGCAAGGCGGGAGGTTGGAGCATGGAGGCAATTCTTGCCTCTGTGCTCCGGCCACCCTGCATTTTTGCTAGATGGGCAATTTCGCTCATCTAGATGCAGCACTTCCAAGTGGGAGGGAAGGAGGCTGGGGCAAGCATAAGAAGCTGCATAGCACAGCTTCCCTGGTCTACTCCACTCCCTGCCTCTGGGACCGCTCCCTTTTCCCCATCTCTACACTCGGTTTCCAAGCACAGAAACATAGCCAAAAAAACTGTCAGCTACAACGGGGAGGAAAGGGGAAGTGCAGTTCTCTCTGTTGCAGAGAATTGAGGAATCCTCTATAACAGTGCAGGGGCTCGCAATGTGAAGGGAGAGTCTGCAGCAATTTAGGTCCCTCCATCTGCCAGCAGGAACCTCCACAAAAGGAAGGAGCCCACCTGTTCCTGTAAGAATAACTCAGGATCTAAGCCAGTATGTTTATTGAAGAATGCCCAACAATAGCACTGCAGTATCATAACTTCTTTTGTGCGGTGCTGAAACATTTATTTTAAGAACTTCTTTCAGTACCTTAGGCCCCTAAGGCAGCTCACAACTATTTAAAAACAATATACAATAAAATCACAAAAATAAAATACAATTAATGATGGAGACTAAAAAAGAAAAAAATGAGGTTCTCTCTCTCTCTCTCTCTCTCTCTCTCTCTCTCTCTCTGGTAGGAGAAAACGAAACTGACAGATTTATCCCTTCAGTCCCAGAGCTTTCAGCACTTAACTCTTAAAAATCTGGGTTTGAATCCCGGTGTAGTCAACCATGTTAGTGCTGAATTTTGCCACCTCTTTTTCTCTGGGAGTCTCCTCATCTTTAACAACTGTATACAACATAGTCCTCTCCAAGCTCAGAATAGCCACATCTATTGAACTTGGCCAGTGGAGATGACTGAGAATTTTGTTTCAATTCAGTTATGATTAAAAGTTATCAAAATCCACAACTTTCTTCATATCCGGGACAGAAGGAACTTGAGATATTTTTTTAAAAAAAATGTGAATGCGAGAGAAAGAGGATCTGATGGATTTGTCCATCCCTACTTGCAGAAACTTAAAGCTACACAGTGTACTATCATTGAGATGTACAACTGCTGTCAAATCTGAAGCATACCTTGTGATTACAAAACAGCACATGTCAAGGAAAGTTATGGTGAATCTAAATATTCTGGTAATCACGCATAGTTGAGCTATGTCTGATAGGTTCCCTTACATTGATGTAAGTTTGCAAGGCCCCAATTTGGACCATGACCCTAGTGATCTAGGAGGGAAGGTTAAACCTTCACGGACGGAGAGGCGGGTAAGAATATTATTATTATTATTATTATTATTATTATTATTATTATTATTAGGCTCTCTCTGCAGGTTCTCCACCCAATCACTAGATGTACAGAGGGTCTAAACATGCATGGTGGATTCAGACTCATGTGCCATCATTGGAAATGTATTTCCTATAGCATGCAGGGATTTTACAAAGGCTGTAGCAAAAATGGTGCTGCAAGATACTTTTCTAATACTCTTCCCTCTGGATGACTCCATGGAAATAGCAGATGGAGCAATCCAGACTTTGTGGCCTGGAAAGTGTGTATCAGGAGCAGATGCAACTTAAAATGCAAATGAAATAATGAAAGGAAATATAGTATATAATATCTATCAAAACAAAGATGCCATCAGCACATAAAGCTCTATAATAAACCTATCATAATACAACAGAATAATCAAATAATGTCAGGAGAGAGACTAAAACCATAATCAAGATCAACTTTAAAATAAATCTTGGATACATTAAAATGATGAAATAAACATTTTAAATAAAATTAGCAGGTATTAAAAGGCCTGGGTGAACAAAAAGGTATTTGCCTGGTGCTGAACAAATGTCAGTGAAGGCACCAGGCAGGCCTATCTAGAGAGAGCATTCCACATTCGGGGGGGGGGGGGCACCACCAGAAAGGCCCTCTCTCTCATTGCCACCCTCCATATTTCAGATAGAGGTGGTACTTGTAGAAGTCGATTATCTTAAAGCACAGTAGATATATATGTAGGCTGACCATATGAAAAGGAGGACAGGGCTCATGTAACTTTAACAGTTGTAGAGAAAAGGGAATTTCAGCCAGTGTCATTTGTATGCAATTTGTACCTGGTGAAATTCCCTCTTCATCACAACAGTTAAAGTTGCAAGGGCCCTGCCTTCTTTTGTATCTGGTCACTGTAGTATAGTGCCTGCAACTTTAACAGTTGTGATGAAGAGGGAATTTCACCACAAACTAATTGCATAGAAATGACACTGGCTGAAATTCCCTTTTCTCTACAACTGTTAAAGTTACATGAGCCCTGGCCTCCTTTTCATATGGTCAGCTTATATATATGGGAGGATGCAAACCTTTAATTACTGAAGTTCCAAGCCATGCTTGTCCTTATAGGTCAAAACCAGTGCTTTTGATTGGGTTCAGGAATGGATTGGAAGCTGCATTGTGTTCCCCGCCTCGATCCATAGGGAGAGGCGGGTTATAAATATTATTATTATTATTATTATTATTATTGGAACCAAGATGGGACCCATGTGATATGTTCACAGCTGGTCCCAGTTAAAACTCCTAACATATTTTGTGACATCAAAAGCACCCCCATGTACAATACGTTGCAGTAATTGAAATGGGAGTTTACCAGAGAATGGATCACTGAACTCAGCTTATTTGTGTTTGTCTTCACTGTCTTAGGTAAATAGGCTCAACGTTTCACAATACTGAAACTGATAAATTAATACCTTAAAAGTAAGATAGTAAATTCACAAGAAACCTATAACCTGTTGACTATCCTAGAGGGTTTTATTTATTCCTGTACTGAAAATGTATTGCATGTCTGCTGCTCAAGCATTTGTCTGGGGAGATAATGTCTAAACTTTACTTATATTAGCTGTGAGAACACAGAACAACATGATAGTGTTCCTGAACATTTGAAAATCTTTTGCTTTATTGCTTTTAACACATCTTTAATATTTTACATTCATCTTATTAGAGTCAGAAGTCGTGAGATGCTGGTGCTCTTTTTGCACAGCTTTAGAGTTCAGTGCACAGCCACAATTCTGAGGGGAGATTTCACACATTTATGGAAAATAAGGCATTTTTGCAGTAAAGTTGCAAAGTGTGAAAGAATTCTTGTTTTATCTGCCTTATCCTGTTTATGAGTTATTTTGCCTGGAAGTAAATTGACAAGTTGTCAATGAACAATAGGCAGTGCTTCAGCTAGGCTTTTCACAGGTTTGAATGCCTTTGGGCAAAAGGGCTAAATGTGTAGCTTGCAATCTAGCATATGGAATAGGGGAAAAAGTGGCAATGGGGTGAGAGACATTTGCTGAGAAATTTCTGTGGCTGCTGATCTCTAACAATCCATTTGGCCTGAGGTTTATGAATGCATGTAAAAAATGCTCTTGCCTCAGTTTCTGGGCAAGGAATCTTTCAGCTTGCATGTAATGACCCAATTTTATTTATACCTGGAAAACTGCTGGTTTGGTTCTCAACCTAATTTTTAATAATAAAGTTCCATTTAGTGAGGGAGGAAGCATATCACTAGTGTACATTTTGTTCCCCACCTCAATGTTAGCTCTATAATTGCCCTAATTAGTACTCTATTGATATATTTCTCTCTGCCCTCATTATTAGTACACCCTCTTGAGGTGTCAAGCCTATTGTACACTTTCCAGAGTCATTAAGTGAATTTCAGAGGCACGTTAACATAACAAGAGGGATCTCGTTTATGGTCTCCTTTTCCGTGATGTCTTATTCCTCAGGAGATTCTAATGCACAAGGGTGAAAAAGGTGATACCAAAAGCTATGAGGGTTTCCAGATCCTTCTAAATAACATGGTTTGGATGTGAATGCTGTACAACAAGAGGCACAAATACAAAGAGATTCTAAAACCTGAAATGCAAAAAGAAGACTGTTCCAAGGGATATAGACTATGAGCTGCAACTTGGTAATTTATTCATGGCTAAAAGATATCTTTTTAGATATTTATGTACTGTTGAATTTTTATCCTTCATTAAAAGGGCTGCTAGTCGAGAACAAGTTCATTCTGCATTATCTTTTTGCTACCCCTTGTGTGCATATAGCTTTCCAGTGGAGCACTTAAATAAGATACTTGAATTGTCAGGAGCCATTTACGCAGTTTAGAGCATTACTGTGGGAGTAACAGACATCCTATTAAATAACCAATACAAAGGGTACTAGATTAGTTTATTTACCACAATTAATTAACTCACAACTACATTATTATTTCTTGATGTCACTACCTTACATCTGACAAAAAAGTTAAGCAGCCTATTTCATTCATTAAAGTTTGAGTGAGGAAAATGGAGGATAGAAATTATAAATACAATGCATTGCATAATGATATGAACCCTGGTCAGGCATTAGCCTCAACTCAGGTAGGCTAAAACTGAGGACAGAGCAAGGTGCATATGCAAGCCCCACCCCCAACATCAGACAGACACAAAACCATACGCACCCACATATGTTCTAAATTGCAAAGAGGCTTCAATGCATATTCAGCCCACAATCTCACAGCCCACCATGGAAGGAAGTTGTGGGTGGAACATACATCTGTGTCCTCACCCCATCCCCACTGAACACGGTTTTAGTCATTGGGTCTGTTCAGATGACACTTCAGGCTCTGTGGTTAGCAAAACTGTGGTTCTCTGGGGTAAGCACTAACCACAAGCTGTGCTGTCACACATAACACTTTAAGCCACAGTTAGAGCTGCTAACCCTGTTACAGACAGTCCGACTGTGGTTAGTGAGAGAGCAGTCATCATGCAC
Source organism: Anniella stebbinsi (assembly GCA_029215795.1). Classification (NCBI taxonomy): domain Eukaryota; kingdom Metazoa; phylum Chordata; class Lepidosauria; order Squamata; family Anniellidae; genus Anniella; species Anniella stebbinsi. The sequence continues at coordinate 49,386,158 of JARDYH010000002.1, forward strand.
TCAAATATGATTGAATGCATGATGATGTGATGTTATTATGTTGCTTCAGTGATCCCTGATTGGCTGGTGCTAAAGCTGCAGCTTGGAGATAGAAACAATTACAAACAGATGTTGAAGAACATACAAAAAAAGGTAAGGAAGAAAAACTTCATGAAATTACTCCCCCTTCCCTCTGTCCTCAAAACACTCTCCCTTTTCTCCTCCAAATTTTTTTGTGGGTAAAAAAATCAGTGTAGCCCTGTTATTTCCTTTGCTAATTTTCTAGAATTTTAGAGATAAGCTTGATAAAAGCATTTATGATTTAGTGTTGACATTGTTATTCCTCTAAGAATCCCACAAGATTAAAACATTGTTCCTTTGTAGTTCCACAGCAGTAACCTATTTATGAAAACAATTTTAAATAAATTACTTCCTGCTCTAGAAACTGCTTCCTGCTCATGGGGAGGGGGTACAGTAAGGTTAGCAAAGCAATGATAATCTCTTAAAACTGGAAATAGCCATGATCCTGAAATATCCTGGTGTATCCTAATTGCAATGAACAGTCAAATATCTTGCTTTTTTCCCATGTGGCATTTGACAACTTCTCAAATATAACAAAGACCTGCCTTGTTACAGTTGTTTTCTTATGGCTTAGCTAAGTTTTCCTTAATTATTTCTCCAATTCTGTCAAGCAGTGTTATTGCCCCACTAGTTTAAAGGTTAAACAAAGCACCAAATCTGTCAAAGTGAGTGAAACCAACTGGTGAAGAGCTATCAGAAAGTAATCAGTGCTAATAGGTACATAATGGCCAACAGTGAGCTGTTTGCACTCAGATGCATCACAGCAGACAGAATATAGCCTTCACCAATGTCAGAGCTAGAGAAAACATGGAGTGTACCTGGTGTTATTCAGTTAAGAAACATATTTTAGCACTGGAGCTGGGGGAGCTCATGCTCAGCAAAGCATCTCAGATCATTGTAGTTACCACTTTTTCTTATGGCTAGCTCATCATTCCAGAATGTATCAACATAATTCATTTTTTGTATTAATTCTTTCTTAAGGCTCAAAATGTGAAGGATCTCAATACGAAGTGTGCTGGTTAGAAAGGAAACAGAGGATCTAACTTTTTACAGCAAAGTCACCTGTGGTATGTGATTAGTGCTACTAGGAGCTTATCCTGCAAGCTACTTTCTTTATTTAAAGCAAGGTGCTGAGTGGGGTTCAGCCTGACTAGGGAAGAGGCCAGTCTCATTATATAGAAAAGGGAATTTCAGCAGGTGTCATTTGCATGCATGCAGCACCTGGTGAAATTCCCACTTCATCACAACAGTTAAAGCTGTAAGTGCCCTGCTCTCTTTTGTATCTGGTCACTCTAGGATAGCTATGCTAGAGTGACCAGATATAAAAGAGAGCAGAGCTCCTGCAGCTCTGACTGTTTGAGTAAAGAGAGAATTTCACAGGTGCGTCTTGCATATAAATGACACCTACTGAAATTCCCTTTGCTCTACAACTGTTAAAGATACAGGAGCCATGTCTTCCTTTTCATATGGTCACCCTAACCACTAGGGGAAGCTCATGGTGTGGCAACACAAGATAGGGCCTCCGCTGTGGTAGCACCCCAGCTGTGGAATGCTCTCCCTCAAGAGGTACACCTGACACAAACTTTACTAGCATCTCAGCACCAGACCTATCTGTGGTGATCAGTAAATATGAACTGGATCTCTGTTGTGTATCTGTTCCTCTCTGCTGGTTGGTATTGGTTTTATGCTGTGCTTTATGGTTTTATTATTATTATCCTCCCTCCATAGGATTTTATTTTATGAAGGACAGGATATAAATTGAATTAAATAGATAACTGCATTCCAAAATCTATAACTAGTAAGGCAACTGAGACCCTTGTTTGATGGGTTCCTTATTTACCATAGGCAGGACTAATCAGTTTGTTGAGGTTCTAATAGGAAGTAAGCTCAAGCCTGGTATGAAGAAACAATTTTGCCCACAGTGGTCTAATCTCTCAGACATAAATTCTGCATTGGCCATATGCTGACCCAATAGCATTGGAATGAGATTTGCATGGAATCTGCAGAATCTTAACAAATGTGGGCATTTTGTGGCCTTGTACCAGGGTTGGGCAGCTTATGGTCTTCCATATGTTGTTTAACTGCAACTCTCATCAGCCCTATCCAGCATAGCCAAAGATTAGGGATGATGGACCAGTTCACATGTTTGGTAGCACAGTTAACAAGCCACAGTGACTTCTTAACCATGCTGCATGTACCAGCCCAATTTGCTTATTTACCTTTGCTGGTGTGGCTTACCATGTTATCCAAACCTGGCTTATGGGTTCTGTCATGCCCTCACTAGAAGAACACTCCTCAGAGGAGGAAGTAGAGCCCCCAGAAACCAGGGAGACACCACATTAAGCACTGACACTAGACCAGGAGGAGCCTGGCCCTCAGGGGAGACGGCTCCTGGTCCTTCCCTGACAGGGGCAGGGGACTATGACTCGGGAGCAGAGGCTGAGAAATCTCCTGACCCCCAGGAGCATTGTTTCCTCAATTAACAGGCCAGAAGGCCTCCTGTAAGAAGAAGTGCTTGTTTGAGAAAATGGTATCCTCAGGACAAGGCACCTCCTCATGAGTAGAGCTCTGGCCAAAGAGCTCTGATGGACAGCGGCTGACCCTGGGTGAGGCTTAGCAGCCTTGTCAATGAACGCCAGCAGTGAAAGCTTGCTGGTTGCTGGAAATGATGTCTCACCATCTTCTCTTGCCATGTTTCCTGGTTCCCTGCCTTGCTCTTGAACCTCCATGTTACGACCTTGGACTTCTGCTTGACTGTGCTAATGAATTTTAAAATGTTTTTGAATTTTAAGATGAATTTTAAGATGTTTTTAATGATATATTTTTTTCTTGTTTTTATTTTTTTTAACTGTTTTGTGATTCTTGTGTTTTATATTGTTGTTGTTCCCTGCCTCGATCCAGAGGGAGAGGCGGGTTATAAATAAATATATTATTATTATTATTATTATTATGTATTGGACCATCTAACTGTGTTTGACCCTTTGCCTGTTTGACCACTCCTGCTTTGCCTAACTCTGTATATTGGACTGATTGACTGTGCCTTCACCCTGTGCTTGTTATCTGGACTACTTCTGCCTTTGCCTGAACTTAAAGCTTGTCTGTTGGAACATCGGCCTGGGGTATCACTAGGCCTTGTGGTCAGCTATATAACTAAGACTGCTACAGCCAATGCAGAACAGGTTCTGGGTGGTTTGTTGAACATAAGAAGAACTATGCTGGATCAGACCAAAGGTCCCGCTAGTCCAACACTCTGTTCATACAGTGGCCAACCAGCTGCTCACAGGAAACCTACAAACAGGATATGAGAGCAACAGCATCCTCCTGCCCATGTTCCCCAGCAACTGGTTTACATAGTCATACTGCCTCTGATATGAAAGGTAGCATATAGCCATCACATCAATAGCCATTGATAGACTTATCCTCCATGAATTTAACCAGTCCCCTTTTGTAAACATCCACATTGGTGGCCATCACTACATCTTGTGGAAAAGAATTCCATAGTTTAACTATGCACTGTGTGAAGAACTTCTTCCTTTTATCAATCAGTTTCATAGGATGATCCCAGGTTCTAATATTATGGGGGGGGGGGAATGTCTCCCTATCCGCCTTCTCCCCACAATGCATAATTTAATATCTTACCATTTTTCTAAGCTAAACAATTCTAGTTGCTGTAACCTTCCCTCATAGGGGAGCTGCTCCAACCCCTGATCATTTTAGTTGCTCATTTCTGCACTTTTTAAAACTCTACAATATTCTTTTTTAGGTGCAGTGGCCAGAACTGTACACAATAGTCAAAAAGTGGTTGCATCATTGATTTCTGTAAGGGCAATATGATATTGGCAGTTTTATTTTTAATTCTTTTCCAAAGTATACTCCACATAGAATTTGCCTTTCTCTTAGCCGCTGGTCACCATGTTGACATTTTCATTGAGGTAGCAACCACAACCCAAGATCTCCACAGCACACCCCACCCTCGCTGGGTTTGGACAACACAGTAAGCAATGCTGGTGAGGGTAGTTAAGCAAAACAGGCTGGCATGGAACTGGCACATACAAGTGGTTAAAAAGGCGCCTTAGTTTATTAACCGTGTTGGTGATAGTTCAAACCCCGTCAATGTGAGGTACAGTCCAACAATGCTGGAGGGCCACACGTTACCCACCCCTGCCTTCTACGTATGTCAGAGAATATGTCACTCAACCTTTTGATATGTGGCATGTTTTGCCTTTCAGAAAACCTGTGTAGCACCAAAGGCAAAGGAAGGATGAGGGGTTTTTTTCCCTCTTCAAAAGACACAAAGCAGCAGAGAACAGGAATGAATATCTTGCCTAAGGTTAGAAAACTACATAAGCCACTTTAAGAAGACACTTTTTTTTTTGGTTAATTAAAACTTCCCCAAAGCAATTGTAGCTTGTGCTACTGGCCATTCAACGCAACATCACTCCAAACGTTTGGCTAAATTCCAGGTAGAAATATTTTCATGTGCATTTCCTATTCATAGCATTCTTTTTTCCCCCCAGCTGTAAGATGAATATTACTGGAGAACCAATAGAGACTTTGAGCTAAGGATTGATGAGAAGAGTGAAATGAAGTGATGTTCATCCCACTGCTAGTCTAATTTCAGGCTATGGCTGAAGAGCTTCTGTGATATATTTAGAAGACATTTGAGGTAGGTGGAGTTTTTCCTGTGTAAGACGATGGCTAACATTTTAGGTGCCCATAGTAAGCTGTCTTATAGTGAGTCAGACCATCATTCCAACTAACTCATTCTTGTCTACAGAGTATACGCACATGTCAGGTGATCTTCAGGGTTTCAGATGAAGAACTTCCCTAGCCCAACTTGGAAATGACAAGGATTGAACCTATGTCCTTTTACAGACAAAAGTGTTTATCATGTTTATTAGGGATTAAGACATTCGATATTTACAATGTGTGAAAATCCCAACATTCCTTCAGTCTTTCCCCCCCTCAGTGCTCCGTTAAAGGTGACCATTTGTCCTACTTTATATAGGAGGGTCCTCTGTTTGAAGATGTCTTTTATTTGAAGGACTGCAATCCAGATCTGGTTTAAAAATGAAGAACCTTTAGAAGGGAGAGCAGGAGCCTTGACGTTGCCCCGCTACAGTTTCTGTTTCTATTTAAATTATAGTACTTATTATAAACGTGCATCTCTACTTAGAAATTGCCATACACACATTTTATGTAAATCCATGCCCTCTTTTGACTTCTTTTGTTGGTGATTTATGTCTTCCTTTTAGGCATTTTATGAGAGGTCACCCTATCCACAGTCCCATGACTTGACAGTGTTGAACTGTCTGTACATATCAGTGAACCATTTTAATTGATCACAAGAGTTTGCAAAGGACATATTTGAATAGAAGCTTGGTTAGAGTAAACAATATAACAAGAATTATCAAGGGTTTGTTATTGTTTCTGGGTTTAGATTAGGGGTCCCAAACTTTTTTGGACCCGTGGACACATTTGGGAATTTGAGAAACTGCTGTCAGCACCACCGTGAAATGGCTCCCATGGAGGGTGTGGCTAATAGTTGCCATTAGGGCCAGGCTAGTCAAAAGGCAGCTAAAGAAGAAGGGGACTAGTGAGGCTAGAGGCTGCTAAGGAGGGGGAAATAGCAAGGCAAAGGGGTAGAGGACAGAAAAAAAGCAAGGTTAGAGGCTAGAAAGGGAGAGAAAGAAGACGAACATTTCAGAGGTTTATATGGAAACAAAACATTTTTGAAGGGGGCAAAGAATGGAGAGCTTCATGGGTCCCTTTTGAGGTGCCTGTGGGTGTCATGACACCTGGGGGTACTATGTTGGCAACCCCTGATAAAATGGCTACTACCATCTAATTATTGAATATTATTAGTACAATTTATCATTTATATAGGAGTCTTTATTAGGCACAGTGTTTTATCATCTTAGTTGTGTTTGCCTACTTCATGAAGAAGGTCATTTTGATTCAGGTGTTGTAAATGAGAATCTAAGGCCGAGTATAAGGTTCACACCATGCATCCGTGGCAGAGGAAGCACTTGAAATAAAAATCCAAATTTGTAGCCCCTGGCCCATATTGGCTTTCAGAAATAAAATAAGGCAGCATTTTACTTTGTCATTAAAAGTTATTTTGGGAAATAAACCAATGACTGAGAATTGGAAAAGATGACTAGAAAACTATTATGTTGCTCATAATGATGAACTGAATCCAGGGGAATCTATGGAAATATATGTATAACTCTATAGTTATAAATATATAATTACATCATGTATCTAACTGGATGTTTTAAGCCTTGGCTTTCACCTAATCCTAAGCATTTGTGTTGCCATATTGAACTGTAATTCCAGAGTGACACCCTTACTATAATCTATAGTGACAAGGGAGATTCACTGTAACCCATATTAGTGCATTTTCTAGTGCAGCAATTCTTAGGATCAGGTTACTAGTCATTTAAAGAGAAAGATTAAATTTGGGCTATAAAAGAGGCACCATCAACATGAAGACTTTGAAAATCTGCTTGCTTCGTGTAAGGGAGGTACGTTCCTTTCAAAATCTGTTCTGTTCAGGAATACCCTGTGGCTACAGACACACAATGCTATGTATTCATTGCTAGTGGACAATGGACCACAGCAGATATTTGAGCTTGCAGCCCTTCAAGGAACTAGGAAGCTAGTGGGATGCCGCAGCTAATTGAAACCACTGGATAATTTTGGGGAACAGAACACAATTATGCAAAGCGCTATCTGACTTCGAAGATGCCTGTCCTCTACTTGCAAAGTCACCTTATAAATCACAAGAATCTATTTCTTGAAACATATTTCTCACATACATCATAGCACTTAAAACAGTACAGATGTCACTTGGGGGCACCGGAGCATGCCAGGCCACTGGGGTTAGTACTGACTTAGAGGAAAGAGCAAATCAACAGCATAACTTTTGTGCAGCACCTGGCTTTCCCTTGGCCATGCTTTGACCAAGCTTGACCTTGTTTAGTTTGTGAGATCTGATGAGGTCAAAGCCCAGGGTAGAATGAATGTTTCCAGAGAAATCATTCACAAGCGAAGCAAAGAGAATTTAATAACAGTTGCAAACTTAGAATTATCCATGAGAAAATTGAGAGGCAGAATAAGGAAAAAAGAAGAGGACTCAGAGAAATGGAATGTCAATTAGAAATAGTGGAGGCCAACTTTGGGAAAGTATTTTTTAAAAATCATATTTTATTTCATAATTCTTTTCATCATCAACACAAAAACTACACCATTTTCAGGTTGTGTGCTTATGCGTGCATATTTTGGAATCATTCTGAACATGCTTATGTCTTACTAGTAACTTCCCATGGTTCTCCCAATAATAGGCTGACCATATGAAAAGGAGAACAGGGCTCATGTAACTTTAACAGTTGTAGAGAAAAGGGAATTTCAGCCAGCGTCATTTGTATGCAATTTGTACCTGGTGAAATTCCCTCTTCATCACAATAGCTAAAGTTGCAGGGGCCCTGCCTTCTTTTGTATATGGTCACTCTAGTATAGTGCCTGCACCTTTAACTGTTGTGATGAAGAGGTGATTTCACCAGATACTAATTGTATACAAATGATGCTGGCTGAAATTCCCTTTTCTCTGCAACTGTTAAAGTTACATGAGCCCTGTCCTCCTTTTCATATGGTCAGCCTACCCAATAAGAGGTCGGCCTGCATAAAGAGACACAGAGAGACAGGGGAAAAACATAGGAATCTGCCTTGCACTAAATCAGACTAGTGGTCCACTTAGCTCAGTATTATCTTTGCCGATGTGCAATGGTTCTTCAGGATTTCAGACAAGAGTCTTTTCCAGCCCTACCTGAAGATGCCAAGAATTAAGACACACCCACCCTCTTGATCACCCCTGCCTGGCAGCCCCTTGTTCTGATTCATTGTGTTTTTTAACACTGAAGAGAAGTATGATATAGACACATGAGTTGCATCCTAACACCTCATTGCAACTCGTTCCAGTGAATTCAGAGGGAGAAAAGTGTGATCGTAGCAAGCCCTCAGTAATAAGCACATGGTTTAAAATGCAAAGAAATTATTCCTTCTAAAATCAGACTGGGCAGGTCCCATTTCTATCAATTTGGCAGCAAAACAGGGAAAAGCAAAAGCAAGGTATATGTTTTTGTGTACTCGGCAGAGTATGCAAAAAGTATACAAAAAGTATATTGCTAAGTATATTACTCTAAATTTAAAAAAAATTAAAATACAAGTTTTGACAAGGAACTTTGCTTAGTGCTTCCAGGACTTCTACAACGTTGAGGAAAATCCTAGAGGGAAAGTAAATGGGAAGATTGGAACCATCTGAGGCCAGCTGTAATATATTTGCTAGGCACTTCCAGGATAAAATCTTTGGCATCCGCCAGGATTTAGACTCCAGTGTTATAGCAGGTGAATCTAGCGAGGTGTCCAGAGCACAGGCTTGTCCTGTTTTCTTGGATGAGTTTCAGTTGATACAGCTCGAGTATGTGGACAAGGTGCTTGGACAGGTTCGTGCAACCACCTCTGTATTGGATCCTTGCCCCTCTTGGCTAATAAAAGCTAGCAGGGATGGAACAGGCGGCTGGGCCAGGGTAGTGATTAATGCCTCTCTGCAAGAGGGAGTGGTCCCAGGCCTCCTGAAAGAGGCGGTAGTGAGACCACTCCTGAAGAAAGCTTCCCTTGATGCGGAAAATTTTAACTATAGGCCGGTGGCAAATGTTTCATTCCCGGGCAAGGTCCTTGAGTGGGTGGTTGCGGACCAGCTCCAGACACTCTTGGATGAGACTGATTATCTGGATCCATTTCAGTCGGGTTTCAGGCCTGGTTTTGGCACAGAAACAGCCTTGGTCACCCTGTATGTCTGGAGAAGGACAGTGGGGGTGTGACTTTGTTGATTCTCCTTGATATCTCAGAGGCTTTCAATACCATCAACCATGGTATCCTTCTGGGTCAACTGTCTGAGTTGGGAGGCACTGCATTGCAGTGGTTCTGCTCCTACTTGGCGAGTCAGCTCCAGAAGGTGGCGCTTGGGGGCATTGCTAGGCCCTGTGGATTCTCCAGTATGGGTTTCCACAGGGGTCAGTCTTGTCCCCTGTGTTGTTTAACATCTACATGAAACAGTTGGGTGCAGTTATCCAGAGTTTTGGAGTGTGTTGTCATCGGTACACTGATGACACACATCTCTACTTCTCCTTTCACCTTAATCAGGTGAGGCTGTTTTGTATGTGCTGAACTGGTGCTTGGCTGCGACAATGGACAGGATGAGAGCTAATAAACTGAAACTCAATCCCGACAAGACTGAGATGCTGAGCCTATCTACACCAAGCAGGATACAACACTTTGAAAATGTTTTGAAAACTGTATATGTAGTGTGTCCTGGGCCCCAACACTGTCACTACTGTTATAAACCATTTTAAACCATTTTAAAGCAGTAGTGTAGATAGACTCGCTGTTAGTTGGTAGTTCTTCTGACCAGATGGAGAGTGTTCAACCTGTTCTGGATGGGGTTGCACTCCCCCTGAAGAAGCAGGTTCGTAGCTTAGGGGTTCTCCTAGAACCATCTCTGTCACTTGAGGCTCAGGTGGCCTTTGAAGATGGTTCAGAAGCTTCAGCTTGTGCAAAATGCAGCTGCCAGATTGGTAACAGGGACCAGAAGTTTCAAACATATAAGACTGATTCTGGCCCGCTTGCATTGGCTGCCTGTACGTTTCCGAGCCCGATTCAAGGTGCTGGTTTTAACCTATAAAGCCTTATATGGCTTGGGACCACAATACCTGACAGAACGGCTCAACTTCTAAGGTCCTCCTCCAGGTGCCTACTCCGAGGGAAGCTCGGAGGATGGCAACAAGGGAGAGGACCTTCTCTGTGGTGGACCCCCAATTATGGAATGATCTCCCCAATGAGGCCCACCTGGCGCCAACACTGTTAGCTTTTCGGCGCCATGTCAAAACTTTTCTTTTCTCCCAGGCATTTAAACACCTTAAGTTGAGGTTTTTAACTGAATTTTTGGCCAGGCTTAAAGTTTAAAATGTTTTAAATATTAGTTGTTTTATGTTTAAATATTTTATTTGTTTTCTTGAAGAGGTTTAAATATGTGTATCAGGTAGTCAGCTACACAAATGTATTGTGAATATATTCTATAAAGATGTCAGTTTGTATACTGCTAATTTAAAAGAAATTAAAATATTATATGAAAATGTGATTCTTGAGGTCATAGACTATTTACATGGCTCATAACATAACATCGCAACAGTAACTTCTCATCATTTAAAGAAAGTGGGGAAATGTTTAAATTCACTTTTAACTCAGGTCTTTTGAGTTTGCTTGCAACAGCCAAAGTGAATGCTGAAAACACTTTCTGTTGTTTTTAATTAAACCATCCTGCCTGTTTTTTTCCCCCTAAGACATTTATTTATGCTTCCTAATCTATTGAGTAATGCCATTGCAGGAATTCTTTCTTAATCACAGAACTTGTCATTTGCCCTTGAGCACATTCAATGCTTTCTAAAAATAGAGCAGGGGATATTCTGTAGGTCATGTAGGATGGCCACCTTGTGACTGGTTGTTATAAATAAGGGTTTGGGGGTCAAAACTGTCTTCTCTTTGAAGAGGCTAGAAGGTTTTACATTGAAAGAAACACCAGCCCCAAGTCATAATAGCCAGTTCCCAAAAGGATTCTGTGGGCAAGCAACTTTAAATAGCTATGGCAGACAAATTGAACTTCAAATGTCATCTTATACAAACATCTGTTTTGAAATTGACTTTGGAAAAAGCAAAGTGATTTTTTATAGTATTTTCTACTTTATTTTAACTTGGGTTACAAACTGATCTGGTGGGCAGGGTGGTATAGATTTGGATCCAATCCACAGATTTGAGCAGATATGTTCTCCACAGGTTCTCTTCCCCCCCCCCCCCACCCCACCCCAAGTTCCCTCTGTCTCCCACTGCTGGACAAGATGTAAACTGTCCAGCTCTTTGAAATAAAGCATAAGCAATCCATGTGATCACTGAAGTAATAATGCTTTCAATTGGGTGTTTGCTAATAAGAGGTACATGTGGACTGATTACTTTTCCTGTCAAACTGAGGATGTCGGCTGTTCACATTTTTAGAATATGTTTCTTTTTCTTTTTTATATAAATAAGGGAAAGTGCCAAACTATAAACAGATTCTTCTAGTCTGTTCTTTCTGCTCAAGCAGCTAAGTAACCCCAGACATATAAGGGTCATGGCTTCCAAGAAACTGAGTAGCACATCCTCAAAGACAGAAACAGCCAAAAGGTCTCCAACTTCAGAATGAATTTGGCAGTTGTAACTATCTAAACTTAGAATTAGCCCTGCACAAGTTCACATCTATGCTATGTCAAGATTAAGTATGCAGGATTTACTTGGGAAAGTTTTGTTCTCTTCATCTATCTTTAAGAAATATGCCCTTGTATCCATACACACATTTCCCTAGCTTGATGGGGAATTGTAGACATGAATGTGTGCTGCGCATGATTCCCCAACCCGTGATCCTGCAGCCAAAGATTCTAATTTAAAGCTGCAATCCCGATTCCTGTCAATCTACCTTTTGGGTGGGGAATGAAGGGCTGGATTCAGTGACCCAGTGTCAGGAATACCCCAGTAGAGACCCACTAACAAGAGCCCCCTGGAGTTCCTCTTCACCATTGCAGTCTGCTCGTTATCCTGACTCTCACTCTAGCCCATTCAATGGTAGAAGTATGAAGGAGGAGCATTAGATGCCACTACCTACTTGTTCATTGGCTCTCTGCCAGTCAAGCAAGCAAGTGGGAGCCATGATGAGGAAGAGAATGAAAAGCAAAAGTAGCTGGTGATAATAGTGATGAGAAGGTGAGTTCACTGAGGGAGGGGGCATTGAGGATGCCTTCCCCAAAGGCCCATAAAACCAGCTCTGCTGCTCTTCATTCCTCTTACCAAACACCTGACTACTAAAACACCAGCTTCTTTTATCAGGCTGCATGTGTGTTCAGATGAACGAGATTAAAGCTATTTTGACTGCATTTCAACGCATACTTTGTGATTGGATTTAAACCAATTGCCCCACACCATCAACCCACTCAAAGGGTTGATTGCTTCCAGGATGACTGAAAGCTCATTTGGGGGAGAGAGATGGGCTCCTGCTTACAGAGGGATAGCACTCTGCTTGTGGGTTATATGGTCTCTTAAAAAGCACAGCAAGGGGAAAGAGCAGGCAAGGGATAAAAAGCCTGGATACTCACATTAATGATTTGGACTTGGGCTGAAAGGATGTATGTCTCCCGAACTTACAACTTTAAGCTATAAGGAGGATTTGGGATAGCATGAATACTAAGTGGGCTGTCACACCCCTCATGGAGGACTCCTCTTCAGAGAATGACCTGAAGTGCCTGGGTGAATGTTGCAAAGGAGCTGCCTGTGCTGAGGAACCTTGAGGCAGGTCAGGGAGGTTTGGGGCCCTTGGGAGAGACAGCCATCATACCGTCCACTCAAGACGCAGTTAGCCCCCTCTTGGTCTCAAAAGCAGATGCCAAGTTGCTCCAGGGAGTGCAAGTGTCCAAAAGTACAGGCCTAGCTGGCTACCAGGGCAAGAAATGCCCATCTGAGGAATATGGACTCCTCATTAGTAAGCATATACTTGTGAGCAAGGCTCTACTCATGACCATTCCTCAAGTGGCACTGGTGGCCTATAGCTATGTTCTGTGTGGGATTCTGAAGGCTTAGGCTTAAAAAAAGCCTTCAGTTGTAGGCACAGAGCGGCACCAGCTGTGTACCAGCTCCTGGACCCCTACTTTGTGTTTCTCATGCTAACCTTGCTCTTTTCTTGCCCTCCCTGTGTTTGGATTTTGGATTGCCTACAGATCTTGCCTTTGGAACTGTCCCTGGTTGAATCCCTGGAGCTCTGTCCCTGCATCACTGTAAACAGGACACGGGCCAGACCTGCTTTGCTTAATATAGAATGCTGCATCAATACAGGATTACATTCATCACCACCTTATGTCCTCCTGGTGAAGATCTTGGAGAATGATCAGGGATGAAACTTCTGGCCTCCTGCAGCGTATTGGAATCATGATCGTTCCAATCAATTTTTATTGTTTAATGATCAAAGTGAGTAGAGCAGCAGTTGAGATTATTTTTAAAATCAGTTGTGGATCTTTCGTATAAAAACTGAATCGTTTTATTATTATTCTCTTTTAGAAGAAGCAGCAGCAGCAGCAGCAGCAGCTTAGACACTATAGCAACTGCTCATAAATGCTATGAAGGCTCTATGTAACAGGCACTTACACACAGTTGACCTAAGATAAATATTTTAAGTTTTTATACACTTAATTCAACCAAATCTTAACCTGCAATGCTTTTTCCACAGGACACCATTATGTTATCCTTTTTTAGCATATTATTTAGTAAATCCTAGTGTTGCAAAGATGTTGAGATAAAAGACAGTTGATTTTTGACAGAAATAGTCAGCCTCCCATTTCAACATCTTGATATTTATCTAGGAAATCAATATGAGTTTTAAAAGAAGAGACCGCTACCTTGGTTATTATTATAAAATACAAATATTCATTTATCCTCTCACTTGTTAAGTGAGTATGTGGCAAAAGTCCAGACCGTGAGGCACAGCATATTCTTACAAGGCTAGATTAAAGCAAGGCAATATAAATAAAGTAAATGGGAAATTATGCAGGTTCAGGCGGAGAATATGAACTCAGGGCCTATCTACACAGTACCTTGGAACGTTTTAAATTGTATTTTAAAATGTTCTCAATAGGTGCGTTCTAAAACATCTTAGATCACATTAATGAGTACTCACGTTACAGGAGAAAAAATCTTCAGTCTTCAAAGCGGTGTGTGAGGTTTCACACACTCTTCTGTCCGTCTCTTTCTCTTACGTTTTTACAATGAGTTTAGGGCAAAGAATTGTGGGAGTTGTAGTTCAGTCACCCACTTCCTCCTTAGTTCTCCTTTCATTCACTAGCTTTCAATGAGTATAGAGCTAGGCATTGTGGATGTTGTAGTTCACTCACCCACTTCCTCTTTTTTCCCCACCAATCAACTGCAAAGCATTTGGGTGCCGGTCAACGAAGCACTGCCCCCATGAATCACAAACAGTAAGGAAGGACACATTATTTTACTTAAAACGATTTATTAAAAGTAAAAACTGTTGTATATTGCTGAAGTGAGTTTTTAAAAACCTCGGGTATACATTGTTAAAGGGAGTGCGTCATGTGGCCCAAAGAGTTTTCATTACCCTTATGAAACGTTACAAACCTAGTGTGTAGATCGGCCCTCAGATTCAGAATCAAGACCTAAAATAGCCCCTTTACATGTTCATCAAGAAGAGATGGAGCTGAACCACTAGCCCCACCTAGCAGTTTCCTTGCCACACAGTTTTCTTGCTCATTCCTCAACATTCACTAATGGAAGTTGGTGGCTCTGATATCAGTGGGGCAGTGAATCTATGCCACATTTCAGTCAGAACTCTAAAGGCGATATCCAAGGTGTTTCACACCTTAGATAGTTCCTTTAGAGTTCTGATGGGTTCTGAATGAAACCAGGAACATATTTCCGGCATCACTGACATTGGAGCCACCAGCCTCCAGAGACCTTCACACATTAGTCATAGACATCTCCATTGGGGAAGCCAACATGCATAGGCCTCCACACATTCTGGGACGCTGATCACACAGAGTTCTAGAATGCATGGAAGCCTACAGCTCTGTTCAGGTGTTCAAAAAAGGGGGTTAATGTCAATACATGAGAAGAAGTGCTCCAGACCCACCCTGTGCTCCATCACATTTGTCACTCTGTAGTAGTAGTAATAATAATAATAATAAATTTATTTATTTATTTATTACCCACCTCTCCCTCTGGATTGAGGCGGGGAACAACATCAACTATAAAATACATAAAACTGATTAAAAGCACATAAAACTAATACATTATTAAAATACCAATAAAATTCTTAAAATTCAACTGGGTAGGCCTGTACTCCTGGAGGATGATTGTCTAAAGAGGTACACCTCATGTATCCATGGCAATTCTCCATACAAGCTAGCAAGTTGATTTTTCAATGTCCTGGTTCATGTGGAGAGTCCCCATAGATGCAAGAGGCTTTTCTTTTCAGATCGTCACTCTCCATCAGCACAGAGCGCTCCTCCTCATACATTGCTGTTAATCCTGTTCAGGCATTCAAAAGAAGACTATCCATATAGACATCTATGCACATAGGTTTTCCCAGAGCAAACATCAAGGGCCTAAAATGTGGTTGTCAGGGGCAGGGTGAGGAAGCCCTTGTGGGGTAAGACCAGAAACGTGGGCTCACTTCCCTTTGATTATGTGTATCCCCCCTTTACATGATTAACAGACAATATAAATTCATAAAATTAAGGCTAAGTAGGCATCGAACAGATATTCCATATCAGAAGCAATACTTCATGATTAGGGCCCAGCATCAGCACCGATAGGCAGCATTAATACCAGATACAGAATGAGAATCGGATTTTTCAATCAGTTACATCAATCAGCACATTAGCTAGTAGATTGTAATACTGCAGCAAGAAAGAAAGCAAAAAGGCCGATATTTCATCTTGGCTGAATACAAGTAAAGTAGTCTCAAGTCAAGAGTATTTAAAAAGCTTTTTGACAGAAACTAGGCAATGTCCATGAAAGAATATCCACAGGCCAACTTTTCAAAAGCAGTCCTCTTATTTTTAGTCTCTTGTCTTCTTTGCATTCCCTTCATGCCCAGGAATGATTTTATATGTAATATTCCAAATTACTCTCTCCTCCGAATTTCTAAATAGATTACCACTTAATTACTTTCAACTGGAATTAACCTTGCATTTTCAGCTTGTCAGAAATCTCTGATAACCAAGTGTGTTTTGCAGAATTGGCTATCAAAATATGAACTTAAAAATGTATCCATCAATAAAGCTGTCCCCTTCTGGCTTCATAGCTACAAGAAGGATTTGTTCCCAAATTCCTTGAATGGCTGTTACTAGGACTCTCAGACCCCTTGTTAATCTTATCATACTGTACTAAATCCCTCCTTTTTCTAGCACTGATATTGTATCCCTTTTCAATTTCTTGCTGTCTCACAGCCACTATAAATTGCTTTGATCTTTGGTTGTCTACAGTCTACATTAGTAGTATATTATGTAATCAGTCCCCTTGAGATGGTTGCTATCTTGGGCTGATTTGTCTGCACCATGAGGGTAATTTGAAATGGAAAGTAAATTACCATTTTAAAAATTAAGCAGTAGCAATTTATACCTTGGCTCCTGTGTCATGATGTCAGTCCAGTATAGACCTTGGTTTATAAGCTCAATTCCTACCTTGCCACCCCTTCCCTCCTCCCATCATGCACCTGGCTTCAGCACTCCTATCCTCTCTTGTTAAATCACAGTTCCTTGTGACAGCTGAACTAGAAAATGCTAGTGTAATGGCTGCTTACAAACCAGGATATGAAACCATATTCTAATCCATGAGCCATGGTTTATCAACTCAAGACTGTGGCATCTGAAACTGGCCTACCTATCTCTGTTTTGCTACTGAATATAAGGGTTCTTTCTCAAGTGTACACACTGCAAGCAAACTTAGAGTGTACCTATATGATATATGTCTTTACAAATATGTTTGTCATATATGGAGCCAAAGCCAATGTGATGGGCATATCATTCCCTGTTAGTCCCATTCTCATATAAAGCAGAGGATGGAGGCCTTACACTAACAGAAAAAGGAGCATGCAGAAAATGGGTTCTTAACCCATCCCTCTCCTGCACCTTTCCTCCCTGCACTCCTTTTACTATCAAATACCCCCCACAAACCAGTTTACATGCAAATGTAAATACTTGTCTACTACTATGACATCTAATTTGACCCTCACACTTTACATTTTTAGTACACTTTGTGAAGTAATAATGTAAACGTAGTGTTTTAAATCATCATCATCATCATCATCATCATCATCATCATCTTTACTGTGTACTGGGCAGACATTGTCCTCTATTTTTCTTCCTTTTATTTCACAGGGCCAGGTACTTCGCCTCTCTTTCAGTAAGCTGAAATAAGCAATGAAAGTCATCTCCTTTGTGAACTTATCCTGACAAACAATGTCAGACCCTCAGCCTCAATATATCAGTGTCACTCACTCTGCACTCACTCAGCAAGTAAGCTGGTGCTGGATTTAGCCTTCAAAAGCTCCTCATTGTTTGACAAGTTAGAAAAGGTGGTGATACTGCTAGTAATTGGAAGCCCACAACTTCATCCCTGGAGGTGGTCTTGTCCTTAAACTAAACCCTGGCCAATTCCAAGTAAAGCACCTTAATTGGCAGTGTGGTTACTATGACTGCTCCTTCCACTCCTCCAAAGGCAATATGTTGAAGAGAAGACATGGGTGTAAAGAAAATTGGGACAATATGGCACAGAGATTAAATGCTGTTACCTCAAATCATGCTGGCATATTTTGTTCCAAGATGGCATTGAATTTAGGCTTACCTCTCTAATTTTTATTTCTCTTTCAAGGCACTCTAGCTGTTAATTAACATGCATACACTAGCAGCATTCTAGAGAAGCTAATAACACACCCACAAGAAATAGCAGAGTCACAGTCAGAGTTTTAACCTTCATTGTTGTAAAAACACAGTTCCTAAGTATTAAGGGTGACTAGGGCCTAATCCACACCAAGCAGGATATATTATTATTATTATTATTATTATTATTATTATTATTTACCCTCCTCTCCCACTGGATCAAGTCAGGGAACAACATTAAATACAAAATAGCATAAAATACATAAAACTGATTAAAACATATAAAACTAATGAATTATTTAAAACATATAAAACTAATGCATTATTAAAAGGCATTTAGCACTATGAAAGTGGTATGAAAGTGGTATATAAGAGGCAGGCTCCACACTATTGCTTTATAGCGGTATTGAAGTGCTCTGACAACTGTTAGGGCCCATGACACATACCATATACCACTTTCATACTGTTTTCATAGTGCTGTATCCTGCTTGGTATGGATTAGGCCCTGATGTTCTGCATTAGAAGATGAGTGACACATAAGTACTTCACATGGATACTATGTATCTAGCACCCAATACTGTGAGTTACACCCTCAGCTAAGTAGTTCATAGGATCAGCTGGAAAAGGTTGGTGACTATTAGGAGAAAGCATGCATTCTTCAATAAGTGGTATCAAAACTCTTTAAGCCCATTACAACTGAGCAGATACTGCAGTGAATGCTATCGTTACCTGGATAAATTGCCATAGTTTGGATTCCTTATGATTTCAAACTGATATGCAACCCATGGTAGCAATAAATTGGAAAGATTTTAGAGTGGGAGTGGGAACTTGTAGTCCTCAGATGTTGTTGGACTGCAACTCCCATCAGCCCTGACCAGCATAACCAATGGTGATGGGAGTGCAGTCCAACAATGTCGGGAGGGCCATAATTCACCCATTGAAGGTAGTCTCTCTCTCTCTCTGTCTCAGGTTTCTTGCTCATTCTGTGCTATAGGAAAATATTAACCAACTGTACAGGATTTTTCTCTCAGAGTTACAAATTACTCAAAACCTTATATGGGTGGTGTGGAGGAGGAGTAAGGAGGAATGCTTTACTTGTGACTATCCTGCACTTAGTGGGGGGTTGGACTAGATTACCTTCAACATTATCTTTCTAATTGAATGGTATTGGTTTCGAGTTGGATACTTGTAACATGGAATGGTAGCTTCAGTTGCATAAATTCCATGTGTCTATTCCAATGAACAAACAAACTTGCATCCACCACTATGCCATTGACAGCCAGCCAATCCAGTGGTGAAGCTGAAACTAGCCACAGCATAGGATCACATACCATGTCCATGTTGCCTAAATAATGTGTCTGCGTGGCCTTTAACAGCTGTAATTTCCAAGTATTTTGGAGGTTGGATGAACATGGAAAGTCCTTAACAAAAACGTGAGAATCCAAAAAAATAAATTGTTGATTGAATTTATCTATATTGGCTGTCCAGGTCTTGGAAGATCTTATGAGGTTTCCTGGAGTCTATGAGAAGCAGTATTCAAACAGAAAATCAGTTTTATGAACATTAATCTGCTGGCACAGGTTTGGCAGGGGGCAGGATTTGGACAGGAAACTCTAGGACTTGTTATTTCAGAGACAGAGAAATGTTCACCTCCTTATTTGAAATGCCATGATGAGGGTTTTCCAGAAAATGTTGAACTGGAATATTTGGAATATTTCCTGGAAAGTTTTCTAGAAAATTTCAAGTTAGTAAATTTTCTGTAAAATCTTCCAATGCCAACTAGGGTAATTTACATAAGAAAATTTTCACTTTGTATCAGAATTTTTTCCAATTCAGATTAGGTAAATTTGCATAGGATCATTTGAAAATTTTGAGTTTGCATCAGAAAAACTTCTAATGCCCTAGAGCAGGGGTGGGCAACTTGTGGCCCACCAGATGTTTTGACCTACAACTTCCATAATCCCTCACCACCAGCTATTCTGGCTAGAGCTCATGGAAGCCATAGGTCAAAACATCTGGAGGACCACAAGTTGCCCACTTCTGCCCTAGAAAGACCTAATTTAGCATGTTCATTTTACTTGTGTATAGTAACCAACAAAGCTTAAAAAAAATGAAGAACTGGGATTGACAGTGACTTAGTTCAAGGCCCCCAGTGAGACCATCAATGAGACATGGATTGAATTTAGGAATCCTTGAACTAGGAAAACTATAGTTATTGCTAGGTTTGGAGGAGGGGTTGCATGTATTGAATATATTTCCCCACAATTGCAATAATACATATGATTTGCTAGTGTCCTTTATTATTAATAGCTAGTTTAGGGTTTATCAAATCAATACCAACGCCTATTTTCATGCAGGCTTTGTCATAAATATCAATATCACAGTGAAAGAGTGTACAGTTGGCATATTGAAAGAACCCGCAGTAGTAGGGCATTTGGAAATACAATACACAGGCCTTGGAAGCATAATAAATAGTTTTTGAAAGAAAGAGGTCACTGCACTTCTTCTTCCAAGCAACTGGCTCATGCAGAATTTTCGAAAATTGATTTGCATTGGAGCTACCCAAAAATGATGGTGCCATGATTACAGTAGCACTGCATTAGGATAATACAAATCTTCCAGCAATGCTGAAATATATATATATATATATATATATATATATATATATAATCTTCCAGAAGCTAAAATAGTGTAATGGTTGTAAAGAGATTTTTTTTTTACTGGCAGAGGCTTGGAAAAAGAAGGGGTTTCAATTCCCCATCTTCTAAATAGCATAATTATTGGGTATTAGGTATGGTTAGGGAACAAATGGATACCAATAATCTTGAAGAGTGCAGGTTCTATCACACAAATTGTAACTAGGACCATATTCTAAGAGGAGTTCCAGGCAGGTTGATTTGGAACAGAGCTGCAGTGCGACGAGAAGCACTGGGCCCCCTCTAAATCGACCCCTCCAGAGCTGCTTTTTGAAATACAACATTATGTTGGGGTTCTCATCACGGAACCCCGACATAAGGTGCAGTTTGACCTATAAGCAGTAGGTCAAAATGTAGCATCAGAGCTAAGAGACTCGGCTGTGCCCTGGAAGTCCCTGTTTCAATTGTTACCTGTATCTGAACCCACTAAGGGTGCAATTCTTTGCATGTTTAGGCAGAAAAAAAGGCCTACAACTCCCAGCATTTCCCAGCCAGCATTGCTACCTCACAGGGTTGCTGTAAGATATACTGACATAATGTATCTATGAAGGATTTGGAGCAATGTAAAGCATGATATAACACTAAGTACTATTATGCAATGCAGCAATTTCCCAAGTGTGTAGCCTACATAGTGGGAAAAGAGGACACCCAGCTTTGCACAACAAGTACCCTAGAGAGAACAAGAAAAAATATGGAATGTATTGGTATTTACTCTTTACGTATGATGTCTTGTTTTATTGTACTCAAGGACACCTAGTTAGGACCTTGCAAGCTCAACAAATTTGGCACAGAGAGGGTGGATAACATTCTGGGTTCAGTCAGCCTTCAGTGTAGCAATATCCCTTGTGGCTTAATTTACATCCTCCTTATAAGGCTGTAATAATATCTACTCAACAAATATGCTCTTCTTTACTCTGAATATTAATATTGGTTCTGCATACTATGCTTTGGAAAACATGATGGTGCCTAGGACCCAATTAAAACATGCGTTCCTTAGAATATCATGCAGTCTGTGGTTTTTGCCCTTATTACTTAGTCCTTTCCCCAGAGGAAGATCAGACCAGATTTTAGAAATTAACTGCCTGTCGAATGAATCCAGTCTGTATTACTGGTTTTGCAATGCAACACAATGCGCTAGAAAGGTTGAGTCTATGGAACATTAGTGAATAATTGAATGCAAACATTTAATTGCATGGCGTAAATACCTAATGTGTAGTAAAACTAAGATAAATGGACAGAGAGATCATTTATTCCATGATCTCTCATTACCATAATCAGCATTAGAGACTCTCCTGCCTGCCAGGTGTTGCCCAGAAACATTCCAGACCTGTCAAGTTGCCCTAATGCCATCTCAGAGATACCTGTACCTAGAGAGAATCCCTCCACAACTCAGACTTAGCAAGCTACTTGTACATTTCTTTTCAGACGTTGTGTATTTCTGTCCACAATAGGGACCATAGGTAGAGAAATCACACCATCTTCAGTATCAAAGACTTAAAGGGGGCACTCTTAAAAGATGGTCATTGCTACTTTCCAGAATTTTGCATCAATTTTTTTAAAAAAACAGCCCAAAATGTGCATTTCTCCCATAGGCTAGGGCATGAAAATGTGCAGCTGGGGGAGATGTGCACATTTTGGGGGGATTCATGTGTTCTCCAAAGCGCAAATTGGCACAAGCACAAATTGGCGCAATTTCAGAAAGTAAAAAAAATCTGATTCCATCAATGAGCGGACGATGGAACTAAAGGTGTCTGACAAACCGCAAAACGCAGATGGAATAGATTTTACATAATCTATACATCCCTAAACATGATTTCTGATCTCCAGTATCAAAATACATGTTGCCCACTATCCAAAGACATGTTATTCCCTAGGCATGTCCCCTTGCATGTGCATTTGTCAATGTTTTATCGACAAAACTAATATATAAGCCCCAAATGGTGCCTGTATGAAGTCATCCTCAGTTTTGCTATATTAGAATAACTAATTTGGGACCTTGTTCTTACAGTGTATGTTGAGAACATATTTACCCTGTATTTTATCACTTTTGCATGTCTGAGTTTCTGATATTTGCCACACCTAGACTTACCTGCTTCCGCAATCCTCCCCCAGCATCTAGACTGCTGTGCGGTGTCCCAGAAGGGAAGAGGGATGTTGCGACCGCCATTTTTTTTAAAGAAGGGGATCCCTGCAGCTCCCCATGAAAAAAGGTTTTTTTTAAAAAAAAAAACCATGCCCGCCCTGCCCTCCACCATCCCAGGGATGGCAAAATTGTTTTCCCCCTCCCCCATGGGCCTGGAGCCTCCCTGTACAGCTCCATGCCTGCTTTGAAGGCTGCACTACTTGTAAGGAGATGGGAGCAGCAGCCACACCTCCCACAGTCCTCAGGATGGTCCCAAGACCATGGAGAAAATTGGGATAACTGGGGAACAAGTTATCCCAGGAAAATGGAGGGATCATCCCTGCCTGCCCCGGGGATCCCCTGTGCATCATTTGGATGTACAGGGATG
Organism: Anniella stebbinsi; assembly: GCA_029215795.1. Lineage (NCBI taxonomy): Eukaryota > Metazoa > Chordata > Lepidosauria > Squamata > Anniellidae > Anniella > Anniella stebbinsi. The sequence continues at coordinate 49,408,952 of JARDYH010000002.1, forward strand.
ATCCAGGGATGACCCCGGGAAAAACGCATGGTGTAGACATGGCCCTAGACTCAGCTTCAAGCTCAGCTACATCAGCTATTATGTTCATACTCTTGGACCACCTATGAGTTTACTTTTTTGTCACCTATCAAATCTCCCATCATTGCTTGGCTCCATTTGCCATCTATGCCCAGGCTTCAATCTCATATTTAATTAGCCCCAATGCCACAGTATCCATGATCTTGAACTTCACAATTAGATATTGTTCTAGTGAATTTTATCTAGAATACAAGACTGCTCAAATAATTATTCATCTAAAAGTGGACTTCATTCTGGCCCTGATTGTCATGATACATCCCAATATTCTTTCACCTGAACTATTTAGGTACAGATTTCCCCTCCAATGCTCTCCTGTTCTACGAAACTTGTGGGGTGCCACTGAACGACACTGACCCCATTTCCTATACTTTCCAATTCATCATTCACAGTCATTCCTTTGCAAAATGTATTTTAGTACCAGAACATTTTATATTCCTGGCTTTCTTTGAAATAGCTTGGTGACATGTCTGCATTTTTTCACAGTTTCAATAGCTGCTGAACTACAGGTTCTGCTATCTCTAAAACCTCTTTACCACATTATTAGTGTATTTGTTTTCAAACATATGTATCATCTGCTTCTTGAAAGGCTAATACCAATTATGTAAACTATTTTTGGGCATTAGGAGAACATTTTACTATTTCATTTATTTATTTTTAAAAGTACCATGACTCAGGCTTTCCTGGATGCCATTCTACTGTGATCCCAGATGTATAGGGGCTCCATGTGTTTCTTGAAAGGGTTAGATTCCATTTTGTAGTGGAGCTCAGGTGCTGCATTTCAGTGGTGGGCAGGGCCAAAAGGAAAAATGGGGCTAAAGATACAAAACACATCAGCATGTTTTAGGTTAAAGCATTTGCTGCCAGTAAGTAAGCCTTAGGAGAAGCATTACAATGTTTTTTGAATGGAGGAAACTGCACAGAAGACAGGATCAATAATCATTGCTCAGGAGGAAGGGAGTGGGATCCAAGGAGGGCTGAAGCTCTGAAGCTCTGCAGCCCTGACTTATTCTACACTCTACATGTTCAGACACACTCTCTTCATTGACAGTGAATCACAACCTGGATAAGCCCTGATAAACCCTATCTCAAATTAAGCTGTCATCTGCAAAAGTAAGATCTCAGTTTTTGTTGATCAGAGTTTTCCTTCCTGCCTCTCGCTCCCCAGACCCCATTAATGCATCATCTCTTCAAAAGCAAACATTTTGTAACTAATGCACAACGCTAATAACAGTAAGATAACATAACAAATACTAATGTTTCACAGAGGTGTTGCGCAAGAAGACTATTAGGCTCAAGTGTGAATGAAAATGAAGCAGTCATGTTTAATAAGATGTCTCAAGCATTATCTTGCTAATTTTCCAAGGAGCAGGTACAGACTGTAGTGCATTTATAAAATAATTAGAAATCCATTCTAATTGTTTTTTTAATTAACAACAAAACTTTAAAAATACTTCTATCCATCCCCCTATCTCCTTCTGTGTTAATTTTGTTTAAGCTTAGAAAGCTAGTTGGGCCCAAGAGATTTTCAAATCCAAACTCAAGGGCAGAAAAGAATAAGGTGGGTGCACTTTTCTGCTTTACAGAGCGCAAGAGAGAATCCTCATTTATGTTGATTTCACTGTTCCTCCAAAGCTGTTGGTACATTCTCTTTCTATCTTTTGCTATATATCTCACTTGAAATGGTTGACTCTAATTCAATGATGTTATCTCTTATCAATCATACATTTATCAAAATACTTATATAGCCCACTTTGGTGGCCTACCCTTGGCACAAAGGGGTAAAATATACTGGAGATGGGTTTCTGGGATTTCCCTCAGGCCTTTTTGACTTGGACTGGTATGCTCTGGAACTCCCCTCCCTTTAGGTATATGTAGTGCCCCCTGCCCTTGAGCCTACATTCTAATATTGGAATTGCTTCTCCCACTGACCATATTATTTGGCCTTTTCTGGACAGGGTTGTATTCCTCCTAAAGAATCAGATCCACAGCCTGAGGCACTGCTATTAAATCAGCCTTGTCTTGGGTGACATCTTAGGGTGACCACCTGTCAGGATTTCACTGGATTTGTCCTGGTTTTTGTTCTATCCTGGGTGCTAGGCAGGACTTTCTGTAATTTAATATTATGTCCTGGAAAGACACTCTTTCCCTTTTAAGGCAGCATTAGTGTGGTGGGAGGGAATGACACACCTTTTGGAGGAGGGTCATTTCCCTCCTACTGCTCCAATCAGGGCCTCAAAGGGGAAAGTGTGTCATTCCTGGACAATATAGAAAAGGCCCTAATTGGAGGAGTGGAGGGAGGGAATGACACTCTTCCCCCTCCTCTGCTCCAATTGGGGCATTTAAGGTGGTGGCGGTAAATGGCATGCTTTCCAGAGGCCCCAGAAAGCAGCTTTCCCACCCACCCCACTGGGTGACCTCTTTTTGATTTCCCAAATATGGTCACCCTAACATCCATGCATGCAGCATCGTCCTCCCATTGAGGCTTGTGACCCATTCTGGACAGAGAGAACTTAGCCCCAGTTGTCCAGATTCTGCCATTACCCCACATAGACTACTGCAATGTGACATATGTGTGGCTACCTTTGAAGACCACCAGAAAATTGCATTTAAGTGGAAACCAGGAATAGGGCTGTTTTGGTTGAGTTGCCCCAACTTTGGAATGCTTTCCCCAGGTATCTTGTTCGCACCACATAAAGATCTTCTTATTTGGGCAGGAAATTTAGATCATTTTAGACTTTTAACTATACTTTAAAGCTGAGAAGTTTTTGTAAAGTCCAGTTTGTATTGTTATGGGTTTTCTATCAGAGTTGCTTGAGTAGAGCTGTCAGTGTGAGTTGTGTTGAGGCATTGCCTCTTAAGGCCTAACAAGAGACCACAGTATTCAAGTGATGTGTCTCAAGATTCTCAGTGGGAGATAAGATGGCACAAGAAGGCACAGGTGATTGGCAGAGATGACTTGTCCTTATTCCACCCCAATAACCAGGGGGAAGGGGCGAGTCAGGTGTCTGTGTCAAATAAAACAAAAAGACAAGACTGCAGACTAGGTCAGACAAAGATGAGCATAGAGTCAGAGAACTGAGTTGGAGCTCCAGAGCATCTCAGCGCCAGATATGGATGAAAGACACTTAATCCAATTCATGCTCATTTTGCATGTGTTCACCAATAAGTCTATTCCATCCCATTTCTGGTGGGGGGTGGAGGGAGAGTCCATTCAAATTTAGTTTAAAAAACAGTAATGCTGGAAGAGTGTTTATGGGTCTGAGATGGTTTCTTCTTCTTTCTTCTTTCTCCTTTCTTCGTTTTTTTATTAAAGATATTAGCTGCCTGGAGCAGCTAGCATGGGATCAGCTCTAATGGTAAGATCAACTCCATGGTGGGCCATGGTCCATAACCAAGGCTGATCCTACCATTACACAGAGTGAGGCAATCTAATCTGCAATACAGGGGTCAATAATACTGACTTACCTTACAAAGTTGTTGAAAGGATTATGACAAGAGAATGCCTGTGAGGTGCTTTAAACACTTGAAAATATGATGTTGAAAACAGTGATGATGATGATGATGATGATGATGATGACGATGATGATGAGTGGACTGTTAATGTGGTGTAGAGGTTAGTAAAGTGAGCTGTAGATCGGGACATCTGGGCTGAAATCCCATCTTCCATAAAGCCCACCAAGTGAACTTGAGGGAGTCAATGGATCCCACCCTAACCCATCTTGCTGTGCGAATGAGGATAAAATGAAAGGAAGAACTACACTTTTCTTCTGCATACCTTGAAGGAAGAGTGGGATTTTAAAAAATGTAATAAGAAACATTAATTATTAGACCACGTTTCCAGTCGCAGCCTGATATTTAAATGTTGATGGTTGGGGAGGGGTTTAAAAAATGCTGCCTCAAATAGTTGCACACATTTAAGACAAGCTGTGAGGGAATTGTCTTCTTTTTAAAAGAAAAGAATTCATATTTAGAGTTTCCTGCTAGTGTTTGCAGTGAAAACAGTGTTTTATTCACATTGTAGAATATATTGTGCAACTCCAGACAGTAGCAGCTTTCTTTTTCTTACCCTCACATGAGTGCTATTGAATCATAAAAGGAAGGTTGCCCCAAACCTTGCATATGCTAATGTTTTTATTTACACTTTATCCAACATTTTCTGCTCCGGCAATTTATTCTGCATCTTTCTTTCCAATATTGCTTTCTTCTAGGGTCAGGTTCCCATGTTGGAGCTCTTGTTAAATTAAGAGGTGTGTGGCTTTTAGAATTTTGCCTCTCTTATGTTAATAAAAGATAAGCATGTGAAAACATGTTAGCACAGCAGGGAAAGGGATGTGTGATATGATGCCAGCTCTAAAGAGAAATTACTGGTGTGAGGATGGCCTATGTGAAAAGTCTTGTGGTGATGCTGATTGAAAGTGAAAATTAGTCGCCTTTTCAAGAGCACACGCTATCAGTCCAACAGTGTGTTCTGTAAATCAGGTGAAAGTATAATCAAGGGTTGCCACACTTCTGGAATTAAAAGGAATATTTCCACTGACAGCAAACTAGAACATCTAAAACAGAACAAAAAATTACCTGCAGTGTTTGTTACGCAGGTGTCTTTCATTATTGTCTCAAGTGAAGATAATTTCATCACTGCTTTTGCAAATAAGTACATCTCTGTTCTAGCACTAATTTGGACTCTATATTGCTAGGCAAAGAACTTCTGGTACATATTTTTAGTTTGCATTAAGTTCAGGATTTGAGACTAATGTGTTCTGAAATAATGTACCTTTTAAATTGTGAGTGGGAGGTTACCCTTTTCTTTCCCTTTTAAAAATGCCCTGCCTGATCCTGTGCCAGCATTTCAACATCTTGCCCACAGGGTCAAGTCATCCAAAGAATAATGATTTAAATAGAATTGATTAAATCATCAAATATGATAGATCTGACTATCCGCTTAACACTCTCACAGCAATAGGAAAGTTAACTTTGGCTGGATTGAGCCCTTGTACTGGGCACGGATTCATCGCCCCCCCATTGTGCAACAGGATGATCAACTTGCAATCTCCAGTTTATTCCTTTCTGACAACAGGTGTGAGAGAAGAAGGTGTTAGGTTTTGTTCTGATATTGTGTTTGAGGTGCGGTACATCTCCATCCCATGCCAACATAGTCTTAGTAATAAACCAGCCATATGTAAAGTACTTTACAGATGATGATAATCTATTTGAAGGGCTGTCAGAGAACCAGCCCTCCATTTGAAGGTGTCCTCTGTTTCAAAGTCTGTCTAGTCCAAGTCCAGTTTAAAGATTGGAAAAGAGAGCAGAACAAATGTTGCCCATAACAGTTAGCACCTGGACAGCAAGAATGAGCAGATACACGCATCACCTGCTCACAGTCTCTCCCACTATGGCAAGTTATATGGTATTTCTATTTGAATCAAAGTAATTATTTCTAAATTTGCATTGATTTATAAGCATATGCAAATGTTATGCAAATTTGTGTTGTTTCGGTAATGCATAAGTGGCCACTTTACTTAGAAAGCTGACTTATACTGGGTCGGACGATTTGATTATCTAGCTATCTATTGCCTGCTCTGATTGGCATCAGCTTTCTCATCACCATTTTCCAGGGGGGTGGAGGGGAGAGGAATGCCAGGAATTGAACCTGGGACTCCCTACGTGCAAAACATACAGCATCTCTAGTAGTAGATCTGGTAAAGATCCTTGCCTGAGGGATCAGAGAGCCACCAGCAATTAGAGCAGACTTGCAGGGCCAGCTCTACCATTAGAGAGAGTGAAGTGCCCATCCCAGGCAACAGATGCTAGGTGGTGCGGAGTGACAGGGCAGATTTGTGCATGCCACATATCCTACTATTTGTTCCCCAAGCTAGCCTGCTACCCTTTTTAAAACCTTGGTTTTGGGGAGGGTTTTCCCCTAAGATCATATTGCAAAATTGCAGAATGCAAGGGAAGGCCATGTGCATATTTTGGGTGGATGCCCCTAACCCAAAGAGGGCTGGAAAAACTCCTGCCTGAAATCCTGGAGAGCTGCTGCCAATCAGTGTTGATAAAACTGGGCCAGATGGACCAATGGTCTGATTCAGTATAAGGCAGCTTCCTATGTTCCTATGTGTTTACCAGTGTGTTTCTCAGTAGATAAGCCAATCGGTAGGTTTGTCTGGGTGAGTTGATTGTGTGAGGAACCTGGCAGAGGGCAAGACATTTACACATTCTGGAGATCCCATGTGCCTTGCACAGAGCAGGAGTCACTCCTGTGTTCTATGTTAATAGAGGACAGCCATGCTACACCTGCTGCGTTCTTGTCCCAACTTAGTCTATCCTTCCAAACAAAATGGAAATCACAGAGGCAAGCTGGTAGAGAAATACTCAAAATGGTGGCAAGGCTAAGCCTCTTGGTAACAGAAGAGGGCCAGCATTTCATCATTTACACATCTCAAATCCATTAAATCATAAATATTGAAATATCTGTGTTTTTATCATCGTGGAATGAGTGTTTGTGCATTTTTCTTATATGCAGAGTTCTACATTGGGTTTGTTTGTTTGTTTGTTTTGAATTCCAGTTGCAGCTGGGAAGGTGTAAAGGGTTTTAAAAGAAGTGGTCTATAAAAGCTTTTCCACTTTCCCTGGAGATCAATTACATTTGAGAGGCTACTGGTTTTCCCAGCAGCTCATTGTACAGTAGTCATTTTGCCACCTGATCAGTCTCCCTTTCTTGCCTGTGTATGAAATAGGGTGCTTCCAGTCTTGGATCCCTGTCAGGGCTCATGTAATGCTTTGAACAGCAGTAGGAAATAGATTAGCATTCTGATGCTGCTATAAAGCCACATGGTCATCATTATAAGGATCCTATTAAAGATAAAGGGACCTGCTGCAGAAATAGAGGGGCAGATAATGTAGCTCATGTAGTTGAGTGATAGTATTAAGGACTTTAATTGATAAAAGCCTACAGTGGTTACTGCCACTTTTTTATATAGTTAATAGGTTATCATGTTTCCTAATTACATTATCATTCGTTCATTTTCTACAAGTATGTCCTTCACAACTGTAAAACTTTCAAAGGAGGGGAAAATTAACCGTGTATATTGTTCTGAGATGACAAATGTGGTCTAGATTTAAAACAGAGAAAAGGTTGCCTTCTGTAACAATCTCCAGAATTTGCAGGGAATTCTGCCAGAAAGGCATGTATTTTTTTCCAGAATTTCTGAACGAAGAGTGTTTCAGAGCTCTGTGAGAGGAGCTCTTCGCACCCCAAGCAAAAAAAAAAAAAAGTCTTCAATTTTTCATACATGAATGGCACACTATTGTGTGTTTTATTCACGTCATTCACTTGAAAAAGAAATCTGAAAGATCTCTGTGGGAATAACCACAGGATTCTAGTCCCAGGATTCATGGACATTCATGATTCTATGCTTCCATTGTTTAATTGCCTCTTATATGAACAGGAATTCATGGTGTGAAGATTGTCATTTTTCTCAGCAGCGTGCCGCAAGATTCATTTTCCTCAACTTTCAATGCCAAGTTCATCAAGAGTTATGCTTTTTCTTAAAAACAGGCAAACAGGAAAGGACAAAATTGAGCTTTGCTTTAAAGAGTGACTCACATTAAAAACCTTTCCCTCTAGATGTTTTGGAATTTGGCTCCTATCAACCCCAGCCAGCATGGTCATGAATCCTGGGAGTTATCATCCAAAATGTCTGGGGGTTACCATGTTGGGTAAGGCTGATATAGAAAAAACGTCTGTTGGGACAGACGAATAGGTTAGCACATAACTTTCTATTTTTTATCCATGCAATCTTATGCATGTTTAGACAGAAAAAAAGTCCTACAACTCTCATTATTCTTAACCCAGCATGGCTGAGCGTTGTAGGATATTTTTCTGTCTAAACATGCATAAGATTTCTCCCTGAAAAGTTCACACATGTTGTTTGCAAGTTACCAAATATATGTCTTAAAGTGTATATTATTATTGCAGATTGCAGAAAGCAACAGCAATTCTGATTATGCCAGCTTCACAACAGTATCTATGGCCAGATCTACCCCAAGCAGGATATAGCGGTATGAAAGCAATATGAAAACGGTATATAAAAGACAAGAGCCACACCAAGCAGGATATAGTGGTATATGATATGTGTCAATGGGCCTCAAACGTTGTCAGTGCACTTCAATACTGCTAGCGTGGTTCCTGCCTTTTATATACTGCTTTCATACCGCTATATCCTGCTTGGGGTAGATGTGGCACATATCTGTAATTCTCTAATTCTTATCTATGCTTAAGAACAAAAACATGCAAGGGGACCTGACTTCTGACTATAGGGATGCAAACATAGGGGCATTTTTTAGTGGCTACTTCCAGTTTTGTAATTTCCAGTAAAGAGTCACCACAGTCCAAGATGGAGCACCTTTCATGAGTTTTAGAAGGCTAAGTCTGCACTTCTATATACACTCACCAGGGAGTAGCTCAATGGTTGCATTCAGACAACGCAATAATCAACTGGAGGGGGGGGGGGACAATCATCGGTTGTATTGACTATCATGTAGTCCGAATGTTGCCATAGACAATTCAGTGCTGATCCTAATCCACACCACGGTTGATTATTTATTACCATGTTGTGTGGGGAGTACCCCCTAGATGAACAACTGTAAAGTTGATTATTACCCCACCATTGACTATCATGTTATAATAATAATAATAATAATAATAATAACGATTTATTTCTTACCCGCCTCTCCGTCTAGATTGTCTGAATGCAGCCAATGAGACTTACTTCTGAGTAGATATGCTTAGGGCTCCACTGTTACTTGTTTGTTATGGCCTTTCAGACTCAGCACTGAGTTGGGAATGGGTGGGGAAATTTTATTTCATTTGATTCTTTGATGGGTTTTGTTCTTTGTTACCTGTTTCAAATCTTCATGATAGAGCACGATGAGAAAGAAAGAAAGAAAAGGATATTAAATTTAAAATGTGTATCTATTATGAATATCATGATTGCAATTCATTGCACCAGCCTATTTGCTCAACCATTAAAGCAGCATTATAAAGTGGTTATTATGACACCCAGTTTTGTGAAAGTGCAGTGGCATAGGTAAAGTCACTTATGAACATTTTTGAAGTAGGCCTACACGCTCAGAAGAAAATGACACTGAAATCAATGGGAGTTGCTTACATGTTAATGACTTCATGCCAGGTGTAAACATGATAAGCTACTATGTTTTGTTAAAACTTCTGTTCCATTTTTTCTTCTTAAAACCCTACAATATCATGACAACATCACCAAATCCACTCCCACCCCCACCCCAGGCTGTTTTGATTGTCATTTTTCATGGTAATAGCTTTGCATAATTCTCTAGAAATTGAATTGAATAGTTAGTTACACAAATGTTTAGTGAGCACCTTCATTTGTGGAGGGAATTAAAATTTCCAGAAAATAAAATGCATTGTTTTATACTATATGTTACCGTTCAAACATATTTCAGTTATATATATAATGTGTTGGTTGTTGGCATTTAAGTAAATTCAAAGGTTAAATTTTGAATCCACAATAGCATTTTCAGTGGACAATGAGATTCATAACTGAGTCATAAGGATACATTTAACAAATGTACTGTTTAGTAAACAGAGGGGCTGCCCCAGTTCATGAGCTTAATGTGTATTCCAAGTCCCTTCTGGCTTTAATCATCAGTTTCATTTTGAATTCCCAATATCAAAATTAATTGCAGGTGTCTGCTTCCAACAAGAGTGTAGTCTTTAAATTATACATGTCAGTGCATCACTTACACCATGTCACATCCTGTTAAATTTCTTCTCATTGTAACTCTATATAACAAAATGTGACATTAGAGAAGTTTTAGCATATTACACTGTACTGATACTTTAAGTTATCTCTATGTGACCAAGATGAATGGACATAATTGTAGTACAAGTCCTGGATAAATAACTAATGGCAAGATGAATCTTATGGGTCTCATTTGAATTCGCCCAGAACCTATAGTGGTTTCTATGTGCACCACAACAGATAAGTAAAACACATGTTTATGAAATCAACAGAAATGGTTGCCACATGTACAAAGTAAATTAGAAATAGCAGTCATGTGGCAACTAGAACCATTTATGGACCCTGGGCCATGAAAGCTTGTGGCATAATAAATTCAGTAGTCTTCAAGTTGCCACAAGCCTTGTTGATAATGATTGTCGCAATTGTTCTTAACTTTCTATACAGCCTTTCATAGAAATTCACGGGGTATTTTAGATACTAACCAGGGTTGTTAAAATATATTTTATAAATGTATTTATTGTTTAAAAACTGTATCTCCTTTTCAATCCCAGAATGGGACATGAACATGGCTAGCAACTTAAGAGAACAGCAAAATGATGAAATAATAAAACTACCAAAAAAGCAGCAACTAATAATAATAATAATAATAATAATAATTTTTAAAAACAACACTGAAGGAAACTAGGACAGTTTCCTATGTTCAGCGGAATGGGGTTTCTATCCTGTGTAAATTTTGAAATGTCTTTTAAGCTTCAGTTTCATACTGATGTTTTTTGTGCAGTGGTGTTGTGGTTAGACTGTTGGACTGGGACTTAGAGATCTGGGTACTAGTCCCTATTTGGCCATGAAATTAACTGGGTGACTCTCGGCCTAACCTACTGCTCCCTATTTTATCCTCACAACAACCTTGTGAGTATAAAATAGAGAAGGGGTGGACCATATTGTTGTTGTTGTTGTTGTTGTTGTTGTTGTTGTATGACCTCTCCCGTGTATGCATCCCATGGTGCCTGATAAAAGTGGGGCTTTGATAAAAACATTTTCTGCAATCCAGGCACTGGGTGTGCTTCTCTTCTATATGGGTCCTCTGATGCAAAGTGTGTTTCAAGATAAATGGTAAATACAATACTTGTTGCATGTCAAGATGAGCTCCTATGCCAAATTTCAGTGAACATCATTAAAACACCTTAATTTAATACCCTTGGAGCAGATTTTGTGGGAGCATACAGGGCTTTGGGGAGAGGGGGAATCTCCTCCCATTCTGCTGAAGGAAGCCATTCCATCACCAGGAGGGGCTAATTAGATGCAACCCAATGTTTCTTTTTTTCACTCCACAATTTATTTATTTCTATTTATATCCCACCCTTCATAAAAATCTCAGGGCAAGTCACAACAGTGTTAAAACAACAACAACAAAACAGCAATAAGATACAGCAACAGCAACTAACCACTCATAAATGCTGTGGTAAACATGTGGGACTTAGGCTGGTGCCAAAATGTCAGTGTGGGCGGGGGAAGGTATTACCTTGTGGGAGGACTGTGAGGGAAAGAAGGGCTCCCTATTCGCTTTTAGCAGAGCAAGCGTGTTTCCAGCAAAGTCCAGTCAGTAAAGATACTCACAATCCAGAGGTTTAGTGTATAATACAAGTCCTTTACTGTGATTCCAATATAGAAATATACAGCAAACTGGTTCCTCCAAATAATACAGGTTTCCAGGAAGATTTTATATAACATTTTCGTCCATCCTCATATTTCTCATACCACCAGCCTTCTCCTCCGCATAATCATTCAGCCTAACAACAGCCATTCTAATGTCTCTTGCTTATATACATTTTGGCTGTACACTGACTCAACACTCAATCAATTAAGCAACCTTCTAGAAAGAATCCCACTATCTCACTGACCTTTTTAACAGTGAATAGAAAAAACTATTCTCCTATATAATTGACTGCAGGTGCTCTAGTCAGTCCTCTGGACACTCTAAACTGTCCAGTCCTTTATTCATCTTAATAGAAATTTTCCCTGACAAGGGCATTTCTAGCCTCTGTACCAACCCCTACACAGTTTCTTTGTTTTCCAGCTTTATTTTCCAACAGATCTGCGGCCACAAAAGCAAATAAATACATATTGCTACTCCATTAATTTGACTCATAATGAAACAGTTTTTCTTCACTGCACAGTGTATACAGTTATATGCCTCTTTTTATCCCACAAATGAGCACTTGACGAATGTGCTTAGTAAGTAAACGCAAAAGCTGCAAGCTCTTTGAAAATGCCCCAGACAGATTAACATATAAGTGAAGAAACAAAAAACTACCATTTAGTAGCCACTTTTGAGATTGTCAATTTCTCCCATAGCAAATTCGACTTGCACAGTGTCAAGCTTTTCACCCTTTATTGAACTACTCTTTGAAGCTTCGTGTATTGAAAGTAGTTCAGAATCATGCAAATAATGTCTTTTTGTTCATGGGGTAGCTCTTCTCGCACAAAATTCTATTACAGCTATGAAGTAATTCAAGGATAGTGCTGGTACCTACTGCCACTGAATTGGTTTTAGGTTCTGTCAGTATTTCCAGATACTGCCTTATTTCTTGGAAATTTAAATTGGCCAACTACATTCCAGACACTTGTGTTTCCTTGTTTTAATGCAAAGAAATAGATTGCTAGAGGTTAATATCAGGGAACTGATTTTAACTTTTCTGGGACAAAACAGGTATGTGGAAGCTCCTAGAACTGGGATGGGTGGAAAGTAGATCTAGAAAGCAGACTTCCAGGTGATTTGCATTAAATCAGCAAGGATTTCTGACTCCCATAGATTTAACAACAGCAACAAAGTGACCAACCCTAAATTATAGCACCAAAATGAGGAAAACTTGGGATCACCCTGGAGTGGATTCTTGTGAGGAAGGACTAGGAGCTCTGTTCCATACTGGTGGTCAACACCAATTCCTGGGCTTAGAATTCTTTAATTCTAAATGTATGTCCTATGCACCAGGCTCCACTTGATGGGGCTAAAGGCCGTTGGGGGGGACCACAAAGGTGCCATTCAAGAAAACAGGGTCTTGGCTACCTTCTTAGGTTTTTCTTTTTCTTTCTCTGCTTCTCAAAAGAGGAGGTAAGTTTGTTGGTCTTGGCCCTTTTTGACAACCTTTTGGCTATGTTCAGCATCATAGCATGAGTCGGGGAGGCCGACTGCCTACTAGGTCCCGCTTGTTGCAGGAGTGGGGACGGGGGGGGGGGGGGGGAACATTGTCTGGGGTTGCAGTTCCCCTGAAGTATCCACAGCCTGGAGTGTCTTGGTCTATGTAATGGCCTTAAGCCTATCAAAGTGATGTCTTCGAGTTTGCTTGGAGAAAGCTTGACAAAAACTACACTTCTCAATGACGTGGCCCTCACCCAGTCACAAAAGGCAAAGGGAGTGACCGTCAGAAAGTGAGAGCTCACTCCCACAAGCAATGCACTTTTGAAATGGGGCCCTCAGGGCCATGTGACCCATCCAGTATCCTTTGGACTGCAGGGTGTGACCCGAAAAGAAACTACTATAAAGGTAAACTAGCTATTAAAATAATATAACTGTTTTGTTGTTGTTGTTTTTTAGGAAGAAAAAACACCTGAAAGAAGTCTAGAAAAGAGAAGTTCTCCAAACAGTGTTGCCACGATGGCAGTCGAAAGAGAACTGAGGGGACTGGGCGGGAACCCTTCTGAGCATGCGCACTGTGCTGCGAGGGGAAGGGTTCCTGCCCAAAGCACCTCAGCTCTCGAGGTTTCTTGGCAGTGCTCTGCACAGGCACAGAGCCCATGTGTGATGCACAGAGACCATGAAGCAGAACTTGAGGTTTTAGTTTTTAAAAAAAAAAAAACTCTTGTCCTTATTTAGGTGAGGAGGATTCATGTCCCTTTAAATACAAACCCAAAATTGCACAAAAAAAGCCATATTCCAGTCTTGGACATAGCCCAACTGAACAGCCTAAACTTGGGGAATGTTTAAGCCTGGCAGCTGTCTCGTTCAGGATAGAGCCACACAACAATAAAGTACCTTTATTTCATACTCTTTAGTGCCATGGTATTTTAAATGCATGGTTTAAGATGAATCTCAACAAAGTATAATGTTGCTACAATTATTGCAATAATTAAGATCTTTTTCCCTTTAAAAAAATCTATCTCATTAGATCCTATTATGTACAATAGTTCCGGTGTAACTGCATGCCTAATGTTCTGTTGGAAAAATGGCTGTCATATTGATCACCTCTTTGAAAGGGAGGATGGAATAGTAAAAACTGTGCCCCTCTGCTTCCCCTCTGAAATAACTGATCAGTGCTATTAATTATTTGTGGGGCTACCTACACAGTTGGATTCGGAAGAAAAACCACACACGCAGCATTCATTTTAGACATGTAGTTTCTCATTTAGCGAAGATGCACACTCACAAGCTTAGGTCCATGTGCATATATCTTCTAGCCGGATCATCTATGTTCCAAAGTAAATGGAATTTGTGGAGTTTTCGCTCTTCTAAAGAGGGCGGGGGGGAGAGATTTGTATTCAATTAAAGAGTTTCTAAGCATTCCAGTACTTAAGAAAATAAAAACTGCGATTCTTTGCAAAGCAACATATGCATAAAAATAGTGTGGTGTAGAGGTTATAGTGCTTGACAAGAAGAGAGAAGACCCAAGTTCATTTCCTTGCTCAGCAATGAAGTTCCCTGTATGATGAGCAGAAATCACTACCTCTTAGCCTAAGCTACCTCATAGACTTTTTTTGAAGATAAAGGTGAGGAACCAAGTCTGTCACTCTGAGCTTCTATTAGGAAGGGATGGATTAAAATACCATACATAAATCAGTGACACCTATAGACGACTCTAGCTTACAATCATTATCCAGAAATTCAGTGTATGTGCTGCTTCCCACAGACAGAGACACAGACATTGCTCATCTTTGTATGTGTATTTGTTGGGTTTTGTTTTGGGAGTGAGTTTGAAACACTGAATATTAAAGGTAGCAGTCAGAAAGCCCTCAGAAAGAGACATAACAATAATAATTAGGAGGAAAGACGCCATGCCATTATAAATGAAGTAAATCAACCATATTGACAGAACAGTTTTATAAAATATTAAAATGCATGGCATTTACCAAAATAAATCAGGAGAGGGGAGAGAAGTAAGAGAAAATTCAGTCACTCCTAAAATATTGAAAGACTCCCCATCAGACAACATTGGCATTTTGTATTCTGCCTAGTATTTTCATTTAAAAGGGAGCTGCTGTGCAAAATAATGTCCTTGTCTGTCCCTTCCTCATACAACTCTCCAATCAAATTTAATAAAGCTAGTTTGATACAATGCCAGCCTACACTTGGTTTACCCTTGGTCGACTTTAATAGGGTCAAAAATATTTTCGCATTGGCAGTGTACGCATTAATCATTTTTCCAGAGGATTTAGAAAATTGGAAGAGACAAGGCCAAGCAAAATTTTAAATTAATTGGGCCTACCCCAGCATTCAAGGGTCACCTTGTGTCAGTTGTCCCACATTTTCCAGGTCACGGAGTTCCTGTGCATCCTACAGCTGCCATGAGGAGAGATCTGTGCTGTGGGCACACAAAGGTGAAAGAATTTCTCTCAGAAAGTGCGAATTTTCCTACGGGCAACCACAACAATTGTAGCTTCCAGATTGTCGCCAGACACCAACCACTTAAATAATGCATGCTTGGCTGATGCCTTTACTTGGTGCATTTTCTAATCGAGTAGTCAGGAAAATTTGCAAACATTCTGTCATTTACCATAAACCTGCTTCCTGCCCATCACCACAGAGTAATTGATTGTAGTGCTGCTCAGAAATATTAATTTCAGCTGGGAAATCCATCTTTCCCACTATTACTATTTTTAACCCCTTTTAGGATTTCAAATATTTCTTGATAGGGATCAGAGCATCAAAACACTATTCTTACAAAGGAAATACTGTCTGTGGCAATATTAATGTGCTATTTCAATGTGATTCCAATAATTGTTCAACATTTTTAATGCCCCCTCAGTATCTGGCTGACTGACCAGATAAAAATGGTAATAGAAAATGAGGTAGGTTAGTGAAAGTCTTTCTTTAGGGATGTAATTAATTTATTAGTTCCCAAAAGGGCTTGCTACATTGTCAGAAGTGTACAAACCTTTTAGCTATTGCTGTGATGTCAGAGAGCAAAGTGCCACAATCTAAGCATCAAGAATAACTAGAGGCAAGAAAGTTACAATGAATGATTTATTGTGTGTTTAAAATGTTCTAAGAACAAAACAATATAAAGAAGGAGAGAAGAATTAGGTCAGCCAAGACAATGATATCCCAATGATTTATAAGAAGAATATCATCCAAAGGAGAGAGAAGGATTTTTTTCTGTTTATTATATGGTATCCACCTGGGGCAACCAAAAGAGGAAATTTCACCTGTTGACAGAGTCCCAATTAAAAAGTAAACAACTTGATTGATATTATAAGGCATCCTTTCCCAACCTTGTGCCCCCCAGATGTTTTGGACTCACCTCCATCAGCCCCAGACAGCATGCCCAATGGTCAAGAATGCTGGGAGTTGTAGTCCCAAACATCTGGAGGACACCAGACTGGGGAATGACCTGCCGGAGGAGACTCGTCAACTTAACAGTCTTTTAGAATTTAAGAAAGCTATAAAGACTGTTCTCTTCCAGCAGGCATATCCAGTGGAATTTTAGAATGTTTTAAGGATGTTTTTAGGATGTTTTAGGATTTTTTATGCAGTTTTAATAATATGTGTCATGTTTTAATCAGTTTTATGTATTTTATCATGTTGTTGTTCCCCGCCTCGATCCAGACGGAGAGGCGGGTAAGAAATAAATTGTTATTATTATTATTATTATTATTATTATTATATTGTTATAACATATCCAAAATAATCTTAGTCTGATTCCTCCCTAGGCATTTCTACATAGTCCAATGAATAGAGTCTTGTTTTGGGATCTCTGTTTAAATCATGGCTCAGCCACAGACTGACTTACGTCAATGATTTCCAAATTGTGTTCCTAGCGCATATGAATCTGTGTGAGTGGGATTGATGCATGCCTTCCAAAAACAAAACAAAAATCATATGTTAAACTCACAGCTTTTGAAAACAATTTTCTGTCTCTCACAGATTCTGAAAATAATTTTATTTTCCTTACAATGAAACCGCGAGCAGACCTTTGACCACACCTTGAATAAAACAAGCAAAGGCAACGGGGAACATGATATAATTGCTTCATGGTCCAGCTTATAGGCTGCCAGGATCAATCTGTAGTTCAGATCCTAGATAGTTAGGATATAATAAAATACTGTCATTTAAAGAGACCAGGATCAAGGAGTTGAAACCAGTGAGCATAGGGAAGAAGCAAAGGAAAGGATGAGGGATAACCTGTGAGTCCAATACAGTTTTTTAGCTTAATTGATGATGTAATATTAATATTACATCTAAACTGGCCCTATGTGTTTTGACAGTGGTGGCAAGTCATTGGGTTCAGTGGGCTTCACCTCAAAATGAACGCTCAGGAATGTAGCTATTCAGTGTTATGGATACATGATTAACAATCAACCTTACGTCATGTAATGACTCAGTGCTAACACTTACAGCAATACAAACTAGTGCTTAAGATGGGGTTGGCTGGCTTCAAAATCATAAAATAAAGTATTAAACCATTATTACCATGACTCCTGATATCACATATCTTTGTAGCATAAGTAGAAATATTAACATGTTCACAACAATGGCTGAATTTACAAATAGACAGCTGCAATTTCAATTCTTGCTGTAAAATAATCAATGTTAACTTTGTGATTCAATTAACATATTTCTTTGTACTCACTACAGTTGGATTCAGAAATAAGAGAACCAAATTATAGTAAAAAGGATTTTTTTAAAAAAAATGTGGTAGAACAATCATATGGACAGCCTGATCTTTAGCTTCATTTTTAGCTGACAAGGCATAACCAGAGGCTTATGCCACATCAGCTAAAGCAGTATCCTGCCCTAAGTAGACTGCAACTAGATTGTAAGCCTGCAAGCTGGTCTTGTCATTTTTTTAAAAAAAAAGTCATTGTACAAGCTCGTTAGAAATAAATAGTAAGTATAGAGGGGAAAGAGCTGATAAGCTCTGCCCTACTTGCTTCTAACTATGCATTATAAATGCTACATCGTTGTGCGGGTACAAAGGGTGTGCTGGCATAAGGGGGAAAGGGCTGCACAGATGGCACATGAGATCCAGCACAAGCTATCACTACAAAAGTTCCACCTGCCAGTTCTCTGTAAGAGCCCCTTGCATGGTACTGCTGCGTTGTTGGGGGAAGGAACTTCTCTAGGACACTGGTGCACCATTGCCAATGGCTACTGGTGACTTAGCATAGGTGGCGTAAAAAAATCAGTAGACAATACAACTTCTGCCTGTTAGTTTATCTTTTCAGAACATCTGTAATAATTTTGGAATAGAGACTAGTAATTATTTCAGTCTGGCTAATCCACAGTGCCTCTGTTCTCAGCTTGTGTACCGCTGTCCACATTACAATGAAAAGTTTATTCAGAGTTGATCCACTGCAAATGGAACAACTCCTTTTGTTGGCAGAGGGAACTCAGAATCTTCAGAGTCTTCCCAGTGGAGGAAGATGAAGGTGAGCTCATTTTTGCCACTTCCTCCTTCCCCTTGCAGTCCGAGGTGACACCTCACACACTGTTGTGGAGAGTGCCCCCAACCCTCCAGCAGAGATTTTTGGGGACATAGAGGGCTACGGGGGAGACACATCAGCAAAAATCACTTCCCCTTTCCACCCACAGGGTCATCTAGTTGAAGGAGTTCCACTTTGCACAACTCTGGATCCAACCGTATATGAACAAAATTGGTATTATATAATTTATGGAAGTAAAAAAAAGATACGAAGAGAACCTTTGCATATCAAAGATGATGATTCCTCAGTGTTGCACTATAGCCTGAAGACTGATTGGACTGCACTTTTAAACCATCCAGTAACACAAATTCTCTGGGTAGTGTATTATTATTATTATTATTATTATCACTTATATACCACCCCATAGCCGAAGCTCTCTGGGCGGTTTACAAAAATTTAAAAGATTGAACACTAAAAAGACAATATACAAAATTTAAAACCATAAACATAAAAACAGCTATCATTAAAACACTTTAAAACATTTTAACTGTTAAGCCTGGCCACAATGTCAATCAAAACCTCAACTTGAGCTGTTAAAATGCCTGGGAGAAAAGAAAAGTTTTGACCTGGTGCCAAAAAGATAACAGTGTTGGCGCCAGGCGGGCCTCATCAGGGAGATCATTCCAGAATTGAGAGGCCACCACAGAGAAGGCCCTCTCCCTTGTTGCTGTCCTCCGAGCTTCCCTCGGAGTAAGCACCCGGAGGAGGACCTTTGATGTTGAGCGTAGTATACGGGTAGATTCATGTCGGGAAAGACATTCCATCAGGTATTGTGGTCCCAAACCATGTAAGGCTTTATAGGTTAAAACCAGTACCTTGAATCAGGCTCATAAACATACAGGCAGCCAATGCAAGTGGGCCAGAATCGGTCTTATATGTTTGAACCTTCTGGTCCCTGTTACCAATCTGGCTGCTGCATTCTGCACAAGCTGCAGCTTCCGAACCATCTTCAAAGGCAGCCCCACGTAGAGTGCATTGCAGTAATCTAACTTGGAGGTTACCAGAGCATAGACAACTGAAGCCAGTTTATCCCTGTCCAGATAGGGGCGTAGCTGGGCCATCAGCCGAAGTTGGTGGAAGGCACTCCGTGCCACCGAGGCTACCTGAGCCACAAGTGACAGAGATGGTTCTAGGAGAACCCCCAAGCTACGGACCTGCTCCTTCAGGGGAGTGCAACCCCATCCAGAACAGGTTGAACAACCTCCATCCGGTCAGAGGAACCCCCCAATAACAGCATCTCAGTCTTGTCTGGATTAAGTTTCAGTTTATTAGCTCTCATCCAGTCCATTGTCGCAGTCAAGCACTGGTTCAACACATCCACAGCCTCACCTGATGAAGATGAAAAGGAGAAGTAGAGTTGCGTGTCATCAGCGTACTGATGACAACGCACTCCAAAACTCCGGATGACCATACCCAAAGGTTTCATGTAGATGTTGAACAGCATGGGGGACAAAACTGACCCCTGCGGAACCCCATACTGGAGAATCCACGGGGCCGAGCAATGTCTCCCAAGCACCACCTTCTGGAACCGACCTGTCAAGTAGGAGCGGAACCACTGCAATGCAGTGCCTCCCACTCCCAACTCAGCCACTCGTGCCAGAAGGATACCATGGTCGATGGTATCGAAAGCCGCTGAGAGATCAAGGAGAATCAACAGAGTCACACTCCCCCTGTCCCTCTCCCGACATAGGTCATCATACAGGGTGACCAAGGCTGTTTCCATGCCAAAACCAGGCCTGAAACCCAACTGAAATAGATCCAGATAATCAGTCTCATCCAAGAGTGTCTGGAGCTGGCCAGCAATCACCCGCTCAAGGACCTTGCCCAGGAATGGAACATTTGCCACCGGCCTAAAGTTATTAAGATTTTCTGGGTCCAGGGAATAATAATAATAATAATAATAATAATAACAACAATTTATTTCTTACCCGCCTCTCCGTCTGGATCGAGGCGGGGAACAACAACATGATAAAATACATAAAACTGATTAAAACATGACACATATTATTAAAACTGCATAAAAATCCTAAAACATCCTAAAAACATCCTTAAAACATTCTAAAATTCCACTGGATATGCCTGCCGGAAGAGAACAGTCTTTATGGCTTTCTTAAATTCTAAAAGACTGTTAAGTTGACGAGTCTTCTCCAGCAGGTCATTCCACAGTCTGGGAGCGGCAGAAGAGAAGGTCCTCTGGGTAACGGTTGTCAGCCTAGTCTTGGCCGACTGCAGTAAGTTCTTCCCAGAGGACCTGAGCGTGTGAGGCGGATTGTATGGGAGAAGGCGATCCCACAGGTAACCTGGACCCAAACCATGTAGGGCTTTAAAGGTAATAACCAACACTTTATACTTCGCCCGGAAACTAATTGGCAGCCAGTGGAGCGATTTTAAAGGTGGCGTAATATGGTCACCCCTAGATGTACCAGTGACCAACCTGGCTGCCATATTTTGAACTAGTTGAAGTTTCCAGACTAGGCATAGAGGTAGCCCTATGTACAGCGCATTGCAGAAGTCGAGCTTCGAAGTTACCAGCGCATGCACCACCATCTTTAGGTCTTCCAACTCTAGGAAGGGGCGCAGCTGGCGTATCAGCCGAAGCTGATAGTAGGCACTCCTGGCCGTCGCATCTATCTGGGCTGTCATTTGGAGTGACGGATCCAGGAGCACCCCCAAGCTGCGAACACAGTCTTTCAGGGGGAGTGTAACCCCATCCAGAACCGGTTGACACACCTCCAAACCCAGGTTGCGGCCTTTGACAGCAAGCACCTCCATCTTGTCTGGATTCAGCTTCAGTTTGTTTTTCCTCATCCAGCCCATTACCGCCTCCAAGCATTCATTCAGAGGAGACACACTATCCTTAGCTGGCGCTGTTATTGAAGGCATAGAGAAATATATTTGGGTGTCATCAGCATACTGATAGCACCCCGCCCCATGCCTCCGGATGATCTCTCCCAACGGTTTCATATAAATGTTAAACAGCATTGGGGAAAGGATGGCACCTTGCGGTACGCCACACAGCAGCTCCTTCTTTGCAGAGCAGCTATCCCCAAGCATCACCATCTGGAACCTGCCCGAGAGGTAGGACCGGAACCACTGAAGCACAGTGCCCCCGATTCCCAATACCCTCAGGCGTTCCAGAAGGATACCATGGTCGATGGTATCGAAAGCTGCTGAGAGGTCCAGAAGTACCAACAGGGACACACTCCCCCTGTCAATACTAAGGCGTAGATCATCCACTAAGGCGACCATAGCAGTCTCAACTCCGTATCCCGCCCTGAAGCCAGTTTGAAATGGGTCTAGAAAATCAGTGTCATCCAAGACTACTTGGAGTTGAAAGGCAACCGCCCTCTCGATCACCTTGCCCAAGAATGGAAGGTTTGATACCGGTCTGTAGTTATTAAAGTCCAGGGGATCCAGGGAGGGCTTCTTTAGAAGCGACCGTACCACCGCTTTTTTTAAACATGATGGGAAAGTCCCCTCCCTGAGAGATGCATTAATAATATATTGTAATTGCGATCTAACCGCATCTCCTCCCTGGACGACCAGCCATGAAGGACAGGGATCGAGAGGGCAAGTCGTCATCCTCACTCGTCCAAGCAGCTTGTCCACGTCCTCGGTACTCACCAACTGAAACTGATCCAGTGTAATTCTACTTGCAGAGTCGCCGGACACTCCATCGTCAGCCAACGGCATCTAAGTCGGCTCTTATCTGAGAGATTTTATCTGTGAAATGATCGTTAAAGGTATCACAGCGAACTGCCGAAGGCTCTAAAATCGGATTCAGGGGGGAAGGTGCCCGAATTAGACCCCTCACCACCCTGAACAGTTCCGCTGGATGTGAATTCACAGACGCAATGCGCGCAGAGAAGAAAGCTTTCTTCGCTGCACGTATTGCCACCCCATAGGAACGAAGATGTTCTCTATGCCGTGTCTTGTCGGATAGAAGTCGAGTTTTCCACCATCGGCGCTCCAGTCGTTGTCCTTTCCGCTTCAACTCCCTGAGGTCTTCCGTATACCAGGGTGCCCTGTTAGAAGCGGGCCGGAGAGGACGTTTGGGGGCGATCATGTCGATAGCCCTAGTTAGGTCTTGATTCCATCTATCGACCAGGGCTTCTACAGGATCGTCAACAATACCAGCCATAAAACCCTCCAAGGCTTTCTGAAATCCAGAAGGATCCATCAGCCTTCGAGGGTGGACCATCTTAATAGGTCCACCACCCCTGCAGGGGCGGGTAGTAGCCGTGATACTAACCCTAACCAGAAAAACGTCTGTCCATGACAACACGGAGGTATTCGTTACCTCTGCCCACAGATCCCTCTGTTCGGAACAGAAAACAGCATCGAGGGTATGACCCGCTGAATGTGTGGGTCCAGAGACCAATTGGGATAGGCCCATGGTTGTCATGGATGCCATGAACTCCCGAGCTCCACCTGACAAACCAGTCTCGAATGGGATGTTGAAGTCGCCCAGGACCAAAAGCCTGGGCGAATCCAACACCAGCTCCGAGACCAGTTCTGTGAGCTCGGCCAGGGAGTCTGATAGGCAGCGGGGTGGCCGGTACACTAACAGAAACCCTAGTCTATCCCTGGTCTTCAGACTCAGGTACACACACTCGATGTGATTCAGTTCATGAACAGGAAGTCTGGTCAGGTTAAGATTATCCCTATAGACCAGAACTACTCCGCCCCCCCGCCCACTTTCCCTCACCTGCTCACTAACACAGTACCCAGCTGGGAGGGCCTGTGCCCATGTCGGTCCACTGTCATCTCCCAGCCAGGTCTCTGTGAAGCATGCCAGGTCAGCCTCCTCATCTAAAAGAAGGTCATGGATGATATGTGTTTTATTTTTAACTGACCTGGCGTTACATAGGAGCAAGGAGAGGTTCTGTGGGTGGCCTGGTTCGTTCTCCAAGTTCCCCGGGTTAGCAGAGCAATCGGAAGGTAAGATGGATTTGAGATATCCATCTCTCCTTCCCCTGTAATGGCAAATTGCTCTGCCAACGCCATATCTCCCTTTGCCCTGCACAACACAAATTACCACTCCCCTACACATTGTGGTCAGCTGGAAGGATGGGGTGCAGGTGGCTCTCCTCTCTTAGTGCTTCATCCATGGCTGCAGTTTTGGTCCAACGGCTTCATTCCCACGGCCTTCGGCTCGCGCCCACAGACTCACGCCTTCAGCAGCCTGAAGGCTGAAATACCTGTGGAGATGGGCAGGGCAAACAAACACTCCGCAGGCTCAGCCAGCTGCACAGCACTCCCAACCAACAACCACCCTTTCTTCAGGAATGGTCTCACTACTGCCTCTTTCAGGAGGTCTGGGACCACTCCCTCTCGTAGAGAGGCATTAATCACTTCCCTGGCCCAGCCACCTGTTCCATCCCTTCTAGCTTTTATAAGCCAAGAGGGGCAAGGATCCAATACAGAGGTGGCTGCACGAACCTGTCCAAGCACCTTGTCCATGTCATTGAGCTGTACCAACTGAAACTCATCCAAGAAAACAGGACAAACCTGTGGTCTGGATACCTCACTAGATTCACCTGCTATAAAACTGGATTCTAAGTCCCAGCAGATGCCAAAGATTTTATCCTGGAAGTGCCTAGCAAATATATTACAGCGGGCCTCAGATGGTTCTATCATGTCCTTGGGGCCAGCATGTACAATACATTAAAAACATAAGATACAAACAGCAGCAAAGAGTAAGACAAAAAAGGCATGATACAGCCAGCAGCAAAGAATAAAAACACTTCGGCACATAAAAACAAATCAAAACCAGCAGCAGAATAAAGTACAATGATCTAAATGCACTAAAAACAGCTCTTAATATGCCTGGAAGAATAGAAAGGTCTTTGCCTGGCACCAAAAAGACCATAGCATGGGAACCAGTGGAGCCTCTTTGGCAAGGGCATCCCACAGGCAGGGTGCCATCACTGAAAAGTAGACTCTATCTACTTGTAGTTCCCCTTCAACTTAGAACATGATCCTCCCAAAGTTAAGCACTATAGTCCCATTGATTTCTACTAGAGTGAGATACTGAATTTCTTTCACTAAAATTTATGGGAGGTAAAAAAAGGTATATATTTAATTTTGGCCGGATCACACTATATTATTTTCTAATAGCAGCTTCTTTACCAAAACTGGGGCTTTCTGGGAGCATCTCTTCACATGATGACCATATACTACGGTCATCAATCTGAGGCCTTCCTCCAGGTGCCCCTACCAAATGAAGTCATCCAGAGACCCAACAGGTAACCTTCTCTGAGAGCAGAGAAATGGGCTACTGATCCGGTTGAGATCAGGACAGTGGTGAATACAGTAAAGAATGTTTTCTGTTTGTGCTAAACTCAGTATGGTACAATATTGAACTCAACTCAGTTGCATGGCCATGGACCTTGAATTTTCTTTTCAATTGAGCTCTTTTTAATCAAGTGCTCTGTGTACTGTGTAGTGTGTGTGTGTGTGTGTGTTTAATAAAACTGTTCCATTTTGGAAAATAGTGCAAATATTATGACAACTTGAAAGGTTCAGCCCTATTAATTAAACAAAATCTGAGTTACAGAGTTATATAACCAATGTATCTGACACAAAGTATTAGAAACCATGGAGGGACTATATAGGATAGTTTAGATGTGCCTGCATGTGCCCATTTGCTATGACTTTAAATAGATTTAACAGATACTTGTAAATATCTGGATTTAATTATTACCCACATGGAGGATGTATAAAGTTACTCAGATCACTACACTTATTAATCAAGATCATTTTAACTTTAATTTAATTCAGAATATTTTGTTGTAAAAGCTGCCCTATACTGCTCATCATTGTATTTTGACAGCAAACTGAATTCTTGTTCACAACTACAGAATTTGTTTAGCTCCAGGCATCTGTGTTTGGATTACGAGAATGCTGATTGGTTCATTGCCAGGGGCACATAAAGGTCAAGCTGTCCTTTTAAAGGATTTTTTTTTTTTTTGCGCCTAAGAGTTTGGCTCATTAATCAGAGTTAAAAGTAAAGTGGGAGGAGGCAGTGACTCAAAATCATTTGATTCTTTTACAAGGCATATTTTAAAAGCAGGACTCAAATGTTAGTGTTAGAGGTTGAGTAGATGTTTGTACGGATCATACCGACATACTTCTGACAGGTGACCTGAAACCTTTCAAACTGACATCTGTCACAGAGACAGAGGGTTTTTTTAGCCCGAGAGCCTGTTTTCATGACATTTCATTTTTTTTTTTTCATCAGATTTTGAGAGAGGGCGGGGGGGAGAAGATGAACTTGAAAAATTTTGCCAGGGGCAGAAAATGAGATCAGGTTTTCTGCAGCTGTCTAGCTCACCTTTAAAGGTTAGAGGTCCAAGAAAAGTGAAGACAAAGGTCTCGTTCTTAGATTAGCTAAAAGAACAGATTAGTTCTTTTAAAATATGTATAATAGCTGGTTTGCCAGTACAGGCTGGCATAGCAGAGTGAGAGGCATGGAATAATTACGATATTTGCGTATCCTGGTATGGATTGGCAGTTATGCTCCAAACTAAAATTTGGGATCCAAATGTCCAAAAGCCCTGAACTTCCCAAAAGCCATTTTAGAGATGATTGATTTTGTATTAGTATCCTGACCCAGTAAAACTGGTTTGCAGTTTTATTGAATCATGGGGAGAGATTCCAAGGGGATTAAGTTAGAGATGTAAATACCCAGTACAGGCAATAAACTTTTCAAGCTCTTTTTTTGCCAAGGACAACAACAACAACAAATAACAATAACAATAACAACAACAACAACAACAACAACAACAATAATAATAGTAATAATATTTATTTCTAGCCTGCCTCTCCCTCTGGATCGAGGCGGGGAACAACAATAAATATAAATGCAAGGACCATAAAATAGATAAAACATTAAAAACAAAAAAAAAATATTATTTAAAACATCTTAAAATTCAATTGGGTAGGCCTGCCGGAAGAGATCAGTCTTCACTGCTCTCTTAAATTCAAGGAGACTGCTAATTTGTCAACTCTCCTCCGGCAGGCCATTCCACAATATGGCATTTTTTTCCTGCAGATTTTTTCCAGGCCTTCATCTCTCTAGGTTACGTATTTCCCATGCTCATCCCCAGCGCTATGGTGAGAACATAAGGAAAGCCTTTCTGGATCTGACTGAAAGTCCATTAAGTGCCAGATCCTGCTTCTCATAGTGCCCAACCAGGGCCTCCATCTCCCTTGAAGTCCTTAATAAGAGCATGGAAATAGCCCTGCTTGATTGCTGCTTCCTAGACTACTGCCTCTGAACATAGAGGTTCCATATAGCCATCATGGCTAATAGCCATGAGCTACTGACCATCACCACCATCTTGTGGCAATGACTTTCATAAGTATATTATGCCTTGAGTAGCAGTCCCATGTTATGCTCAAAACAATTTGTGCTTGTCATAGGTTTTGTACTTTATCCATTTCTTTATATGTGAGAGAATGTTCGTGCTGATCTCTTCAGAATTCTGACAGTGTCTCATCCTGGCGTGAGACGAAATGGAAGAAAAAGACTAATTATCCAGGGGTTTCCCTCATGTTTTCTTCCCTAAAAAATCTTGAGATTATACTGCTGCCTCCCTTCACATGTTGACTGTGTGAAGGATACTTCATGCAATTACAAGGAGTGTGGAACTACACTGCTGGCCTTTACCCCAGAATTGGGCATGCTGCTGGCCCTGCTCTCTTGGCATCCATGTGCTGGCTGGGTACAGACATCCATATGACAAAGCCTACATGTGAGCTGCTGCTCATATTTTTCCAATGCAGACATCTGCACCAACACGTGGCTATGGGATGGGGCCACCAACATGCCTGGTATCTAAGGGACTACCTCTTACCAGGTGTTCCTGCGTGTACCCTGAGATCATCAGCTGAGGCCCTGTTCTGAGTACCCCACATACTGAGATTCAGTGGGTGGGCTTTTTCTGTGGTGGCCCCCAAATTATGGAATGTCCTCCTTAGAGAGGTCTACCTGGTGCCTACTTTGCTGACTTTGGGGGAGCACACAAAGACCTTTTTATTCTCTCAGGCTGCCAATTAGTTTCCGGGCGAAGTATAAAGTGTTGGTTATTACCTTTACAACCCTACATGGTTTGGGTCCAGGTTACCTGTGGGATCACCTTCTCCCATACAATCCGCCCCGCACGCTCAGGTCCTCTGGGAAGAACTTACTGCAGTCGGCCAAGACTAGGCTGACAACCGTTACCCAGAGGACCTTCTCTTCTGCCGCTCCCAGACTGTGGAATGACCTGCCGGAGGAGACTCGTCAACTTAACAGTCTTTTAGAATTTAAGAAAGCTATAAAGACTGTTCTCTTCTGGCAGGCATATCCAGCGGAATTTTAGAATGTTTTAAGGATGTTTTTAGGATGTTTTAGGATTTTTTTATGCAGTTTTAATAATATGTGTCATGTTTTAATCAGTTTTATGTATTTTATCATGTTGTTGTTCCCCGCCTCGATCCAGACGGAGAGGCGGGTAAGAAATAAATTGTTGTTGTTATTATTATTATTATTATTATTATTATTATTTTAAAACTACTGCACTATGTTCAGTGCTGCCTTTTAAAATAATCTGTTCTTATGTTTTAGCTGCTTGAATATTTGTGTCTTCTTGTTTGGCAGCAGCAGGAGGGGAGTTTCAGTGGCAGGGGGTGTGGACCTTCAGCAGCTGAGGGCCTACTGGAGTCTAGTGCCAACGCTGGCACTAAACATTGCTTATGCTACCAGTACATCAACTGCATAAGCACAGCAGCCCTGTTGTACTGCCCAATGTTTCCTACATCATCACAGAGAGGGAGAGGAGTTTTCCCAGAGGAAAGGGAATAGCCCCTAGAATGGTTTATTTTAACCAGTTCTACAGTGTTTCAAGCTGCCTGTTCAACACTGATGGCATGTGTCATGATCCCAAATGATTGGAACAGAAAGGGGTTCCAGCACAGAATGCTTTAAAATAGATCTGTTTTTTAAATAGATCGGGGCTTTATAGGAGTAAGAGCCAAGCTTTGGCAACCGAAGCTACTCTTAAGCTGAGTTGTTGGTATTCTCATGGTTGTGCCACAATTTCTCAGTGCTCTTCCACTGCTTTTCTGCATTCCACCGGTTAGTTCCATTATAATGTCGACACACACAGTTTGCTCATCCTGTCCTTTTGCACACACACAAATGTTTGTAAATATTGACTGGGTTGAAGTATATTTAAACTGCCTAGGTACTATCATCATTCATAATGAAGAGTGGACTACTGGCAGCTATCATCCACTTGTTTGTAACCTTGAGGACAGGCTACTGCAATGCACTCTACATGGGTCTGCCTTAATGGGTATTTGAAAACTCCAGTTGGCACCTGCCATTTGACATGGATTGCTGTTATGTGTGTTGGCAATTAGATGGTTTGACAGGTTTGATTATTTGTTATTTGATGCTTTTTATATTTGTTTGTTTTCTTTAATACATTTCTTAGCCACCTTTCAAGATTGCCTAGGCTTTTTTTTATTAGGTGGGATAAAAACATGTATGTAAATCATCAAATAGATGTCTGGGCAAGCAAGCAACTATCCCCCCCAACCCTATTCGAAAAGATGGCACGAAAGAATCAGGGGAAGCCTAGGCATCATAAAGTAGAATTTTATTTTAAATTCCTCAGAAACTTCAGGAAATAAGGAAAGAAATAATCCCAGAAATTAACAAAAGAAGCGCAGGCTATGCTTTTGTTATGCAGTGTTTTAGCCCTTGTAACTCTCTTACCATATGTTTCTACCTGCAGGAAGCAGCTTTTGACCTTTTTGCTGTGCTTTGATTAGCCTTTTCTCCCAGTCACAATCTGCCCAGGGCTACCAGCCTTGTAAATTAGGCACCAGATCATCAGGTGCCCACTCTCAAGGGTTTAAAAGAAAGAGAAAGGAGAGGAGGAAGGCAATGGAGGCGGGGAATCATACAGCAAGATGCTGCAACACAAACTGACATAAGAAAAACACACAACACAATCCTATGCATATATATTCAAAAGTAAGTTGAATGGGTCTGTCTCCCATCTTTTTAATCCCAGAAAAATACTCTAGTTTAGTTTATGGCAGAATCTAGAATGAAGGGCCAGATCTACACCAAGCAAGATATAACACTTTGAAAGCAGTTTGAAAACAGTATATGGAATGTGTCATGGTTCCCAACAGTTGTTATAAACCAGGAATGTAGATCCTGCCAAGGTTTAATGTACTGTATATTTCCAGTTATTTATACAAGTCTAGGTATCACCCCAAGAAAGTGCCAATGTGTATGCTCACCCAAAGAAAGTACAATTGTGTATGCCAGGGATGTATCTCTTGTTCAGCACTGAAGATGGCACTGGACATTCCTGACACTGTAAGGACTAGAAAAGTACTATTAAACAAAATGCATGGTGGGATTTGTAACCAGCTAATCGGATCCATGGGCTGCAATAATGTACCTCGGAGACTACCATTTGCTTACCACTGATGTATGCCATATTGTCTAAGAAACAAAGAACATGCTCTGCATTGTTCTTTTTGTTTTGTTTTTGCTTACTTGTTATCTCACAAAATTCTATCACTACTATTAATTTTATTTTCTCTCTGATCATTTTTCTGAGCTAAGAGAGAGCTAATTTGCCATGAAAATAAGTTTTCCAAAGCATAAAGTGACAGTGAAAGAAGCCAGACATCTCCAATAGACAAATTTTCTATACACATTAGTACCTTACAATAGTGCTGTACTATAAGTATTTTGGGGTGCTTCCCAATGAGGCTTTTATCTTGCAATCACCAGGCCTCCTTCATGGAATTTTACTATTGGGTCCAGACGCCATCGTCTTCCATTTCTTTCTCATGTTGTTTTCCCACTTCTTCCCAGAGGATAAGATGGAATAACTGCATGATGCCTTTTGATTGGTAACAGTAGGAGCCCTCTGTCTAGAAGTACCCATACTTAACCACGTTGAACAATCCAACAAAAAACATGGGTTCTCAAGGTGGCTTGGGCCTCATCTACACCAAGAAGGATATTGTACTATGAAAGCGGTATGAAAGTGGTATATAAAAGGCAGGAGCCACACCAAGCAAGATATAGCAGTATGAAAGCTGTATATGGTATGTGTCAATGGGCCCCAACAGTTGTCAGTGCACTTCAATACCGCTATAAAGCAGTAGTGCAGGTATATACCGCTTTCATTGTGAATATCCTGCTTGGTTTAGGTTAGGCCTTGGTCAAGAAAAATAAGCCACACTGCATGGTTAACAAGCCACCCTATGGAAAATGCCCTGGGTTCGGACACACACTAACCCAAGGTTTAACAAGCAAACAACAGTTCAACAACAGCCCACACTCAACCAATGAGTGTGGGTTAGTGTATTGTGTGAACCCAGCCACTGTTTATTTCATTGAGCTGCCTGTTGCACTCATGTCCTACTTGTGGATTTCCACAGGCAGCTGGTTGTCCACTGTGGCAGGATCTACACTACTGCTTTATAATGGTATTAAAGTGCACTGACAACTGTTGGGGCCCATGACACATTCCACCTACCATTTTCAAACCACTTAAAAATATTATATCCTGCTTGATGTTGATCTGGCCAAAGTGAACAAAATGCTAACCTAGATGGACCTTGGTCTGATCCAGCATGGCTGTTCTTGCATTCTAGCTATGCTGGATCAGATCTAGCCATAATTTTGCTGTCTTGGTGAGTTTTCCACTGCATGGTGCAAGGCACGTATTAGAATTGCTATTCCAAGACCATGCAAAAGCATCTGCACATGTTAGAACTACTCTGTGTTAGTTTTCCCTGAACTACCTTTACTCGGATTTCAATAACAAGGGCTTGGAAGTCAGGAAAACAAACATGACAACTTTTTCATACGTTTATGCAGCCTTCCCCAACCTGGTGATCTTCAGATGTGTTGGACTGCAATTCCCATCATTCCCTAACAGCACAGGGAATGCTGTCAGGGAATGTGTAAAATGTTTCCTATTGAGATTTTGTCCTAATGTAGATAGCATTTGTTAAAGAAAATCTTTAAAACTTCCTCTCCTTCACACCCCACTCCGAGCAGTAAAGTGTTTAGCCCTGATCATGATGACTTCCCTTGGTTTTGTATTGTTCTTCCTTGTATGTCTTCATACTGAATGGCTGCTTCCTGTTCAATCCTATTAGAATCCTTGGTGGCAACAGCTGATCAAGATTGTTTTCTTGAGTCCTAAAGAGGAAGAGAAAATATTGTTCTATTGGTTTTTGCAAGACAGAAATTGGTTTGTTTTGTTCTTGTTCTGGTGTATTACAGCTTGGTCCATTGCCAACATTTTTCTGCCTTGTAAATTGATTTGCAGCCCAATTCTCCAAGTGTTCTTCTGGCACAGGTCCCACAGAAGTAAAAGAAAACTTCCACCAAGGAGGACTGAGAGACAGCATGCCAAATGATAAGGAGGGCAATATAGTAGTTCTTCTTTGTTTCTGAAATGTCATAACATTTGGAATAAAACAAAATACATTTTTCATGGATGAAGCTAAATATTTGTGTATTTCCCTCCTAGTCACCAGGGCCAGCCCTATTATTAGGCAAAATGAGGTCATTGCCTCAGGTAGCAGATGTTTAGAGTCTGGGGAGTAGTGGCACAGCATTTGAGGATAATGTCCCATAGCCTGCACTAAACTCCTTAAGCCAGGCTGTTACATTTGGTTGTGGTGGAGGACACTGTCCCATCATCAGTATAGAAGAAATATTCAACTACCAGTCTAGTCAGCTTCTATGTGGAATTTGTGGCAGGAAGGGAGGGTTCTTGTCCTTCACCTCAGGCAACAAAATGCCTTGGACCAGCCAATAGTCAGGAAGTATGGTTTCATAGAATCATAAAATTGAAGAGTTGGAAGGAGCCTCTAAGGCCATCGAGTCCAACCCCTTGCTCAATGCAGGAATCCACCTTAAAGCATACCTGACAGCTGCCTCTTGAAGGCCTCTAATGTGGGAGAGCCCACAACCTCCCTAGGTATTTGGTTTCATTGTCGTACTGCTCTAACAGTGTTTAGTATAGTTTGATTCAGTGTTTAGTATAGCTGTATGTTCCCAGACCTCTCAGGTGTGAATTTGCAACTACGTAGGGAGGGCTGATTGTGCGGCTCTTTTTCACTCAATCTGCACTCTACCATGGTGATCACCTTGGAGAGTCCCATCAGATTGGTCACGTCAACATGGTTCCAATATTCACACAATTCCTTAGCAGCAAAGGATCTCGCCATGGGGGAAGAGCTCCTATGCAGCTGCGAAGGGAGCTATAGACAGCTTTTCTATTTTTTGGCACATTAATGAAAAAATATCCCTGTTCTTCCCTTTCCTTAAGTGATTTTATATAGCTCGAAGAGGACACAGATATGAAAGGAGCTGCCTTCATCTGATGTGTCTTTGCATTCAGACGATGATTAATTTATTACAAGGGAAGATTCTGGAACTTTGTTAGATAATCCACTGGAAAAAAATGTCTAAATGTTTCTTTAATATTAATTTCACTGCAATATCTATTTGTATTCAGTGGCGGGTCAGCAGCTGCCTCTGGAGAGCTGCCTCTAACTGTTGCATAAAAGAGAAGTAACAATGGCTGCCTCTACAAGACAGGTTTAAAGCTCTTTCAAGGCACTTTAAAAAATTTACCTCTACAAGAACAGAGCGCAAATCGGGCGTAGAGGCGCGTTATCTCTCCGATTATGCGCATTATCGAATGTGCGTTAAATAGCGAGTTTTATTTTGCTCCGGCCGTTAAAGCGCATTTTGTCTATGTGAACAAGCACTTATGCGCATTAACTACTTGTAAAGCGCATTTTGGTCATCCGTTAATGCGCTTCGCCGCCTCTCACCGCCTCTCGTGCAGAGGTATTAGGTGCAAATGCGCTTCAGCGATTATGCACATAATCGCCTAACCGGGCGCAAAAGCAAATCCTTGTAGAGGGGACCAATGAGATTTTGAGAACAAAAGTACTTAGGTTTGTACTTCTGA
Organism: Anniella stebbinsi; assembly: GCA_029215795.1. Classification (NCBI taxonomy): domain Eukaryota; kingdom Metazoa; phylum Chordata; class Lepidosauria; order Squamata; family Anniellidae; genus Anniella; species Anniella stebbinsi. The sequence goes on from JARDYH010000002.1 coordinate 49,442,523, forward strand.
ACAAAGTTAGAGTTATAAGGCCCAAGGATTTCCAGTATCTTCCGTTTTTGTGATCAGGGATGTTACTTTCAAGTGCCAACCAACCATCTCAGAACTGTATCAATATCACTAAATAAATGAAACTGACTTTAAAACTGTAACCAATTCCGCTCCTTTCCTCTCCCAAATCACAGGTGGGTGGAGGACAGCCTTGCACATGGCTATAGAGAGAGGAGAAATATTGTTTGTTTGCCATGTTCCCTATCCCATGCAGGCCAGCCAATGGGAGGTGGGCACTGGCTAGCTATTTAAGACTGTAAGGCTCACCTCCCTGGGCAGTTCTCAGTTAGCATGGAACCCACATTCTCAGGTTTTCAATTAAGGGACCCTGTCTTCATGGAACCAAGTTGCCATCGCCTCCATCCAATACCCCACGGTTTTACTCACCCGGGGTAGCATCAGATAATCTCGACTCCAAGGAGGGAGCACAGGGTTTCCAGTGGTCATCCAGGTACCGGAGCCACTGCCCCCCCCCCGCCCTCTTCCTGGTGGAAGGCAACCAATTGCCAATTGCCTTCCACCAGGATCACCACCCAGATTGGCCCCAGGAACGAGGCCAGATGGTGGAAGACAGCACTGACCTCACTCCAAATGAAAAAGTCGGGGTAAGTCCCTGACTTTTTCAAAGCACAACTTCACAGGAAAGCCCCACGGTGGCTGCAAAGCTGAGGCTGTATCATATAACAGTTGCAGTGCTGATTCACAGCCACTGTGGGGCTTTCCCTGTGTATAGACATCCCCAGGGATTAACTGTCCCCAGGGATTAATTCCCCCCCCCAACTGGCCATAGGAACAAGGGTGTATGGGTTTTCCCCCTAATAAGTACTGCAGCATCAGAGGGGAGACAAATTCCATTTAAATAGGTCACAATTTACAGTCTCAGTGTGGACTAAGGGATGGTTTGGTTAAGTAAGATACAAATGTGGGTACCCTGAGGCATCATTTTGAGGGTCAAGGGATTGCCTCTCAGGGCTATTAGTCTTGGTGGTTCAGATCAAAACTCTTTTGGGACCTGCCTACCACATCCACTGAAGGCACTTTGGCCTGTGGTGATGACCCTTGAAACAACTTTGATCAGTGGTGTAGTGGTAAATTTTGAAGTGCAGGCACTCATCATGACAGTCCCCATAGACACCACCAGCAGCAGCCCAAGGACAGACCAAAATGGAGGCAGCTGTGTTGATTTATATTAACACACCTGTTCTAGCATGTTTCATATGCACCACACACAGGTCTTTTGTAAAGCTAATGGGTCTAATTACTTATTCAAGGCTCAAGCCACCCCAAAATATTTTACACTACAATGGGGATGGTTCACAATATAGTGTTGCTAGGAAAACCCCTCTGCCCACCCTCAGCTACTGTTAACATTGCGGCTAAGCTCAGAGAGAACAGGGGAGTTTGAGGAAGGTGGGGTGGCAGATGACATCATTGTCCCTGCTAATCAGAACGTTCCAGGACCTCCACCCTGTAAGCCTGTTCCACTACACCAATGTCTTTGATATGTGGGGCTGTGAAGAACAAGGAGCAGAACTAACAAGTGCTCTAGGACTCTGAACCAGGCTGAAGTTGCCCAAATATGAGAGTCTGTGTGGTGTAGTGATTACTGTTATACTTAGACTTGGGAGACACAGATTCAAATCCTTACTTTGCCATGAAGCCACTGACTCTCCACCTAAGCAACCACACAGTGTTGTTGCAGTGAAGGTAAAGTGGAGATCATGCATGCTTTCTTGGGCTTCTGGGAGGAAAAGGGGGATATAAATGAAACAACCAACCAAAAACAAATAAATAAATATGGAAATGACGATGATGGTGACAGATTGTACATGGTGTCTCCCAGATATTTGCACTATTATTGAAACTTAGATATAAATTAAAGGTGCAATCCTATACAAGTTTAGACAGAAAGAAAATCCTACAACTCCCATTTTGCACCAGCCAGCCATACTGGGAGTTTTAGGACCTGTTTCTGTCTAAACATGCATAGGATTGTACCCTAAGTTAAACTTTCAGCTCATTGAAGTCCCTTTAATATAAATGAATTTGTGGCCCTCATTTCATCCAAGCTCTCTGTGTCCATGCACAATATGATGGGCGACAACTTCAATGAACTGGTCACTGGGCTTAAAAGAGGAAAAGAGGAAAGCTTCTCCTTCCTACAAATAATCAGCCTGAACACTGATGGGGAAAATACCTCTTCAGATGTTAAGAAAGAGAGTCTGTAAATGAAGGCTTTAGACATTTCACAGCAAGTGTCCACCAAGTAAGTACATGTATTTATTTATTTGAGATGCTTATGGATGCATTCTCATGTAATGAAATATTAATTGCAATTGCTTCTGTGGCCCTTTACAGTTGTTGATGGAGTTGTACTATAATCCAGCAGGAGGCCAGAGAGATAGAAGTTCTCTCTTTATTTACTTATTTATATTTCAAAGAATATCTTCAATAATCTTTGCACTGGGGAGGGGTAAGAGATTGCTTCTATGTTAGCAGGATGTTTTCTTCACCTCATCTTTCTTTTTCAGTAAATGGGATACTTTCTAATTAACATATTTATATGCCCAATGTCAGATTTAATGCTTTCTCCTCAAAATGTGTTTTCTTCTTATCTGTTCTGGTATTTTTGCCCTCGGATCTTTCAATCCCTTAAGAATCTGTATCGGTTTACCAAGCAGAGAGCATTTTTGACTCTTTCTTCCCTTTGATCAAGATACATTTATCCAAATTAGGAACATGCCTGCCCAAATTGGAACAGACAAAGACCCCATATACACAATTATTTCAAACAAATCTTAAAACAAAACAGCTGTACGAGCCACGCTCAGAAAGAATGTATAGTATGTGTGATTCTAATGTTCTCTTCTATACAAACAAAATATTTTTATTTAGGAGCTGTTCAGAGAGTGCAGAGTAATAGTGGAATGAGAGGTGATTTTTGTTAAAGTTCATTAAGAGCTATGGTTGTTGATTTATTGGCAAAGCTTGAGAATTTACAGACCACAAACAGCAAAAAAGCATCTTCTCTAGGATGGCTTTTACCAAGATGATAACTTATTCTTTAATGCTATTCGCTTGTGATATCATATTAAAATATATTGGGCACAATCCACCAGCAACTTCTCTTGTTCCAGGCTCTTTGAAATGAATAGACATTGCACAAGAACAGTGCTTTTGTGTCACTCACTCCCTTTCATTTCAATGGGGATTGCATTCAGAATAGTAGCACTTGTGATCTCATTGCACATGTTCAAACTCTTGTCAGATTCATACACTGTGCAGTGCTAATTTACTAGACCCATCTATGCAGTTTATGTTAATCTCTTTCTTTGCACCTCTGTGTAACATGTATTACAACAACTTGCTGTCTTCCTGCTTATAAATTCTTAATACTTTCTCATGTTAATATTTCTGAAAAGTCTGTGTAATAATAACAATAACCAAACTGATAAATTTATTCATCAGTGACTTAAATATACCTGTAGACATTTGACACAAGATAGTTTTCACCCCTCCCAATTCATGGCAAAGCAGGAGGAAAACATGCATTTTTTTTCTCTCTAATTGGAAGAATGATGGATGAAGAATCTTTTGAGTGGAAAACACACCAAGTATCATTGTGATGTGCCAAAATACACCATCAAAAGAAAGCTAATTCACACAACTATTTTATATGGATTGCAGTCAACACAAGTTGATTTTCCCGCCCCCAGTGAAATTGAAGGTAGCTCTGGTTTTACTTATGTTGCTTCAGGCACAGTAATCATTTCCAAAACATTAGGCTTCAATCCTGTGTGCAACTTACTTAAAAAGTAAGCCCCACTGAATTCAAAGGGAATTTAGCTGCAAATAAACATGCACAGGATCAGGCTATAAGTGATACAATAAACTTAAGGGTTGAAAGCAAAAGGAAGCCAATTTTTTGTACACACTCCCTGTAATAAAGAGATGAGACTATCGACACTGGATCTCCTAGAGGCACAACTTTATTAACTGTAAACATAACAGAGATCTGCAATGAATTTGTGGCTGCATAGGATACTATACTAATGCACGAGCCACCTATGAGCCAATCCCTGCATTAATTTAGAGCAAACCTCACCAAGACCTGTGTGAGAAGGAGTGTGTGTCTGTCTCCTCCCCATTCCGCTACACCTCATCGCAGGGTTACCATATGAAAAGGAAGCCAGGGCTCCAGTATCCTTAACAGTTGTATTGAAAAGGGAATTTCAGCAGGTGTCTTTTGTATGCATGCAACACCTGGTGAAATTCCCTTGTTACAACAGTTAAAACTGCAGGAGCCTTGCCTTATTTTGTATCTGGTCATTCTAGGATAGCTCCTCATCCATGACAGATGAACAAATACCTGGTCATCCTGTGTAGTGTATTGGTGTTCTATACTCACCACTTCCAGTAGTTTCATGAATACCCTGCTCCTGTTGATCTGGTCTGGCATGGCTTGCTCCTACCTGGATGTGGATTCCTCTGCTGTGCACCCGCTCCCCTCCAGGCCTCTATCTATAATATCACACATCATTTTTGATGTCACTTGCCTACATGAGCTTTGGTGTCTGAGACCCTTTAGCTTCCTCAAAGGCCTTGTTCCATGGCAACAATGTGTCTGGGTCTGGGTCCTCCCCTTTTTCTGTGAAGGATGATAAAACTTGGATGAGGCACTGGGGGGCAGGGTTCTTCCCTTTCTGTGCCCATGTTTCCTAGGCTGACCATCTGAAAAGGAGGACAGGGCTCATGTAACTTTAACAGTTGTAGAGAATTTCAGCCAGTGTCATTTGTATGCAATTAGTTCCTGGTGAAATTCCCTCTTCATCACAACAGTTAAAGTTGCAGGCACTATACTAGAGTGACCATATACAAAAGAAGGCAGGGCCCCTGCAACTTTAACTGTTGTGATGAAGAGGAAATTTCACCAGGAACTAATCGCATACAAATGACACTGGCTAAAATCCCCTTTTCTCTACAACAGTTAAAGTTACATGAGCCCTGTCCTCCTTTTCATATGGTCAGCCTAATGTTTTCTGATTTTTTTTGGCAAGGGGAGGCATCTTTCACCACACCATTTGTCGCATATAATTATTATTTTTTTCTATCTTAGTGTGGTATGTGTGTATGTGCGTGTATAATCTATTGTATTGTTCTTCCTGGCCATTCTCTCTCCTGAGCCATGGCCCCTCATCGCCTCTCTCACACCTCAGAAGTCAATTTTCCCCATCTGCACTGGAGCTTCCTTCCCCCTGGGAAATAAATGTAGCGGTGGATTTGTTGCTGCTAGGCCAGCTAGGCTCCCAGATAAACTTCCCCGCTGGTGGAAGCTGCATCTAGGCCTTGCTGGACCCCAACACTGTGCCAACTAAGCCTCCCTCATGCTTCTCCACACACACTGGAGAAAGCCACAGAAAGGCCCCGATGGTGATGGGCACACACTGGGCCAATTAGGCCAACTCTAAGGTCTCTCTCCCTCGACTGGGAAAGATACCACTAGTCCATGTAGGACATGCTAGGCCCCAATGCCTAGATGCCAGGGCTCTCTCTCCTCTTTAGTTGTCTGCTCTGTGCCAAGATCACTGGATAAAAAGGGCTGGATAGCTGGAGCCTTATACAACCCTGCTGGTCCCACTTTAGTGAAAATACATAATGGATGTGTGTGCATGCACACCTATGTACCCTACCACTGACCAGGGCCAGACACAAGATCACCCCTAAACAAACCTGTCCAATTTGGGTAGACCTAGAAGTAATCTCAATGCATAAGGTAATAACTATACTACAGAACTATACTACAGAACTACACTAAACACACTACAAAAACATACACAACTTTTTCATAATTTTCCTGTATTATTATTGTTGTTATTAATTATTATTATTATTATTATTATTATTATTATTGAATATATACAGGACTAGGTAATAGGCAGGAGGAGCAAGCATTTGTAACATGTAAGTAGCAATGAAAAGATCTGGGTACTTTCACATAGCTCAAAGTAGGCTTATTTCCGAAGTTCACTTCTGATGGCGTGAAGTCATCATTGTCAACTTTATATAATGAATATTAATTATGAATGTGCCAACACCTAGTTAAAGCCAGTATTAACCACATCAGGGGGGAAAGCTTGAGAATTAATAGGCTGCTGATCACCAGCTGTCAACGTATTGTGAAGGGGGGCAACAAAGAAATATTCACCAAAAACGTTGGTGAGAAAAATCTTCTTGAGGTCCCTACTACAAGGAAATATGGAAATCACACCTCAGTCATACCTGATTTGCACCAGAGGTTTTAGAATTTCAGGACTGTCTTGAAGCTTAGTGAGTTTGACCTCTTGCTTTTTATGAATATGTCTATCATTTTGCAAAGCCTGGCATCTGGTGGTAGAAAATAAGTTTAATAATGGATCTGTAGCTGGAAATCTCTCTTCAGCCTTTGGAGTGTCACACCCACCAGAATCTGGGGCATGGACAGAGAGCCAGCTCCTTGAAGCACTTTGAATTTGAACAGAGAGAGTAAGTCAGATTGCTGGGACTTTACCTGGAGTTAGCCAACAATGGGGTGCAGATGTAACATTAACTGTTCAGGCGTTGTGGTGGAACAGGAAACAGCCATGTATATAGGGAGCACAGGTCTGCACACATTGGCCCTGCCTTCAACATCCTTGGCCATGCCCTCTCTGTCTCGGTCTTCTTGCATTGAGCACAAAGGTCTGAAAGGGCATCCATGTGTGTTTGCTTGAACACAAGTAGAAGCCTCAGCAGGATCAGTAACCCTGCTTTATCAGGATCTGTAATCATGCAGAGGCTTCCAGTAATGAACATGCGTTGAATGTACTGTCAGAAGGTGGGGCTAGAGCACACAGGGACACTGGGGGCATGGCTGGCATACATGGCCCTGTGTCCCCTATCTGTTCAAGCATAATAGCCTGAACAGTGCTATCGTAGGGCTGCAATGGGGTGGTTGATGGGGAACCTAACATAGAATGAATGGTTGTGCTACCTGCTTTAGGGAGTATGCTAGCTTCCAATGTGCTTCAATTGCATATGAGAAAAGAAACAGACATTAAAAAGTCAAACCCCAAACACATTGGCATTGCTTTCTCATTGCAAGAAACCAGAGGCTACTCCAAGTCATTCTTTCTGCTCAGGAAAATGGGATAAGACCCCTTTTGGTAACAATAAAATTCCATTTTCAAACAGAGTTATGAGCATCTAAAAATTAACATTGGAAGATGTAGTAATTTGTGAAATCTATTGTCTGTGCTGACATCCAGACATCTGTCTTGATGTGGTCTTTGCCCCGGGGTGGCTCTGAATCCGCTCTGCATCAGTTATATGATGCAGCCACAGATTCGAAGCCACCCCAGGGCAAAGGGGCAAAGATGTGTGGCTGAAAAGTCAAGGACTGACCCTGACTTTTCCAGCCAAAGCGCCCGTCTGTCCTTGCTTAGAACCACTCCAGAGGTGTTCCTGGGCAGAAGGCAACATCTTATTGATCGCCAGAAGGAGTGAGAGGGGCAGGCCCAGCAAGCCTAATGGCCACTGGAAAGCCCACGCTGCCTCCCCTCTTAAGGACAATTTGCAGCCACCACACCAGCGATAGTGCTGGGTTGAGCGGCAGAGCGACACCAACCCGGAGCCATGAAGACAGCAAAGAATATAGGTTTGAAATAGAACATGTACTGATTTGCAAATAAGCCCCACGGAAATGAGTGGAACATTTAAATGTGTTGAGGATCAGAAAACAAACAGGTATTTAGTTTCTGAAAATGAATCTCAAGCTTCAGCTGCAGAAAATATCCAGTGAAGAATGTATTTTCCCCCTTAGAATTATAGAAATTATTCCAACAGATATTGTTAGTGATGATTTGATTGTAACATAACTTTTATGACTATTATAAAGTGTTTTTGTCTTGCAATAGGGAGGAGGGAAGACAGTCTTCAAAGTAATGAATCTAGAAGAAAATCCCATTTGAAATGTTTTGGCCCCTCAGCGAAAAAGAGGTTCAATATTTTAATTACTTTTTAGACAATATATGAGACATTGGTTATTATGCATTGCCTATACACATACAATTTGAACATAAAGCGATTTATCCAACTGAATTCTTATTTATATATTTATGATGCACTGTAAATGATAGTTTAAAAGGTAACACATACAATATATTGTGCGGCCCTGTCGTTGGCACACATACGTATGTACTTGGATGTCAGATTAAAAACCTACTGAGTTTACTACCATATCTCTGCTAAGAGATTTGAATTCGTGAGAATTCTAGTAACTCCCAAAATTTGGGAAATGAACTTATTTTCCAGTATAAAAATAAGGAAAAATTATACCTCTTGGAAAGAAAACACACTAAATTGTAAATAGCAATGAAGCAAGCACCTAATTCATTCCCATTGCTTTTCAAAAGATGAATAGAAATATAATTCTTAATGATGATGATTTTTGTTATGGCTTTCCTCTGAAATATATGTAACATTTGGGCTAACCGGTTTATAAAATATGTCTGAAATGTAAATATGAAGTTACATACATTCTTTAAGAGAGTTTTATTGACTATCTAGTACTTGCTGCCCATAATATGGTGTGTGTGTGTGTGTGTGTGTGTGCGTGTGTGTAAAAGTTGAATGAAACTTCACAGTACTGCTGCATTGTTAATATATACATTTTCCACCTTACCATCACAAATGTAGTTGAGAGAGAGAGAGAGAGAGAGAGAGAGCAGAGTAGTCAAGGATCCTGATAAACATAAAGAATAGGTGTCATCAAAGAGGATGGAACATAAAATAAACAGTGTTCTGTTTATGTCTGTTCTGTGCTGTGACCATTATAATATGCCAAAATGTTCTTTTTCTTGGCTACACTGACCAAGCCCAAAGTATTTTAGAATGTTGCCACATAGTTCTCCATTAGTTGTTCTGGTAAACAAAATATTTCACTAAATGGAACAGATAAGGCTTGTCAGATTCCATCAAGCAATGTATAAGGACTATTTAAAGATTTATATTGAAGTCATAGTCTCATATCCCAAAGATGAATTCATGCTTGGTTGGAGGGGCCAATATGCCCATGCATGAGGGCCATTCCTATGTAAGTCACACTTCAAAAGGTCATAAATAAGGTATTACGTATTGATTAAAATGAGTGCGTGACAAGAAAAAAGGAGAGGGTTTTTTAAGCCTTCAAAGGTGTGGCATATACTGATGACCCTATGCCATGTTCTGGGGTTGAAGATCAGCTAATTCATAATTAAACGGCTGCCTCTGTTCTCCACTTGAAGTTTGTAACATTTAACATTTGCAAGCCTCTTGCTAATTCCTTTTTCCTGGTGGCCATTGGAGATTATTTATGCTTTGAGGCCAAGGTATGCCATAAGAAGATTGAAAGTTGTACAGATCCTATGTGGAATACCACTATGTGGAAGCAGTTTGTAGTTGTATATCCCCCAAATGGAGCTGTCAGTACATGAGGAGGCCCAAAGCCTATGACTCTTGCTCCAAAATAAAAGTCCATTCACACAGCCATTCAATTACAGGATATGGACATTTATCACATGAGAGCTTGGGCGTGTGAAAACAGCTGTCTAATATTCCACTTGTAACCATCAGAGGATTATTATGCTGTGATCATCATATGCACCACGGAAGCCAAAATCCTGGAGGATTCTCATTTTAACGAGGTTAAGATCAGCAACTGAAATCTGAAAGCAAAAACTCTTTCATTAGTGTCTGCAGACAGATAAAATCTATTGTACAGGCGATTATAGTTTTGAATCCATCACTTGGTATCCTTTAAATTTGTTGCCAGAAATGTCTCCGGCCACCTCCTGTGAAATACGAAGTCTGAGCTAAATTTTGACTGGAGTGGAAGTAGCAACTGAGAGTCCAAATAGCGGATGGAGATCAAACAAGATTCCCTTATGCTATACAGCAGCAATGTGTTTTTTGTCTCCATTCAACTTGGATAAAACAGTGATTTATTTTGAGGAACATGTTGCAGATAAGCAAACAGTCATCTGGAAACATTCTTTTCCAAATGGTACATTTCTGGAAGGACCCTCATTTACAAGTGATTTCTGGAAAATTTCTTGATTAATACAAGTCCATGAATAAACTTAAAATGATGCCTTTGTTATTGCTTTGGCACACTATGTTAACAACACTGCAAGCTCGGCCAAACTGTGAGAGTTCTTTCAAATGGATTATGGACTTGTTTACATATCCAGCAGCAGTGAGGCCTTGTCTGTAGTGGTAATCTCACAAAGTTCCCAGTGGGGGTGCCCATTAGGGGAGGGTGTACTAAGTGGAGTTTAGTTTATTTAAATTGAGCAAGAATGTGAAGCAGTACTCTGATCTTTGGGGAATGTGTTGGAATTCTGTACTTTCTGGATTTTGTTTCATTTCATTTTGTTTGTAATGGGGATGTTTGGCCTACTCAGAAAATGTGGGATACTGGACGTACAGTGTAAAGCACTTTAAAAAGTGACGTGAATTGTCGAGAAGAGAATAGAGAAAGGAAGAGAAGCATAAATAATGTATAAATTCTGAGCTGAGGCAATACCATAAAACATTTTGGATTAACCTAGTGAGTAAGGCTTACCCTGTTGAATCAGGATTTTTCCTGTTAGCGGATATGTTTTGGGTTGTTTCTCCTAACTGATTTTATGATAAGTAATCTAAAATAATTTATATATAAAAGCATCTTGGGTTACATGTGCATGAATCACTTTCAAATAAGGTAGATGTGGTTGCAGGGAAGATAGTCAAATCAAAGGGTTTATTGCAGGAATATGATAATTTTACAATACCCTGTCTATGGGCAGTTACTGTTCTCATTTCCACTACCTTAAAGAACCCTACCCTTGAATACAAAAACTCATAACTGTGAATTTTATAAAATAGCAGCTTGAAAATTACCAGCTGGGGTTATAGTTCATATATGGCACAGCTGAAATAGACAATCTATAAAGTTTAGTAGTGTAGTGGTTTTTTCCCCTCAGTCTGAATATGTTCCTAACTTCTCCTGTACATTTAGAAAGCTTTGATTATTATTCTGGTGACATACATTATTATCCATTGAAATAAACACATCATTTTAAATTCATGTTAAAACTGGATGATATTTTGCTCCTGTTCAGCAACAAAGTACAGTTTTTAAAAAAACAAAAAACAAAACTTATGACACCTACTCACTTATTAGGCTTGATGCAAAAATATTTCTGTCCTTATCATACATACCCAGAGATTTACTGAAAACATGTCTTAGATCCTGTCTACACATGCAGGATAAAACACTTTGAAAACATTTTGAAAACTGTTTTAAAGCAGTAGTGTAGATAGGCTGTCTCACTCATCTTCCTGTTGATTTGATATTCATTGAACAAGTTTTCCAAGGGGCTAATGCAAGTGCCTTTTACTCTGGATAAAGGACCTTTTCTTTTGGTATCTTATCCTGGTACCAAAAGAAAATATAAATAAATAAATTTTAATATTTAAAGATCTAGTAGCTTTTTCCTTCTCTTTTAAAAATATAATTATTGTACTTCTATGCAAGTATATCTGTGTTCAGAGCCATATTAAACATCTGATTTTCCCAACCCCAAAAATCGTGTTTAGGAGGTCTATCTGCAGTGACGTTTAGACCATCCAATACGTTGATGGAGCATTTTAGATCACATGATGTTGTGATTGGCTCATATTGACTCATAAACGGATCTACTCAAGCTTTGTACTATAGTCAGACAAAAAACCAAACAGCATTAGGCTCATATACAGGCCGTGTCTTACACTGCGAGTGAAAGAGGTGAGACAATAAAGAGATGACACAATTGTATGGATTGAAAATCGGTCCACACTTATTAAATTTGATCTGCAAAGGGGGATCCCTGGGCGGCTACACTATGCAGTGGAAAGTAACCAGTCAAAGTAATCGGGTGAAACATTCTTTGACTGCTGGATGTTGATTATAGAATTGGCACCCCTCAGGATTTCCCTGTTTGGGGAAAGAAGGGAGATTCCCTGTCATATCCCCCCAGGCCATGAAACACCGGGTGTGTGAGGGGAGATGGCACCACAGGCAATCTTTATTCCCCCACTGGGGCCACAAAACCCTCAACGGGAGGCCCTCAGTCATCACCAACAATGTCTCAGAAAAATCAGGTATCACCAACAATGTTTCAGAACCATCACTATCTCTGTCCAGACCGACACCCAAACCAGCCTACCTAGGGGCATGTGACCAAATGAACCAAACAAAACCCCACCAAATCAACCTAAGACATTCCCACCCCACTTACAGTGTGAAGCAGGTGAAAAGAAAGACAGCAAACCAATTGGACTCTGTGCCAAAAATTCCTGCTTGGTCCTCAAAAGAACAACCAGTAAACCCCCACACTGCATACAGGGAGGGAGGAAGACACGCTTTGAAGAGGGCAGGAGGAGGGCTGCAGAGGCTAATATCGCCTGGTAAGCCCCTCCTCCATCCAGTGGCACCACCAAGCCCCTCCAATGCTTGCGCTTGCAGGTGTGTTCCCTTATTCCCCCTCCACACCCACAATGCCCCCCACACAGTCAGACAAGCCAAACATGGGGTAGGGCATTTATGCTGACAGCTCTTTTCCTTACTGAAAAGGAACACCACATGGTGTTCCTTTTCAGGAACACCACATGGCTTGTGGTGTTGCCGCTCTCCATACCAACACTGCCCCAGTTTCTGGGAGGGGCAGTGTTGGCGTGGGGAATAACCAATGGTCATGCTCATCCCACATGGCTCAAGGCTTCTCATGTTACACCAGCAACATGAAAAAGAGCTTGGCTGCAATGGCTTCCAAATCACTATTATCATGTAAGATGGAGACCTGTGCCTTCATCTAACCTTGACCATTGATTACCTTTCCTCTGCTCAGAATCTGCACGTCTGGCCTGTCCTCCTTGAATTGTTTTATTCTCCCAGTACAGGGTTTCCTGGACAATTGGGTGGTTAATTTGTAATGACTTTTCTACTTGATTGTACAATGTAAGCTAATGTTGCTGTCTTGCCACTGTTCTTGTCTGTGGTTATATTCAAATGGCTGAAAGCAAGAAGCATTTGCCTTTTGCATTAAATAAAGCACAATTGCACCCTTCATCAACAACATACCATGGAGATGTATTGGAGAAATATCCTGGGCTTGAACTAACCAGTCTATTTCCAAACCCAATCACTTTCACATGTAGAAAGACGGGAAGCTGTCCATTATGGTCAACACTGAGTAGTAACAGCTCTTCAGGGTTTCAGGATGGGGTTTTCCTGTCCTCCCTAGAGAAGCCAGAGATTGAACCCGAGACCTTCTGCATGCAAAGCATGTGCTCTACCACTTAGCTACAGCCCAAACTATCCATTCCAAGCCCATTCCATCCCGTTTCTGCATCAATCTTTGATTATTATTTTTTAAACCACCCAAATATGCATTTAGATATGCATTTAATTGTTTCTCCCCCTGAAAGCAGGCATTTCTAAATGTATTTTCTTTCAAAATAATGCATTTTAAAATGCATTTTGATACATTTTTTTAAACCAAGGACTGTGTGAAAACTGGTGGGTAACTAGGAGTGGATCAAGTCAGTTCACATTTGAATTCATAAAGACTGAATTCCTCAAGCATCCTAACTTCAGCATGGCACTATCAGTGTGAGGAAATAGGAAATATCTCCCTATATCTCTTCAAGAAACATTATTTAGCTAAATCCTATTTCAGAATGTGGATTAATTTTATTCAATGTTCTTATTGTCAAGGTTTCCTGTTTTTAATCCCAAGACTAGGCAGAAAAACATTTTGTCACATCAGCATCCAGTCTTAGGTTTTTATAACAGTTCAGAGGGATGTAACTGTGATTAATTTTTCCTAATGTCAGCTTTACATGTGTTAATAATGACCCTTAATACAAAATAAAGACAAATCCTCATATTTCAGTGCTAGACTTGATGAAGGATCATCACTGGGTTTATAAACTTAGACTTCAGCTCCAGTGAAAAGGACAGGGGTTCGGGGGGGTCTGTTTTTCTTTCTATAAGTGCCTATATTTTATTTTTTCAGGTTGAAGCAGCAGCACGAGTTTTGTCAGGCTGTTACCAAAGATGTTATTTTTGTTTAGAGAATCATAGCCATTTTAAAACCTGAGGAAGTCTATAGGGAAAATGGAGTATATATTTATTCTACGTGCCCTAGACCAGGAATCTCTACTGTACATGCCCTAGATCTCAGAAATATATATATTTCAGATAAGGCTGTAGAACGAAAATTAACAGAAAACTGTCATTGTCTTCACTGTGTCTTAAATAACTAAAATGAGGGAGTGGGGTTACCATTTCATCTGTTTGTTTCATGACCTATGTTTAGCTATTTGGAATGTGCTCAGGCTTAGAGATCGTCCAATATACATTTTTTAGATATCTTCTTTGTCAACCTCAAGGTACGTCTGCTGCTATGATGCATCCAGAGGTTAAAGTTCTTTCTATTCTCATACAAGCTCAAGCTGCATAAATCACCAGGATATCACTTCTTTAAACAATGCCTCATGGAACATACAGTTAAGCATAGTCAGGCAAAGCAGCATAAGGTTCCCTATCAGACATGGGAACCATTCAGAATGCTCTCTGTTCATAGTGGTACCACTTTGTCAAGTTGGACCATTCTCATTAACCTGCATGCCCTGCTTTAACAGCGCAATCCTATTCAAAAGTAAGCTCCATTGAGTTCAGTATGCTCAGTGGATCTTACTCCAAGGGAAGTGGGTACAACAGACTTCCTCAACCTGGTGTCCTCCAGATGCTTTTGATTTCAGCTACCATCAGCCCCAGCTGGCATGGCCAATGGCCAGGAATGGTGGGAGTTGTAGTCCAAAATGTCTGGAGGGAAAGTTGGGGTATAGGATTGCAGCCTATGGAAAGCATATACAAGGCTGCCTTTTAGAAGATGCTCTTGGCTGTCTTGGATGGCGATTATACTGGAATGCCAGCAAATATATGTTTTTGTATATGCATCTGAAATGCAATTGAGGATATGTTTTACAACTGCCTAGTAAGCAGAGCTCCCAGAGATCATGTCCTGTCAAGGCTTCATGCTAGTCTATTTGGGGCTTGCAGACTTTCAGATGATTTGCTACCTGCTTGCTGATATGAATAAACGTGTTACCTACAGGGTAGTGCTATTTGTAGTGGCAGCTGAAGAAAAAAGGAGTAAGCTTGTGCAGACCATTGTGATATCCTGCAGTGGAGATCACCTGACAAACTATCATGAAGTCATTTTATAAAATCTTCTTTTATGACTGATTTGTTCATGTCATTCCTATGTTTATGTATTTGTTCGTGCATTTTTGCTTCCCCCCCGCACCCTGTCACTGCTATTGTGCTTGGTTTGTAATAGTTTTGTGATGACCTCCAGTTGAAACAAATAAATTGACTGACTGGCTGGGAAAGTAAAAGCTGTATGTGCAGAATGTAGCATTCACAATTCTCAAGCTTTCACTGTGTTTGATAAGAAAATTGCCATTTACTACCTGTCTGTCTTGTGACCAGGAAAATGTCCCTTACACAAGCAGCCACTGTAATCTGTCTGATTTCACTGAAAGATAATGCATGCACAAAATGTTATTCAAAAGCCCAGGATCTGTAAACAGTTTTAAGTGGTTTAGCAACACTTGTTCATTCTCAGCTTTCTCAAATCCTTAGCACTCAGATGTCTAATCCTAGAGTTTCTATACATGAGAGAATTATCGCATGCTCATGATTAGCCACTCACGGAAGTTTGCAGGTCCTTTACATGATGCCATCAACCTCCAGGACATCTCCTGTGCTTTCCCCCAGTAATCTCGCTTTTACAAAGATCAGAGATAATGCACTATTTAAAATTCTCATGGGATATCCCCAGTGTGTCAAGTCAGTATTGGGCTATAATACAGCCACTAGATGGCACTATTTGATATACAACTTTATGGAGCATTACCCAGAGGGGAAGCCCATAAGGAGTGCAGAAAGACCTGAGGGAAAAAAGCCTAATAAGGATGCAGTTTTGTTCCTTAATGTAGAGATGCCCCTAGGCTGCACAGCCCTTCTGTGACATCAGAGAAGCCTGCCCACACTCCCTGTGCCATCAGAGCTGTGAGCATTCTCATACTCCTTCCTTAAAAAGCAGATAAGTGCCTATGGCATTTTATGTTCCTTTGCTCTCACACTCAACTTCTCCCTTCTCAAACGTCTCTTCCTAACTGCACACACCATGGACTAATGTTGGATACAATTCTTTGAGTGGCAAAAGACTGCACACTCTTAGCGATGGCATATAACAGGACAAATGTGACTATTTGAAGAATGCCTTGGGATTTTATTTATTTATTGGACATAGCTTTACAGTGCTATTCTACACAGGTCCACTCTGAAGTAAATCAGAGAGTTCTATGGGGCTTACGCTCAGGCAAGTGTAAACAGGATTGCAGCTTTAGTCTCATTTTTAAGCTATGCAGAAAGCAAAGTACAAAAAACAGAGCAACGTTTACTAAACATATAGGGTACATTGGGAAGTTCTTCTGAACTTCAAAGCCAATCCAATCAGTTGAAGGCAGCGTGTGGCTGGAGAGGAAGTTCTTCAAGGCATGCCTGAATGTGCACACGGAAGGGGCAAGGTGTAATTCAATATGATGGGAGTTCCACAGTTTAGAGCTACCAACAAGAATCCAATATAATCATATTATATTCATTAAACAAAAAACCTACGGTTTACAAAAACAATGTTAAGGCTCTACAGATTCCAACCAAGCACCAAAAAGCAGGGAAATTGGGAGTTAAGGCTCACAAGCCTTAACACCACATCCTCCCTAAGGAGGCAGAAAGTGCAAGTGAAATTCTCATTCTCCCAAAGCAGATAAACCATGAGGACAGGGTGGAGAATGTGATATGCAGAGGTGACTGTGGGGTTGTGGAAAACTGATCACGAACAACTTAGGGCCACCTACTTCTCTTTTTTTGTTTAGAGCAGCCCTTCCCCAACCTGGTGCCCTCCAAAGGTGTTGGACTACAACTCCCATCATTGCAAGTCAGTATGTCCCATGGTCAGGAATGCTGGGACTTGTCATCTCAAAAATCTAGATATGCAATTTGATCTGCAGAGGTGACTGTGGGGTTGTGGGAAATGATGATGAATAACTTAGGACCAGCTACTTCTCATTTCTTAGAGCATCTCCTTATGTTGAGAGTTGCAACCCAACACATCTGACAGGCACCAGGTTGGGGAATGTTGTTCAAGAACAAGGGAAGGCAGAAAGTAGATCTTCAGATGATTTGGAATTCAACTTGTAAAAGCCCCTATCAGCATGGGCAGTTATCAGGAATGCCACGAGTTGATGTCCAAATCATCAGGATAGATCTATTTTCTGCCCACATCTGTACTAAAGTATGATGTTTTCCAGCATTAAGATATGTGATCAATCAAGGAACTACAAAAGAGCTGCATCACTTTCAATAAACTCTCAAAACCAAATGAAACAACAATGAATGAATCTTGAATACCTAATCCAGATAGCCCTTCAGACATCAACATTAGTTTTCAACACATGGCATAGGATGTCTGTTTCTTGAATATCAGATAAAGGATTTCTCTTACTTGTTCAGCAGTGTGAGATCAAAGACAGAGCTACCACCTAATACTTTCATGCGTAAGTATTATTTTAAAATTAAGTATGAATTGATTTTTGTCTTCCCCATAACACATAACATGGGAGTTACAGTGCAACGCATCTGGAGACCACCAGGCTGGAGAAGGTTGACTCCTATACATTTCTTCTCAGAAGCCAGTGCCACTGAATTCACTAGAGCTTTCTCCCAAGAGGTATAGGATTGCAAACTAATCTCATCTGAAAGGTGTTCAAGACAGCCAAACTAAACCTCTTCTGCTCCACTGTTGCTTTGATGAGATGATGTATTGTGCAGGGATTGTGGGGAGTGAACAGTATATTTTTTATAAATACATTTAAAGAAAAAAACATGTATTTATAAATACATTTAAAGAAAAAAAGGCAGGATATTGACCAAAAGTTGGAAGTGCCTGGCACATGCTCTGGTTCTAGATCTGTAATGAATAGTGCCCCTTTTGATATCAAGAGTGCTGCTATATGCGACATGTGTGTGAGAGAAAAATATTGGGCAGACCCTGTATTTGGTAAGGGTATGGAACAGCATTCCCCATCCTGCTGCCCTCCAGGTGTTTGAGATGACAAGTCCCAGCATTCCTGACCATGGGACATACTGACTTGCAATGATGGGAGTTGTAGTCCAACACCTTTGGAGGGCACCAGGTTGGGGAAGGGCTGCTCTAAACAAAAAAAGAGAAGTAGGTGGCCCTAAGTTGTTCGTGATCAGTTTTCCACAACCCCACAGTCACCTCTGCATATCATATTCTCCACCCTGTCCTCATGGTTTATCTGCTTTGGGAGAATGAGAATTTCACTTGCACTTTCTGCCTCCTTAGGGAGGATGTGGCGTTAAGGCTTGGGAGCCTTAACTCCCAATTTCCCTGCTTTTTGGTGCTTGGTTGGAATCTGTAGAGCCTTAACATTGTTTTTGTAAACCGTAGGTTTTTTGTTTAATGAATTTCATGGCTTTGTGTAATGGATGACTGGATATTATACAGTTGACAACCAAGCCGGCATCAGCCAGGATGTTATACCATCTTGACATCCAATATAAAATCAAAGCTTGTGTTATGTGTTGAACTCACTTTTAACATTAATAAATCAACCAAAATACTTGCATCTCTCTCATTTTTAAAGATAAAGAGATGAAACCTGGCATCATGGTAGCTCTTAAGTAGGGATATAGCTATGCCAAGTATGAAGCAGATCCGTTCATGCCTTGATTTTTAGGAATTTTTTAAAGTTCAAACAGAAATCTCTTTGGGGTCCAGGACCTTGAGCAGTACAAGTTTAAAAAATGAAATTAAAGATAAAGAGATGAAACCTGGCACCATGGTAGCTCTGAAGTAGGGATTTAGCCATGCCAAGTTGGAAGCAGTTCCATTCATCCCTTGATTTTTAGAAATGTTTAAAACTTCAATTTAATTTTTTAATTAACTAAAATGCTTACAATTCCATCATTTTTAAAGATAAAGGGATGAGACTTGACAGCATGGTAGCTCTTAAATAGGGATTGAGCCATGCCAAGTTGGAAGCAGATCTGTTTATGCCTTGAGTTTTAGGAATTTTTTTTAACTTCAAAACAAATACTCCTCTTTGGGGTCTAGGGCCTTGAGCAGTACATTAAAAAAAAGAAAGTAA
The DNA here is from genome assembly GCA_029215795.1 of Anniella stebbinsi. Taxonomy (NCBI): domain Eukaryota; kingdom Metazoa; phylum Chordata; class Lepidosauria; order Squamata; family Anniellidae; genus Anniella; species Anniella stebbinsi. Next base: position 49,461,885 of record JARDYH010000002.1, read on the forward strand.
AGATGAAGAAATTAAACTTGGCACCATGGTACCTCTTAAGTAAGGCTTTAGCCATGCCAAGTTGAAAGCAGATTGGTTCATGCCTTGAATTTTAGAGAAAAAATTGAAGTCAAACTTTAAAAAAAACTATCCTAAAAATTAAGGCACAAACCGATCTGCTTCCAACTTGGCATGGCTCAATTCTAGGGTGACCATTAGGGTGTGGCGTAGTGGCTAAAGTGTTGGACTGGGAGCTGGGAGATCTGGGTTCTACTCCCCACTTAGCCATGGAAACCCATTGGGTGACTTTGGGCCAGTTGCAGACTCTCAGCCCAACCCATCTCACAGGGTTGCTGTTGTGAGGATAAAATGGAGAGGAGGAGGATTATGTATGCCACTTTGGGTTTCTTGGCAGAAAAAAAGGTGTGATATAAATGCAATAATAAATTTTTAAAAACCTGTCATGATTTCCCCAGATTTCTCCTGGTTTTTGTTCTATCCTCGGTGTCAGGGGGGATTTTATGCAATTGTCTATAATGACCTGGAATTACACACTTTCCCTTTTAAGGCCACCACTAGCATGGCAGGGGGGAATGACATGCTTTCTGGAGGTGTGTCATTCTCTCCCACTGCTCCA